>CM070876.1:164595269-165242046 GCA_036365515.1 Torymus aiolomorphi
CGTGTACGGAGCGCTTGACAGCCGTCTTTTTCCAAATAAATGTTTGAATGTTGATTTAAAAAAATATTGAAATTAGGGTTGCACATCCCCTTAAAATTATGATTTTGAAATTAGAATGGTATAAATAATTTTAGTGATTATTATATTAAATAAAAAACTAACTATTAAAAAAGACGGAAATTTATATACATTAAATAAATGTAAAGACTATTTTTGCTTTTTATATATTTTCTTAATTTTTAATTTATAATATAAGTATAGAATTGTTTTAAGGTGATGTCATATACCGACATAATTTTAAAAAGAGTACATCTCATGAAAATACCAATAGAATCATCCACAAAAAATTCTGAGTATAGTATTTACATATACGGAGCGCCTGACAGACGTGTTTTTCCAAAAAAATGATCAAAGTTTATTTAATTAAATAAAAACCGTACTGTCGGTAAGTAGGAATCTGCAATTGACCTATTTTTAAAACGAGCACAGCTAACGAAAATACTAATAGAATCGCTCAACAAAATTTCTGAATATAGTGTTTACGTGTCCGGAGCGCCTGACAGTCGTCTTTTTCCAAATAAACGTTTGAATGTTGATTTAAAAAATATTGAAATCAGGGTATCACATCACCTTAATTTTGAATTTTGGCGGACGCACGTTGGCCAACATAAGCACTAGCTGTTGTCTCATCCCTGCGAACTGTATAATTTCCACGTGCGAGCCGCGGTTTCCAATGTTTATTTCACGTACATAAAACAGAATATTTTGTTTTGTAATTTTGATATTTAAGACTTCGACTGAAGGACAGCTTTTTTATATAATATAAAATGGATGAAAAAGATCCTATAATTTGCATTCCAGGTAAATTTTACTTTAAAAACCTTAAAGTAAATGCATTTATATATTAAACTAACCTATAACATTGTTTTGATGTATGAGGTTTCATAAGCATTTTAAATATTTCTTTTATTAATTAATTGTTTAGGACAGAGATTATGTACCACAGACAAAATTGCTGGACAAGGAACTTATGAAGAACTTGGTTATATATATTCAAAATTTGCAGGCATTGTTAAAGTGGTCAAAGAAAAAAATGTAATAAGACTTTAGGCAAAAAAATAATTACGTTAAATCTATATTTAATTGACTTTATTAATTGTTTTAGACTTATACAGTTGAAGTTCATGGTATGACAGATCAAAGTATTGTTCCTGCGCCAGGAGACATTGTGACTGCCATGGTTACAATTGTCAACCAGCGCTTTTGTAAATGTACAATAAAATGTATCGGTGATATAGTTTTAAGTAGACCCTACAGAGGGATTCTTAGAAAAGAAGACGTGAGGATAGCAGAAATAGACAAAATTGAAGTGTACAAGTCTTTTCGACCTGGAGACATAATTCTTGCAAGAGTTGTATCCTTTGCTATTTTATTTGTTAATTAGGTCTAGGAATGAAAAGGGGACATAACCAGTCCAGTTAACACACATTATGTTCCCTTTTCATTTCCACGCCCTCAATTTATAATTATCTAAAATTTATAGCTATTCCACAAAATGCCCCTATATCTAATTAATTTTTTATTTCCTTAACATTTAAAATAATAGTTACCAATGACAGAGGCACATACGTATACACTTAGTACAGCTGGAGATCAATTTGGTGTTGTTATTGCGTACAGTGAAGAAGGTAATCAAATTAGTTTTTGTATTTAATTATGAAATTTGTTATAAACAATGTATTAAGTATATTGTCATTATTGCAGGAGTTGCTATGGTACCAGTGAGTTGGACAGAAATGCAGTGTCCAAAAACACTGACGAAAGAATTAAGAAAAGTAGCTAAGATTGTACCAGAGGAAGTTGCTGTACTAGATTGATAATTTTTATTTAATAGTTTAAAAACAAATAATTTCCATAAAATTATTAAAATAATAGAATTCAACTTTGCATTTGAAATAATTTGCTTATCATTTATAATTTATGATTTATAACTAGATTAAATTTTTGAACACTGAATCTACGATAAACTTTATTACAATGCAGTTTTATGCCAAAAATAATATATTATATTATAATATATTATAGTTTTCAATGACCTTATGTTCTTTACAATTTTTACTATTTCTATGAATTTGCCATAAAACTGCATGGTTATTGTAATTGTAAATATAATTATTCATTTCAATTATTCAAGTTTAATTGTTATAGAGTGTACGTATATAATGTATTTATTTTTACAAACAAAATATTTGTCATTATTTCTTATATTTAAATATTTTCAAATATATCATTTTAATTTTTATTTCTTTCGTTCTATTTTATATAATTCATATAATAATGATTAAGTATTTAATTATTAACGATCAAAACACGAGATATTGAGGTGCCCAAAAAATTAAAAATCATTTACAAAAACAGGTAGAATTTTAATTTTAATCTAAAAATGATAAATAATAATATTTTCTATAAAAGAATAATTCAAATTCACTTTCTACCGACTTCGAGTATTCGTCGAGTTTTATTGATAATATAATGATATTTTATTATATTAATGAAATACGTCGAAAATCAAACGTACCCATAATTGTAGTTAAATGTTAAGTACTCCTCCCTAAATCGATTTGTATCCACATCTTTAAATATTAAAAACTTCCGTTTGAATTATTGCTTCCATGAAGCGTCTGTGAAGCTTGCTGATAGCATCAACCCCTTCAATCACAGACTCGAATTTTTTTGGCTTTGACGTATACTCTGCGTCACTTCTAACAATGACCATTGATTAATATCAGTGAAATACAATATGTGAATTCGTTGACCATACGAAATTTTTTTTTTTACGCCTTTTCTACCCAGTGAATTTTAAGAGACATTTGTTGACTACTATAAACAAAATCTCAAGTTATAAAATTCAATAATTTCAGTATTAGCCTTTAAATATTTTCAGTTTGATTCTGAATACTCTTTCTGGTTTCTCTTGTACAGTTCAAGTATGAAAATTTTAAAAATAGATTTTGTTCTCTCCATTTTGATACTTCCTTCACTTGCTTTTGATCTTAAATTCTTTCGTGAAGTGAACAGTTATGCTTACCTAATATTGGATTTATATGAATTTAATATGGCCAGTAGTATATGCATTATTTATAACAGACCTCCAGAAAGTGAGTTTAAAATTTTTTGTTAATTAAATTGTATTTCTTATCTAAAATGTTTATCACTGTAAAATTTCATTGTCTCTTTCAACTGCAGATTTATTAGTTAGCACATCATTGCTAAATCTTCTGCAAAGGTTTTCCAAAAAGGTTTTACTTTCACAAGCTGTGCAATTATCAGAATTCGGAAAAAGATATGAAAATAAATTTTTCAATTACTCGAGACAGTTATTCGTCGTCCTTATCCAAAGTGAAATAGATTTTGAAAACTTCCAAAAGTTCACTCAAGATTCTCAAAGTTTAGCGTTTCACTCGTGGTTTTTGATTTTCTACGGATCATCAGAAAAAATTTTAGAAAATCGTTGCCTGAATCCAACTGTAAATAACTTAAATTTAAACATTAATACGAGAATGCTGGTCATATGTTACGACAATGAGGAAATTCGGGAATGGTATGCTACAAAAACGAAAAAAGAAATCGAAGTATTCTATTTATACGACTGGACACCGGAAAGGAAATTGACATTGAGGAACAGACGTCATGCATACGAAAGAAAACGTAATTTTACTGGAATTGAACTTAGATTAGCCGCAGTAAAGGTAAAAATTTTATAACTCGATGCATATTTGTATTTTATTCGCTTCTATAAAATAAAGAACGTTAATATATGGGGAAATCCAGAATTTATTTTAACTTTTCGCGTACCGAAAACCGGTCAACATTTTTTTAGAAGGCACACCTTCCAGACGCGGTTTTTTTTCTTTCTTATGTCACAAAATATACGGATGAAATCGTGTACAATTAAAAACGTCTTTGTCTCACATTTTTTTTAAAGAAATTTTTGAAATTTTTCACGAAAATGGCAAAAAAGCTATTTTCTTTAAACCTCAGCCATTTAACCCAAAAACGATCAACTCAAAGTTTCAAAAAAGAAATTGGAACTAGAAAGAAAGAGCTTGTTTTCCCTTTTTTGAAAATTAAAAAATGTCTATTCCTTCAAAAGTTATAAGGGTTTGAAGTTGAACGTCGAAAAGGCATAAAAATGCACAAATCGCAGGAATCGACAGCGCCGACTTTGAGAGCATTTTCAAGCCTTTTCGACGTTCAACTTCAAACCCTTATAACTTTTGAAGGAATCGACATTTATTACGTTTCAAAAAAGGGAATGAAAGCTCCTTCTTTCTAGTTTCAATTTCTTTTTTGAAACTTTCAGTTGATCGTTTCTGGGCTAAATGGCTGAGGTATAAAGAAAAAGGCTTTTTGCTATTTTCTTAAAAAATGTCAACCTTTAAAAAACCGCTGCCAATTCATTGGCCCGTGGCTTCCTCAAACTTAATTTGCTTATTCCTTTAATTAAGTTTTAATAACAAAATTTATAATTTTTGCAACAATTTATGACATAATTATAATTAAATTCATTTATAAAGATTAAAAAGTATTAATTTTTAAATTATGTATAAAATATGAATAAAATAATAGGTATGATTTTTTTTTTTAATTATGTGTGAAAAATAAATAAAATAATTGATTGTAATATTATCGTCAAAAGCTTTTAAAATTCCTAAATATCCTTTACTTCAAATTATATTTTCTTTGTGAAATTTCACACATAGGGTAGATGTCCGTATTAGTGTGGGTTTAAGAAACTCATCAATTTTGTTGCATAATAATATCTATTTAAGCTGTATCAGAGATTCCGGACGGGTTTATATAGATAATAAAAGTAATAATCTACACGAAACAATTTTTTTTATAGGAAAATATTAATATTTACGAAAGTTACAAGCAATATAAAAAAAAAAATTTTTTGTACGCATTTGTGTGCCCTAGCAGACAACAAAGTACATTTTTGTGTGCCCCGTATTAATGTGAGTGTACACGTTTGTGTGCCCCACATTAGTGTGTCTTGATAATATTATCATTACCAACAAAATTATTTTGTTAACTGTAGTGCATTTATAATCAATTTCTAACCCTTGTTTACATTGAATGTTAATTAATTCCAATACGGTAAAAACTGCTGAAGGTCGTCAATGCGATATGAAACAACGTTTGTGCGCAGACGACCTAACCTAACTTTTCTGTTCAAGCGCCGATACGAGCATGCTCGTATTGTATTTGTGCACACACAAATCTGGACAAGTCGTTTTTCACTGCCCTATTAGTAGACACCATTAATTAAATATTAAAATCAATTGAAAACCTTTATATTAAGGTTTATTATATAACATAATATTATTTTATGATATAATCAATTGTATCTCACATTAAAATCCTTCCGAAACATTATTTAATGTTACTTTTAAAAATATCATTTCTTAGCAAGTTTTGACAAGGAAACACCGTGACACACCGCAAACCGTGAAACATATTTTTGAAAGTTCTTTTTTAATGTTATAGTAAATGAAAACAAATTAAGTAATTAATTCTATTTAAACTTAATTAACTATACTTTATGAAAAAAAATATTTTAGTGTTACGTTTTTACTCGTTCATTTCTAGGATATGTTTTAATAATAGGGCACACAAATATGGACAGGCACACTAATACGGACCACTACCCTAGGGTACTTATCTCTAGTAGTATGCCTGTCCGTATTTGTGTGCTCTTTCTGGAATTTTCGATGTAAGAAAAAGGTTCTAACCTTAAAAATAATAAATGGCTATTACAAAACAAAAGCAGGTACACACACGTGCAAATAGCGCATAGCGTATGTATAAATGCATAAATGCGTTCCCGAACAATTACGATTTTAAAAGAGGGCTAAAGTAGTTTTAACCTCAAATATATCTGAAATTCAGAAACGAATTCTTTTACCCTAAGAACTCTTCTAATAAATAATATACAAACTCTACATCTCCACCAAATATCAAAGAAATTAAAACAATTTTAATGTAGTTATATTGTGCTACAACAAAGAAAGTCATTTTCAAAAATACTAAAATTTTAAATATCAAACATCTCAGAAAATAATCATATAATCTGAATGAAATTTTACACAGGTATTGCCTATATCGCATACAAAATAGTCTATAAATTTCAAGCTGATACACGAAGTCGTCATTGAGAAATTACGATTTTGAAAAAAACCGTAAAAAATTTCAACCTTAAATATCTCTAAAAATCACGAGACAATTCTTTTACCTAAAGGACTTATACGATAATATATAAACTCTACATCTCCATAAAATGTCAACATGATTAAACCAATTTTTGTTTTCTCTAGTTATCATGCGACAAAGAAAATGACTTTGTAAAATACGAAAATTTTCAAAATCAAATATCTCAAAAAATGACCGTACGATCTAGATGAAAACTCGCACACATATTATCTATATCACATACAAAATTGTCTATGAATTTGGAGCTGATACATGGAGCCGTTCTCGAGAAATTACAATTTGAAAAAAAGGTTAAAAAAATGTTAACCTCAAATATTTCTGAAATTTCTGGACTAATCATTTTGCCCAAAGAACTCGACTGAGAGCTATCCAAATTCTACCTCTACAAGGAATTTCGAAGCTTAAGTCAATTTTACTCCCGTAATCGTTGGACATACAAAACTCGTTTATTTTATATTTAAATTTTTTTCTTAAAAACTAGTCGAGAAAATGGATTCAAATTTTTACAGATTATAGCTATTTATATTCTGCATTATTATCATGATTTAGGTTATGAGTTATAAGTTTAAAAAAAAAAACGTTTTTGTTAATAACAAAAGAACCGGGAGAGCTAGAGAATTTTTTTTTTTAGAAAATATATGTATTTTAATGCTCTTTCGAATGCTATCAATTGGATTCAAATATCTCGATCTTATCACTAAAAAAAAGCAAAAATCAATTTTGAGAAAATCGAAAATTCGAATTAAAACAAAAACGCATCGGCGAATCAAAAAAAGAATTTTTGACTCGCCATCACACAAAAAAAAAATGAGATTTATCCGGTTAAAATCGATGGAGTAGAAGCTAAGATCCAGGCGTATACACACACACAGACAGACACACGCACACACACACACACACCCACACACACACACTCCCACACACACACACACACACACATATCCATACCGATATTTTTCAAAAATCATGTATTTTGATTTCTAACACCTCGAAAAACAATTATAACATGTTTTTACAACAACTAAAAAAATTACTATCACAAAGCTTCCTTTAGGAGGAAGCTAAAATGTGAGACAAAGACGTTTTTAATTGTACACGATTGCCTCCATATATTTTTTGTGACATAGAAAGAAAAAAAACCGCGTCCGGTAGGTGTACCTTCAAAAAACATTTTGACCGGTTTTGGGTACGCAAAAAGTTGAAATAAATTCTAGATTTCCTCATAATATATAAACTCTATAAATATTCTGTATATTATTATTGTTATTTCTAAAATGAAAATTAAAAAACAATTAACAACAAGACTTATACGTATATTAGGAACGCGAGCAGGTACCGGTACTGCAAAACAACGCGATCAAGCATACGGACATGTTCCAAGAAATGCTGCTCGAGGTCATACGGCACCTGAACTTTACCGTAAAGCTGCTTCCGGTCGTCGATACGTTCGGTGTATTCAATAAAACCACGGGCAAATGGTTAGGTCTTCTTGGCGAAATCGAAGCTGGGTGCGTGGATGTGTCGTTCACGGAGTTCACGGTTCTCAAGGATAGGGCAGAGAAGTTCGATTACACTCATGCCATTTCCGAGCCGCGGAATTGTCTTTATATCAAAGAACCGAAAGTCACGAGTTTCAAATGGAAAGCTTATTGGAAGGTGTTATAGATTGTACTTTATTTAAAAATTTTTTTTTAATGTAACAACTATGTGATAGTAATATAATATGAATCGTAATTGGAAATTGATAACTTTGTCAGGTTTTTCGATACGACGTATGGATTTCATTGATTGTGGTAATATTAATAACGCCTGTTGCATTAATGTACATGAAAAGAAAAGTGAAGAAAAGCAATACGAGGGAAAATAATTTTATAAGCAACTTTTTGGACGTTTGGGGTATATATTGTCAGCAAGGAATACCATGTAAGATATATTCTTCATTTTACGTATACTTTTTATCTGTAGGCGATCATTTATAAATTTATGAATAATATTTTAATTGAATACAGCTTTTCCAGAAGCTTCGTCAGTACGAACTGCGGTGGTATTGTTATTTTTTTCAGAGTTAATATTGATAGCCATTTACTCGGGTTTCATTGTCAGCTACTTAACGAGTTTAACCATTATAACTTTACCATTCAACACTTTGACCGAATTTGTTAAAGACGAAACGTACAAGGTTATAGTACTCCGTAATAGCGCAGAAGTGACTTTATTTGCTGTATGATAGTTTATATTATGAAATCAATTAAATATCCAATTTAAAGCAGTGTATTACGACGTTTTTAAAATTATTTATTATTTTTAGACGACTGCAGACCCACTCTTATCTCGACTGGGTAAAATGGTAAAACCTCACGAAAAATTGCCTTTAAATAATATGGAGGCTTTCCATCAGGTAATTCAAATAAGTTTCACGTGGCATGACAAATTTAAAATTAATTCTTTTACAAAAAATAAAACCAAACAATTACACAGTTATGCAATGAAGACAAGGTAGCTCTTTATGCCGAAGAAAATAAAGCACAAAAGGTGAAACTGAAAAATTATTCGTGTAAGCTCATGTCTGTGTATACAAATGGAAAACGTTTTATGGGATTTCCACTGACTAAAAATGATCCATTGAAAAATTTTATCAATTACTAGTAAGTATACTCAATTAATAATAAAGATGTGTTAAAAAACTACTAATTCATAAATCTTTGCTGTTTATAGTATCCTAAAGTTTAAAGAAAATGGAATAATGAATCGTATACAAACTGTTTACCGACAAAAATATGATGACCCAGTAAATACATTTATTGCCGTTGGATTTTACGAAATAACTGCTGCGCTTTCAATTTTCTCAATCGGTGTAATTTTGAGCATTTTAATTTTGTTATTAGAATGGATACATTATAAGAGACTTTTGCTGTATCGTTATATAATTTTGTAAATATAAATCTATAATTCATTTTTAACGAAAAAATGTAAAATTATTATTATTTTCATTGTTCTCGAACTTTCTGCCTCGGTTTCATTAAAATTAAAAAAAAATAGATTTTTCAACTATCAAAGATCATAGATATTATAACTAGTATGTTGGAGACGTGTGTGTGCGTGTGTGTGTGCGTGTGTGTGTGTGTGTATATATATATAATATTTATTTCATAAAATATTAAATCAATGGTTAATCAAACTAAAGTGTATCATAATTACTGTGACAGAAATCATATGTTAGGAATAGATGCAAAAGGTTTTTAATACACTTCCGTTAAAAAACACTTCTCAAAAGTAAAAAAACCGCTGCCAATTCATTGGCCCGTGGCTTCCTCAAACTTGATTTGCTGATTTCTTTAATTAATTTTTAATAACAAAATTTATAATTTTTGCAACAATTTATTACATCATTATAATTAAATTCATTTATGAAGATTAATAAGTACTAATTTTTAAATTAAGTATAAAATATGAATAAAGTAATATGTATTATTTTTTTTAAAATTATGTGTGAAAAATAAATAAAATAATTGATTGTAATATTATAGTCAAAACATTTTAAAATTCGTAAATAACCTTTACTTCAAATTATATTTTCTTTGGGAAATTTCACACATAGGGTACTTGTCCCTAGTAGTGTGTCTGTCCGCATTTGTGTGCTCTTTTTGGAATTTTCAATGTAAGAAAAAGATTCTAATCTAAAAAATAATTAATGGCTATTACAAGAAACAGTAAAAAGACGACTTATCCCATAAATTACTCGGTTAAAGTTAAGAGTTATAAACTTTTTTAAAAAAATACGTTTTTGTTAATAATAAAAGAATCCGTGATAGCTAGAAATTCTTTTTTAGATAATGTAGGTATTATAATTCTCTTTCGAATGCTATCCATCTGATTAAAATATCTCGATCCTATCATTAAAAAAAAGCAAGAATAAATTTTAAGAAAATCGAAAATTCGAAATAAAACAAAAACGCATCGGCCCAATCAAAAAACGGATTTTTGACCCGCAATCACACAAAAATGAGACCTGTCCTGTTAAGGACGCTCTTGCACGACTATACAGTTTGTGCGCTCAGCGAGAGTACAAACTATACCATGCACGTCGTTCTGTCTCTCTCGCTCTCGTGCAGGTCGTCTGCTATTTGTATTCATAATCATGAATTAAAGAAAATATCTCGAAATTTCCCACGGCTACGTACAATTTACAAGGTGTTGTTTGAAAGGGGAAGCCTCAATCTTTAAAACCATATGTTTTTTACTGGTCAAAAATTTGATCCCTTTTCAGAAATACTCGATTTAACCTATTTTTTCCCGCCGTCCCATAAGAGTACATGTAAAAAATGATAATTTCAAACGTTAATTTCTCAAAATTTTCCACGGTTATAGGGTAAAATAAACATACCACAAGATTCGGTACATCTTGAACTATTGAAAATGTTATATCCCAGTTTACAAATTTTCATGCAAGAGCGTCCTTAATTCGACCGAGTAAGAAGCTGAGATCCAAGCGTACACACACACACACGCACACGCACACGTACACACGCACGCGCACACACACGCACACACACACGCACACACACACGTACACACACAGACATACATCCAGACAGACATTTTTCAAAAACCATGTTTTTTCATTCCTAATATCTCGGAAAACAATTATAACATGTTTTTACAATAACTCAAAAAATTAAATTACTATTACAAAGCTTCCTCTACCCTGATAGAAATGCTAGCCATCGGTTGGCGAACCGTTGGTCAATTTTGAAATTAAAAACGTCACACCATGATTATGTTGCTATTATCGACGAAAAATAACTATTTATACAGGTGAAAATATTATATTGTAGATGTTTTAAAATATAATGATAGTTTTAAATAGTTTTAATTAAATTTTAATGTTATTCTTAAGTAGAAATGCTCCCATTTGATTAACATGTTGACCAACAAAGTTGGTCTATTTTCTACCAGGGTAGGAGGAAACAAAAAACCGCTGACAATACATAGACTCTTAGCTTCCTCAAACTGATGTATTGATTCCCTTTTTTAATTGTTTATGACCATAATAAATTGTATCACACAAAATTTTCTCTATGAACAGTCGCAATAAAATTAATACATATTTGTCGAAAATACGCTTTAGAAATGTAAATACACTATTTTTCTCAAATCCCAATATACTTGTGTGTGTGTGTGTGTGTCTGTGCTGTGTGTGTGTGTGGGGGGGGGGGGTTACAATAAAACATTTTTTTCTGAAATAGTTTTTTTACTCAATAACAAATGTAGATAATCTTTTTAAATTTTAACACAATATTGTCCTCAATAAGTGTAATGAGTGGTTAAAGTTTTGAGTCGGTAAATCCAATATTCTCTTAGAAAATGATATTCGAAAATATTAATAATAGAGGACGAGTGATTGATTTTTACCATTGTTATCGGGCGGCAACCAAAACGCTATTTTTTACTATCACAAAGCTTCCTCTGTGAGGAAGTAATGTATTAAACAGATTATTAAACAAATAATATATTAAATATTTTGCTATATATCGGGTCTATTTCTTTGATAATGCAAAAATTACTATCCATTAGTGCGAATCCACTTACATTTCTGTGAATTATATGAACTAAAAGTATTATTAGAAGAATGAACTGGTCAGAATAGTTTGATCGAGATTGATAAGTATTGCTTTGTGTAAGAAGAAAAAAACAGTATGCCATATTATGTTCGTTATTCATGTGAACGCAATTTAAATTGCATAACCTTAGTGGATACGTTCGGAAATTGGAATAAAATCGAAAACCGCTGGACAGGACTTTTAGGAGAAGTTGAATCTGGAAATGTTGATATAGCATTTGCGGGGTTTAAAATGAGACGTGAAAGAATAGATAGTTTTGATTTTACATGGCCATTGCGCTCATTGAATTGTATGCTTTATTTCAAAAAGCCTGAAAATAACAAAATTGAATGAAATGCTTACATAAAAATATTTCATTACAGTGTCAACATTTCACTTTTATTTATAATCATTATATCAATTAACCATTGTCTTCACTCCTGTCAAGGCAATAATAGAAAGAAAGCAGTTTTTTTCTAAGGGTATCTCACATGAAAATATACTGTATATTTGGGGCATTTACTGTCAACAGGACATCCCAAGTAAGTTTTCGGAAATAGAAACACGTGGAAATCCTGGAAAATAAAAATTTATTTGGTGTTACTTTGTTTTTATCGTCAGAGTCCCCAAATCCATTATCGTTAAGGATCATAATAGTGTTCATGTTTTATCGTCTTTGGTGATTGTTTCTTTTTATACAGTATTTGTAATAAGAGATTTAACAACTTCAACTATAAATTTACCGTTTAACTCATTTTCTGAATTCATTAAAGATGGGTCATACAAAGTTATTTTACTGCGAAGCAGTGCAGAAGAAATTAAATTATTGGTATGTAAAAAAATAACATTAAATTAATAAATAAAAACATGAATCATTTCGACATATTTATTATTAACCTATGATTTGATATTTTGGTAGACTTAGAATGATCCTCTGTTAACAAAAATGAAATTGTTAATGGAGAACAGTAACAATCTTCCCTCTAGTTTTGAAGAAGCTTTTCATCAAATAATGTCTAAATTACCTATTATTTTTCTATACGAACCGTAACAATAAAAACTAATTATACACGTTTACCTTTATAAGCTATGCGATGAAAAAATAGTATTTTACACTCACGAGGGCAACCCTACTGAAAAATCTCACGTGAGATCTTTCAGTAGAAGCTATGGCATTCACGCCACGATAACACCTAAAAGTTGGCAAGCAGATGGAATAGGATTCGAATCACCACCTAAAAATAATTCTCTCAAAAATGTCATTAGTTATTAGTATTTGATATTGTTAAAAAAAATTATATTATAATAAATGTATTGAAATATACTTTGTGTTCTAGTATTCAACGATTTAAAGAACATGGTATCATCAATCGTCTTAGGAAAATAGTGCACGTTCAAAGCGATGACAATCTTGGTACTGATTTTCAATCAGTCGAATTCAGAGAAATTATTCCAGCACCCATGATTATGATATTTGAATTACTTTTGAGTATTACATTGCTACTACTGGAATATTACCATTATAATCTCAAACCTAGACTTAAGAGTATCTAAAAACATGTTTGTGACGTTTTCAAAAAATCAAACACATTTTTAATATAGAACTAATAAATATATCAGCTTTCTATTCCAAAATACGGCAGGTAATAAATGTTCTTGACCCTATTTCAATAATTTAGAAAAATAATTGTTATCAATTTAAACGGCCATCAATCATATTAATTATAATGCAGATAAATCTGTAAATTCTGGGGATATCCTTGTCAATCTTAACATGTACTTCAGTAACAGATACGATATCATTAGAATGAATTTTTAATGTATATATACAATATATATACAATATAAACGTAGAGTATATTCCTAAATGAGAATACAATAGGCATATCATTGCAGGTATCATTTTAAAAGTGATTCTCATTTTTCGTTTTTTAGTACGAACTGTTTGACCACAATTTTGAAAGATTATGATATTAATAAATTCATATATATTTTTTGTTTTTATAATTTCCATAAAAGCTTTTCACGAAAGTACATTATATAATTTTGATGAGTTTGTTTACTTGGTAACAGATATACAGCAATTTTACCGTGCTCGCAGCATTTATATTGTATATGGCGAAACTCACGAAGGTAAGTTATAAATAAATGAGAATTTTATAAATTTTTTAACATTTATGAATAATTTTATTATTTTCAAAAATTTGTACTAAAATAACTTCTAAGTAATATAAATTGCAAATTTATTAAAAATAAAATTTTTAGTTTTTAATATCAACAATGCAGTGTTTCGTCTTCTGAAAAAATTCTCTTTAAAAAATATACGGTCGCAGGGAGTGCCTCAATCTAAATTCTACGAAATGTATAACAGACAAATTTCGAAAAATTCAAGACAACTGATCGTAGTGATACTAGAAAATCAAAATCATTTAGAAAATTTTGCAGATTTTACAAGAATCAATACTTTGAGCGCCCACGTATGGCTCACTCTATTTTGGTCTGAACGAAACAGTACCTTATCTTATTTTTGTAAAAAACCAACATCTAATCGATTACGCCTCAATTTCGATATTCATATGTTGGTCAAATGTGTGGATGATCAGACAATTAAGGAATGGTATGCCTTAACTCCTAATGAGAATGTGATAGCAAGCGATTTATTCAATTGGAGTCCAGAAATGGGTATAACAAGGAAAACTAGGAAAGCTCTTTTCCTGCGAAGAGGAGACTTTAAAGGGGCTACTGTAAAAGTGGCAAATATTCAAGTATTTTACATTCGTCAATAATAAATTATTCTTTATACATGTTTCCACTTTAAATAAAATTTCACAGATACAATGGAAACTTTTAGGAACATGCAGATGCTATAGACTTAACAGAAAAACATAAACAAGAAGCCAAAATCGGGGTGGTTCAAAAAATAATGACGGAAGTCATCACACAACTAAACTTATCCATACAGTTTATGCCCTCTGCGAAGACTTACGGGATGTACAACGAAAGTGAAGGTACATGGAATGGAATTTTGGGCAATTTATCGAGGGGAGATATTGATATTGCATTTGCACAATTGGGAGTAACGCCACGTAGATTAATGTCTTTCGATTTCACGATACCACTTTTTAAAACGCCCACTGAACTTTATATAAAAAGCCCCGAAAGGTATATGGTCAAATGGAACGCTTATTCAAAGGTACATTTTCAAACAGAAAAATTAAAATGTTATAAAAGTAATATAATAAAATTAAAATTAAATTTTATTCTTTATTACATTTTTGTATACCTTAAATCATAAATTATTTTTTAGGCATTCGACATCAGAATTTGGATATCGATTTTCATAATAATATTTATAGCGACAATTATTATTACTATCATCAAAATCAATCTAAAAATGTCTTATTGGCGTAAAACTGCCTTTTTTGAAAATTATATATGCGTTTGGGGTATATACTGTCAACAAAGTTTACCAGGTCATACATTTTTTCGAACGATCAGGAATAAGAAAATAAATATTTCGTTTCTATGGATTACCTATTAACATTGTTTCAGAGTTTCCAACTTCATCATTTTTAAGAATTGCTAATGTATCAGTATTTCTGTCGGCTATCGTCATTTTAGCCGCCTACTCTGGTTCCATAGTTCGAAATATAACCAATTTGAGTCCGTGGCTGCCATTTACTTCTTTTGAGGAGTTTACAAGCATTAACTCTTATAAGTTGATAGTCACGAAAAATAGTCTTGGCTTTGATCACTTTAAAGTAAACCCAGAAATTTTTTATTTTTCAAATAAAAAGTTTATGATTTTGTATGAACGTGTATAATTATATTTTTCAGAATAAAAAAGAGCCTTTATTATTGAAAATGGCTAAAATGATGAAACCATACGATGAGTTACCAAAAACTGATGTAGAAGGATTGAAACGGGTAATTGATTCGTTGAAAAATGATTATCTATAGATATCATAAATAAAATGTGGCTTCACCGCAACGGGCTGTATTTAGGCGTGGTCTCATTAAGGCTAATAGTAGTTATTTTTAATGGCTAATAGTAAAAAACGTTTATCAAAAAGTCTTTAATTATTGTTTTCTTAATAGTAAAAAGAATTATTTGTAGTTTCAATGTAAAAATATAAGAAAAAAAAATTGTTTGGAAGCGTTGATCAATGTATTTATACGGTATTTGACGGACAAAATGCAGGTTTAGGATGATTGTCTCACTTATCTTATTGTTATAATCTGATATTTTCATTAAGGGGGTACTACAGTTAAAATACTTTTTTTTTATTCACCGAAAAAATATAAATTTTGATCAGTAATGATTTTTGTTATATATACATTACACAAATATAGTTTATTTTTGATGAAATAGGCCCTACCAGAGGTCTGTAAACCCATTTGATCCAAAGATATTGAGATTTTGAAATTTGTATCCTGCCGTAACCTACAGGCTGAACCATTTGATATTTTTTAATGGAATCCGAGCCAAAATCTTTGATTTTTATATCTCCTTTGACTGAAGCTATTCGCATCCCTTAAATTTTGCAATTAATATTTTTAAAAGCAAAAATTTGATTTAAAATTCACCATTTGGAAGGAATTTTTAAAAAATGGTGAATTTTAAATCAAATTTTTTACTTTAAAAATATTAATTGGAAAAATTAAGGGATGCGAATAGCTTCAGTCAAAGGAGATATAAAAATCAAAGATTTTAGCCCGTATCCCATTAAAAAATATCAAATGGTTCAGCCTGTAGGTTACGGCAGGATACAAATTTTAAAATCTCAATATCTTTGGATCAAATGGGTTTACAGACCTCTGGTAGGGCCTATTTCATCAAAAATAAACTATATTTGTATTTTATATTTTTATATATATATATATATATATATATATATATATATATATATATATATATATATATATATATATATATATATATATATATATATATATATATATATATATATATATATATATATATATATATATATATATATATATACCGCAACTTAACATATCAAAGGATTATTCAGTGCTAAAATGTGATGAATAAATATTAAATAGTTTGATTAGTGAATACGTATAACAAGACAATAAAAGTTTCAAGTGTTTTATTCAATTGAAAAATTTTTCATATCGATCAAAAGGGTTGTTTGCGCGATATGACATCGTTATCCCCATCACATGTCGTTAAATGAATTAAACCTGTATTTTATATATTCTTTAACTTTCTTTTACATTATTTACGAATTAGAGTATGCAAAAATTAAATTAAATAAATTCAAATAACGAACGAAATTATTCAACCAAGTTAAAAAAATATATCAGTTAAAAAAATATATCAGAGCAATTCTCAGGATTTTCTGCAAAAAAGAGGTTCAACAAAAAAATAAAAAAAATTTTGAGGTACACTTCTGTTATAAGTTTTTTCTCGTCCTGTAGATCATATAGTATACGAGACAATTTTCGAACAGTCAAAAACGGTCTTATGACACTGTTTCAGAAAAAAATCCATTTTTCTTATGGAAATTTAACATGGGAAAAATGGACGAAAAGTAGTCACTGATGATGAGCCAATAATAAGCTTTTAAATGTGCCAACAAATATTCCACAAAAAAGCGATTAAGTAGATGAAAAGAGCTTTAATTTAAGCTAAAGATCGTTAAAATCGGTCGGTTCCGCGCAAAGTTAAGTGCATTTAAAAATCGCGAAAAATGACCAAAAATGAACGATTTTTCTCGAATCCACGTTATTCAATCATTTTTGGTCATTTTCGCGATTTTCAAATGCATGTAACTTTGTGCAGAACCGACCGATTTTAACGATCTTTAGCTTAAATTAAAGCTCTTTTTATCTACTTTAATCGCTTTTTTGTGGAATATTTGTTGGCACATTTAAAAGTTTATTATTGGCTCATCATCAGTGACTACTTTTCGTCCATTTTTCCCATGTTAAATTTCCATAAGAAAAATGGATTTTTATTTATATGACCTACAGAACGAAAAAAAACTTATAACAGAAGTCTGCCTCAAAATTTTTTTTATTTTTTTTTGTCCTTCTTTTTTGCAGAAAATCCTGAGAATTGCTCATAAATACATAATTTTATTACTTTATTCCCGAAAGGAAATACTAATCGCACGTCTATGTTACATACATTCGAATACACTAGTATAAGTTCCCGTACGATTCGGTAGATTTCCGTACGTTTTGATTACGATTGGGACGTTTTGTACGAAAACGTACTGAATCGTACGGAAACGTACGCCAGGGTACAAAAAGGTACAGCCTTGTACAGAAAATCACAGAAACGTACATGGACTTAAAAAATAATGAGATATATATCACACACACACACACACACACACACACACACACACACACACACACACACACACACACACATATATATATATATATATATATCAAAAGTAAAGATATGTTATATACGAGTATATATATATAATATATAAAATATCTTTACAGACCAAAATTTATATTTTTTAGGTAAATATAAAAACAAATTTTAACTGTAGTACCCCCTTAAAGATTAACGTTCTACAGATCGAACTTTATAACGTAGTTATTTTTGAGAAAGATTTGTCATTTGCATTGAAAGGTATTAGTCATTGACCATGTCAATACAGAAGTGTCGTATGGCTCTATATATAAAAAAAAATCATTTTCAAATATTTATTTCTGTTATTCTTATCGTAAACCGCAATTTTTCTTTTTGCTTCCTCATAGAGGAGGCTTTGTAACGATGACAAAAATTTTCGAGACAACAAATGTTCAAAATGATGTTTTAAGGTTATATATTTTGAAATTTGTCGATTTTGATAAAAATATTATTTCGTGTCTGTATGTGTGCGTGCGTGCGTGTGTGTGTATGTGTGTGTGTGTGTGTGTGTGTGTGTGTGTGTGTGTGTGTGTGTGTGTGTGTGTGTGTGTGTGTAAACTCTCTACATCTCGATCTCGAGAACCACTCGACCGATTTTCGTCGGATAAAGCTTACTGTCTCGCGGAAAAAACTCGGCACTCTGATTGATTTAAGTTTTTGATTTTTTTTATAAATAAAAAACGTTTTTGCAGCCATTATGACTTAATATAGTAAACCTTTCTTGAAAGGTATTTAAATTACCTATATTTTCTTTTTTTAATATTTAAATTATCTTCACTCTGTCATTTGTTATTAAGGAAAATGTGCTCAAAATTATTTAATTAATTTTGTCAAGAAATATTTGATTTATCAACTTACAATTTTAACCACTTATTACACTCTTTGAAGACTATATTTGGTTAAAATTTCAAGAGATTATCTTCATTTGTTTTGTAGAAAAAAATTGTTTTATAAAAAAATAGCATTTCGTTGCCGAACGATAACAAGAGTAAAAATTATCCAATCGTCCTCAAATTTAGCAGAGACATAGCTTTTTTATATCTTCAAACTGAGTTCGATGCCCAAACAGATCGGCGTATTATGACCAAAGATATGTGAAGTTAAAAATTTTTTTAAAAAATTTTCGAATAGCTTTTTCTCAGAGAATACATGATATATCGACTTAAAATTTTAAGAGATTGTCTCCATATGTTTTTGAGAAAAAAAATTGTTTTATAAAAATATCGTGTTTTCGTTGTCGCACGATAACAAGAGCAACATGAGTGTACTTTCGAAAAATATATTTTATATTGGTTTTATTAAGAATATTCATAAAGAAAATTGGGTATGATAAAATTAATTATTGTCATTAAAAATTAAAAAAAGGAATAAATACATTATCTTGAGAAAGCTTAGTGCCAATGTATTGGCAGCGGCCTTTTAATTCGAAAGTACAGAAATGTTCTTTTATACTGCAAAAGTTTATATAATCTGTCATAAGGCCTAAGTCGGTGAAGCCACCTTGATGATACCAAAAATATAACGCTCAAAACTTTGGTACATTTAGATCTGCAATGAGGATGTAGCATTCTATACGACGAGGTCGGTGAAAATCACGTACGCAAAAGAAGTACCGTGCCTAATCAAGGGTATACCAGAAGGAAGAGAACGATTTGATGCGGTTGCACTTACGAAAAATAGTCCTCTAACATCTTTCATAAATCATCAGTAAGTCAGTTTTTCAAGTGAGGTAAGATAGCCATTACCAGGACAACGTAAAAAGTGCGCCCTATACCGGAATAGTAATAAATACTATTAATAATCTAATAAATATGAATTTAAATCATGAAAGTAAAAGTTCTTTAATCATTTTTAAGTTCTAATTTATTCAATAACATGATTTATTTTTATTTAAAAAATTATGAATTTAAAAGAAAAAAAATAATAAATAGAACCTTAAACTTTCCTACTATCGGCAGTTTGTCCCACTTTAGGATGAAGTTCGGTTAACACATAAGGTTAATATTTTCCCAGTATTGAGCTTTTCTTTGTCCCACTTTAGGATTTATCTCAAAAATCGTGTCCCACTCAAAGGTCAATAAACTACCTACTAAATGAATTTTTTTTAACCTTTATAACATTTTAACAACGTTATTTTATTTGTAAAATCAATTAAACGAAGTATAAACTATCTTGTTGCAACTTTTAATTCGCCAAAAAAAAATTCACTATTCTTAAATCATATGTATAATATGTATATGGGGCGTTTCATGTAAACTCTCCCAGGTCGCATCGCGGGAGCGTAAACCTTAAGTTTTGAGCGCGTGTTTACAGTAACAAAATACATCTATGAAAAAACCCTTACATACATTTTCGACGTATTTTTTCGTCAGCTTTCCGATGGTGACCTTTATTTTTGATAATTTTTACATTTTAACCTAAAAAAAAACATTAAATGTGTTATATCTCAAAAAGTAACGCTTTAATGTCTTTTTTGATGATCTAGATCGAAAGCTGAGTTTTTTTACATAGAAATAGCTTTTCTCCCATGTGGCCTTTTTTTGATATTTTCGAGGAATTAAACCGTGAAGACATAACGCACCGTCAATGCTGCGCACGGACGCGAGCTTATGCGGCCGGACGCGCTTCGGTACGTGTTTGCAGCTTAAGGTGGTTCTATGAGCAGATATGGTACTTAATTATAAAATATTCTACAATATGAATCGTTCTTATACTGCAAAGTGAAAACCCATATAGTATCATAGACCGATACTTTAAATTACAGAAAAAAATTTTTTTTAAGAAATTTCAGTACTAACAAAGTAGATATCGTCAATGTTTTGCTTCAATTTCAATATTTAACGGCTCATTTTATCTTTGTTGGATTTCATTACGAGATATCGTGGATCAAATTAAAAAATTTTTAAAACCTTAAAAGTTGCAGGCAATAATGTGCTGCGATGAAAATGAAAGCCAAGGCAAATGTAAAAAGTACCAAAAGAAAGGCTAAAGAAGTACCGATTTTGGAGAAAAAAGTCAGCTATAAAGAAAATTAAGAATAAGAATGAAAAAATTGATAAAGGAAATAAAAAAAAATTAACGAAAATATGAGTACTTCTATAAGAAGCTATAGCATAACATCGAATCGCCGCGCAGCCGCATAAGTTCGGGCCCGAGCGTTGGATTGTCACTGCCGTATTGTATTCATAGTTTAACCTTTTAGCTGCGGGGGTGGTCGATATATGGACCACTCTAGAGACAAAGAATATTTGAAGTTTTTAGATCAAATTTGATGTTCTGAATACATAACAAATAGTTTTAAAATTTCTCAAAACATTCTTGACCTTGAAATTTTCAAGGTCAAGGGTGTCTGCGAGAATTTTGTTACTATTTTTTTCATATTCAACGCGTGAAATTACATAGAAATACCCTCTCAAATCTTCATAACAAAAGAGACAAATTTTTTTACATTGTACTTTACGTTACCTGCGGGGCTGGTCGATATATGGACCAGCAGTCAGGTCAGCGACTCTATCTGAGATATCCAGTGATATTATGTATACATTTTACATATTCTGAGAGGTCAATTTGTACTGAAATTTCCCCGCAGCCTAAAGGTTAATACCTAAAAATGTCAAGAAAGGCCTTTTTTTACATTACTAAAAAACATTAATAAAGGTATAATTTTTTAATCTCTTTTTTAATAGTCTATATTGAAAGATCAGGGTTTTTCACGTCGAATTAGCAATTTTTCAAAAGAGTCTTTTTTTATATTTTCGAGGTATTAAGCTGCAAACGCGTACCGAAGCGTGCCCGGCCGCATAAGCTCGCGTCCGCGCGCAGCATTGACGATGCGTTACGTCTTCACGGTTTAATTCCTCGAAAATATTAAAAAAGGCCACATGGGAGAAAAGCTATTTCTACGTAAAATAACCTCAGCTTTCGATTTTGACCATCAAAAAAGATATTAAAGGGGTACTTTCTGAGATATAACACATTTTATGTTTTTTTTAGGTTAAAATGTAAAAATTATCAAAAATAAAGGTCACCATCAGAAAGCTGACGAAAAAGTACGTCGAAAACGTATGTAAGGTTTTTTTCATAGATATATTTTGTTACTGTAAACACGCGCTCAAAACGTAAGGTTTACGCTCGCGCGACGCGGCCTGGGAGAGTTGACATGAAACACCTCATATATTAAATGAATAATCATTTTAGGATTCGCAGATTTGACGACTATGGTCTCATAAAACGTTCAAAGAACATGTACAAAGAGCTGACGGAGTACCCGATAAAAAATTTTGATCCCGTCGGGCTGCGGGAGGTCACACCTGTCCTCATAATACTAATACTTGGTATTGTTGTCAGTCTTCTTGGATTACTGGTCGAGTACATTACTTGTAGTTTCAAATATGTTCATATCAATCATAGAGACATACAAGAGAATGAGCTACAAACTCAGATGTACAAGAGAAGACACGAGAAGAGATTAGTACATTTTGTTGAATGATTGTTTTTTAATATTGTATATTATTAAATAAAGTATAGGTATTTGTCTGGTTACTTTCATATATATTTAAAAAATTACAGTTATAAAACCATTGTTCACATGTGATTTACTGATTTTTGTAAATATAAATGAATTTTTCATATTTACCGACACCATTGGTATGCAATATATTTATATAATAAGAATGATAATTAATAATATTTTAAATATTGAAAATGATTTTGTTCTTTTTTTTTCTAAATGTCTAGTTGAAATCTGGTAATGATCTTGCATACAATATTTTTAAGTAAAATGATATTTACTATTTCCTAAGTAAATTAAATTAAATACAATAATTAACATTAACGAGTCGGTAAGAATAACAGGTTATACCAACGCAAACGCATACGAACGGTTTTAAGAATAAGAACTACTTTTATTCTTTTAAATATATTTTATTATTATATTAACCAGGTATGTATGTTTACACTCTTAAAATAATACACTGAGAAAAAATTTTCTTTGTAACAAAGAAAGGTTTCTTTGATTCAAAGAAATAAATATATAAATATTCTTTGAATCAAAGAAAATTTCATTGCGCATATCTATTTCAACAAAAACACAGAAGTCATAAAACCTCGAGGTATAACAATTCACAAAAGAATCACGTCTCCCCAAAAATCCAAGAAAATGCATATTTTTGCAAACAATCCTCGATGTCGTTTTCCCTTTTCATTGCAGAATGAAATATTCGAAAGAAGAGGGCAAAGAGTTACCTCATCTGTAGGTTTCTTAAAAATGCCGTTCAGCGTGGCAACATTGTCCGGGTCGGAATTGCATGATATTGTGAGCGCGCGGGAGGAGTTTTGACAGTTGTCGACTCTACTGCTCTTGTTTTCGCGGATGGGGGTTACATAAGTACCTTCGCTTTTCGCAGAATTAAAGGAGTTTGGGGGCTGCCCTGGAAGATTTTTGATTTTTTTGTTTCGGAGTTCTTATAACCGCGCAGCCGAGTAGTTTATTCATTCGTACCGATGTAAACTGTAGGCATAGGGGGCGGCTGCTTTCTTTCGGTATATTTCAAATATTTGTGTTTCTCGCGTTGCGTTTGTGTTAGTTTGGATTGAAGGTGAGATTTTAGATTAGTTTTTACGTTGTCGAAATAAAGGGATGAGATGAAGTTGGGAAGCAAAATTTTACTTTTGGTTTGACTATATATTGGTCTATCTTTTTCATCGGATTTCGAAGTTTTAAAAATTTAAAACGATTTAAATAAAATTTATTATAATTCTATCAACTTGCTTGAGAAGCGAAAACGAATTTTATCGTTGCGGCCGTGTAATGAGATAATTGAATAAAAATTGAATGAAAAATTTTTGAAAAAAATTGAATGAAAAGTTTTATTGGCTGCTGGTGAACAACAGGTAAGAAGATAAAAGTACGCTGTAAAGAATATTTTCTAACTTTTTAAATATAAAAACAAAAATACTTGTATTGTAGAACCCAAAGATGCGTAAGCACGTAACTGACAGAGCATCGACATTCTCTTACTCTTTCCACATTTAACGAAGCCAACTCTTAAACCAGGCAATTCCTTACTCCGCTCTATACCTTGGAAAAATCGGCCCGATGTTTCCTCCGTCTCCGAAATTCAAATGGCGCATCGTCGGTTGATAAATCCAGGCCGACCAAATTACGTTACGAAGTTCGCCAGCTTCCGTCGTCCCCGCTGCGGCCTGAAGCAATTTATATTGCGGCGTGCCCTCGTAAATCCGAAATCGCGACGCGGAGTTAATCCACGCTAGAGACGCGGAAGTTATGGAAACCGGAGCTTGTAACGGTGAAGGGGTGGAAGAGTCCCTGCGGTGATTGGGAGATGATTGCCAAGGATGTTTGGTTGATTTGTGTGTATGTAGTTGTTGTCTTTGCGCGATCGATTGAGTTTTGACGGAAGTTTTTTAGAATGTTAAATACTATCTAAATTTGGAGTGACTTTTTTACTTTTGGAAAGAGTACCCTAGCGGAAATAGGATTTGCAAATAACTGTTAATAACTGCAAATAACTACAAATAACTGAAATAAACAGTTAGGTTTGAGACAGTATAATCAGTTTTTAGCAGTTATTAACAATTATTAACAGTTATTTGCAGTTTTTTGCAGTTATTTACAGTTATTTTGCAGTTTTTAAAATAAATACTGTAGAAATAAAGGTGCTATATCAACAGTTATTAGCAGTTATTTGCAGCTATTTGCGGTTATTTACAATTATTTACAGTTATAAACAGTTAATTTTTTCGCTCTAATAATAACTTTATTTATTATTAACAAAACTGCAAATAACTGCAAATAACTGCTAATAACTGCTTATAACTGTTTATAATTGTTTATAGCTGTTAATAACTGTTGATAGCATCTTTATTTCTACAGTTAATATTTAATGAAACTGCAAATAACTGCTAATAACTGTAAAAAACTGAATATAGATACTGTCTCAAACCTAACTGTTTATTTCAGTTAATAGCAGTTACTTGCAGTTATTAACAGTTATTTGAAGCTTTTAACAGTTATTTGCAGTTATTATTTCCGCTTGGGTAACATGTTAAATCAATATTATTCCGGTGATGGCTATTAAGTCATTATTCTCATTAGAGGAATATGTATCTATTTAGAAGGAGTGAACAAATCACATTAACTAGAGCGATCACGTTGTCTTTGTTATATTATACTCGTCAACGTGGGATAAAACAAAGACAATGGCAGTCACTCGTCTATTTCTCACAACTCATCGTCGACATGCAAAACGAGTTTGTTTTCGGCATTTTGTAAAAAATTGGAGTACAATTGTATATGATACCTACAGTTAGTGAAAAATATGTAGGAAAAATTACGATTTTTAGTACTTTTTGTTAATTTTTATATTTTCATTTATAAAGATTCCAAAATCTGTGGAGCTAACGTGTGACTTTCGATAATTATTTTTATGGAAAATCTCTACCTATATTAATATTATATTAAATTATTTGCGTATTATATTTTTTAATCAAATAATTTTTAATACAATTACAATATTATTAATTTGAAATTTATTATTTAAATTCACACAATTTAAAATCGAAATAAGGTTAGCAATGTTTCATTACCAATTGATATATATTTTGTATACATTAGACTTGAATAAATTTTATTTTAAAATAAGGTCCATTAGTAAGATTTGTGGATTCATAAAATATTTAAATTAAAAGCAATCATCATTTATAACACTGAAGTGATAATATAAATATTAAAACAATACGGTTTAGTAATAAAAAACAAAAAAAAAGGATTTCATTCTTATTCAATCAGTAATTAAAAAAAACTTGATGAAAAGGAATTGTATAAATTAAAAAATTGCAGTTCTGTTACGAGTAGAAGCAGCAGTGACTCCAGATAGGCTCACACGTAACAGTTCTAATTATTATTCTGTATGATAATAAATAATTTTGTTCGATGAAATAAAAATAGGGCGAAATTTTAAACTAAATCTTTACGTTTATTGTAAATATCAATAAATGCATACATTGTTCGTATCGAATGTAACTTAATACATACATTTATGGACAATATTCTTATGTTTTTCAAAATATACAACCCAGCTGTCAAAATCACGTTGCCGACTGTCGGTACATCTTGGTGTCCATCATCTTTTTGCCGCACATCGCGCAGATGCCCTTCTTATACGCGCACGACTGACAGTAATGTGAGCCAGTCTGATGCGTTTTTTGGCGGCAAATCTTGCACGGCAGGAAGCTGGTGGCGTAGGGATTGACCTTAATTTTGTGCGCGGTCAGGGCCTTGTTCTCGCCGACCTTGCGACCGCCGCTTGCGATGGTGTTCCTCGCGCCCGCTTTCCATGGGTCCGGAGCTGACACTTTGTTCAGCTTCTGCTCGCATTTTTCGCAAACCATGGTTAGAAGTTGATCTGTAAATAAGTGAGAATATAGATTAGTTTTGTAGGTTTTGTGATATGTGGTTGTAGTGTTGAATGAAGGACATAAAATATTTACGTATATGTGTTGCAGATTTGATTTCAAAGGGATTCAAAATGCACTGTTGTAAAATACTATGTGAGTAAATAAGTCAGAAGAGAATGTAATGTTCGACAACTGGACTGCACGACGGCTTCTCTCGGTCTAACGTTCGAACGCTTCGAGTTTGAACTAATGTAATGGTAGACGACAGCTTAGAAGTGACCCCACTTGTCCATTTACCGTTACGGCGCCGTAGGTAGCGCCCTCTTTGTCACTTAGGGCGCATACGAGATACGAATCATATTCAGACGTCCAAGTCCCGCCAGGTATCTCTCTCGTTGCATCTCTAAGGTATACCAAAGTCACGTGATGTATGCGAGGCAGGTTTGAACTTGTAAAATTCTATTTTTATGAAATGCATTACTTTGTAAATAATTGTATATATCTTTGTATTGATTAAATATTTTTCGTTTTTCCGCTTTTAATTCCATTTTTGCGTAATTAAAATTAATATAATCTATTTTGTATGGAGTTAAGGTGTGTTTGTTTACCGCTGACTAGTGTGAATGCTGTCAGTTGAGAGCTGTGAGCTGTCTGCTTAAGTATAACTTATAGAGCAGTTTTAATTTTTTCCGCTCGAGACACGTCTCGAGGCATGCAAATGCTGCACATTAAATGGCCCTGGTCCAGTCATACCAAAAGCCTGCTACCGCTGCTATGGAAAAGTGCTGAGCCGAGACGTTGCCAATTGTACCGGCCGGACATGCCGAGCTGCGATCCGACAACAGCGCTACGATTACCGACGGAGCGAGCGGTAGGACGAAGGGCACTCACTCTCTGTCTAACCGCGAGACTAGCCGTACGCGCGCTTAGAATATAGTTGTCAGCGAGATACTTCAATCTAATTAACGGTACTATTATTTATGGCCTTCAGCCAATTGTTAATATTCTATCTCTGTATCTTGGTTTCGCGAAGCTTGACGGGGCTCTCGTAAAATCGCGAGCAAAAGTGTACGTGGGTGTGTGACTGCAAGCGAGCTGAGGGTCCGAGTAGAGCCTTGCCGTCGGCGTCTTCAGCAAGTGAAGCTTCGAAAGGTAGGGGGATAGTATTTGGCCTACGCGTAATCGCAATAGAACTTGTATCGAATATTTTAATATGCCCGAAACTCACGTAACTGTACATCTGCTAGCCAGTACAGAAATATTATATTGGATGTAAGTTCGGTACAACAATTGTATTTGAAGTAATGATAATAAACTCTTATCTATGATTTTAAGTAATATGTATCGTTTGTTTATTATTAAAGTAAATGTTGAGAGAATAACCAAACCTTTACATTACAATATATAGAAAAGAACGACATCTCATTTTGCATAGACTTTGCCGACAAGGAAACCGCATTAAACAGCTTGACGCAATTGGCGCGTTTCTTGATCTCCATCTTTACACATGTGCAGGTTTTAACAGTAAGTGTGTTCCAAAGTTGGATGCGGAGTGCTAGACCAAATAACCATTTTCCTAAAACTGTGTAATTTCCAATAGGCGACAGTGTCAATTGCGTAATTCTATATTCAAGGAAAATCTGAGGACCGATTGAGCAATTAAGCAATTGAGCTTTCTAGAAAATAAGGATATACCCAAATATTAAATATACTTACGTCTACTGAGTACCGGGAAGAAAAGGGAAAACGATACGCGCAGTGTTTGTCTGTCTAGATGACTCTCGTTTCTAACTGACGCTCGGTAGACGGAGGTATACTGAACATTCAGCTACACTCTTAATGCAAAGGAAGCTCATAATGTATCTACCTCGAAAAACGATTAAAAATACATTATAAGGGATAACGTAAAATTGGAAAAATCCTTGTTCAGTACTAAGTACTCTTTAAACTGCAAAGTGGGAAAATTACTACTAAAATTAATGGAACCTCAAAAATCTGCTTTACAGTACTATATAGAGAAATGTATTTGTTTGTTTGCTCGGAGTATACTGTAGCATTTCTACTTCGTAAGCTGTAAGCCACTTCTATAGTAAATGTTAGAAAGTGTAATTTAAGAAATTTAAGCTATCCGCAAAAGGAATAATAATTTTACCTTTGTCGAGTATAGGTAAGCGTAAAACCACCGCTAACTTCTATTGGACCGGAAGTCCAAAAATTATTATATAAAAAAATTCTATACTAAACAAAATGCAATAAATTTTACTACTTGTAATTTTAAACTAATTGATTATGTGATTGTCGATTTACGCAAGTATCTGCTCATTCATTATACTTTATATGAGTGGAAAACTCGTAGCGTAGTTTGAAGGTGAAAATTTATATTAATTATTAACTAAAAATTTTCTATGCGTAAGAATCCCTTTGAAAGAGCTTATTCATTACTCGTTCAATAATATACTTAAAAACTGAGGTAAATTTTTAATTTAGTTTAAATATCTGATCATTAATAAATTGGATTTTAGCCAGTTATCACAACAGGAACTCTCTAAATTCGAATAAGTGAAATTCACTTCAAATAAGTGAATATTCACTTATTATAAGTAGATAGTCGTCCACTTATTCGATAACTGCACGACTATTTACTTATTATAAGTGAATATTCACTTATTTGAAGTGAATTTCACTTATTCGAATTTAGAGAGAAGAGATAATCGTGAACAAAAAATGTTTATTGCGATTTACGATTTGGTAATTTTAATATAAGAAACAGAAGATAATATAATAATCTTTAATAATAATATTTTGATAAAAACTTACGTAGAATAGATAATCTTATAGAACTAAATAATTTAATTCAATAACAATCTAAAGTCTGTTACCTAATAATTAGCAGTTTTCTCACATAAATGAACTTTTAGAAACAGGCAAAGGTATCGCAAACGAAGGTATATAAAAAACTCTCAGATCAAGGAGAAGGACTATCCGATTTGTCATATATTTCTCTCTTAAAAAATCATGAGTCAAAAAAGAAAGAGTTCTTTTCGTCGATTGGCTAATTATGATCATGTGATAAATTTGGATAACAAAGCAACGAAAAACGCCAGACATCTTTCTGCTTCTCTTTAAAAAAACCACTACTAACTTCATTTCACTAACTTGAAATTTTGGAATTTTGTAGCTCAATACTTGTATTTTTGAGTGAAACAAATTATTTTGAAAAAGAATACGGTATTTTTCTAGTAAAATCGCTCTGAACATTCAACTCAAGTTTTAGACCGCGAAAAAGCGTTTCTGAGAAAAAATAATAGCACCATTGGAAAGAGCAGAAAAAAATCTATAGATATATATATTTTGTTTTTATTTCTGAGAGACGCAGCGTATGATTACTAGCAAAGTTGAATAGAGTATATTTTACGCAAAAAATGCGCCACGCGCGCACGCTGGCCCGTTGTTGATGGGCGTACCCACAGTTGCGGGGGCAGGTATGTATCGAACCAACCCTTCTTGCTATATGGGATTTTCCAGTGGATATAACTGAAACGATCATAAGAAACAACGTGGAGGAAATGCGCAGGCTGCTGGCCATTCAGGTGAATGGCAGGGATGGTCCTTACTTCGATAGGAAGCAAATTATTTTGGTGGTGTTCTTGAAACGAAAGGAGATCCTGAAAATGTTTATGAACCACGAGCACCAATTTCCCTTAGCCAACCGTAGATCGTGCGAGAAGATTATGCACTTGGCAGTAAGGTGGGGCGATATAGAGGTCATTGAGATGTTTATCCGCAGATTTCCTCAGCCTAATGAGATGGATGGGCAGCTCAGAACTCCAATGGACTTGGCTATTGAATACGGCAGGATTGACATTGTGTGCTTATTCTTGTGCACAACCCACACGTTAAAGACGCCGCATTTTTTGGAAGATGTACAGCAAGCCTGCACGATGTTATGCACGCTAGACATTCAAGAGTTTAAGTAAGTTTTCTTTTGTCTTATATAGCCATCGTATCAATAAAACAATATTTTAAAAAAACTAACTTTTAACCATGAATCTTTTTTTTTCATCTACACAGCTCTGAAGAATTCATTAACGAGACCGTCTCAATGGACTCGTACATTCTTCCAGGCTGGTCACTGCTCCATATTGCAGTGATGAGCCAGATCGAGGACATGGTGAGTCGACTAGTTGATAATGGCGCCAACATTAGTGCAAAGAACGCGGAGGGCCTGGCATCTGTGCACTCGGCGGACCACCTGAAGAATCCTCACCTCATGAGGTTGATGATATCGTCACTGAACAAAAGAAAGGTGTTCGAAAATACCCGGGACGAACGAGACGGTATTTCGGTCTTTCATTTGTCATGTAAAAATGGATTGGACGTCTCTCTCATCAGGCATTCCTTCTTTAATGACAATCTTGAGAAGGTGGACATTCACGAGACTAGCAATCCCGCGGGCAAATTTCCCGGCTACACAGCGCTTCATTTCGCCATTATAAATAGAAACGTGAATTTAGTCACGATTCTCATCAACAAGAAGGCTGCTGTATCGAAGAAGAGCGCAACTCAGAAGACTTCCCTGCACTTAGCCTACGAGCGAGGTGAGGAGAAACTCGTAAAGGTGCTTCTGGAAAACTTGGATACGTATAACATTACTGATATATTTGGGCTTTCTCATTTCCATATTGCCTGCGCATATTGATCCGATGTCGTTCAAAAATTTTTAAAGGCCGGACACATTAACGACGATGCCATTGACAATCAGGCATTTAAATCGGTCCGCTGTACGCCCTTGCACTTTGCAGTACAGAATCATAACTACAAGAGCGTGAAGTTTCTCCTTAGTCGAAAACGGGTAAACGTTAATGCTCGCAACGTTTGCAACCAAACAGCGCTTCACATGTCCCCCTACTCGCTCCGCTCGTCAACCCTCCACCTTCGACAAAACGTTTAAAAGAAGCTTACAATTATTCTTTTTTTTTTATTGAAATGTTAAAAAAGTTTCTAACGTCACCTTTGATGTACTATTAACATATGCGTTGGATTTTTATTTAAAGTGGTATCCTTCGCCAATAGCCCTACATAACCACTTCTCCTATTAAAATATATTACAAATAATCGTTTAAGGAATAGCTTAAGGGAGTTCTCTCGATTTTGAATCAGAAAGCAGATTTTAACAAAAGTTGAAGGACTGGTTAGTATAACTCTTAAAATAACTCAGTTCTATCAATGCTAAAATTTTACAACTTCAAGTAAGAAAAATCGTAACCTCTTACGACTATCAACAGTATTTGCATTTTACAAAATAAAGTATTTTGTAATGATATTGAATAATTAAATATCAAGGTTCGATTTGTACTGGTAAGAAAAAGCCGAAGAAATTTTGAAAAAACGTAATTAATTTATAAATTCAATAAATAGCATGTGATAATACCTTAAACTTTTTAATTTGCAATTTAATAATTACTAAATAACTGTTATAAATATAATTTTCTTGATCATTTTGAATATTAAATTTACGGAAAATCAGATATGCAGAAACAGTGAAATTTTATATTAAAATATACATTTAAAAAGATTATTTGATGTAATTTATCAATTCTCTTTGAGAAAGCATTCTGCTAAAGCAGTTAGCAGCGGTTTTTCATCTAGCTTGGGATAATAGCAGCCAATTGCCGAAATTCTTTGATAGACGCACTCCTCGACGCGGGCCTTGAGAGCGTCGACGTAAAGGACAATAATGGCGTCACTACTTCAGCATTGGCATGCAAGCACTGGAATCCAGGATATAGGCTGATTTGTGGACATGAGAATTATGTACCGATTTATATTGTGCACAGAGAAAAGAAAAGAAAATTTTGTTCACAATACGTTTTTACTTTTGCACAAAAAATTGTGCACTTTACGGAAAAAGATGAAATTCAGTAATGTGCACAAGATTGTTGTGCACAATAACATAAAATAATATTTCAACCAAAAAAAGTCTTGCACACTGTGCTTATTTATTGTGCACGTAATATAGAGCTGGGCGATTGTGCACAAATAAATTCATTAAAAATATATCTAACTGATTGTGCACAAAGTCTAGTTCATACGAAGTCTTATAGCAGTGTTGCCAGATTGGGCAATAAGTAGCGAATTGGGATAGTTTAAAAGATGAGCTCGCGGGAAAAAAATCGAGATGGCTATTTATAGCGAATTGGGCTTATACAAGACAGTAATGTTAATAGCCGATATGGCTATTGTTTAGCAAACAACATTAAATTTTAAATCAAATAAAAATTCCAAAACTCAAGTAGCCGGGAGACGCGGGTTCTACGCGTATACGGGAGCGCGTCAGACGTTTATACATGGCAAAATAATTACTTAAATCATTTATAACCCCAAGCAGGCGGGGGATGCGAGTTCCACGTGTATACGGCAACGCGTCATACGTTTATACATGGCAAAATAATTATGTAAACAATTCTTAACCCCAACTAGGCGAGGGGTGCGACTTCCACAAATATACGGAAGCGCGTCAAACGTGCATACAACGCAAAATAAATATATAAATAATTCTTAACCCCAAGTAGGCGGGGGATGTGAGTTCCACGCGTATACGAGAGCGCGTCAGACGTACATACAAGGCAAAATAAATATGTAAATAATTCTTAACCCCAAGTAGGCGGGGGATGCGAGTTCCACGCGTATACTAGAATAAGGCAGACGTGTATACATGGCAAAATAATTATTTAAATAATTCTTAACCCCAAGTAGGCGGGAGATGCAAATTCGACGCGTATACGGGAGCGCGTCAGACGTGCGTACAAGGCCAAAAAATTATGTAAATAATTCTCAACCCCAATTAGGCGGGGGGTGCGAGTTTTACGAATATACGGAAGCTCGTCAGACGAGCATACAAGGCCAAATAATTATGTAAATAATTATGACCCTAAGTATGCGGGGCATGAGAGTTCCACGCGTATACTGAAATAAGGCAGACGTGCATACAAGGCAAAATAATTATGTAAATAATTCTTAACTCCAAGTAGGCGGGGGATGCAAGTTCCATGCGTATACCTACTAGGAGTTGAGGATTATTTAAATAATTATTTTGCCTTGTATGTACGTCTGACGTGCTCCCGTATACGCGTGGAACTCGCATCTCCAGCCTACTTAGGGTTAACAATTATTTAAATAATTATTTTGCCATGTATACACGTCTGCCTTATTCCAGTATACGCGTGGAACTCGCATCCCCCGCCTACGTGGAGTTAAGAATTATTTACATAATTATTTTGCCTTGTATGCACGTCTGGCGCGCTTCCGTATATGCGTAGAACTCGCACCCCCGCCTATTTGGGGTTAAGAATTATTTACATAATTATTTTGCCTTGTATGCACGTCTGACGCTCTCCGGTATACGCATGGAACTCGCATCCGCCGCCTACTTGGGGTTAAGAATTATTTACATAATTATTTGGCCTTGTATGCACGTCTGACGCGCTCCCGTATACGCGTGGAACTCGCATCACCCGCCTGCTTGGGGTTATTAATTATTTAAATAATTATTTTGCCATGTATAAACGTCTGACGCGCTCCCGTATACGCATAGAACCCGCGTCTCCCGGCTACTTGAGTTTTGGAATTTGTATTTGATTTAAAATTTAATGTTGTTGGCTAGACAATAGCCATATCGGCTATTAACAGTACTGTCTTGTAGCCCAATTCCCTATAAATAGCCATCTCTATTTTTTTCCCGCGAGCTCAGCTTTTAAACTAGTCCAATTCGCTACTTATTGCCCAATCTGGCAACACTGCTATAAGATTTCGTATGAACCTTCGTATGAACTAGACTTAGTGCACAATCGGCGAGCAATAATTAAATAAATAGATTTGTGCGCAATCGGTTAGATATATTTTTAATGAATTTATTTGTGCACAATCGCCCAGCCCTATATTACGTGCACGATAAATAAGCACAGTGTGCAATACTTTTTTTGGTTGAAATATTATTTTATGTTATTGTGCACAACAATTTTGTGCACATTACTGAATTTCATCTTTTTCCGTAAAGTGTACAATTTTTTGTGCAAAAGTAAAAACGTTTTGTGAACAAAATTTTCTTTTCTTTTCTCTGGGCACAATAAATCGGTGCACAAATCCGCCTATGTCGAATCCAGTATGCCTACAGGCCTTAATACTTCACGATGCCAACATTGATACCGTCCCCAGCCTTTAGTTTTTTAACTAAAAAAGGATAAATTTTATATTTTGGGCTAAACCATAAGGTATGTAGCATTCTAAATACACCGGTAATAAAATGGCATGCATGTAATCAGGTACAAATGATATACAAATTTAGGAATAAGTGTTGCTATCGATGGTCCTTTTACTCCCATAATATACTTTTGTTTTTCAATTGTCACTTTTGCTGCTTGAGAGAGCATTCTATAAAATTGTTATTTGATAGAAGATATACGCAATTGTATCCTAAAACTATGTCTGTAACTTCACCGGTGTGCTCGCAAAAGGTGCAACTGTCCATTGAATTGCATAATATTTTGAACTGACGATCTCGCTGGAGCATCCAGTGTTGCAATAGGTGCAATCACAGTACTGCATCTTAGTGTACCCTCTTGTTTATCGCACAACTCTAACCCATTGATAAATTAATCTTTAAGAGATTGGAGGAAGCAGACATGAAATAGTCAGAAGCAACAACACAATTTGTTCTCTTCCCCGTGCAAAACTTACGGTTTTTGTACTTAACAAAAACATATATATTAATTTTCTAGTCGGACGTATAAGCAAACCGTTTTCTGTCCGAACTTCCGCTACGCGCACTTGGCCGTCAGCGCCAGGCATGACACGTTCGATAATGCCTTTCCTCCATTGATTCCCACTTACATTGTCATATAAAATTAAAACAAGATCGTCCTTTTTCAAAGGCTCATCCGCATTTTGCCATTTCTTTCTCGGAATCAATGTGGGTAGGTATTCCCGCAACCACCTGCGCCAAAACAAGTCAGCATAGGTTTATGCGATTTTCCAATCTTCTCGAGTATACATTCAACTTGTGCATCGCATCGCCCGAATCTAATCTGCCCTGAAGAAAACCCAATCAAGAAGTGGTTAGGTGTAAGTGCTTCTTGATCTCGTAAATCAAACAATATTTGAGTTAATGGTCGCAAGTTTACGCAATGTTCTAACTCTAATAGCGCGTTTAATAAAACCTTTTCTCGCGGAGCTCGATCTTTCAAAATTACCATAAGGGCAGTCTTAACAGAACGGATTAGTCGGTCCTATGCACCTCCCATATGCCATGCGCTCGGGGGATTAAATTTCCATTTTATTTTATTCTCGGAATTATCAATTTTGTCATTTTCAAATTTTTTAAACACTTTTTTTAATTCATTACACATACCCCGGAAATTCATACCGTTATCGCAATATATAATTTCCTGCTTTTGCCATCGTACTCAGACTGTACGGTAACTCGATCTGAATAGCCCTAGTACTCATGCAAGTGAATAAAGCTGCCCACCACTCTTCTTTCCTTCTATCTATTTTCACTTCCATGGGCCCAAAATAATCAAGTCTACAATGTGTAAAAGGCCGAAGACGATAGATTAGTCTCGCGAGAGGTAAAGCTGACATTTTTGACTGCGCAGATCCGGCTCGACATTTACTGACTAAATTAACTTAATACAGTTACATTAAAAGTTTTTGAAAAAAAATCGTCGGAGGGTGGATTCGAGAGCGACAATTACAATCATGTCAGAATCATTTTTATCACAAGTACCGAGCATTATTTTTTGACCCTTGAAAACCTAAGCGTACATAAAAGTAGTACTTTACGCACGGAGTGTCAAAATAGTACATTTCGATACTAGTGTGTGAAAGTGATTTCAGCCTCGTGGAAACGTTTGCGCCCGAGCGAAGCGAGGGTTTCATCGCTTTTCGTTGGATTCAAATTCAAATAGCGCTTTTAATTAATATTTATTTATCCTTAACAGTTAAGGAATAGTGTCACTGCATTTGAACTTTTTCAAGTATTTACCACAACTGTTCGATTTAACAGTTAAGCCGGCAATTTTGTGTTGTCATTCTTTTTATCAGTGATACAAAATTGTCTATAAATTTCATGTTTATAGGTTTAACAAAATTATATTATAACAGTTGCATTGAAATAGAATTTCAATGCAACTATTAACTCTGCCGTAAAATTTGACGCCCTTGTGTGATCGAGCGACACTCGGGCCCGCTTCGCCGGTCCTCGTGCGCTGCGCTTACTACTCGGTCCGTGAAATCGCATTTTACGGCCTTGTCACGAAAATACTATTTTGATATACGTGTCCGGAAAATTCCATTTTACGGGGCTCATTTGCTGACGTAAAACGTACGGCCTCAAAGCAGGCGGTAAAGTACGAATTTTACGGACACTTATGACGAAAAGTATTGTTAGCTCGACGACCGAGCACCGAAAAATACTATTTTGTTCTAGAATTCAACAATTTATTGAACATGATCTCATCAATCGTCTTAGGAAAATTGTGCATGTTAAAAGCGATGGCAATCTTCGTACTGATTTCCAATCAGTTGAATTCAGAGAAATTATTCCAGCTTTCGTGATTATCAGATTGGATTATTTTTTAGTGTCATATTGCTGACATTGTAACATTATTATTATAATCGTAAACATAGAATTACAACAATCTAAAATCATATTTGTGACGTTTTTTCAAAAAATCAAATACGTCTTCAATATAAAACTAATAAATATGTGTCACCTTTCTATTTTAAAGTATGCCAGATAATGAAACTTCTCGACTCCATATCAATAATTTAAAAAAAATTGTTTTTAATATAAACGGCCATCAATCACATTAATTATAATGCAGATCTGTAAATTATAGTGATACCCTTATTAATCTTAACATGCACTTCAGTAACAGCGACAATATCATTAGAATGAATTTGTTAATGTATACAACAATATAAATGTAGAGTATATTCCTAAATGAGGATACAATAGGCATATCATTTCAGGTATCATTTTAAAAGTGATTTTCATTTTTCGTTTTTTAGTACGAACTGTTTGACCACAATTTTTAAAGATTATGATATTAATAAATTCATGTATATTTTTTGCTTTTATAATTTCCATAAAAGCTTTTCACGAAAGTACATTATATAATTTTGATGATTTTGTTTACTTGGTAACAGATATACAGCAATTTTACCGTGCTCGCAGCATTTATATTGTATATGGCGAAACTCACGAAGGTAAGTTATAAATAAATGAGAATTTTATAAATTTTTTAACATTTATGAATAATTTTATTATTTTCAAAAATTTTTACTAAAATAACTTCTAAGTAATATAAATTACAAATTTATTAAAAATAAAATTTTTAGCTTTTAATATCAACAATGCATTGTTTCATCTTCTGAAAAAATTCTCTTTAAACAATGTATGGTCGCAGGGAGTGCCTCAATCTGAATTCTACGAAATTTATAACAGACAAATTTCGAAAAATTCAAGACAACTGATCGTAGTGATACTAGAAAATCAAAATCATTTGGAAAATTTTGCAGATTTCACAAGAATCAATACTTTGAACGCCCACGTATGGCTCACTCTATTTTGGTCTGAACGAAACAGTACTTTATCTAATTTCTGTAAGAAACCAATATCTAATCGATTTCGCCTCAATTTCGATATTCGTATGTTGGCCAAGTGTGTGGATGATCAGACAATTAAGGAATGGTATGCCTTAAGTCCTAACGAGAATGTGATAGCAAGCGATTTATTCAATTGGAGTCCAGAAACGGGTATAACAAGGAAAACTAGGAAACCCTTTTTCGAGCGAAGAGGTGACTTTAAGGGGGCTACTGTAAAAGTGTCAAGTATTCAAGTATTTTATATTCGTTAATAATAAATTATTCTTTATATACGTTTTCACTTTAAATATAATTCTATACAAACATTTTCAATTCTCAGGAATATGCAGGTACCGTAGACTTAACAGGGAAAGACAAGCACGAAGCCAAAGTTGGGGTGGTTCAAAAAATAATGACGGAAGTCATCACACAATTAAACTTATCCATAAAGTTTATGCCCTCTGAGAAGATTTACGGGATGTACAACGAAACTGAAGGTAGATGGAATGGAATTTTGGGCAATCTATCGATGGGAGATATTGATATTGCATTTGCACAATTCGGAATGACGCCACGTAGATTAGAGTCTTTCGATTTCACGATACCACTTTTTAAAACGCCCCTTGAACTTTATATAAAAAGTCCCGAAAGGTATATGGTCAAATGGAACGCTTATGCAAAGGTACATTCAAACAGAAAAATTATAATATTATAAAAGTAATATAATAAAATTAAAATTAAATTTTATTCTGTATTACATTTTTGTATACCTTAAAACATAAATTATTTTTTAGGCATTCGATATCAGAATTTGGATATCGATTTTGATAATAATATTTATAGCGACAGTTATTATTACTATCATCAAAATCAATCTAAAAATGTCTTATTGGCGTAAAACTGCCTTTTTTGAAAATTATATATGCGTTTGGGGTATATACTGTCAACAAAGTTTACCAGGTCATACATTTTTTCGAACCATCAGGAATAAGAAAATAAATATTTCGTTTCTATTTTCTATTATCTTAAAATCATTGCCTATTAACATTGTTTCAGAGTTTCCAACTTCATCATCTCTAAGAATTGCTAATGTATCATTATTTCTGTCGGCTATCGTCATTTTAGCCGCCTACTCTGGTTCCATAGTTCGAAATCTAACCAATTTGAGTCCGTGGCTGCCATTTACTTCCTTTCAGGAGTTTGCAAGCATTAACTCGTATAAGTTGATAATCATGAAAAATAGTTTTAGCTCTGATCGTTTTAAGGTAAACAGAAATTTTTTTTTTTTTTTGAAAGAAAAATTTGAAAATTTTTGTATAAACATACTTATACTTGTTTAAACATATTTATGTGTGTGTATAATTATATTTTTCAGTATACAAAAGATCCTTTATTATTGAAGATGGCTAAAATGATGAAACCATCCGACGAGTTACCAAAAACTAATGTAGAAGGATTAAAACGGGTAATTTATTTGTTGAAAAATGATTATCTATATCATAAATAAAATGATAAGGCATTAAGGTGGCTTCACCGCGACGGGCTGTATCTAGGCAGGCCGGCCCCATAAGGGGGCTTTTATTTTTTATGGTTAATAATCAAAACCGTTTATCAAAAAGTGTTTTATTATTGTTTTGTTAATAGTAAAAAGAATTATTTGCAGTTTCAATGTAAAAGTATACGAAAAAAAATTATTTGGAAACGTTGATCAATACATTTATACAGTATTTGATGGTAAAAATACAGGTTTAGAGTGATTATCTCACTTGTTTTGTCGTTGATGTGATATTTTCATTAAAGATTAACGTTTAAAAAAAGATCGAACTTTATAACGCAGTTATTTTTGAGAAAGAGTTGTTATTTGCATTGAAAGTTATTAGTCATTGACGATGTCAATAACAGAGTGTCGTATGTTAAAAAACTCATTTCCAAATATTTATGTCTCTTTACTGTTATCGTTGACAGCTATTTTTCTTTTTTTATTGAAAAGCACAGACGCATGTTCTTTTATACTGTAAAAGTTTACATAAATTTGTCATAAGGCCTAAGTCGGTAAAGCCACCTTAATCGTGGCAAAAATATAATAACGGGTAAGACTTTGGTACATTTAGATCTGCAATGAGGATGTAGCATTGTATACGTCGAGGGCGGTGAAAATCATGTACGCAAAAGCAATACCTTGCCTAATCATGGGTATACCAGAAGGAAGAGAACAATTCGATGCGGTTGCACTTACGAAAAATAGTCCTCTAACATCTTTCATAAATTATCAGTAAGTCAGTTTTTTAAGTAGAATTTTATAAGATGAACTAAATTAATTGAATGCTCGTTTTAGGATTCGCAGATTTGATGGCTATGGTCTCATAAAACGTTCAAAGAATATGTACAAAGAGCTGACGCAGTACCCGATAAAAAAGTTTGATCCCGTCGGGCTGCGGGAGTTCACACCTGTCCTCATAATACTAATACTTGGCATTGTCCTCAGTCTTCTTGGATTACTGGTCGAGTGCATTACTTGTAGTTTCAAACACGCTTATATCAATCATAGAGATTTACAAAAGAAAACCCAGATGTACAAGAAAAGACGCGAGAAGAAATTCATACATTTTGTTGAATGATTTTTTTTTAATATTTACATTATTAAATAAAGTATATTAATGTTGTAACTTACATATATATTGAAAAAGTTACTGTTATGAAACCATTGTTCACATATCATTTACTGATTTTTGTGAATGTAAATTGTTGAAGAAATGTTTTTACACTCTCTGGCTTCCGCTCGCGCGTCTCTCGCGTCTTAGGGCTCCTGCACATAAAAAGGAGTAGCGAGGAATAACGCCTGACAACCAATCACAAGCGAACTTTAAAAAGACGTGTTCCTTTTTAAAGGAATAAGAAGGAATACGGCTTTTTAAAGCTCGTTTGTGATTGGCTGTCAGGCGTTATTCTTTGCTATTCCTTTTTACGTGTAAGAGGCCTAACCCTACCGAAAAATCTCACGTGAGATTTTGAGGTGAGATCTCACGTGAGATCTCAAGTGAGAAATCACGTGAGATCTCACATGAGATTTTTCGGTAGGGTAAGCGTACAGTTAACCACGAGCAGCGTTGTCGAAAGCAGATCTCTCGTGTGAGCATTGTAGGACTTAATTTGTGTACCACCGATCTATTGAAATATATATATAAACTCTGTTTTATTCTCTTCTGACAAGTGCTGATTATTATTTATATCCCTTCCCTTTCGACTAATAAATCTCTGCTCTAATATAAATGAATTTTTTATATTTACCGATTGATATGCAATATATTTGTATAATAAGAATGATAATAATACTTCAAATATTCAAAATATGATTTTATTTATTTTTTCTGAAAATGTGCTCAAAATCTGGCAATGCTCTTGCACACAATAGTTTTAAATAAAATGATATTTACTATTTCTCAAGTAAATTATATTAAATACAATGATTAACATCAACCAATAGGTAAGAATAACAGGGTATTCAAAACGCAAACTTTGAAACGACTATCTGTAACGGCGTAGAACGTCATTCCATCAATAATATGCGGTTTTAAGAATAAGAACTACTTTTATTCTTTTGAATATATTTTTTATTATTAACCAGATATGTATATTTACACTCTTAAAATAATAGTCCTTTATATTTTACATAGAAAAGTTCGGTTCAATTAACGCATTTGAATTCAAAATGGGCCCTTTGACTCATATACTCCTCAAAAACTTTTCTAAAGCAAATTAAATTTATATAAATTATTCTTCAAAAGTAAAACAAATAATACTTTATTACAGTCATGTTAAGAATCGATAAAAATCTCAGAATGGCCATTGTCGAGGAAAGTCAACAGAATTAAAAAACCGCTGCCAATTCATTGGCACGTAGCTTCCTCAACCGTAATTTGTTGATTTCTTTAATTAATTTTTATAACAAAATTTATAATTTTTTAAAAGATTTATTACATAATTATAATTAAAATTCATATATGAATATTAAAAATTGTTAATTTTTAAATTTATTTATTTATTTATTATTTATTTATATCAAATTTATATAAATTTTGAGCTGATAAATAAAATTATCATTTGAAATAGAAGTAAAATATCTATATTTTATAATAAAACAAATAGCTATCACGGTTGTTTTGTTATTAACAAAAACGTGTTTTTTTTATATTTCATAATTCATATTTTTTAATAAAAAAAAAATTATAGCTATCATTGTTCTTTTGTTATTAACAAAAACGTGTTTTTTTTAAAAAAGTTCATAACTCACAAATAAATTATAATAATGCAGAATATAATGCATTCATAATGCATAATTCATAATTATAATAGATTATAATAGATATAATTTTTAAACATTTTAATTCATTTTGTTGGTTGCTTTTTAAAAATTAAAAAAAATCATCGAATGCCTACTCAATGACGTTTCCTCATTCCACACCACCTAGCGGTAGATATCACTGCGCGTTTTTTAAAAATAAAATATAAATCTTTTTTAATTTAGAGATTAAATTATTTTTTGTAACGCATGAATGATTTTCTGCGTTTTCCTACATAAAAGTATGTTCTAAAAAGTGACTTTTTTTACCTATCGAGTAAAGAAATTCATTCTCTCCCTCTGCTCTAAAATTATGTAAAATCGCGAAAATGAATTTAGCCTTACTTTTTAGGTTCAAAAACGCATAAAATGGAGTTATGAGTTTAAAAAAAAAACACGTTTTTGTTTTTGATGATAACTAAAGAACCGTGATAGATAGAAAATTAATTTTTTTTAGAAAATATAGGTATTTTAATTCTCTTTCGAATGCTACCCACCCCATTCAGATATATAGAGCCATTCTTGAGAAATTACGATTTTAAAAAAATGTCAAAAAATTTTTAACCTCAAATATCTCTGAAATTTATGGACCAATCATTTTGCCCAAAGAACTCGACCGAGAACTATAAAAAATCTACCTCTAAAAGGAATTTTGAAGCCATTAAGTCAATTTTACCCTTGTAATCGTTGGACATACAAAACTGATTTTTTTCATTTTTCAATTTTTTACTCAAAATCTAGCCTACAGAATGTATTCAAATATTAACAGATTATAGCTATTTATATTCTGTATTATCACGATTTTTCTCAAAAAAATTGACCGTTAAGTTTAGGAGTTATAAGATTCTAAATAAAAAACACGTTTTTGTTAATAACAAAAGAACCGTGATAGCTAGAAACTTTTTTTTTTTAGAAAATATAGGTATTTTAATTCTCTTTCGAACGCTACCCATCAGATTCGAATAACTTGATCCTATCATTAAAAAAAATAAAAAAAAAATTTTGAGAAAATCGAAAATTTGAAAAAAAAACAAAAACGGATTTTTGACCCGCCATCACGCAAAAAAAAAAAAAAAAAAAAAAATGAGACCTGTCCGGTCAAAATCGACCGAGTAGAAGCTGAGATCCAGGCGTACACACACACACACACACACACATACATCCATACAGACATTTTTCAAAAACCATGTATTTTGATTCTTAACACCTCGGAACACAATTATAACATGTTTTTACAACAACTCAAAAATTTACTATCACAAAGCTTCCTCTAAGAGGAAGCAAAATGTTGATTCCTTCCAAAGTTATAAAAGATTAAAATAGAGCATCAAAAATGCACTGTTTAATCCCTAAAATTAAACTGTTCGACTGTCGGCATATTTTGATGCACTTTCGATGCTCAATTTTAAACTTACATAACTTTTCAAGGAATCAACATTTTTTAATTCTTAAAAAAGCAAATGAAAGCTGATTTTCTCTAGTTTTATTCTCTATTTTTGAAATTATATTTAAGACTCCCCGGAGTTAAATGGTTACCGTTTCAAGAAGAGGTTTTTTTCAAGCCTTTTTTCAAAATAAAGCTAAAAAGGCGCAGAACTTCAGTTTTTTTTAGCGTTAGCGTCTAATATTGCAGCTTTCTTTATATTTCTACATCCAAAAATATATCGCAAAGTTTGAGCCCAATCTGTGATCCGGAGTTCGCGGCCTCTCCTGGTGAGTATGTATGTATATATGTGTGTGTTGTGTGTGTGTTGTGTGTGCGCGCGCGTATGTGTGGGTGTGGGTGTGGGTGTGTGTGTGCATTAGAAGTTTGTGCGCAGCATAACTGACAGAGATATCAAGTTTATCTTTGGCAGGTATATGAAATTTATTTTGAGAAGTTGTGCAAGTTCAATTATATAGTTGATCGGATAACATTAAGTATTTAAAAAGTAAAAAATAAAAATATGGAAAAATCAAAAATAATTTTTCTCTTCGCTGGGTCTGGATATCTGTCGGAAGAAGGCCCATTTTCTGAAAGGTCTTGAAATTACCTATCAATCCATATTTTTGTCGGTCCAATTGGATAATATTAAATCGTTTAAAAAAAATAAAGAAAAATATGAAAAAATCGAAAATAATTTTTCTCGTTGATTTTGTTGGATATATCTGTGGCTTCCAGGAATAACGACTTAACCCACTTGTACGTGTTTTCGAGAAATCGCCCTTTTTAAATTTCTGTCATGGCACTCCATATGTAAGATCGAAATGCGCGAGATGAGTCATAATAATTTAGACATTTACAAAGGTATCGAATATCTTTCGAACCCCACTAGCAGCTGCTAGAATACATTTTTGTTCTTTGTATAAACAAACAAAACAATACAGTTAAGTCGTTATTCTGGTAACTGTGCAGTTAAGTGGTTTAGGGAAATTGTTTAAATAAGATAAGTAACATAGTTATTTCTACACTTAAAACATAGAATACGAATTCTTTTTTAAATATTCATTCCCGCGCATACGCCTCCCAACGGAATGTGCCTGAAGTTGTTACGACCCGAGTCGGGGTCTACGAGCAGAAAGGCGTTTCTGCAATGGTTGCCTCGATGACCAATTAAATTGTGGGTTCGTTGTTCGATTAAGCGCTGAAGCGCAAGGAATTGCGGGAACTATGAAATGAGAACTCGAACACAAGAGAATTAAACTTTAACTCTGAAGTTTATTCAATTAATTAAATACTTTGAGCTTTGAGAAAGCATTCTGCTAAAGCAGTTAGCAGTGGTTTCTTCACTGTCTAGAGAGCTTTAAGAATGTACAGCCAACGGTAAAAAGAACTTTGAAAATTGGAACACCAGTTATCAGAAGGTTGTAAAGGATACGTTAGATATAGATCTAAGAGTAGGTTGTACGCTTGTTTTATGGATCGCCTAACCATTATAAAGTTCCAGAACTTGCGTTCAAATGTTCAACGTTATTTTTACCGTTGGGTGTAAATTCATATACACTGTTTTTTTAATGTATGTGAATATTAATAAATGTTGTTTTATCGACTGTACCTACGTAAGAATATTATTTAGCCCATTCTTTTCGGGAAGTAATACGTATTCCTAATTCTTATTTCACTTCATTAATAGCGAAATAATCAAGCACAAAAAATCATTGATTGAAAAAAAAGTTCATTAATCATCTAATATTGATCTACCAATAAATATTAAAATTTATTCCTATCATTATATCGAAATTACACTAGTCAACTGAAAGATATAATTATAGAAAACCATGAATTGAAGATTTCATGCACTAGATAAAAAATTCCGTTAGAATTTTGGATACTTCAATAATGCAAACCCGCTCTATCAAATTTATACTTCGTTTCTGGTCTACTTTAGAAAGTAAACAATAAAAATCCATTTTAAACGCAAATTTTAATATATATCCATAATGTAATATTGAAAATTCGAAGAATTACATTATTTTATTCCTAACAATGATTTTTATTTCATTAGTGCATGTGAGTGAAGGTGATTTGAATATAAGCAGGAACGACGAAGATGGCGACTATTTTAACATGAATATTCGAGAGTATTATAAAATTCCCAGTATTTGCATTGTTTACACGAATATTTCAAAAAGTAATCTTTTTTACCTTAAAAAATATAGTTTTATGTATAAATGTTACTTATACTTTTTATATTTTTAGATTATTCCTTAAAGATAAAAATTTTACTTTATCTGAACAAATTCTTTTCAAAACAAATTTTCAAGCAAGCACTTGACCTACCAGTATTGAACGCTAAATATTGTATAACGGTACTTTCCTACGATCCTCTCGACAAATATTCCTAGTATTTATTGAAGATAAAGAAGATTTGCAAAGATTCGAAAATTTCACAAAATGGCATAATTTGACTTTTCACAATTGGCTTCTCATTTTTGGTGGACCACCTATAAAAATTTTGATTGATTATTGTCAAAATCCGAATACTAATTGGCTTAACTTGAATTTTAATTATCATACGTTAGTAAAGTGCTGTGAAAATCCTATAATCAAAGAGTTGTATTCGACGAAATCATGAGAAAAAATAATAGTAAATGATTTGATGGAATGGAAGCCCCAACATGATTTTTTATTAAAAATAAAAGTATATTTCTATAAAAAAGGAGTAATTTTTACGAAGCCGTCTTAAGGTGATGTGATACCCATAACTATTACACAATTCTGGGTTTTTTCCCGTTTTTCTTCTTCAATTTTAAACTTTTTGAAAAAAAACTCTTTAACACGTTTTAAGTTTAATGAAGAACTACAACGTATCAGAGTTTTTTTCTTAAAATTGAATGAGAAAAACGGGAACCCAATTTTGAGTAATAGCGTGGGTATAACACCTTAAGAGTAGCTCCAGTGCAGTTATAATTTTATGTATTTTATTTCGAGTATTCTCCTATGCCTTTTATCCAAAATTACTTTTAGGAACATGTGCAACTTCTAATAAAAAACTTATGGTAAATTTAATAAAATGACAGAGCAGTGGATGTTGGGTGAAATCCAGGCTGGTAACGTCGAGCTACCATTTAGCGAATACGCAGTCGTGATAGAGAGGCTCGATTCCTTTGAATATACACATAGCCATTATATCTGACGCGTAACATGCTTTATTTTCAAGATCCTGGCATTGCGGCTGTGGATGGAATGCCTATCTAAAGGTATGTTCAAGATTAAGATGATTTTTTGATGATAAAGAGATTTTATACTCTTTGTTTTTAACAATAGATATATGGATTACATTCGCAGTATTTTTTTATCGTTTTACCAATCACTTTGACTTGGATCAAAATAAGGATTGAGAAACAATCTGATTTCGTAGAAAACTTCTTAGCTATTTTATGAATTTATTGTCAGCAAGGAATGCCAGGTATATATCTCTAATTATTTTTGCTCATAGGCAAAATAAAAAATAAAGTATATTTATGTATTTTGATGTTATTCATATATAATTTGTTGACAATAGTTATTTTAAATTTATCATCATGGAAAATTTTGGTCATACTTCTCTTCCTATCATAATTAGTATATTTTGCAACTTATTCTTTCTCAAATGCCTGACAAGCGACCAAGATCCCTCTACATTTTTATTCTTCGATTATTTTTCTATTCAAATAAAGGTTTTTTAACTTCATTTCTGCTTTTTTTGTAAGGGATTTTTGTGTTTAAAGACCACATAACCTCAATCTTCCGTAAGAGCCTATGTTAAAAACTCGTTTTTCAAAAATTATTTTCTCCATAAAATCCGCGATGAAAAATACTGAAAAAATTCATGTAATCTTCTTTTAATTTAAGGAATAACATATAAAAATTCTAAATTGTTGGCTGCTTTTTTGCTAAAGGTAGGAAAGTCCTTTAGACTACTATAAAGATCCACTTTTAGTAAAAATGAGAAAGATGATGAAACTTCATAATGAAGCACCCGTACATAATATAGAAATACTTGAGAATAAAAGTTTTTTTCCCTAATTTATTTCGTAAATAATGTTAAGGAAAATAGCTAAAGTTATGTATTTCAGTTTGAAAAGATAAATTTAAAATTGAATCGAATATTGTTTACTCAATTTAAATTTTTTATTGACTGATTGCTTTTTTACGGTCACGCGTGAAGTTGAAAAACTTGCTTTTTACACAATCGACATTAAGCCAAAAAAATACAAAACCCCTAATTCTTGCAAATACGCCGGTATATTGAGGAACGAAACACGCTGTATTGGTTTACCTCTATAAGCTTATACACACCATCCTCTTATTAATTTTCTCAACTATAAGTGTTAGCTATATTTATGTGAATAATTACATATTCAGATAATTTATTTTTTATGAATAATAATACATTTTTACAGTATATTAAGATTCACTGAAAGTGATATTTTAAAGCGCTTTTTAAACGTGCATTCCGAGATTTTCCAACTGAGTTTAATACCGTCATTTGAGACATTGCTCCTGCATTGACAATCATAGCTTTTGGAATTTTTATGAGTATTTTCGTTCTATTATTGGAACTCGTATATTTTAAAGTGAGACAAACATACGTCAATGGTGTAAAATCTAGAAGAATGCCTTTATTTAAAAGGACTACAGTCTAGTTAATTGAAGAACGATACTTATAATTTTCAAACATATGCACATTTACCAAGTATTCTTAATTGAGTTTCAATTGTTTTAAGCTTTAATTAAATACGAAGAGTCAATTTTTTTAAAACTATTGGTTTTATTCAAGAATCAACTCAATCATCGTCCAGAGACAATTTGCGTGCGATCGTTCGACATGCATAGAGTAGGTACAAAGGGCCGTGGGAACTACTAAGAAGACTTTCCCAAAGTCGCTTGCCACGAGTTTTCTCCTATTCCTCGAATTGGGATCAGTCTCCTGCAGGCCCGAGGTCCATATGAATTTTATCTTCGGAAAAAAAGGAACGAGCCGAACGCCCCATGCATGGATACATTATATACCTATATTATGTGCATCAGTCAGAGGCTAGAGCCGAATGAGGAAAGACGTCGGTGCGGCCCTGGGTATTCTCAAATATCACGCGCAGGCTTTGGGAAAATATATTCGAGGACATGGAGTCGAAGAAAGTCAAGTTGTCGGATAAAGTGTCGTTCATCAAGAGCGGGCCTCTTTCGAAAAAGACGCCGGACGAGATGCGTTATAGTACGGCTTCGAATAATGAAAGCGGACAGAATAAGGATGCGATGCGAAATCGTGTAAGTGAGCGTCCGCAGTGGCAGTAAATCGAACGATCTGGAATGAATTGATTAAATTGTGAATAATTGTCATCGGATTGTAAAAAAAATTGTCAGACAAATTTAAAACCCAGGTTATGGTGAGTTTAAGATTTTTAATTCCTTTGTTAAATGAGTAATAGAAGATATAATGCTTATTGTTAATATTTACCTTTAATGACATTTTAGATGAATTATTTTATGTGGAAACTCTTTGGTAGTATTTAATTAACTCGTATACATTAAGTCTTTAAAAATGGAATCAAAAAAGCAAAATCATCGGAAAAAATGATATTTATAGCCATGTGCTCAGAACATGGCTCAGAATAAAGAAACCATACAGATACGATTCAATATAGTGCAGAAGACGATTGCTCGCAGAGCCTGAAGAAAAATTCGTATGCTAATAATTACAGTTTTTTTAAATTGTAAATAAAGATGGAATTAGAAATATATCACGTCTTTTCATTTCTCTTTATGCCTGCCTTAAAGGTTTTCAAATCCAGCAAATATTAATCTACTATGTAAATTCATATTATAGATTATTTTATTTCTAGAGTGTTAAAAGGACTATTCTGATGATTCGCAAAAGCAGAGTGATAGATAACTAATACGCTACTTATACAAATTCATCGCACAAAATGCTTTACATTATTTTCACAGCACGCGTTTATACTAAATCGAATGATGAGTAAAACTAATTATGATAATTTACGTTTGGCAACTTAACAAAATTTGGTTATCATTTTTATAAGGAATTCAAAATAAATTCTTAAATCTTACTTAAATTTTAAAAATAGAACCCATTCACATTTTAGTTGAGATTTCAAGTGAACAATTTCATACATCAGTTTTACTTTCTCATTATAGACGGTGCGTGCACTATATCATCAGTGTAAATGGTCGTAATTAGGCCATCCTAGCTATAATTTAAACATTCTCTGCAAAAACACCTTTCGTGTGAAATAAAAATGCGCAAATAATAGCTTCCGCTTCAAAACATTGTCGACAGAAAGACGAAGTATTTTATTGCTAAAAATGTTTGCCAGTAGCTTTTCTGTTTTGAAAAAGAATTTTATGAATTAAATTCTATTTTAAATTCATAAGTTTAATATGTAACCTATCTTGATCCGAGAATATGAATAATTAAATCAAAATAAGTAGAAATGTCAGTTAAACTGAAAATATTATTTTATTATTTTTCATAGACAAGGTAAGTGAGGCTATTACATTAATTTCAATTAAATAAACACGGTATATTGATTCATTACTTCGAGAAATAATAGTGCGATTAATATTTGATGCCAAAATACATTTATTACAAAAAATTGACGTATATTGAAGTAATGTATAAACTACCTAATCGTTTAATCACAATGATACAAACGCCTCAATAAGATAACGAATTTAGTCGCCTTATAATTAAACAACCTATAACACTTCCTGATCACACCAACAGCGCGACATTGAAATTTTATATACCCCGGTATTAAATAACAGTGCGAAACATCATACAACCCATATACCTAAATATAACCCGCGCAATTTTTTTTTCATTTTCCCATCACTCGAGAGCCACACTTTATTGTAACAATTTCTCAGAGAATCCCGCCGGCGCGCGATGCGGTGCGATCGATCGCGATCCGCGATAATATAAACATATAAACGTCCCACTTAAGATCGGCTCCGATAGGGCCACTTAATACACACGCACGCTTGCGCTCGTATAAGCTCTCGTCGAGTGGGCGCGCTTTCGCGGACAGTGTTTTTCCCGCCCCACGCGCCGCGCGCCAAGTGCGAGTGGCTCTCGTGAATTATAAATATTCGCGTAACGAAGTTTTACGACATTAACGCGATGATTTTGTTGAATTGCTTAATCAAGCTCGTCGCGCTGATATCCGCGGTCTCCGCGCAGCGCGGCAATGTCTTGCGCGCCTCGGAATCTCACAGTAGCTTTATGGTCGGGCTGAAGAAGTTTTACAAAGCCAAGAGTGTTTATCTCATTTACGAACACTTTCAAGAAAGTAAGAATTCTTAATTTTAGAATAATGTATTTAAATAAATCAGAATTCATTATGATTTTGTTATTTCTGTCTACTATTATGTTTAACGGGCTGGCATAGTCCTACCATTACCGACCGAACAACTGACACAGTTTAAAGCTTATTAAAAATAAAATACGTAGAATCATAAAAAATCAAGAGCACACTGCTCTGTGGTTTTGAAGGTTCTATCATCCAGTAAAAGTTTGAAGTCGAAATATCATGTGGTTTTTGCAATAAAACTTTGAACAAAACAAAATTCAGTTTCATTCAAAATTTTTGCAAAAACCGCTTGATATTTTGACTTCAAACTTTTACTGGATGATAGAACGTTCAAAACCACAGAGCAGTGTGCTCTTGATTTTTTGTGATTCTACGTATTTTGTTTTTAATAAGTTTGAAACTGTGTCAATTGCTCAGTCGGTAATGGCACGGCTATGGCACCCCCTTAAAAACAACAACTTTTATTCTATAATCTAATAGCTAAAAATTTTGTCCAGGCTTTCATTTAAGTAATATAAATAATAAGTCAAGCCATAATTGACGCAACAATTTCCCCAGATATGATAATTCAAACCAGACTAATCAACCACGTGAGGCACCTATCCAAGTCCGAGACCTTTTCGCAAGTACTCGGTCTCACAACGCTAAGCAGATACTACAACGACACGTTCTCCAAATTCCCATGACAGTTGTTCGTCGTGGCCCTCGAGAGCGAGGATAACCTCGTAATGTTCGCCGACTTTACCAAAAAGCACAAACTCGCCTTCCACGCATGGTTCGTTAATTTTTGGGGCGCGCACGAGAAGGTCTTACAGGAGTACTGCTACCATCCGAGTACCAAATTTTTCTCCTTGAACTTCGACACGAGAATGCTAGTCAAGTGCGGGGACGATCCGAATCTGCACGAGTGGTACTCGGTGAACAGCAGGGAACAGGTGCTGACTAACGATCTGATGTCGTGGAGTGAGGAGACTGGACTCGTGCTGAAATCCACGAAAGACTTGTACCAGAGGAGGTACAATGTCGCTGGATCCGTTTTGCGAGTTTCGTCAGTAAAAGTACGAACGATTCGTTCCTTAAGTTTTTATTTATTTATTTATTTATTTACCAGAGTAATAGTACAGTAGTAATACATGTTTTGTTAACTTCAAGATACACGTTATGTGTCTGAAGCAATAAACAACATAGTCACACTTACAAACTAACTTAAAATCTAAAATTCCAAGATTAATATTATATCTTGGGGATAACAGTAGATTTTCCAGCCTATTCTTAAACAACAGTTAGATTATTTATTCAAAGCATTATGTTTAAAATATATTAGCTCTAATCCATTTCTTAACCTTTATTTTATTATAATTTTTGGTAATATCTATAGATTTTTGAGATTTGGATTAGTTTTTGGTAGACAATTAAATATTTGTATTGCTCTGATGTAGGTGTTTTTATCACTAACCGTTTTCGAACACTTGGGTGGTATTATAAGTTTATTTCTGGTTATGCTTGTTGATGTCATGTATAAACTTTTAAGATAATTATAGTAATAGGATACACATTCATATGCGAAAATTTGTTATAGATTCAGAGGATTATCTTGATTAAAAGTATTTTTGTTTATAAGTTTTAAAGTTCTATTCTGCGTGTTTTGTAATAATTCTGTTACCTTTGTATGCACCACCCCATGCAATATTCTCATAGCTAATTATACTATGAAAAAATGCATAGTATGTCACCTTAAGTATATCAGTTTGTATATATTTCGACATTTTATATAGTACATATCATCGGTACATGCGAAAAAAAGCGCGCTAGTAAACTGATACAAAAAAAGGCGCGGTAGGAATTTGATACGAAAAAAGGCGTACTGCAGCGATTGATGGCGAAAAAAGGCATGCGTTCAAAAATTGTCGGCGAAGAAAGGCGCGCTGCACGATTCACGGCGAAAAAAGGCGTGCTGCAACGATTAAGGGCGAAAAAAGGCGCATTACTGGGGGTTATTCTGTAACTTTTAACGCGCGATATATGTCGAACTCTACAGAAAATTACCCATAACTGTGGACGAAAAATCGTAAAAATTGAAATTTGAAGAACACCTCCAACAACTGATTTTTCCTATTCTGTAGCAAAAATAATGCACGAAAAGCATGTCGAACCAAGGAAATCGGCATAGTGTTTTTCAAGAAGCTACATTTAAGTTTTATTATGGAAATTTAACATGGGAAAAATGGACGATAAGTGGTCATTGATGATTAACCAATAGCAAGCTATTGAATCGGCAAAAACAAATTTCACAAAAAAGCGATTAAAGTAGAAGAAAAGAGCTTTAATTTGATACTAGAATCGTTAAAATCTGTCGATTCTGTGCAAAGCTACATGAATTTGAAAATTGCGAAAAATGACGAAAAATGACGAAAATTTTAAGAATTACGTGAGTTTGGGAAAAGTCGCTCATTTTTGGTCATTTTTCGCAATTTTCAAATTCACGTAGCTTTGCACAGAATCGACTGATTTTAACGATTCTAGTATCAAATTAAAGCTCTTTTCTTCTACTTTAATCGCTTTTTTGTGAAATTTGTTTTTGCCGATTCGATAGCTTGCTATTGGTTAATCATCAATGACCACTTTTCGTCCATTTTTCCCATGTTAAATTTCCATAAGAAAACTTAAATGTAGCTTCCTGAAAAACACTATGCCGATTTCATTGGTTCGACACGCTTTTCGTGCATTATTTTTGCTACAGAATAGGAAAAATCAGTTGTTGGAGGTGTGCTTCAACTTTGAATTTTTACGATTTTTCGTCCACAGTTATGGGCGATTTTCTGTAGAATTCGACATATAAGATTTAATGCTCAATTTTATATGGTTTTGTATATCTATATATATGAAAATAGCGCGCGATACGACGCAGAATAAGGCTCGAATTGACGAAAAAAAAAGGCGTGCTATACGATTGACGGCGAACCACCACCGTCACAGCGCACCCTTTTTCGCCGTCAACCATATCAGCGCGCCTTTTTCCGTCGTCAAAGTCACAGCACGCCTTTCTTCGCCGTCACTTTTTGCAAGCGCGTCTTTTTTCGTATGTACCGACGATATATCATATATTTTGTATTCTTTATTATATATTCAATATGTTTATTCCATCTTAGATTAAAATCAAAGATGATACCTAAATATTTACAATATTCTAGCCTACTTAAGGTGATGTTATATACCGACATAATTTTAAAAAGAGTACATCTCATGAAAATACCAATAGAATCATCCACAAAAAAATTCTGAGTATAGTATTTACATATACGGAGCGCCTGACAGGCGTGTTTTTCCAAAAAAATGATCAGAATTTATTTAATTAAATAAAAACCGTACTGTCGGTAAGTAGGAACCTGCAATTGACCTATTTTTAAAACGAGCACAGCTAACGAAAATACTAATAGAATCGCTCAAAAAAATTTCTGAATATAGTGTTTACGGGTCCGGAGCGCCTGACAGTCGTCTTTTTTCAAATCAACGTTTGAATGATGATTTAAAAAATATTGAAATCAGGGTATCACATCACCTTAATTTAGTACCCAGTAATTACCAAATGTTATATATACTGTTTCCTTTATGTTGAAAGATAATTTGTTTAACGCTAACCAAATAGTTATACCTATCTTCTAAGTACTTATTCATTTTGTATTCGACCTTCTCCCAACTATCATCAGTTGAGATAATAGCTGTATCGTCTGCATATGAAATAGTACTGTCGGTTCTGTCTGTTAGCAAGTCGTTAACGTATATTATGAATAAAAGTGGTCCCAGTATAGTACCTTGCGGTACACCTGTAGTTATTGCTTCGTAGTCGCTTTCAGTCGTTCCTATTCTTACTTTTTGTCTTCCATTGATCAAATAGCTAGATATAATATAAGTTTATGCGCTGTACCTCTTATACCAAAGTTATATAATTTATCTAATAAAATAACATGGTTGACAGTGTCAAATACTTTTGCTAAATCTAGGAATGTAATAGCTATTGGTTTGTAGCAAAGAATAATTGTAGTCTAATATCAACAATTTTTTCTAGTATTTTTACCAAATTAGGGATTAAGGATATCGGTCTATAATTTGATATTTCCATTTTACTACCAGACTTAAAAATAGGTACTTCTTTTCAAGTTTAATTTTTATTTGTCTTTAACCCTTTAGCACCCACTAGGACGTATTCGTCCAAGCACTTTCAGGCTCCCAAATTTGATTATAATGAAATAAAATGGATTTGAAATCTATCCAATCGTATCAATTAAAAAAAAAAAAATAATAATAATAATAATCGTTTTTATTCCGGCAGATTTTTTCTTTAATTTAACGGAATACCCTGGCCACTGAAGGGTTAATAAAGACAAGTTTTTTCAGGAACATCCAAATTTATTGCCCCGATATGGCGAAGGGGATTTAGCAATGTTCACGAAAATGATGATCGAGTTGGCGCAGCAAATGAATTTCAATCTTCAATTTGTCTCCACTGAAGACTCTTACGGAAATTATGATCATAACGATAGCAAGTGGAACGGAATACTGGGAAAACTTGAAAGCAGAGAAATCGATATTGCTGTCTCGGAAATCACAATGACGAAGGAAAGGATGGACGTCTTTGATTTTGCGTGCCCATTGATTTTATCACGAGCCAAACTATTTATAAAAGAGCCTGGAAGCGCTGATGTTCAATGGAATGCCTATTTAATGGTCCGTTATTATTTGAACTCAATTTATTTTGGTTATTCACCCTGGTATAAACAAATCAACTTTGTTGGATAGTATGTTAATCAAATGGAGGCATTTCTACTTAAAATTAATATCAAAATTTAATTAAAACTATTTAAAACTACACTGAGAAAACAATATAGTTAATAGTAACGTATACGTACGATAGGATCAATCTTACCAAAGCGAGTTGTGTGTAAGCTATGTCAGCTTTATAATATAAACGTCGATATTGTAACAGTTACAATATGACATTTGAATAAGCGGGTGTAGTAGAGCGAGAGTTGCTCGAAATAACCGATAACCAGGTTAGGTGGTGCTCTTCGTAGTTTTTTGTGTTTTGGCCTCAGGACACGTGTAATACGTGGTCTAGGTGTATAGGGTAGCCGATGTCGGAGTCTAGGTGATGCACACCATAAATTTTTGACTCTAGGTCATCATTGAATGCGCCATCCAGGTGTTCGGGGTGGCCAATGACGGAGACTACGTGGTGCGCACCGTAGATTTTTAACTCTAGGTGTTGGGAATCATCCAATGCATCCAGTGAATCATTGAATGCGCCATCCAGGTGTTCGGGGTGGACGATGATGGAGTCCTGGTGGTGCGCTCCGTAGTTTTTTGCAATTAGATATTGCAAGGCATTAAATGCATGGTCTAGGTGTTCTACGTAGCCGATGATGGAGTCTAGGTGCTGCGCTCCGTAGATTTTTGCGTCTAGGTGTCGGAATGCATTCAATGCGTGGTCTAGATTTTTGAGGTGACCGATGTTGGAGTTTAGATGATGCGCTCCGTAGTTTTTGACCTAAAGCTGTCGACCGCACCCAATGCTTGATCTAGATGTTCCAGGTAGCCGATGACGGAGTCTAGATAGTGCGCGTCGTAGGTTTTTGCCACTAGACATTGGAAATCATTGAATGCATCGTCTAGGTGTTCAGGGTACCGATGAGTCTAGGAGGTAAGCTCCGTAGTTTTTTACGTGTAGGTGTCAAAACTAATTTAATGCATGGTCTAAGTGGTAGGGGTAGCCGATGACGGTGTCTAGGTTTTGCACTCGGTAGTTTTCATCGTCGACCACGTTTTCGATACGTTCCAACACCTAGAGGCAAAAACTACAGAACGCACCACCTGGACATCGTCATCGCCTACCGTAAACATCTGGACCACGCATTAGATGCACCCTGATATGTAAACGCAAAAAGCTACGGAGCGGACCACCTAGACATCGTCATCGGCTACCCAAAGACCTGGAACACGTATTAGGTGCGCCCTGATATCTAAATGCAAAAAACTACGGAGTGTACCACCTAGTCTCCATCATCGGCCACCCCATCTAAACAATGCATTAGATGCGTTCCAACACCTAGGGGCACAAAACTACGGAGCGCACCACCTAGACATCGTCATCGGCTACCCCAAAGACCTGGAACATATATTAGGTGCGCCCTGATATCTAAATGCAAAAAACTACTGAGTGTACCACCTAGACTCCATCATCCGCCACCCCAAAGACCCAAACAACGCATTAGATGCGTTCCAACATCTAGGGGCACAAAACTACGTAGCGCACCATCTAGACTTCATCATCGGCCACCCTAAAGACCGAGACCACGCATTCGATGCATTTCAACACCTAGAGGCAAAAAACTACGGAGCGCATCACCTGGACTCTATCATCGTCCACCTCGAACACCTAGACGATGCATTGGATGATTTCCAACACCTAGAGCCAAAAACCTACGGTGTGCACTACCTAGACTCCGTCATCGGCTATGCCGAACACCTAGATCACGCATTGGATTCATTCAGATACCTAGACGCAAAAGACTACGGAGCGCACTACCTAGACTCCATCATCATCCACCCCGAAAACCTTGGACGATACATTGGATGATTTCCAACATCTACAGGCAACAATCTACGGAGCGCACAACGTAGACTCCAGCATCGTCCACCTCGAACACCTAGACGACGCATTCAATAATTTCCAACACCTAGAGTCAAAAATATATGGTGCGGACTACCTAGACTCCGTCATCGGCTACCCTATACACCTAGACCACGTATTACACGTGTCCTGAGGTCAAAACGCAAAAAGCGACGAAGAGCACCACCTAACCAGGTCATCGGTTATCCCAAGCAACTCCCGCTCTACTACACCCACTTATTCAAATTTCATATTGTAAAATCGACGTTTATTATAAAGCTGCCATAACTTTCACACAACTGGCTTTGATAAGATTGATTCTATTGTACGTATACGTTACTATTAACTATATTCTTTTCTCAGTGCACGTATTAGATCCACCCGTAGTCACATTATTATAAAAATACTATATTTCAAAGAATACTAGTACTATAACAGTTACAAGATATTCACATTTGTGGGAAAATTTTCATATTGTAACTGTTACAATATGATATTTTGATATTAACATACGCACACGATTGTGTAAAAATACGTATGTTAACAGTTACAATATATGTTAACTATAATCTTATCGTTTTTTCAGTGTTTGATTATATTTTAAGCATCTATAACATAATATTTTCACATGTATAAAATAGTTATTATTCGTCAACAATTAAAAGCAATATAATTATGGTGTGCCGTTTTTTATTTAAAAATTGACATATTAGTTCGACAACCGTTGGTTAACATTTCTACCAGGGCAAGATTTATTTTATATTAATTTATAAATATTAATAGGCTTTCAACACCAATATATGGCTATCACTTGTGATTTTAATAATAATGTCAGCATCTTTATTGACTTACATGAAAACCAAAATAGGCAGAGCAAATTACTTGAAAAATTATTTGCTAGAGAGCCATCTGAATGTCTGGGGAATTTATTGTCAACAAGGATTAGCAGGTTTATAAAATCATCGCTTCACCATCATGCAGCCTAAATTCATTTTTATTATTACACTTTATTGATCAATAAATTTATACCTAGATTTTCCAGACTCATCAGCGTTAAGAATAGCGTACGTGTCGATATTCTTTTCTGCCGTAGTCCTTTCAGCCATTTACTCGGCATCTATTATTAGTTACTTAACGATATTTTCTCCCACGCTGCCATTCAACTCGTTACCAAAATACGTACAGGACGGATCTTATAAACTTGTGGTTGTGCGAAATAGCGCCGAACATCAAATGTTCGCAGTATGTAAAATTGAAATTAAAATTCCTTACGCATAGAAGAGAATTTTTTTTATATTCTATAAATTATCTTTTACAGTCTTCCAAAGATAGTATATTAAAGAAAATGTACAAACTCATGAAGAAAGCCAATGATTTGCCTAAGACTGATGTTGAGGCTTTTCATCAGGTATTACAATTGCTATTATATAAAAAAATAAATATCTACTCATTCATTTTCTATAACAGTTTTCTATATTATTATTCAAAATTAAAGGTATGTCATGAGAAAGTTGCGTATTATACTAACGACGCCATGAAGAGAAAACTGGGTGACAGTATACCTTGCAAATTAGTTGGCATAGGGACCGGACGAATTGATAACTTAGCATTTGCCTTAACGAAAGACAATCCTTTTACCGAATTTATCAATTACAAGTAAGAGTATTTTAATTTGATTGTAATTAAAATTTGAATTCATACTTGACGCATTACTATCGATTTGCTTTACGCAGTATTTTAAGATTTCAAGATAATGGTATCATGCAGCGAATGAAAAAGGTATACTTCAAAAGGCTAAACGAACCAACGCAGGATTACGATGCTGTTGGCTTATGGGGAATAGCACCACTGATAACAATAATATTTTTTGGAACGATTTTGGGTGTTCTTCTATTATTGATTGAAAGAGTGTATCACAATTCGCGATTAAATATTAGTAGTTCAACTTCGATACTTCCCATGAAAAATTCGAATGAGATCTCGTATTAGCGATTGGAATATAGACAGGATGTTTCGAATCTTTATATAGTTGTTGTTGTTGTTGTATAGGTCTTGTTACTATACTCTATAATGCAATAAAAGTAGGTACAATAATGTATTTGTTTATAAGTATAAAGAATATTCAAACATTTATAAGTGTGAAATATCTTATGTGCAAGCACCGACGTAGACACGTATCTTGCCATTATTATACAATTGCAAAGTATTTTGATGATAAAATGTACATACCCTTTATAATTTTTAGAAGATATTTTTCATAAAAGAACACGATAATATGCATGAATAAAAAACATTATTTTTAATAAAGACATCTAATTATTTCTTAAATAACTCTTTCTATCAAAATTTAGTATTCATGAAATTTTGTAATACCCGGAATTCTACGTCTATCAAACCAAGTCTATTTATAGCCGGAAAACAAATGTATAGAAAATACCTGCTTACTGCATTCCTCAATTTTATATTACGCCTATGGTCTAGTGTAAACAAACTGTCACGTCGTAACAAGAATGAAGTTCAAACATTTCGCCTCGTAATCTATCACCCATTCAATCGAAATCCATGCAGGTGTGACACATACGGACAGTATCATGAAAACTTTACGATAACGAGCGGATAAATGTTAAAAAAAAGAGCCAACATGCTATTGCGATTTAGTCGGATGACTGCTTACCACTGTACCTCGTGAAAAATGTCGGATATTAATTCTTTTCATCTGCGATTACCATATTTTTAAGTTATGAGGGAAATAAGATGTTGGTTAACTATAATTGTTTTAGTGCTATACATAGTTTCAATTGTCGCCGAAACAGAGGATGATATGAGTCATGAAAGTTTAGTAAAATTAGTATCGGATTACAGAAACTCGTATGGAACGTATAATGTGTTCATTGCTCGAAGTGAACCATCGAGTGGTAAATAAAAATACTTTAAATTTTTTTTATTTATTCCTAACTTCCTAATTTTGTTATCTAATAATTTATGTAACTTTAATACTCGGAAGCTATACTTGCTAAAGTTTCTTATAACTATTCGATAAAAAAGTCTCATATTATTTTTAGTTATACACGACACGTTAGCTTTGATAACATTATTAAAACAGTTTTCCCAACAAAACGTCTACGCCATGATAACACGAATAACGGACATCCCCAAGGATATATCCTTAAACTGTAGAAGAACCGATCGATCCTTATTCATCATAATTCTCAGATCAAAATCCGACTATGATGATTTCGTTAACGTTACAAAAACCAACAACATGAACTTGTACCAAATGTTAGTGATTTTTACGAAAGACACGAAGTTCTGTCACAATCCCGAGGGAAATCCATTCAACCTAGTGTTCAACTCGAGAGTGTTGGTCAAGTGTCCGTTCTTTCCTACAATACGGGAATGGTATTCCTTGCATCCGAATAAAACCAATATGATTAATTTCCTCGAGTGGACGCCCCATGTTAGAGGCGTCAAGCTGTTATCGAACGTGAGCTTTTATGAGCGAAGAAGCTCCTTGGAAGGAACCACTTTGCGCGTCACGACGATGAAGGTACACAAAACAAACTTGATAAAAACGTTTTTCTGTCCTCCGGCCGGAAAGCGCCAACTTTACGGCCGCGGCGCGAAACGAAGTTGCCGCTTTCCGGCGCCGTCGGGCAGAAAAATAGTATACACACCTTGGCCGATAAAAAAGAAAGCCTCAGATCACATGTTTGTCAACCTCGGCTTGCCTCGGGCGACAATTACATGTGATCTGAGACATTTATTATTTACCGGCCTAGGTATGTAATATACTATTTCAGCATAAATGATAAACGTGTGAATTCAAGGATTCAGTAGCAGAAAACGGGACAAATTTAATCGGCTTCTTCGGAAACGTGCTAAACGAGCTTTCGAAAGCTGCGCACTTCAAGATAGAACTTCAACCTTTCGAGTCGTCGCCCGGTTCGTTCGATCCAAAAAGAAAGCTGTACTCTGGAATAATAGGAAAACTCTACGAGAGAAAGACAGACATAGGATTGAGCGAGTTTACTATAACGCAAGAAAGAATGGAAATCGCCGATTTTTCCGACCCTATTTACATTTCGAACACGAACTTTTATATCAAGCACTCACATGCGTCACATGTCTTGTGGTCGATGTATTATAAAGTATGTAGCGCATAATTACATCAAAAAATATTTTCACGTTTTTAATTAAGAGAATAATTTAAAATCGTTGTTTAGGCATTTGGTCTGAGGACGTGTCTTATAGTGTTCGCTATATATATTGTATCGCCACTTTTATTGACAATAATTAAGCCAAGAACTAGCAGTAACTTATTTCTTACTATTTATGACAATTATTTCAATGTGTGGGGGATTTTTTGCATTCAATCACTATCAGGTATTATACGTACATCAACTTTGATTTTAATATTTATAGTATAGGTATATTTAAAAAAAAATCGTCGAAACTTTTTTTAATTTATACTCTTGCAAGTAGATTTTCCAAAGCAGACACCAGTACGAATCGCACACTTCTCTCTGTACATCCTGTCATTCATGTTGTACTCGATCTACTCTGCACTACTCGTCAGTTACTTGACGATCTTCAAGCCTGATATGCAATTTAATTCACTCGATGATTTTTGTGCTGCTAGAACGCACAAACTCATAACGATTCAAGATACAAGTTTGGTCGATACTTTTAAGGTTTGTACTAGAAAATAGTCGATAGAAACAGCAGCAAATAAATGAACGATACTTTTTCTTTATAGCTATCAAAAAATCAACAAATAAGACGCTTGAATAGTTTTCTGTTACCCGAAAAAGATTTGCCAACTTCACTGTCAGAAGCGATCGATCTAGTTGAATATTATTTATAATTATTATATATTATAGTATTATAGTATATATTTTAGCTGATTTATGTGAATATCAAACAATTTTTTCAAGGTTTGCTTTCAAAATAAGGACGTTACCCTTTATATGGACGAAGTGATATTGCAAAGCACGAGATTCGACATCCCTTGCGAATTGATGTCATTCGAACGAGGAAGACTAAGCAGCATGGGGTTGGCCTTTGTCAAACACAGTCCATACGTCGGACTGATGAATTATCAGTAAGTGCATTTGTTAAAAACGTATAATGATCGAATTAATACGATCAGTACTATTCATAGTTTGCAGAGAATGCGAAATTTCGGTGTCCTAGATGCCATCATGGAACAAAACCTCGAGATGCTCGCACCTAGTGAAATGACCTACAAGCCGGTTCATCTCTGGAGCACTTTGCCTCTGTATGCAATTTTAGGATGCGGAGCCGCTGTAGCGGTGATCATCTTTATTTTGGAAAAAATTGTCTTCTGCATCTACCATCAATATCGTCATACTAGTGACAATTTCTCAGCAAATATTAAAATAAAGGGTTCTTAGATTGCCAAGATTCAGATAATATTTTCAATTTTTTTTTAATATTAATCAGTAAATAATTAAATTATTATACATGATCCGTTATAAAAATTTAGCTTATTAAAAAATAGATACTTCGTCCGAGGAGTAAATAATGAAAGCAGTTGCTTTGATACTGAGGAACATTTTCAATTTTAAGATGAAAAATCCTTTTGTAAATAAGTAATGTGTGTATAAAAATTAGCAAATACTATGAAGGTCAAGATAAAAATAGAAGAACCAAGTTTACCGATCAACGCTCATTATAAAATAAAAAAATTTTCCGTACATTAACTACTTATAAGTCCTATATATAAAAGATGCTATACATTTGGATGACATGAAGAATATTTGTCTTTACAAAAAATAATTGCAATTTTGAGAATGATATATTGCATAGTTTACTATTAAGAAAAAACATTATGTGCGACATTATAAATAATATTGTGATCATTTATCAATCCCACCTTATCGTTTTACTTTTAATATACATGTTGATGGATTTTTAGATCAATAGCAACACCACGTGTGTGCTATCAATAGCAACACCACGTGTTTACGAAAGATAAAGATCGACTCCAAATTTTGTGGACATAGTAATGTTTTGATAGGAGTTTATCGGTGACAGTTTAGTTCGTGAAAATTTTAATATTACACGTGTCCAAGTGACTGTGCAGTATATTGTGTTAAAATGAGATATTTTTATTACTTTATTTAACAATATGTGCTTTGCGGGTGCCTTTGATAGCAGTAGCAAATTTTCACTCCAGACATTGAGACTTATGTTAATTTAATTTCGGATGTACAACATTATAAAACTAGGAGTATTTGTGGAGAAGGTAACGTTAACACTACACAAACTTCCCTGATAGAAAATTGAGGAGCTATTGCCCGGAATCTATTGTATTTTCTGTTCGGTGGGCAGAATATCTCCTAGATTCTACCCAGAAACTCCTCCCACAGGCGACGGTGTTCGGGTAGAATTTGCTGAAATTTCTGGTGAAGAAAATTTTAAAATAATGGATAGAGGTTATGATAGCTACACCAATAAGAAAAATAAGGGGATTTTAAAAAGCACGAAAATTGATTATAGAAAATTAAATTATTTATTATGTCTTTTTAATTTAAAACATTTTACATTAATATAAACAAATATAAATACACATATTTAAACTTTTTTTTTATATAACATATTGCATGGTAGTATAAATTAAAGTATTTATTACGGAACAATAAATCTATGCTTTCCACTTTGATACGTTGGTTAACACATCTGTCAATGCGGAATTCAGTACTTATTGATCTTTTAGACCAAAATATTTAAATTCTCTTTGTGAACCATCACTCACTGCCATTTTCTCAATGTTGGATAAATTAACCTCACACTTCAAAAAAGATTTTTGTACATTTGGGAAGGGATGGTAAAAACCTACGTCGTAGGATCTTTAACAGTTGATCTACATGTTCATGCGGCACATTATTAGATACAACCCATGCTTGTAATTCTCTTGTTTCTCTTACATCTGCTGCCTCGCATATAAATTCTTCATCATTGCTACTATTGTCATTATCATTCTCATAATGCTAGCATTCTTATATTCACTGCTATCACTCATTAAATTAGAGTTCGAAACAGGCAAATCAATGACAATAGAATTACTACAAATGCTCGAATCACTATAAACAGATGAATCAGTTGTTTATTGTTCTGTACGTTGATTTTCAAAGTGCTCTGTTGAGCACTTTCATCTAATTTTTGTTTTTTAATTTTTTTGGAGAAACGTTTGTTCTCTCCATTTCACAAAAAAAAAAAAAAAATAGAAAAACCGATGCTTAATTAAAACAAATACTTTTTTTAATAATTATTGGGCACTAACCGGTTTGCTTTCCACGGGCTCCGAAATGATATAACCTACGTTTCAACTTGTAACGTGACAATTGTTGTGTGTGAGAGAGAGAGAGAAAGAGAGAGAGAGCGTGCGCATCTGCCTGTATGTATGGCCCTACATGTATATACACGCTTATTATGCTACTGCACTTTTTGAGCATATTTTTAGTTAACACTTAAAAGTGATAGGGACAGGACTATATTTTAAATAAATATGTTAAGGAGTATATTATTTTAACATTATCGATTTAAGGTTATAAACTGATTAATGATCACAATCCTTCAGCAGATTCTGGGCAGATCTGGCCAGATTATCCTAAAAAATATGGGCATTAATTAGTGAACTAGACAGAGTATGGCGAATTTTCTACCAGGGTTTAATTTTAAGTATTAATTTTCATCAACTTTCATTTATTTTACAATTCTAACAATCTACTCGTTACAGCAAAGCTTCTAACTATTGTCAAACCTTTATCAAAGAATCAACAACATTATTCTCAAGCTATAACTCAACTTAATTTCAACTCAAAATATAACAGCAGTTTTTTAGCGATTACAAGACAGTTATTTGTATTGCCACTGACCAGCGAAAAAATTCTGACCAACTTCGAAGATTTTAGAAATACCCATGAGATATCCCTATCACTGCTCATCTTCTCGAAACTATCGATAAAAATGCCACGCAACTTTTGTGACGACTCGAAAATCGGTAGACTTAACTTGAATATCGATACGCGAATGTTGGCAAAGTGTCATGGGAATCCTGTGATTCGCAAATTATATTCATCAAGAGCGAATGGCGATGTTGAGGTGGACGAACAATTCGCGTGGAATCCCCAAGTACGTTTTATGCGACAAAACAGTAGAAAAGTATTTGAGAGAAGACACGATTTTCGTGGCAGAGTAATCCGAATAGCTTCAGTGGAGGTGAGAAATTTTTTGTTTGCTATAGGTACTATACTTAGGTCTAATTTAAGTATTGATTTTAACTCTCAATAAAATAATTCTATAGTCATTTAAAAGTAACCTACTACGCACATTATACTATTCAACATAAACATGTGGTTTCAAACGTAAATAAATTTTCGAATTCTCCAAACACTCTCACGTAGATTCCGACGACAAAAAATAACAGCCAGAGCTACGAGTTCATCAAGAAAACCATGGAGGAGCTATCGATCTACCTAAACTTCACGATAAAACGCATGCCATCAGCGAACGCCTACGGACTTTGGAACAAAACGGAAAGAGAGTGGAAAGGAATTCTAGGCAAGTTGGCGTCCAACGAAATCGATGTCCCAGTGACGGAGCTGATAATGACTCCGGAAAGAAGAGCCATGTTTGACTTCAGCTGGGCGCTCGTCGTATCGCAGAATCATCTCTACGTGAAAAAGCCCGACAGCGGCGACGTGCTGTGGAATATCTACATCAAGGTAGTAATTAAGTTCAATAATTCATAACTGAAGTTTTGCGCATGACTTTTTAATACGTCCGGACGTTGTAATTTATTGCAAATCGCGGTGAATGTATATGTGTGTGTAACACAGGCCTTCAATGTGAGAGCGTGGGCGTCCATAGGATTATTGATAATCATCTCGACGATATTCCTTACCTTCATTAAACTTCAAATAAGAGGGATGTACTATTTGAAGAACCTTGTGATGGAAAATTACTTGTACGTGTGGGGCATTTACTGCCAGCAAGGACTTCCAGGTTTTTTAAACATCTGATGTTACATGAAAAATTATCTCTGGTTTTATTTGCAATTCTTCATGTCACTATTACTTATTTTTAGATTGCTTGAAATCGTCCGTTTTGAAAATAGCGTATTTTTCGATATACCTCTAGATTGTTTCTTGGATATATTCGGCGTCGTTGATCAGTTATCTGACGATCGCAACGCCGACTGTGCCATTTAAATCGATACCTGAATTCATTAGGGACGGGTCCTACAAGTTGGTAGTTATACGAGATACCGCAGAGCACGAGATGTTTACGGTAACTTTTACATTTTTATTGAACTTTTCCAACTGTAAATATAGTATAAAAGTCGTATACTTAATAAAAAAATTTTAATGTAACATAAAGAGTGGAGAAAAGATTGTATACAAGGGAATAAACCGTTTGCTAAAAAGAGACGAAGAATTGCCTTTAAATTATTTCCAAGAATTCAATCAGGTGAAAATTAAAAAATAATTTTTCAACACGCTAGAATACAAAGTAAGTGTTTACAAAATGATAATAATCAAATATTAATAACAGGTATGCAACGAAAAAGTAGGATTTTACGCAAGTGAGTCAATACAACAGCAAATCAATGACAAAATTCCTTGTGAACTATCGAGTATCCCAGCTGGGCTGATCAGATTTATGGCTATTGGATTGCGAAAAAATAGTCCTCTTACTAATTTTCTGAAATATTAGTAAGTACTTATGTTATAAAATGGTGAATTAAAAAAAAAAATTTTGTAAAAAATGTTCTACTTATTTACTAAATGTAAATTTTACCACACTTGCAGTATTTGTAGAAACGAAGAGAATGGAGTTGTTAAAAGAATTAAAAATGAGTATAAGAAAATTCAAACTCCTGTTAAGACGACTTCCGATTCAGTCGAGCTGTGGAAAATCGCTCCTGTTTTTGCAATACTGATTTTTGGGAGTATAATGAGTACAGTTATAATATTACTCGAACGAAAGTATTACGAATTAAATCACATCAGTAGTAATAGAGTTTTTGTTATTAGTGTCAAAAAAATAAAAACAAAATTTTTTAAATATTTATAGTATTGTTTCATTCAAAACTGTAAAATTTAATTGTTTTATAGCATTAGGAATTAAATAAAAAATAGTTTAATTTAGAAAAAAACAACAGATTTATTATAAATTATAATCATCACCCATACATTTGTCTATCAAGTTTGAATAAATTAATAACATTTACTGAAAAGAACTTAAGTAGAGAGTATTATGCACGTAAATTGTATCCAGTAATATTATTTATAGTTTAAATAATACAATTTATAAAAGGGGGGGGGGATCCAAAATTTAGACGATCCACTTTAGAATTGAAGTCAACTCAATTCTCAAGACGTCAAGACGTTCTCCATTTCGCCATAAGCTACTGCAGATTGTGCAAAATTTCAAAATTCTAAATTACGAAAATCATATTTTCGAATGTAACAATTTACCTACTGTCCAAACCATCGAATTTCATCAATACTATTTTAAAACAAATTTAACTTGTTTCTATTGATTTATTTCGAAATATCTTTATTGTATCCCTATTAAAATTCTATTAATGAAATTCATGTTTTGGGCAGTAGGTAAATTGTTACATTCGAAAATATGATTTTCGTAATTTAGAATTTCGAAATTTTACACAATCTGCAGTAACTTATGTCGGAATGGAGAACGTCTAGAGTTGACTTCAATTCTAAAGTGGATCATCTAAACTTTGGACCCCCCACCCCCACCCCCCTTATAAAGCTATATGATCGATTGTATTCACATCACATGTAGGAATAATACGAAGAAACAGATCTGTATTTCAGTAAATGTAAAAAAAGTAATTGTATATCTTAATCATAATTTTTTTTCTTATCTTGCTTTCTCTTGGTCAGATTCAATTTGTACTAAATTCACAAGAATATATAAACTGGAGGAATAGTATCAAAGTATTGAAAAATTTTCGATAAAACGATTAATCACCTAGGATTGTCGTTCGAACTTTTGCCAGACCAGCGTCCTGTTGTTAGCCGGCATGTCGTGCATCTTCAACAGCTCTATTCCATTGGCCTCAGCGAGCTTCTTTAGATCCTTAATATCTCGGATGCCCCACTCAGGATTCTGGGACTTCAGATCCCGATCAAACCTCACGTTACTATCGGGAAACAGCTTTCCATCCTCGGCGTATGGGCCATAGGTGAAAAGCAATCCTTTAACCTTCAGTAACTTTCCGGCGTTTTGGAACAGACCCTCGGAACACTTCCAAGGCGAGATGTGCATCAGGTTTGCATTGTACATAAAGTCGAAGCTTCCCGCGCGGAACTCGCCGCTCGGCCAGGTGCTAAAGTCCGTGGTGATGTCGACGAGGGCTGGCTTGGCGACGTTCCTCATGCTGTGGGTGTGAGCTTCGATGCTGTCCAGGAGGTGCGGTTTAAGTTCTGAGGGGTAGAACTTAGTATTGGGAAAACAAGGTGCGAAGTGCGCGACGTGCTGACCCGAGCCCGAGGAGATCTCCAGGAAGCGTTGGTCCTCCATCATTTGGCACATGTACGATCGAAGAAGCTGGAGGATGGGCTCCTTGTTGCGCTCAGCAGCGGGATAGACGAGCTTCTTCGGGGCCATCGCGCTGTTTCTGAAAAGGATATTCGATAATTTTGGATTTTATATTGTTTAATAAAAAGAAATGGGTAAACACTGCTCAAGAATGAAAAAATAGGGTAATATTAGAAAGTTTTAAAGCTTTGTTATGATTTTGTTAAAAATGAAATAAAATCGAGCGTGAATATTAATATGAATTTCTAAAAGCAAGATAATTCTTATGGAAAATTTACTTTTTAGTTTTGATGTATGGTCCTTTTGTGGTTGATGAGTATAAAACGCTATTAAGTATTTTTGAAGAAAGAAGATGGATGTTCAGTTTTGAGTAGTGTATCATTTTTAACTTTTGAATTACCTATGCGATGCAGCACTGTGTATAACATTCATTTTCTAGGTATAATTGAATTTTGTTTTAAATTTTTTTTGTTCTGAAAAGAAATTATATGGAATTATTAAATAAAATTTTAATGGTGGAGTAAGCAAAAAATAAAATTAAAAAGTTCAAGAAAAATATATTATATATATATATATATTTTTTATTGCTTTATCGTACGTAAATAAGTCACAGACTTTAATATATTACAGTATTGGAAGAAGTAACGGTATAGTCTTTTTTGAGCATATTTATTTAATCATCACTATTTTTGTTAGATTTTCCCTTCCCTTTAACAGTCCTATCTACACTCTTCTTTAATTTGCTTAAAGTGGGTATATACACTGAATGTCCGGTTTTCTTTAAATGATCAAATAATTTATTTTTGCTAGGAAACTCTTGTTTGCATGTGGCACAGGTGTGTTCAACATCTTCACCATCAGGTTCTGCATTTTTTGACACTTTTCTCGATCGGTCATTTGTCTCTCTTGCTTCTCCAGCTGCCTGCCTCTGAGCTTTTCTCAATTCCTTTGCTTTCTTTCCTTTCTTCTTTCCTGGAAGAGGAGAAACAGTCTCTTGGGGAGACTCATCATCACTTTCATCTGCTTTACCCTGATTTCCATCTACACCATTTGATGGATTATCTAAGTCTTTTTCAGTATTTACACTATCTACGTTTAGTTGTTTCTTAGTACTACTTGATAGCTTGTCTATTATAATTTTTTGCTGTTGTTGCTTTTTGCGTTGTTTTTTTGATAGGCCCATGAGTAAATTTACATCTTTTTCATCATCACTGTCATCAAAAACTGGCATTCGTGGTGTCTTGTTTTTCTTTTTTTTCTGTTTTTTTGATTTAGCAATTGTTTCATCTTCTTGATCAGATAAAAGTTCTTCATTTGGAGTATCACTATCGTAGCCATCTTCTTTATTCGTGTTGTCTGATTGTCCAAGAATAAATCCTTCTCCAAGTGGAGGTTGAGATATAGAACTTGTATTTGTAGATTTCCCTTTCTGTTTATCACTTTTATCGTTTGAATCTGAGTCAGATTTTTTTTCATCCTCAGATGTTTTCACATCATTGTCATCTTTTATACTTTTGCTAGGAGGATTTAATAAAAAGTCAGACATTTCTGATCCAGTAGCAAGTTTTGTTCCTGGAGGCAGTTTAGATCTGAAATCGTCTTTCTTTTCCGAATCATCATCTTCACTTTCATTTCCACTACTTTGAAACTCTTCATCATCATCAATTAATGATGCCTTCATAACTGTCACGTTATCTTTGTGTTTTTTTGAATTTTCATGATTGCTAAACGCTTTTTGAGTTTTGAAAAGTTTGGTACATGCAACACAATATAAAGCATTTGAATCTTGTAAGTCTAAGTCGTTTTCCTCATCCGATGTCAACTCTTCACCAAATTCTGCTGCTAAAGCTGCTTCAACATGTTTTAAGTCTGACTCAATATTTGAAAATTTAGACCATTCAGATTCCTTGTGCTCTTTTAACTCTTTTTGTCTATCTAATATTTGTTGTCTTTTACGTTCTTCCGTTTTTTTTTTATTTTCCTTCGATTTTTCTTGAAGAAGTTTTGCTTGAGCTTGTACTCTTTTATCTCGTTTACGAACAAAAGCAGCAAGATTCCTCACTTGCTCATTTCTTTCCTTTTTAGCTTTATCCCTAATCTTCTTATTCTCTTTTTCCATTTGCCTGAGAGTATATCGATTAGGAGCATCTTTGATATTATAAGGCTCAAGCCAAACAAAGGAACGCTTAGTAGTGTAACTTTGCCAATAACCATAAAATAAATGTACATCATCATATGGACTTTTTGAATCTCCGAAGCCAGGTACTTCATCGTCTGAATCTCCCTCTTTGCTGAATTCAGCATCCTCAGCAGCTAGTGTCTCAAATACTATACGATAAACAGTATAAAATCCTTTCTCATCATCTCCATAACCCTTAAAGCAGGACGATGAGAAGTACTTAAATAAGTCAATTGAGTCATCTTTGTACTCATCTCCAATGCCACCTTTCAAGATGGCCTCTCTATGATTGTCATACCAAGCTCTCTCTTGTGGATCGCTAAGTACTTCATAAGCTTGTTGAACGAATTGAAATTGTTCTTTAGCTTCATCTGGATTGTCAAGATTTTTATCCGGGTGCCATCTCAAAGCTAACTTGCGATAAGACTTCTTGATGTCGTCGTCTGTTGCATTCCGAGGAACTTCTAACACTTCGTAGTGACATTTCATTATCGCAAAGCAGTACAAGTGTAATAATTTCTAAAATATTTCTCAAGGAGTTTATTCTATAAATATCTTAAGCACTTAATTATATAAGAAATTCACTCAATAATCTTTAAAAAAACTGAATGATCTTCAGTTATTTCTGAGCTTAGTATCCCTACTTCCACCTCTTGTAGTTAAAAAGAGTTTGAACATGGTCCCTCAACTTAATCAAGGATACAGTGAATCTTTGCTCAAAATCCTTCAATACTTAAAACAAATCTTTCTTCCGTAAATTAAAAACAACGTCAGACAGAAAGTCGAGCACTCAATTTGTAGGTTATGGGCTCGGTTCGCGCCCTGCAACCGACTTATCTCTCTCGATAACCATATAAAGTCACAGCCTGTCGATCAGGCGAAGAAAGTCGTCGAGGGTCGGGACGTTCGCGCGGAAATCGCTAAACCCAAACGCACGGCGCAACGAAAATACACGAGCTACAATACTTATAATCGTGGCTTATTTTTATGCCGTGTGTGATGCTTACCCTGAAGGTGTTTCTGCCGCAGCGCCACCCGACCCTAATACAAACAGCGCGTGGGAGGAGCAAAGAGACTCGCGCGCCAGCCGCCAGGCAGGCGCAGCCGCGCAGTTGTTATTATGCTATAGGTGTAAGGTGTAGCTCTCTCTCTTTCTCTATAAGTAATCGTCGCGCTCTGCAATAATTATCGAGTGTCAGTTTTTTTTCTTAACCTCGTTCGCCTCGTGAGAAGTGTGCTAGATGAATACAAAACTGGTTATTAGAACACAAGATGCGCTACTGTTTAGGAGCACACGGAATTGAAGTATTTATACTGTTTATATGACAACTGGAGTGATTATATCTGGTATTAAGTAGAAAGTAGGTACGACATAATTTAATATTTAACACTCCGATTTTAAAAATTTTCATTTATCATCGGTCTTAATATTACCCATGATAGCAATAAAATTTGTATTAATCTCTGCAAAGCTCGTGACACGACCAAATATAGAATAATTTTACATTTAATAACGCATTCGAGATATAAATAAAAGTGACCTCTTTGATAAAGCGCTAGACCCGCCTACGATTTTAACCTTATCAGCGACTTAATCATTGATAAAACAGCAGTGCGAAAAATATCCAAAAAAATCGACTTTTCAGCCTTGTCCTTGATTGACCGGCCTTCTCTCGGCGCCGCCGTCGTTTTCACGGCGAAAAAGAGGCGGACGAACCGGATCGATCTGGATTTGATATCCAGCCAAAACACAACGTGTGTATATGCTCTTTTAACTAATCGTACCTCCCGGAGTCATCCTTTTACCAATAACCGCTCATATCCAGAACATTCATAGTTTGCATTCCCTAGTCCCGTGAACGACGTCGCTATGAGTTTATTAAATGAAAATACAAAAATAACATCGTGAATTATACCAGCTCTCGTTCATTTTTTTTTTTAATTCTCAGGGATCTGGGTAGAAAACCTCTCGAGGACACAGAACAGAGACAGAGCTAATAATGCAAACGGAGCACAGAGAGCGCGCAGCAGCACAAACAGCTGATCGCACTGACTAACCCAAAATGGCCACATGCGCGAGTATACAGTGAAAAGTCCCGCGGTCCCACGGCCAAAAATCGCCAACTCCTGAGGCACGAACTCGTGGCTACTGCCCGTCGGTCCATCCTGTAAGTCCCAAGCATCGTTTTCGCTCACTTATCGCGCTTCCAAATCATCGCGAGGTCATGAGAGCAAGAGAAAAAGCGGAGCAATCCCACGCGCTGAGCTGGCGCCGCGCAGTATCATCTCGGCGGCGTAGCAGACGCTTCGTGCGCCTATCGTTCCTAAGCTCGCGCACTACGCTAATGACTTTTCGTGTGTGTTGTAAATTCGTGAGAGAGGACTGAGGAGAGAAGTCACGAGACGCTTCGCACATCGCACGCAGATCTCGCGTCAGAGGCCTAAGGTGCATTATCTGCGGCTTCGCGCGAAAAATAGTATACCTCCGTTGAGTGTAGGTAGGCCGAGCAGCTGCGCGCGCGGGAGATGAATGGCGAATTATTCAATCGGCTGATTTATTGATCCAATTCGTGGCCATTTTACGTGAGCCGACCGAGTTTAAGGTTCTAAAGCGATTGTGTACGCTTCGGGCGCAAGTTTAGGGCTCGTTAATCACTATCCGTCGCGTTTGAGATTTGTTTTGATGGTTCTGTTGTGTTATTCTATGATTCCTGACCTTAGCAATATGTCTGGTGCTGAGTGTGCCATCATAGGCTCTGTGTATGTATATGGATGTCATTGATCATTTTATCTGAAATCTTCCAGGATCAGTCATAATGACAGCTGGTACTAGTTTGGTGGTACCAATAGTGCTATGGGGGCGTGTGGCCCCCACACACTGTATCTCATGCATATATCTGTCGCGAGATCAAAAGACACTGGTGACAGGCTGCTACGATGGACAGATTTGTCTGTGGCAGGTGGATCCCGAAACATTGAAGGTATTTAATAATTTAATTTCTGTGTTTTTCTTCATAGTTATTTTACAATTATTTTGTTGTCAATGTTACTAGATTTTAATGAATTATAATTGGATAATAAATATTTTTAAATACATATACTTATAATCTATACATATGATCTATAATTATTTTTTATAGATGACTCCAAGATGTTTACTTGTGGGCCACACAGCTCCAGTTTTGTGCCTTAGTCGTGCTAGTGTCATCATGGAGCAAAACTTCATTGTTAGCAGTAGTGAGAGTGGAGAAATGTGTACTTGGGATTTGGTTGATGGAAAATGCCGTGAAAATGTGAAGCTAAACAACATTCACACTCAAATGCTGGCGTATGTCTCTGCTGGGGGAGAAGATGTCAGATTATTCTGCTCAGGGTATTTTACACAGTTTCAGTTTATGTATATAATAATCATAATCTTTAATCTTTACAAATAATCAAATAACAATAAGTTGAACATTTTTAGATATTATCCAGAGGTCCTGGTGATGGATCCCTTCAGTCTAGAAGTACTTTTTACACTAAGCTCCAGAGTCAATCCAGACTGGATTAGCGCTCTGCATGTTCTGCGACCGGCCAAAAGGAAAGGTCGGTTCTACGTGCACACAAGTTAGTTACACTCATTCACACCTACGCTTTCTACCTTTTTTACTTTTACATTGGTCCTTTTGGCTCCCTAAAATTTTTCTTTTCTTTTGTAGTAGAGTAACTTTTTTGCACATTTAAATTTTACCATATTGCAAATAATCGAGGGATTTTTTAAATTTGAGTTGATAAAGCGCGTTATATATGAATTCGGTTATATGATAAATGAGCTTTTGGTTTCCAATTTGATTGAAAATATTGTAAGTGTGGATAACAATGGGTTGCACTGTTTTAATTGATATAAGTCACAAAGGTCTGTGGTAAAAAAGGACTAACGAACTTTGTTAGTTGATTTTAAATTCTTTGTACATAATAACGGTAATTTTACATCCTTTTAAAGTTATTTATCCATATTTTTAATGTACATTAAAATGTTACAGCATGTAATCAAAGCGGATTCAAACTGGTACTTGAGTGCTGGTAGTTGAAATTGCTCTCTGTACTACTATTTTTTTCTAGAATCTTGAGCGGGTTAAAATCTTCTGGCTGTTTTGAAACACACAAAGCATTTTTTGGTTTTTTGATCGATTTATTTTGATCATTTAATTAACTAACAGAACATTACGCTAACCTTTTTTTATTAACAATTTTATCCTCTTTTACATTTTATTTTTTTATCATAGCCATCATCTACCTCGCTAAATTCTTTTCCTCGCTATTCATTAATCATCTACACACAATAATAGCAAAACAATACACTCTGTAAGTATAGTAACAACAAATATTCTCTCTTGAATATTTAGGGAGGAAAACAAACAATAAAATATACTGTATTTTTATAAGCATGAAAAGCTTGTGAGTTTTGGTGAAAAAGTGATAATTCTACTGTATTACATATTATAAAATTTTTTCATTTAAAATAGATCCTCAATTTGTAATTGAAATTTTTTATATATTATTATTTATTTTACTATATGTGCAGACTTTAATTTTACTTGAATGATTAAACTTTTTACTTTTGACTGTTACTTTTCAAAGTTTAGGTAGATATGAATTATAGAGAAAAATCTGCTTTGTTAATATAGCAAAAATAAAATCAAACGTTTTAGTTAAAAGATAGATCCAGGCATAAATATATTTTACACAAACAATGATTAATGTTTTGTATTTGCTTATTAAAATAAAATGAAAGCATTTGCAAATGGGAATAATAATGATTTTGCACAGTGAATTTTTTAAGTTATGAAGAATTTGTGTTTCTATTAGTGCCAAGCTTTGCATGTATTTGAATGTTTTCTTTTTTTTCTTTTCTTTTGTAAATACGATTTTAATCGTTTCAATCTAATGTGGTTTATGTTTAACTTTTGCTTATTAAAAAAGTAAAGGTCTATCAATTCTATTCAATATGTATGCACAAAAATACAGAAATGATATTGGAATTCTGTGGTCACAAATAGTTATTATTTGTGTTAGTATTTGTGCATGTTATATAAAAAATATTGCTGTATAGTTTGCTTGTATATAAACTTTAATTTTTTATTAGTGTATAATATAAAGAAATAGATTATTATTTAAAATATAGATTATATGATAGCAATAAAATGGCTTTATTTTGTACTGCTTGCAACAACTAATTAACATATTTTAAAGATGACGTGGTATTGGCTTTAACAACCACTGGAACTGTCAAAGTCTGGACACTTTTGGGACATGAAAACCGAAACAGTGAACCTCTGTATGAACATGAGAGCAAGCAGATCAGATGTTTGAATGCCTTGGCTATGACATGCTGCCCTTACAATCAACGTACAGTACTTATAGTTTGTTCCAAATATTGGCAGGTCAGTATTTATATAGTATTTATTTTTTCAATATAATTTTATAATATAATGTATTATTTTATGATTTCGATTTTAATTAACTATTTTTCAACAGATATATGATGCTGGAGATTTTTCTGTACTATGTTCAGTAAATTCACCTAGAGGAGAAAGATGGATGGCTGGTGACTTTTTATCTGCAGATCGAGTGATTTGTTGGAGTGATGAAGGCCATGGATATTTATATAAGTTACCATCAAAGTAAGTTGTAATTCAATTTTAAATATTACATTTTTCGGAATCTATTTCATATTATACAATGTTAAACATGAATAATAATTTACTTAAATATGAAGAAATCAATTTTTCATATTTATATAATTAATATTAGGTAGGAAATTGTGATAAAATATCCATAATTAAAAAAAAAATAAATTAATTGAAGAAAGATTGATTTCTAATAATTTTCATAATTGTTTTCTATTTCGAAAATACACAATTGCACACAAATTCAATGGTATCTTTATTCAATGAATTGACATCTTTGTATTTCTTTATTGGTTGTAGGGTTATTACACAACTTGAAAGGTACCTAGTTCTACACAAATATTAACGTGATTATTACTAAACTTAAACAATTATGTTTTAACAAGTTTCAATACATAGATAATTTTTACTTTATGAACTAACATTGATGGGCTAGTGTTTTTAAAATAACTTTAGAACAATACATATTAATGTTCATTAAATCTTACAATATGACACTAAAATTTAATATGTATGTGTTTGTTTTATATTAGAATTTACTGCTAACTATTAGTAAAGCACTGGCAAGCAATGCACAATTTAATTCATTCAGTTATTGCCCACATTTCTTTTTCAAGCATAGTGCTATGAAACATTTTTAATCATAATATAACTCATTTTTTCAATAATAATATTACAATCATTTTTAGTCCTTGCATCACAATCAAAATAGTTCAAAATCTTATCATTGTCATATGACTTACAGTAATCATGTATAAATATACATTTCAAATAATTCTAATTTCCCTTATACATTATGAGCCTTATACATTTTTAAAACTATTTAAAATATCTATTTAGATTCAACTATTATTTTGTACATGAAAATTAAATTTAATTATTATTTTTATTTGAAGTAGTTGAATCGGAAATTTAAGTATCTAAGTACCTTGGTAATCTTCCATTAGTTATGTAGTAGATAATTGAATTAATACATTGCTAATCTTTTTTCACGATGATGTTCTTACCATAAAAAATTAACATCTGCCATATTCTACGATGGACCTGGTCTGTTATAGCAAGCTGAAGGGCAAGGCTCTCAGCAGGTAACCCCGCATTGTCATTTAAAAATCACTACCTACCTTGTAAACATTCTTCTATTTCTTTTGTAAATCTATTCTGTAAACCTTAACCATCCTTTTCACTAATGTAAATCTCTAAAAATCACTTTCAGTAAATTCTTTTCCAATTAAGATATGAAAGTCTTCTATTAACGATTGCCAAAAAGATAGAAATTAGTAAATTTTATTTTTTGTAAGTTATATATTTCTATTTATAAAATAGCTTTTTGTTTATTTACTCATTACTTAAAAAATTCATTACATTTTAATTTTCTCTATTCAAAATAGCAGAAATATAGAAGTAACACTCATATTTCCACACTCTTCAAATACCAGTCACCTTATCGGCATCATAATCATCTTTTCACACAAATAATCTAACTTATGCCTTTTGCTTTTTTTGCTTTTTGCACGCACGGAATGACACATGAAATGCTTCTTTTAATTCAAATATTTATTTGCAGTACAATTTTTTGTTAGGTTTTTTTATCAATGTGCTTAAGTGCACAAATGAAGAAACATTTTCTCTCCAATATTTTTAATGCAATAATTTTAGGATGAGTTTATTGCTAAAGTTATTTTGTTACAGTAGACATATATGTGTTTTTTAAACGTGAATGCTAATTGTTTCGGTATTTAAACAATATTTTGTATAAACCTGTAATCGTTTATTTCAAAATTTATTAAAAAACGAAACACGCTTTAATTGGTGCTAAATTGCAAAATCATTCCGAGATTTGCATTGAGTTGACAAAGTTTGTATATTTTTAATTTTTCTTTTCATCCTATGTATATAGTAAAAATAAAGAGTACTTGGCAACTCAATCAAATTCCTTCACGTACGATAAATCTACGATTAATAATATTTCTCGAGCAGCAGCGTCGCGGACAACAAGAACTTCCATTCCCAATCAGCGGAGAGCGATCAACCTTATTTATACTGTACTTTAACTCAGCCCGGCGACAAGGTTTGTGCAATGTTCCATCAAACGAATAAAATCCGATAAGCTCTTCCTCGTTACAATTATTTTCATAATTCCAGCCTCTATCCTGCCCACCTGCAATGAGACTGGTACCAGTTCAGCGTGGAAACCTCACACAAAAGTTTCTGCTGCGTGGCGACAGCGAGGGAGTTGTGATGCTGTGGACAGTGCCCGAGATCTCGGGACAAGAGATGACTCAGATAAACCAAAACGACAATACCCCACCGATGCTATCACCGACGCTGAAGACGAGCTTGACGACGGCTTGGGAGGCCATGAAACCTTCGCCGGTTGGTATCATCGATCAGCTGGACGTCGGGCATGGACATGGAATCAAGCTGACCGCTAGTATTTACCTACCCCAGCAGAGTCGATTGGTTGTTGGTAGAGAAGATGGAAGCATAATAATCGTTCCGGCTACGCAAACTGTAATGTTGCAACTGTTACATGGTGGTCATCAGCAATACGATGGTATGTAAAATGAAAATGTTTAAGCTTACATTTTATAAACTAACGATATAATTGTAAATAAGTTGTTGTTTTATTGCAATAGATTGGCCGCCTCATCAAGTACTTTTGGGACATTCTGGCCGCGTCAATTGCTTGCTGTATCCTCATGGCGCAGCGCCCAGATACGATAAAACACACCTGGTTTCTGGATCTGTCGACTTCGCCGTCTGCTTATGGGATTTGTACGCCGGTACTTTAATTCACCGCTTTTGCGTTCACGCCGGAGAAATTACCCAGCTGATGGTACCACCAGAAAATTGCAGTGTAAGTTTCATAGCTAAACTTAAACTGAACCGCAAGCAACTACGAAAAATTCATGACGATTTATTTCACAGCCGAGAATCCAAAAGTGCATCTGCAGCGTCGCTTCCGACCACAGCGTAACGTTGTTATCTCTGGCCGAACGGAAATGTGTTGTTTTGGCTTCGCGTCATTTGTTTCCTGTAGTCACCATCAAGTGGAGACCGTTGGATGATTTCATGATCGTTGGCTGTTCGGACGGAGCTGTGTACGTTTGGCAAATGGAAACCGGTCACCTGGATCGAGTTCTGCATGGTATAATATTTGGTCTTAAACCATCGTAATAATCGATGTAAACAAAATTATAATTTTTAAATTGTGTAATTAGGCATCATAGCTGAAGAAGTGTTGTATGCTTGTGACGAAAATACGATGGTAACGACTGGTTCTACTGGAGGTGGCGGTGAATTAGGCTTAGCAAATCCTGCAGTTCATTTCTTCAGGTAGCATTATTGTTTTTGATTCTTCAATATCTTATAATCTTCAAATCTTGAATATCTTATAACCTGACTTCAATATCTTATAGTCTGATTTCAATATCTTATAATTTGATTTCAATATCTTATAATCTTCAATATCTTTTAGTAAAGATACTGAAGATTTTTATATTATAATTCCATCACTCACAAATTTTACGTTCCAGAGGTTTGAGGCACAGAAATCTATCGGCCATTCGTCACGCCACGCAACGTGGGCTGCACCAGCTACAGCAACTCCACGGTGGCCACGGCAATGACCACGGTAACCAGATTCGAGCCAAAGGCGCACCGCTCACAATCCAGGGCTTCCGCAGCAACCCCAAGGATCCGGAGAGCCACATCCTGTTCTTCGACATCGAGGGCCTCATAGGTAAAGTAATAATATCTTGCGGGCTTACCTCTCTTTACAGGAAAAAAAAACCGAAAAGGATGTAGAACCGATACGGGATCATTGTAAAAGAAAAAAAAATAATGTTGCTATCTGAAGCTCGGCTTTATCGTTTTTTGTGTGAATGTGCTTTATTCATAAAGAAACAAATTTTCGATGTCCAAACAGTACAATTGTTGAACGACGAGTACGGCTCTATGTCGCCCGGGTCATTGGAGGCCCAGGGCTTGATTTCAGCCACGGAGTATCAGAAGGTGGCTGCGCTTACGCAGTCGGCTAGTCCCGATGCACATAAGAAAATTGCAGGTGAGAGAACCAGGCATACCTCCACCCACCGCACCCTTAAAGTCACTTAACCCTAAGAAGCCAAATTATCGTTTAAAAAACTAAAATGAGTATTAGGTCAGAAAATAACTTTTATTTTTTAAGCTATTGTAACAATAATTATCTTCTAAAATCGAATGAATTCAAAAAAAGAAGTTGAAAAAATGTCATGTCTTTGGTATTCTTTGTTAATTAACAAAATATGCTTTTTGTTCTTTGTAATTTCAAAGAAATGCTTAATTATAAATACAAAATTTCCGATACAATTCTATTTAAAACGCATATTTCTTGATTTAGTAGATAAAAAAATGCCTAAACTATTTACTACTTTAAAAATACATGACTTGGAATAACATAAAAAGGAAACACTGATGACTAAAGGGTTAAGAATCTGGGTGATGAGTGAAAACTTACCTGAGAGGTATTGCATGTTACGAGAAAAGCTCTACCAACCAATTGACTAATGTGAACACATTTATAGACTTTTTTGGTCGCGTCAAGGATAAGGCTGGTGACTTGGAGAGAACACTGAAGGAAAAGGATCGACATGGTACCGTGCTGTAGCCACATGCTAGAATTTGTTTTTTAATCCTTTCTCACGAAGAAGACTTATTTTTTGTTGTTTTCACGATCGTGTGTTTATTGCTTTGATTATAATGTTGCCCACGTTAACTAATTATTTTGTTCTTATGTGAAAATTATAATTTATAATTTATTTATAGCAAGCAGTACTAAATTTAATCTTAATAATGATATAAATTATTTTATGATAATATTATTTTTGATTAAAAAATCTAATTGAAAAGGTGTTGCTAATAAATTAAGCTTATGTATAGTTTATGTTTGGTTTTTACTACACTGATAATTAAAAACCCTGTAGTTATGCTTATGTATCATAAAACAAACTGAGTCACTATTTCTTTAAAATAATTTTAGTTATAAATTGTTTTGTACACATTATATTATTTTATTTTGAATAACCAAGCTTTTATTCATTGTATTTTAAGCATATTATTATGTAATTAATCTATAGTAACCTTATATTTCAATTGATTTTTCAATCGTTTTATGATATATTTTAATAGAATTATTTTATTAGCATTAAGTTTCAATGTGAGGACTTACAGCACAATGCTTCAATCTTATCATACCAAAAATGTATGTGAACATTCATTTAGATTTGTACATACAGAAGTCTGTAGGTCCTGCATGCAAACTCTATATCGTTATCTTTTTTTCATAGTTTTTACTTGTGTTAGCTTATTTGCTAGTAAAGTGTACATATATGTCAACGTTCAAATGACTCGCTAAAGGGAGAATTTTTGTATAGGTATAATTGCTAAGATGAAGGAGGGCGCTGAGAATGTGCATACTAAAATTCAGGCCAAAGTGGAAAGTGTTGGCCTAAAGCCGTCGACTCTCGATGGCAAAGGTTAGAAACAATGTTTGCTTTGCAAAAGCATATGAAATTTATTCATAATATCCGTTGCAGGCCTCATATTAAGCATGAATTTTACGTCTTACACGTGTTGCTTTTACGATTTAATGTTATTATATGGGCATCTGTTATGCAACACTACTTGAAATAAGTACTCACTTAAGAATACCTCTAGAACGTCGTTATTTTTTAACGGAATCCATCCTACTAATACCTTAAATGAGTACTAATTTTTCGAACGATCTTGATCGTATCATCAATGTATCCCGCTTACTTTTATTTTCAATTTAACATGTTTTTTCTCAATTCTTAGCAAGTGGTCCTCGCCCAATGTACTACAAAGATTGCTTTTCTCGAAAGCATGCACATTCACTTCATCATCATTAATTTCGCTCATTTCAGTTCCCAACTGATTACAATGGCCATACACTCCAGAATCACTTACAATTTTAATTTTTCTCACTACATGGTAAACATCCTCTGATTATTTTATAAAAGCAATGTCAGAAACACGTTTTATTTTAATTACGTTGTTTTGACACGTGAAATGTTTAAGTATCCCGTCATTGCATCGTTATCTTATCATCACATTAAAAGTTTAATTTATGTTACACCGGCATATTATTTAATAATAGCATCGGTATATATTTCAGCCGTAATTTTTAGTTATAATGTAATTTTCTCAATGTCATTGCCACAAAATTATGCCAATACACCTTGTTCACGTTCGATTAATATTTTTTTTAAATCCGGTAGGTGACGGATGGATTAACGATAGCGGTAAAAATTCGCTAAAACGTAATGGAGCTTTCAACGAGCCAAACTCAACCATGGAAATAGCCCAGCTGCTATTAAGTTTATTACACGCCTGGGGAATGGATCCGGATCTTGATCGTGTATGCGAAGGAAAATTAGGTTTGCTAAGGCCAATGGTACCAGTTTCTTTTGGAGTCCTATCAAAAGGAGGTAGGTTAAATCCCTCAAATCTAGTTCAATCAAGCATTACACCGCAACAATTTTTTTTTTTAAATGTTCGCTAATAATTTCCAGGGTACATGTCGTTTTTACTTCCAACGTGGCAAACTCAGCTGGAGGCTGTAATAGGCGAACCGCCCCAGTCGCAGCTAGACCAGCGTTTGCCGGCAGAACTAGTCAGGCAGGAGATGCTCACACGTGTCTTCACCGCGCGGGTACACTGGGAACTGTCGACCACGCTGACCAGCAATCACTTGCTGGCCGTCGTGGCGTTATCTAATACTCTCATGTCGATGAATAATGCAACGTTCGTTCCTGAACAAGAGAGAAATCGTAAAATGCACAGGTGATATTTCGAAATTTTTCTTTAGATTAAAAACGTGAGATTGTTAATTTACGCATTCTATTTGTATTTTATTTCAAATCACCTTTGTTTTCTGGAAATATCATGAATTTTATTTAATTAGACCGGGGAATAGGCCGGTCAACTGGAACAAGGCGGAGGAGGAGAACGAGGAGATGTACACGGTGCAGCAGGCACAGATCAAGCAGGGCTGGTCCCTATTGGCGACGTTGCACTGCGTATTGTTACCCGACAAGGTTGCTGCTCAGGGTGGATCTAAGACGTTCAAGAGACCGCAGGTCGAAATGATGGCTCGCCGGTGGCAGCATCAGTGTTTAGAGGTACGATTCAATCCTTAATCACACATACAGATATTTCATATTCATTAAATTTATTATTAAATATTTTAGATAAGAGAGGCTGCGCAAGCGCTTTTGTTAGCTGAATTAGGAAGAATGGGACCGAAAGGTAGGAAGACACTTGTAGATAGTTGGGCACCGTATTTGCCAATGTACAGCACTCAGGAACCCATTGCTCCGCAATCGCAAAACCAGAGCCCGCCGCCCGGCAGTCCACCACCAACCCACGAGCAGCAGGAGCCGGAGGACGATGAGGAAGAGGAATTGGCTGAAGGTACGATTCTTACACAGTATCTTTTAGACCAAACGAAATGATATTAGTAAAAAAATGTCTCTTACCACAGAAATGAGTATATCGCGTAAACCTTCGAGCGCCGCGGAGCTGAAACGTAAGCAGACGACAGCTGTCGTTCTATTGGGCGTGATCGGGGCGGAGTTCGGCCAGGATGTGGCGCAGAATAATCAGAAGCGTGAAAACGATCAGCGGCGCAAGAGCTCGGTCGTCGAGGGGTTCGGTATTGGCAACAACAATCTGTCCCGCCTCACGAGCATGGCGCTGACGCATCTGCTCTACGCGCCTCATACACCGAAGCTGCCGCTTCACACGGCTCTGAGAAGAGCCGCCATCGATCTCATCGGTCGTGGGTTTACCGTCTGGGAGCCGTACCTCGACGTATCTAGGGTAAATGAAGCCTCATCACTTCTCTCTAAGACTCGGTTTTCGTATGCTTCAACGTAAATATCAATTTTGTTATAGGTGCTTCTGAGTCTCCTAGAGATGTGCTGCGACGCCGATAAGCTCGTACCAAGTATGACCTACGGCCTGCCGCTGACCCCTGCAGCGGACAGCTGTAGGACCGCGCGTCACGCTCTTACCCTCATTGCCACTGCTCGCCCTGCCGCTTTTATCACGACGATGGCCCGCGAGGTGGCCAGATACAACACGCTGCAGCAGAACGCGCAGACGCTTAACGTGAATCTCGGCGCCAGTGTCTTAGCGCGCGCCAAGCCCGAGATTCTGCGCATCGTCGAACAGCTGATCGACAAGATGCAGAGCGAGATGAGTGATTTGCTGGTGGAGGTGCGTGGAATAGGTGTTGAATGACAGGATGTGTTTATATTGAGGATTGGTTTGATGATATGTGGGAATTTTGATTGTAGGTGATGGATATTATTCTGCACTGTCTGGATCCTGGACACTTAAAGACGAAGCCGTTGAATGAAGTCTTCCCCGCCGTCTGTAGATTTAATCAAGTGAGACTTTATTTCAATTTATTTTTTGATTGTAGGTGAGTTGTAAGTGGTAAGTATTTCATATTGTGAAATATTATTTTTTATAGGTAAGCCATTATCCCGCAACCCGCCGAATAGCTGTCGGCAGTCGTACCGGTCACATTGCCCTTTATGAGTTGCGCGGCACTGTCAAGTGTCAGACCATAATTGCACATCAAGCTCCAGTAACCGCTTTAGCTTTCTCGCCGGAAGGCAAATATCTCGTGAGCTATTCGTGTAATGAGAATAAGTTATGCTTCTGGCAGGTAAGTTTCAAAATTCTAAAAAAATATCCCCTCCAAGAAATAGATTGTCTAAATGTATTTCCTTCGAAAATTGCAGCAAATTAGCAGCGGAATGTTTGGTCTTGGAAACTCACAAATTCGCTGCATCAAGTCCTACAGCACTGCGCCAATAAATGACGTAGCCAGGTTGAACCCGATGAGATTGGCTCGTCTCATTTGGATCAACAATCGCACAGTGACGCTCATGCTCGCTGATAGTTCGGAAACTCGCTTTAACGTTTGAATATTTGTAAAAATAATTTTCGTGGAATTTATTCAGATGATTCTTTACCGGCGTAAACAAATTGAGATTGCACTTGATCTAAGTAGAATTTTTACATGTATATCTTTGTAATTCAAAATTGTGATTGTGAACTAAAAATCTCTTTGAATCGTTCTTATTTTCTATATTAGATGAGCTACGAAGCACTCGATGCAGGTTACATAAGATTCGATGAAAGTACAAATTTCCACAGCGAAGGTTTACAATAAATGATTATTTTTATTTATTATTACACTTGTCAACACGTAAAGATTAAAAATAATTCAAATATTTGATATCAACTTGAATAGTATTTAAAAATTTTGAATAGGTCAATCTCAATAACTCCGGTTTATCAACAGTAAATTGTAATATTTGTTTATTATTGTTACGGAATTCTAAAACGAAGCGAGACAAGTTGTGTCTTCTTTAAATTAATTATACCGATATATAGCCGTACTTACGTGTTTGCGAAAGAAAACTATATAAAAGGCTTTGCTCGACATTGGTAAGTTTTAATTATCAAATGTCTGGCGAACTGAAGAAAAGAAAGTAAACAACCAAAACACCGCCCAGGTCTAAACATGTACATATATTGCAATTAACCAACTGTATACTGATGTGATTACGAGAACTTTTAAATCTTAAAAAACCACTTTACAAAGAAATTAAAGAAACGAACTGAAAAAATTGTATAGAAATTATAGTTGATATTTTATTATAAGTAATATTGATTTATTGACGTTGATTTGCCTGTGAAAGCGCTTAGAATATAGCATTCCTATGTAGCGAGTACATCAGTGCAGTATATTTCCTGCTATTTATTTTTAGGTCCAATGATTTCTGTATAAATATAATGACAGTCTTGCTAACTGATATATTTACGTTACGCTTTAGTTTGAAAAGAGCTTACTGTAATGTTAAGACAATCAACTATCACTTGGAAGTAAATGAAAAATATGTGATCATAATAAAGTTTTACAGTAGATTTTGCCTAATTGAGCGAAGGAAAAGAACAATAATTAAAAATATCAACTGTAATTTTTATAAAAACTTGTTATAGAATAATATTTACAAAAGGTTAAAAAATATGTGTTATGAAAGTTGTTTGAAAAGTTGACTTTTTAAGATTGAAAAGATACCGTAGCATTAATGCTAATCTTGAAACTCACCTTCGTTGGCTACCGCAGTCCTTCGATATTTTCTATACAACTGTACATTTTCCTCTGTAAATCGTAGATGCGATATTTTTTAGACGTAGACAGATATTTTTCTTTGAATCAAGTGGCTGCTACAAATTAGCTGCACGTGACAGATGAAACTATATGCACAAAAAATTCTCTTACTCAAGTTATGCTTCTGATAAATTTTGTTTAGCCTGTTGATCTTCGCAATGTTCCTATGATTTAGATTTAAAGTAGACTAGTAGTGCATATTACCCCTTAAACTGCACTGTGAGTCTCACTGACGCAGTCAAAAGTTGTTAACTTATAGTCAAATAATATCTTTCTCGAAAAATCCACAATTACAATTATATTTTCTTTAAAGAGCAAACTCTGAAAGGTATCTAGTTACATTTTTATGTAAAATATAAAAAAAAATAAACCTATAACTTGGAGAATATCTCTAAATATCATGCAAACAGTTCACCTTGTAAGAGTTAAAACTATTGGACAACTTGTAATCTATAAATTGTCAAAGACATACATATTTAGTGTTAAAATGATTATTCTATTTTTGAACATAATAAACGAAAGTATTTAATTTCATTCTACTACAGATACATAAAAAATATCAGGATCGTAACTCGAGTAAGTCTACTTCTCGACTTTATTTTTTAGGAAGACTTTTATAAGCGCATTGTTACACACAATAACGGCACGCAAGAGAAAGAGATGTGCACGTGAAGGGATTTTGTAACGCAGCAACGTGCTTCAAAGCGAACTCGCTGAAACATTGTAAAGATCCTAGTAGCGTTCGTACGTGATTGTCGGAACTATTTATTTTTACCATTTAAATTCTCACGCGATCGGTGAAGAAAGTCAGTGCGCGGTGACAATAAAAATGGCTAGTTTAATTTTACCATATATTTGTTACCTTTTAAACTATAATAGGAACGTCGTTAGGTTCTTTGTTGAACGAAAAAGAAAAAAAAATAATCTGAGAAATAGTATTACGCTTGCATCTAGACAAATCTATTGTAAAAAAAGTAACTATATATTAATATGCAAGTAACGGCATAACTTATTGTTATCGTATTGCGCGAATTGTAATTTGCCTTCCGGATCTTTGACTTGCTGGCGAGCAAAGAGTGCTTTTCTCATTCTTCTTTTTTATTATTATTATTATTATTTCTTGCGTCTTTGTGTTTTCTTATGATGTTTTTATAATGCTGCAATTTTAGATATTTGCGCGTATATATTACACATATTCCTTTGTTATATCGTAATCCTCGTTAATTGTATCATATTATTAGTCAAATTTTATTGTAAATGTACGTTTTACTAATCTCTCAAAAGATTACGATTAATAACCAGACATGTGTACCTTTTCGAGTATACACACAAGTTTCCTTATTATTTTAAAACTAGAATGAAAGCTTTATATCGTGTCAGCCGCGCAAGTAACTTTACGCTCACTGTTATCGCATTCTATTGTTACCCTCCTTTTTATGCATGAGTTTAAAATTATTTTGAAAGAAGAATAGACTTTTTATTTATTATCTGTAAACGGTTTTGACACCGTTGTATTTATGTAATTATTATATTCATTGCAATGAAGGATAAATGCTTTTAGCAATCAATGTAAACTTGTTATGCGAAATCGTAAACGAACTAAAAGCCAAGGCAATTATACGAGGTGTCCATGTCTGTCGCGGTAATTTCTGCACGATGGGGATAGCCATCGAGTCTCTGATCCTGGAGTGAAGTCACGCTTGATTATTATTATAAATTGTAAAATTTTCAATGTTGCATCGGTTTTGTCGTGTCCCTGCGCGGCTCGCGTGCTTCCGGAGCAATACATATTACACACATACGTGCGCGCATAAGTACAGTATCGCGAGCCACGCAAACAACTGCCTTGTGGAAAACTGATGAGGAAGAGCTTCGTTATTATTGATATATATATATATATATATATATATATATATATATATATATATATATATATATATATATATATATATATATATATATATATATATATATATATATATATATATATATATATATATATATATATATATATATATATATATATATATATATATATATATATATATATATATATATATATATATATATATATATATATATATATATATATATATATATATATATATATATATATATATATATATATATATATATATATATATATATATATATATATATATATATATATATATATATATATATATATATATATATATATATATATATATATATATATATATTATAGATAGTCGGGAGTGCGCGTCAACCAAAATAATGCACTGAGAGAAGAATATGTTTATATTTAACATGGTATTTTAACTATTAACATGGCATTGTAACTATTAACATGTATATTTTAATAGTTAGAATGCCATGTAAATATAAACATTTTGAGAAAAAATTTCTCTCAGTGTGCACAGCACGTGAGGGACGCGAGGAGATAAAAGAGAAAGGGAGAAAAAATGAGGAGAGGAAGAGCCCCACGAGCATTATATATTTGTTGTTATCGCTAGCGTGTATTTATCAAATGTATTTAAGCGCATCCATTAATGAAAAAGAAAATGTATTACCGATGGAATATTATATTATAATATATATGTATATATACACAAGTTAGAGTGCGTCTTTTTATTCTTGAGTAACCTTTTATTTGCACCATCTTAAATTATGGTCACGTAATATAAGTAACAGTTCAGCAGTATTTATTCTTCCAAAGAGGGATCGGTGTCTACGAAAAAGAGTACATATTTAATATTAATATTATAATAACATGACATTTTTTACCTTTATAACTCATGTAATTTTAAATTACTATTGACAATTGAAAATCGAAAGTAACAGAACACAGAAGTCTGTAATACAATACAATACCTTTTCAATAGTTATTTAATGTATAAATATATATCGATCAAAGTTTACGGAGAATTCAGGACAATCAAACTCCTATCCCTTTTCATTCGCAAAAATACACACCAGACGAAACAATACCTCTTGAACACCCCGACAAATTTGTATATATATCCACTATACCCCGGATATCGAAATAACCCCAGACCCTCGAAATTTAGATGTCTCTATTCCCGTCGCCTAGTTAATCGCCTCAAATTAGAACATACATATCGCATTATCGCGTTCCGGCACCGGCTGACTATACCTACTACTACTACACTCTCGGCAATATATCGATTGTCGCCGTCTCGCGCGCGCGCGGTGAAGTTCCTTCGAGTCCTGCGCGACAAACAACGACGTCTGCATGCTAATTAATCGCCGGTGATGATGATCCACGCGCGATTATATGCGGCGCGACGCGGTTTTGTTGCGCAAAAACGATTCGGCGAATTTTTTTTTCGGAGGTACTCGAGACGGGGATCCGTTATTTGCGGCGGTTTGAACTTTTGCCGTTAGCTTTTAATGTGATGTGTTTTCAGAAGTTGAAATCTTTTTTAATTTTGTAAAGAGTATATATAATATAATTAAGTCGAATAATAGTAATATGTGCTACCTATATTATTGATACTGTTATTTATATAAATTATAACAATTTATTTATTTATTTATTTTTTTGCGTAATGGAAATTATATAGTTCTTTCATTCAGTTCCCTAGATATTCTTTGATTGCTAAATATAATGTTTTATTGATTTGCATGCTAAGCACATGCTATATACTAGCTGAGCGATAAAAATTATAGCTCTCATTTTTCTCTATCGTATTCCTATATAGAAGATCTATTAACTGTCACGTAATTTTTCCACCATTATCATAAAACAATAAATGTTCTATAGCTTGCAACGTCTTTTAAAATATTTAGTGACCACGCACACGCAATACCGGTTAACGCATGTACTGAAATATATCCCTGAACCTAATTTTTTCCCTTTGTTTATATTATATTTATGCCCATAAATAATTCAAGCCCTATATTAAATTATATCCATAATCAATGAAAAATTACACACATGCATAATTTCCACGTAAATAAAAAAGTAAATATCAATAACGATTAAACAAACACCTCCAAACATGCACTGGCCAACCCCACCTCACACATTTAAAACAATATATACTTACAAAAACACTGTCGCACCAAACCCCCCAGCTATTAAAACTTGCTCGCCTCATCTCTGTTCTCAACGATGAAAAAAAAAAGAACATTTCTCATCGAACGCGCGTCGTCTTCCTATACACACATATGCATAGAGGCCTATAGCCTCCCCTAAACATCCCCTGTCGCTGCTCATTTATAATTCACGTGTGAGTTAAGCGCGCGCTTCCTTCCCTTGGCTAGCGCGCGCAGCGGAGAGCGAAAAAGGAATTAATTTCCCGCGTTGAACATGCGTGCGCAAAGATCGATTACGCTTTATGTACATAATGAAGTGCGGAGGCGATTGTAGAGTTGGCGCGTTAGATTATGGTTAATCGGTCGGATTGGAGCGATGGGAAGTGACTTTGACGGGGGCAATGAGTGTTGGTTCATATAGTTTTGTTTGAAGCTTTGTAATGAAACGGTTCAGAAGTAATCGACGCAGATTTGACAGTTAATTTTACGACTACGGTTTGAAACATTAATTATTATACTGATATCAATATATACTTAAATTTAATTAAGATAAAACTCCTCTAAATTAAAATTCACTCCGTCAGAATGCTATCAGATTTTCTGACTCTTATAAAATTCTTCTCTAATTCTTTAAAGTACTTACGCTTCAGACCGTAATAAACCATCGCGTGTCAAAGACCAAAACAATCGCATCTTCTCATTTGCAAATTCGACTCGCGCAGTCGTACATAACTCTGCCGGCAGATGCGCATCGCGCGGAGTATATGTGCAGGCAAAGGTGTGTCCAGGAATCTTCTCGCGCGTATCTCCGCGTCGGCATCTGCTTTTCCAATATGTATGATAATTCGTACACGCTATGCCTTCGCGCGCGACGAGCGACGTTTCTTTACTTCGTTTTGCACTTTGATCGCGCGATGCGCGGGGGTCGAGATTAATAAATTACGTTTCCATTAGGGAAGTTTAAGTATTCATGAGGAAAAATGAATGTATACGAAGACGAGTGATTTTATTTTTATTTTACGGGCGTTGGAGGGAATTTTTTCGAGCGCAAAAGTGAACGAAGAATTATTATCGTTACGTATAGGCATTACTTTGTAATCTGTATCAGTGGATTTTTCAAATTGTCAATACAAAAATAGTCGACTTCCAATAAGAATGGACGATAGCAATTTTAACAGCTCATGGTACACACATATATATATATATATATAAAAACTCGATTGCAATGTCCTCCGCGTCTTACATGAATACTGCCGTTTCAAAGACAAAGCCTTTTAAAATAAGTGGCATATCTACTCGCGCGCTTCGTGGTTCTTTGGCGACTGTAAATAATCTCCCTGCATCTATAAAAAGATTTCATTAATCTCGAATCCGAATATCCCACATCACTTTGCCAATCCGCGCGTCTTCATATAATTTTCAACTCGTGCGTCTTAAATTTTTAAACGCCCGTTGAGAAATTCTTCGTTACTTTACGCGGATGACTCTATATTTTTCATCTTAATATTTTAATTCGATAGATTTCCCTGTGAATCGAGGTTCATAAAGAATGAATGAATTTCGAGAAGAGGTGATGTTTTATAATATGACGTGTAGGTTTCTTATTTTTAATAGCCTTATAAGCGAAGTGCACGGATCTGATTTTCTTTGCGGTTTTCATGATTTCTGTCGGAGGCATCTATTTTAACTTTGATTGAAATTGATTGAAATTCATCACATAGTCCATTTTCTTAAGGTTTTATTAATTTTGTAAGCATATTCCAGCAAATTCATTGGATTAGTAGTCTTTAATTAGTACACAGAGAAAAGAAAATCTTTACCGTTAAGGCGATGCGAGGCCCCACAGTTACCGACGATTGCAGGTACCCATTTTTCTCATTCAATTTTGAATTTTGACAAAAAATGTCTCTGACACGTTATAGATTTGATAGTTAACTATACCTAACGTACCAGAGCGATATTTTCTTAAAATTCAAAATTGAATGAGAAAAACGGGTCCCTGTAATCGTCGGTAACGGAAGGCACTCACGTATAGCCTTAAGACGCATCATTTAACGAACGGATGTTTGGACACGGACATATCAATATTAATTTAGGTATAGTTAAACCAATTCATTAACAGTTAAGAAATGATTCGTTTGAGAAGTTTTCATATATTAAAGTTATGGATTATTTACTATTAAGATACGTTTTTTAATAGTAACATTTTTTTTTTAATTATAAAAAATTACGTAAACTATATTTTTTACATATATACAATTGATATCCGACATCATTCAGAGGGTTTTTCGACCCGTTGATTTAAATTTTGAAATCTATTTTAGTGTACAATGTAACGCGCATGCCCAAGAGACGATTTTTGCGTAAATCAAAAGTTTCAGTGCGAATCTCAGAGTACCCAGTGGGTTTTTTGAGTCGCTGAGCTCGTTTCCAAGGTCTATTAAAGTATATGACTATACACGCCCATGCCCAGGAGACGATTTTTGCACAAATCAATGGTTTCAGCGCATATTCGAGGGTACCCAGAGGGTTTTTCGAGTCTCTGAGCTCGTTTCCGAGGTCTATTTAAGTGTATGACTACACGCGCATGCCCAGGAGACGATTTTTGCGCAAATCAAAGGTTTCTCAGAGGTACTCTCAGATTCGCCTTGAAACCTGAGCATGCGCGTGCAGTCAGTCATACACTTGAATAGACTTCAAAATCCAGATCAGCGTGTCGAAAAATCCACTGCGTACTCCCAGATTGATCTGCTCAATAATCGTCTGGGCATGTACATGCAGTCATACACTTAAATAGACCTCAAAATCCAGTTCAGCGCCTCGAAAAATCCCCTAGAACTTTCAGATTCCCGCTTTTGGCTATGATTTGCGGAAAAATGGTCTCCTAGGCACGCGCGTGTAGTCATATATACGTAAATAGACCTCGGAAACGAGCTCGACAACTCGAAAAACCCCCTGGGTACCCTCAGATTAGCGCTAAAGGCTTTAATTTGCACAAAAATCGTCTACTGCGCATGCCCGTTGCATTGTACACTAAAATAGATCTCAAAATCGAAATCAGCGGTTCAAGAAACCCCCTGAATGGCCTCGGATGTCAGATGTGACGTTCTTTCTCCCACGCCACGACATATAATACAGGCCCCATAGATTTGATGCAGCTTTTCTTCCTTTAAACTAAATATTCTATTATTAAACGGTATTAGTTATTTTAAAATAATTTTATTAAACGTTATTAGTTATTTTAAAATAATTTTATTAAAATTAATTCGGTCCCCCATAGTTATTTGCGAACTATCGAGTAAATTTATTTAATAACGCGGCGAAATCATATTTCTTAACTATTAAGAAATGTGAATTAAATATGAAAAAACGGATATTTTCTATTAAAACGAGGCGAAGTTAATGATATGAAATATTTTATAATATTTACATAATTTGGGTTTTGTGGCCAATACTACTTGCCTGTAGTTTTCAAAGTAATGGCTGGCTAGATGTAAAGATTTTCTTTTCTTTGTGTATAATAAGATGTCGAATGACAGGCATAGGTAGATATAGATTTATCAATTCACAATATATTGTACAAAAATTACAAATTAAAATTCTTCTTCTTAAATATCCATCAACACTTCCATACCACCCAATTAGCCACACAGAAATCTCAAACACCAGACATACATCTCCAGACCATAATACCCCGCGCGATTATACTCCACACGACGATCATCGTCGCGGGCGTCGTGCGTGGTCGTCTCTATCCTCTCCCTTTCTCTCTCTCTCTCTCTCTCACACACACACACACACAAACACACTTATCCACTGTATATACATTTCTGCCGGGTCATCGGGTTTCATTAAGAGCAAAAACCGATCGCTGCACGGATAAAGCGCGCGCGTGCCGGCAAATTGACGACACACCCAGCCGATGCGCGCTCGCCAAGATTTTCATCTCCCGAATACGAATGAATGAATATAAACGATCATGCGAGAGAGGAAAGAGAGGAGAGAGTTCGACTCCGTTCGCACTCTATTAATATTTAAGGCTGATTAGGCGCGCTCGAGGCCGCGGCAGAGGATTCCGTGGAAGATGAGAGTGTACATGGCGTATGTATGTGCGTGTTATTATGTAAAGGTGCGGTAAGAGAGGAAGTGATTTGGATAATTGTGTAAACACGGGGAAGGATGGTTTGATTGGACGTTTGAGATTTGAGGACTTGAACATGGTCGAGGTGTATAAAAGAATCGGTTACATCCTCTCGGGTTCACGTAATAATTTCATCGTTGTTTTAACCAAATCATAAATGGTTATTAAACATCGTTAAGTATTTTATGAGCATTAAAAATAATTTATGAACGTACTTATTATAATTATGAATCTGTTGAACGTTTAATTGTTGTTTATTCACTATGTAAATTCGAATAAGTACGAAATTCTATTTATTATTTGAAGTGAATTTCGCTTATACGAATTTAGAGGGTATGTTATTAATTATTCATCAAACTCAAAATTAGTACGTGTAATTAAAAAATTATGTTTATCTATTATCTAAAAGATCTAATATACCACAACTCATCATAAAAATAAAGCTCTCCCGATTAAGCAGCTATAAACACAATCATCGCAACTTTTTCGTTAATCTTCATTTCCTTATACATTAGCAGCTCCAATTCCCCCGCACATTTATAACAATCCGCATCCATTAATAATAATAATCCTGACAAAAATATGACCTCTCTCGAGTTCTCTCTCCCTCGCGCGCGGCCGATAAAACATTCATGGCGGTTTAAATGCGCGCTCGACAGGAAGCTGAATCTATAATAAATACATCATTTCTGAAGACACGAGCTACTCTACTCGCGCTTAAAAATAATATAGTCCATAAGAAAGCGCCCTTATACACTCGCGTTGAGTCTGTAATAACCGACTTTTTAGAGCCCCCCTCGACAGCAGTGATTAAAGCTCTCGCGGCATGACGAATAAAGAGTAAATAAATACGCGAGCCACGAAAATAGTCGCAATATAATACGGACAGTCTAAAGCGGCGTGCTGAAACATTCAGAGGCCGCATCATAACTACTTAACGAGCGCCGAGAAGCGCCAATTATACCGGGTCTTATTTTCAGATGTATATTGTACACGGGTTATTGGTTGTACTGTTTTCCGCTCCTAAAGTGTATTAGGTATAAGTGGACAAGTAAAGCGGTTATGTGTATAAAGTGTGAGAGTGCATGTATTTTTGTGTCCCAGTCGTAGAGGTGCCGAGATAATCATCATAATGTGCAGGATGTATTTTGACTGCTGCTGGGCGAGCTTGATTGCCGTATAATGAGATAATTATCGTTTCCTTATAATCAAGTTTTGACCATCCTTATTCGAGACGCATAATATGCATTAACGTCGATATCGAGCATCTTGCCAAGTAGCGCTGAAAATTATGCTCCATTGGGTTATTGAGTGAATTCTTTTATTTAAAAATGTGATTAAGTCCCGAAGATTTATCAATAATAGTTTTTAACGATGATAATTTCAATTTACAATTAATGACAGAGAAGAAAGTAGCGAGTTCATTAAACTTTTATTCGCTCAATCTGCGAGCAGCCATAGCAGCCGTTGGCGCATGCTTTGTCGTCCCTCCGTCGTATATAAACGGAATTAGCATAGAATCGCGCATGAAACGTACTGTCTGTTAAATATTTACTAATTGAATTTCCTCCGCGGACTAGCAGATATACAAATTGCCGCTTAACTCTCCATTGATCATACGCCGTCTGCAAGACGTCAAAGTAATTTTAACTCGCGAAATTATTTATTTGTCTATTTTGGAACGTGCACATGTATATACGTGCTACGTATCTGTAATTATAATAATGCTGTATCGATCATCTTGAGTAGAAAAGAACTTTAAATTTTCGTTAAGGTGATATGTTGCAGTTTATATCGAAGTCTCCATATACTTATTATTATTATTATTATTATTATTATTATTATTATTATTATTATTATTATTATTATTATTATCATACTTTTCAAGAGTTAAATCCATAGAGACGGCTAGCGTAAGTGATATTACGAAATAATCAAGTATTCATCTGAATGTAATAAATTAAAATTCAGTAATAATAAAAAAAAAACCTCATTAGTGTAAACGATTTTATTAAGGTGCCTATAGGCACCTTTAAAACACAATAAACACCCCCAAGCAAAACCCAAACCGACCGGTAAAATAAAAAAAGCCACCATTTTAAATTCCGCGAAACCCGCAACCTCCGCACAATACTCAACTTCCACCGAGCGCACATACACCCTAAATATATATATATATATATATATACACATACGCAGGGAAGACTGCCGCGAGGCGCACCGAGAAATAAGAATCTTCTTCTCTCTCCCTCTGCTGACTCAAGTCGCCGCGGCGTCTGTCCACGCGCGGACTCCACCCACTTCATCCCCCCGCTTACGCCCCCGCACACACATATACACACACACGCACACATGCGCGTTGGCCGCGGGGGCAATAAAAAACAGTCCAGTCAGCGGGGCGTGGAGAGAGAGAGAGAGTGCCCCAGGCGAAATTGCCCTAAATCCGAAAAGAGAGAGAGAGATAGAGAGAGCATTTAAATTGCGCGCGAGTATCGTAAACCGGAGGCGAGACAATTTTCACACATACGGCGGCGGGGTTTTTTATTTTTTTTTTCAAGTACGCAGAAAGGGTGTGTCTTGCCCATGTGCGAGCGGCGCGGAATAAACTTTATTCGCGCGAGAGATCGAGGAGCGACGAGAGATTGTGTGCGCGGCTTTTTTGTAAGGTTGATATAGGTTTATATTAGTCGCGAGGTTGGTATGTATACTGTTGTGATGAATTACAGAAATTTTGATGTCGCGTGCGTAATAATAGATATAAACGTTGTGAATGAGTGATACCGGAATGATGAGGAAATGAAGTAGCGCTATAAAGCTGGTTAATTAATCGACCTATTATTGGTGTGTCGCATCAGACCTCGTGAATTATTAATACTGTAATCTCGGTGATCGGAAATCAAAGCTGTTTCCGATATATCGGATCCATGAATTTTTGATGGCTCGAAATTCGGCGCTTAATTTTTTTTCTCTCAGCTATATATGTACGAAATATATCCTCTTAACAATTAGAGAGAGAGAGAGAGAGTGCGCATTATCGGTTTATTTGTTGAATTATATCGTTAAACGTTGAAAATGCGCAGTCTATTTTGACAGTATATGAAAAATTGTGCAACGGTAATGCCAAAATATTGGCTCTGCTACTATTGCAGGGAGATTGACGTGAATGATATAAAGGAAAAAGACGCGGTAAACTATAAGTCGCATCAATAAGAAATAAGTTTATGCTCGAAAAGATCGAAGTTTCGCGCACACCAGTTAAGTATAGCGTGTCATTCCGTCAGAGGAGAAAAAAAAAACTTTCTTCCGTTCGTTATACCTCGTATTTGTCAATATCATCCGAACTTTCTCTGCAATTCCTCTGTAATATTGAATTACAATATATATACATCATCTCTGAAACTATTTTTAACCAAATTCACTTCAAAATGCACACCTAAACTCCAAAATTACTCCCTCATTAGCCGCGAAAAGTCAGCGACCCCCTAAAACCCCGAGCGCGCGCTCATCACCTTCTCGCGAAATTACAAGCCCGCGTCTATATACCTGCACACTTACACACAGTCCCCGGCAAAAAGTTCTCTCCTACCACACGGCGTGCTATCGGTATCGTCGCGGTGTAATCAGCGGGCCACGCCCCTCGTGCGCTCTCGCTCTCTCTCTTCGGCGACCCGCCCACCGGAGAGCAATTACACCCCGGAGCGGCCGCTAGGTGGGGAAGATACTACTTGCACGCGTGCGTGGGTGTGAGTGCGAGGATAAGGAGTGCAGTTTTCTCGTTTCGCAAAGAAGAAAGGGAGAACGAGGAGTCGTGGAATGTATGCCAGTGCCGCGTGCAGGAGATGGCGTAGCTTTGACTTTGAAGAGGTAAGAGGGAGAAAGAGAGGAGCGAGAAAGTTGTTGCGTGCAGGTTTTGTTGTGGTTAATATTGGAGAACGTGAGAAGGTGTATATTGAGTTGTTGATAAATAAAGCAACTTTTGTCCAAATAAATAGAATATGTGTTTTGAATGTTGTAAGGTTTATGTAGTTAGTAATGCATCGGTTTTAATGAAAATACACAGAGAAAAGAAAATCTTAACTGTTAAGGGGGTGTGGTACTCATGCATTCTGTTTTACCGGCAGAACTCGGTAAATTCTATATTATTAAAATAAATATATCATATTACGTCTTATAAAGAGATAGTTGCCCTGTGCAATGTAATAATCTACCAGCTTGCGCAGTTTTGAGCCCAAATATCAACAGCACTCTAAAAAATTTTGCGAACGAAATTTCGGTTATTTTTGTTCGCAAAATTTTTTAGGATGCCGTTGATATTTGAGCTCAAAACTGCGTAAGCTGGTAGATTATTACATTGCGCAGGGCAACTATCTCTTTATAAGACGTAATTCGATATATTTATTTTAATAATATAGAATTTACCGTGTTCTGCCGGTAAAACAGAGTACACGAGTACCACACCCTCTTAACGAACGGACGTTTGGATGTGGACAAATGGAATGTTCATTTATAGTTAGACAAATTCGTTAACAATTGAGTTTGATTTGTTTACTCAAACGATTCGTGACTTAACTGTTAACGAATTTGTCTAACTATAAATGAACATTCCATTTGTCCATATCCAAACGTCCGTTAACAGTTCGTTAACAGTTAAAATTTTCTTTTCTCTGTATGTATACTGGTTCGTTATTAATTTGAATCAACCAAGGCAATTTATGCGCGACTTGTATTTAAAATAAAACTTTACATGTAAAAATACTCAGGAGCATGAAGGTTTCACGCACTATGAATAAAATCTTGCTCAATCAAATTATTAATAAAAGAGGTTGAAATCACTGCGCCTTATACGTGACTTATGTATGTTAAACACTATAATTGTACTCTGAAATGTTAATATTGTATGATTGACATCATTAGTTATAATTAGTATAGTTAGCGTAGCTACAAATACATTTAATCGCTCGATTACGCAATAATTCGTAGCCATATTATTATAATCTACAATTAATACAACATTATATATAAAAGCCATCACCAATTATATGAACGCCTCCTTAAGTACTTATACCACCTACCCTCCATTTTCCCAAAAAAGCGCAGACCCGGTCACCAATTACACAGTCATCTCTCCATTTTCTCCCCTCGAAAAAAGTTTGCCACCCACAAAAAACTCCACTTCGTATAAATCTCCTTTTCCCGCTTAATTTGCCGAACAACGACGCGCGCGGTCACTTAGCCGCTCGTTGCGGGATCTCTTTCTCTCTCTCTTTTTTTTCTGTTCCGCACTCGCTTTGTCCCCGCAGCGGGGTTCCCTTCTTTTTTCGAACCGAGGCGTCTCTCAATTAGGCGCCGCGGGGCGATGTCGCGTGACTGCGACGTTTTTTTTTCGTGGGGATGGGGTGATTTTTCTTGCGATTAGGAGTTTTTTGTGCGCTGGCGGTGGAGGGTAAGTGTATAAGTGTTCCTTTGTTTTCTGGGGGATTTCGTATAGCGGCATTGGGTTTTGGTGGTGGATGGGATGGTGCAGTTTAGTTTTTGAGATAACTGTGATGAGATTGTATTGATGAAAAAGCAACGTAGATTTAATGTTTTATTACATATATGATTTTATGTATGTGGGATTGAGAAGAAAGAGTTCAGATGCGAAAAAGCTTGCAAATACTAAAACATTAGTCAATTGAAAAAGCAGAAAAGCTAAATTAACGAATTCACTCTATGCTAATAAAACACGTTTTATCTATATTTGTATTCGTGTATATATCGAGTTAAGTTAATATGGGCAATCATTCCATTCTATAGCAAAATATGATTTACTGTTTTTTGTCACTTTATTGTATACCAATGCGATGTATAAAACGAATCAGACCTGCAAAAAATGTATTCTAATTTTGAGTGAAATTAAGCTCGCCTTAATTTAGTGCGGCTAATTCGCCAATAATCGTTATGAAAGTGAATTATCACTCTAATTGAAATAATCTTACGACCGTATAAAAATAAAATTCATAACGGACTAAAAAATTATGAAAGCACGCAATAATTTTCTTCTACATAAACAAAATTTACATATTTCAAGTAAATATAACCCTGGTGGAAATGAACAACATTTAATTTTTAGCAGATAGATTGTACCACTGGAAATAGGCGAGGAACCATTTCTTCATCATCTGCGAGACGTTGATTCCAGTCAGTCATATTCTCCAATTGGATAAAAATCTATAATATTTTTAAATTCATGACAGACTACATACAAATAAATTCAGAATTTTTTGTTAAAGAACGACCGACTACTTAAATCAGTCGAGGAAACGGCCCTTCATATTACATTTATCCCGTCACATTTGATTAACCTAGTAAAACCTACGCTAGATCTCACCAGACGCTCATAAGCCCGCGTAATTAAATATCGTAAGTACGATCGCAAATGTGCCACACTTTTTAACGCTTCCAATATCTTTATATATAAACAGGGACAAACTCGCGAAAGATCATAGAGTTCCGCCCCAAATAAGTGAACGGTGTGGATTATTAAGTGGCGCGCGACGATAAGCCGCGATGGATTATTTGAAAGGCGAGTTTCTTTTATAAACGTTTGGTCGCAGTTGAATAATTGTTTTAGCCATAGGGCAATCTTTTCTACGCGTGTGTAGCTTGTAAATGAAGAAGAGTCTATTTTTAAGACCAAATGACTTGAAAAAATGTTCGTAAATATAATTTAGAAATCAAAGTTATTTTCATCTTTAAGCGTAAATCCAAATTTTTCAAATAATTTTTCTAAAAAGTTGTATAAATTTTTAATGTTTACTGAACTAGTGGTAATTCAAAGCATTAAAAGTGTCAAAATTAATCATGTTTACTGTCACTATACTTTGAAAATAAAGTTATTTTGAAATAGAGGATGCTCGAATGTTCCTCGAGCTTGACATTACAATCACTTTAATTCTAAAAATATTTTCCAATTAAACGGTGGATTCTGTCGAGCATCCAAGTGACATTAACAAAACTACGTTTATTTTAAAACAAATATAGTTACCATACTGCCAGATACATTAAAACTAAGTCTTCTTACACTAACACGATTTCCTCGAAAACAAAGCGAAAAAAGTCAACCCCCACCTTCTCCCTTCCAATAATTGCCCTTACCGTCTCTCTCTCTCTCTTTCTCTTTCTCTCTCATCGATTCACACCGCCTTTCAATCACAGCAGCCTACCTCTCCTGCAGCCTCGCGCGCTATATATACGCCGTATACAACATACGAAAAAGAGAGCAGTTGGCCCCCGATTTGTCGCGCTCACTCGACTCTGCCGATTTCACGGCCACTTCTCTCTAGCTCTCGATTCTGTGGGAAAGAGTCGCGCGTAAGTGCTCCCGGAACGGCAGAAATTAACGCGGTAGCGCGCACAGGGGTGAGAGAGAGAAATTTTCCCCGGAGGCTGCGCATATATATATATATACGGCGATAACGAGGGCGAATTTGTTTTGACTGTTGCGCGCGCGTGTATGTGTGATATGTTAGAGGATATAAGTATATAGTATATATACGTGTGCGTGCGTGGACGATTAGCGCGGATTTATGGCGCCTTTGTGTGTTCTAGGTCGAGGGAATGGAAGAGTTGTCGGTATTGGTGTCCCCATTTTTTTTTTTTTTTTTGGGGGGGGGGTTCACTGCGTCGTTGCCGTATATATAAACGACTATTTTGGAAGACTAGAGATAAAGCGACTATTAGGAGAGAATCTCGTGTTTTTTGTTGGGTGTGTCGATAAGTTAATATTATTAGAAGCTAATGTTGTAAAATTAATCTAAGTTTTTATTCTATAAAATAGAGTTTATTTTTTATGAAAAAGACTTATAAGATTTCTACGTAAAATAAAAAAAATTCTATTAATAAAATTATAGGCATAAAAGGAAAATTTAAATCAATACCTACGACGTCTTTTCTCCGCTTAAAAACCTCGAACCGCCATACCGCAACGACATTTACGCGCGCCCCTTGTAATCTCCCGAAGCTCCCGCAGCTTCTCGGAAGCATGAAAAATCAACTCCCGACATTCTTACCTCCGCCGCCACAAAGCGCATTTATACACACGCGCTCCCACTCGTACCTATACACAATCTCTTATACACACACACATTGCATAAATCACACACGCCGACTCCGAAAATAGGTGAACCTCACGCCTGCGTCCAGTCCTCTCGCATTCGTAGCACCAAGCGCACGCTAAAAGCACAACCGCAAACAAACGCCCTCTCGAGATCATTATGTTAAAGCCATAAGTATAACCATACAGCCACTATACATCGAGAGGACACGAAGAAACGACTCCGCGTCGTCATCTCCTTGCGGGGCCGTCGAGCGCATTGTCGGGGAAAAAAGAGCGCGTGTATTATATATATGTGTACAACAACGGGAGACCGCAAATCATCGCTGACAAATGGTCGTGCGCGTGCGCGCCGGCGACGCACGGAGGGAGAAAAGGAGACAAACTTTTCCGCCCGCTATTGTCCCCGTCGGCGACTTTTGTGTAGTGCCTGTATATATAGCAGTGGTGCGGGCTGCGCGTGGCGCGAAAATCGCGTGCGCCTTGCGGTCTGCGGCTTTCCCTGGAAGCCTGAGATAAAGTTTCCGATATGCGGGTGATTGTCTGATCGGCGATTAATCGCGTTAATAGTGAGGGGGAGACGGGATCGGGAAGTGATTTTTACCGGGATTAAAGGGCTGGATAAATGTAAAGAATGTAAATAAATGGAATCTTAGTTTTTCTTTGTGGAAAAAAAAAATAAAAAGGATAAAAATCACGTATAATTACGATGCAGATTGGTTACAATGGCAGTTTGGAAACGCTGAATGAGTATCACGCGGGATTCAATCGAAAAAATATGCCCGTCATCTTGAACTTTGGCAATGCTACGTGAAAGCAATGAAATCGGAAGTAGGTGTTTGCGCAGACGAAATATTCATCGGTGTGTATACAAGTCATTATTATGAATATGTATATATACATTTCATAATTCTTTCGATCGTTTACGAATATAATGCATTACGTTGACAAATATTGCATTCTATATGCCTTTTTATTACGTAAGAAAAGTTCGTATTAAAATTATGTTATGCAGTTAATTAACATTTACTATAAGTACGTACACAAATTTTAATATCCATAAATAAATGTATGTCATTTAAGGGGGTACTACAGTTAAATTTTTTTTTTATTCACCTAAAAAATATAAATTTTGATCAGTAATAATTTTTTTTTATATATATTATACTAATATAGTTTATTTTTTATGAAATAGGCCCTACCAGAGGTCTGTAAACACCCATTTGATCCAAAGATATTGAGATTTTGAAATTTGTTCCCTGCGTAACCTACAGGCTGAACCATTTGATATTTTTTAATAGGATACGGGTCAAAATTTTTGATTTTTATATCTCCTTTGACTGAAGCTATTCGCATCCCTTAATTTTTTCAATTAATATTTTTAAAGTAAAAATTTTGATTTAAAATTCACCATTTTTTAAAAATTCCTTCCAAATTGTGAATTTTAAATCAAATTTTTGACTTTAAAAATATTAATTGGAAAAATTAAGGGATGCGAATAGCTTCAGTCAAAGGAGATATAAAAATCAAAGATTTTGGCCCGTATCTCATTAAAAAATATCAAATGGTTCAGCCTGCAGATTATGCAGGGTACAAATTTCAAAATCTCAATATCTTTGGATCAAATAGGTGTTTACAGACCTCTGGTAGGGCGTATTTCATCAAAAATAAACTATATTAGTATAATACATATAAAAATAGGGGGAAGCAAGATTATTACTGATCAAAATTTATATTTTTTAGGTGAATCAAAAAAAAATTTTAACTGCAGTACCCCCTTAAATATGCTAATAGTTTAAAGGCTTCAAGTTGATTAACAACCTGCAGCTCTTTAAATACATAATAATTATATTGAAACCGTTTTCGGCAGCAATCCGGATAATGCATTATTTAACAGTTAATTTACTATATAGTCTTTAAGTGTTGGTTGATTGGAGAAAGATCTAGTTTCGTCCATTGTTATTAGCAGAATAATTATGCCATCCTGTCTGGGAGTAATTTTATTCTAGAAAATTGTCACCAATTCGGGACGAGTATTTTAGGTGAAATTGCAGACGTAATGGTTTGGAATTATCCCCTTTTATCGGGATTCTCGTAAAAATAGTGACGCCATATTATAGTTTATCATTTTCCTTTAAAAAGAATCATTTTAAATTGTTAACTTCGGACGATTATTCGTGCTTTAAATTAAAAAAAATCATTTAATCATTTAATCTCTTAATTTATATTGCAATTCTTTTTATATTCTTCCTAATACATTATTAATCACACTGAAGAGCAGAAAAGGAAATATAAACTTAATTGAGTTCCACGAAAACTTATCGATATTACATTATAACTATAATGAAAACAGAGGTCTATAATCACATTATATAAACATATTTATTAATATATATTAATTGTTTTCTCCACTCAACCATCTCAAAACGAATGTCTAACAATCAAATTACCTCGTTCACCTAATAATCTCGATCCCACCTATTTTCAGCAGAAAAATATAAATTACCACTCTTCATAGACAACATCCTCTTTCTTTCTCTCTCTCTCTTTCTCGGTAGTCAATTATCGGAAACGCTCCGCCGCCAACTGAATGTTTATCGCCTTATCAAATATTCGTTCTCGCGCGTCGCTCTCTCTCTCTCTCTCTCTCTCTCTCTCTCTCTCTCTCTCTCTCTCTCTCTCTCTCTCTCTCTCTACCCGCGAGTCTATAAACAAATTCATTCCCTCATCGATTCGACACTTCATTCAGAGCGGAAATCGCGACTCGAGACCAATTTTAGCCATCGACGCGCAGGAGGAATTCCAAATTATGAGTGTGCTGTCGATATATATAAGCCGTGCGATTGACACATCCGTGACTGCGCGCGAGAGAAACGATGTATGTTTGATTTTCGAAATATCGGCTTGTGCGCGCAGGCTTTGTTGCAACGGCGATGAGAGTCTTTTGAAATGCATGTATGAGAAGGATATACGTGACTTGAGCGAGGTTTATTATTGGAAAGGCGATTAAGGGCGATGTGGAGCGGAATTTTTTTCGGGGATACGGTTTTTAAATTTTCATCATTTTTTATTGGGTAAAATGTGTCATTTAGTGTTTCACCGATGCTAAAAGTATTTATTTGTCATCGATAGGATTGCAATTTTTACGTAAATAACGAATGAACCTGTGTCTCAGTTGGCTGTTCTTTTTAAGGAGAAACCATTTTTACACTCCATAATATTTCATTAAACATTTTACAAAAACTACTAAAACTTCAAAATATACGAAATCCTGCGTCTCTCATTATCTAAACCTCCGCAACTCGCGAACCGAGTTAGAAATTGACTCGCAATTAATCGCGCGGTCCGCTCAAATATTCATTAGTCGTGCGGCTAGCTCCGTACCGTATAATTATTATACATATATACGCGTCAAGCTCTCTCGGGCGAAAATCGACCTGCGCGCTCGACGATGTCGCGGCGCGAAGGCACTTTCGCCGTATAGTCGGAGGTGTCCCTTTTCCGCCGCTAATTGAGCCTAATTTTATTATCATATCTCGCGGCGCCCGTCAGCGATTATTAAGAGGTTCGGGGTGGGATATATAGTGTGTGTGTGTTACGATGGGCTGTTTAGGGTTTGGTTTAGGTGCGAATTTTGTGAATTATCTTATTTTATATTAGTTAAGTTTATTGATAGTTATAGAATGCTTAATCCTTAAGGATACTGCGTACGGATACCTTTAAATTTAGATCCTTTTAGCATCTTGAAACCAATGTGAAAAAAATTTGATAAAAAAAAATAGGTCAGACCCAGTTGTAACTGTTTGACATCACTAAAAATAGATTATAAATCACCTTATACATTGTACAGAAAACCGTTTAGAAAACCTCGTTAAGACTTAAAAGAATTCTTTTTTTATTTTAAAAATTATTGCTAAAATTCATATATCGCAACAAAATGATTATAAGAATGACTTTTTCGTCGACCTCTTTTTCACATTTATTTATTTATTTATTTATTTATGATTTATTAATGTCTTTTCTCAAGCAAAGTAAAAATGGCAATTAAAAATATTCGAAAGCGTTCAATAGATTATACAATCGTAAAAAAAATTTCGCTCGAACCTCAATCCCACACAACATACATGCCGAGTAGTCCCCGCATCCCCAAAAAACACAGTAAAAAAGCTACACTCAAACCTGCGCGCACAACCGAGCGACTTACAAGACTCTCTCATATCTCTTACACCCCAGCTCAGCATCCCTCTCTTTGTCGCAGCGGCGACAATTACCACAGGGCTCCTTTTTATTTCCTGCACGCTGCGGAAAACAGCACCGCGCTGCCTGCAGGGCCCCGAGAGAGATTATATGATTCGCAGCGCGGCCATTCGCGCTCGCTTATATAGCGGGGGGGAGCGAGACGAGGAGGCGTGTCCCGGCCGAGCGAGCGAGCGAGCGCGCGCGCGGATGATTTATCCGCGGTAACTGCCGAGCCTCGCGTCTATTAACCGTAATGCACTTAGCCATTGTGTCATTCCGGATACTTTTGGCTGTGTACGCGCGTGTGTGAGATGGGGGTAGTAAGTATTAATGATACTCGAGCGAAAATTGTGCGAGCAGACGCGCGCCGCGGACCTGGTAAATCGTTCAAGGGGGTTCAATGCGGCGACGGTGGTGCCTGAGCGCAGCGGCTGGGTTTTGTAGTTTTATGGGTCGGATTGTTGTTTCTTTTTTGTATGAGCTCTTTGTTGGATTATCGCGCGAGGTAGTTTATATGGTCGTGTTTGATATAATCTGTGAACGAGGTAATGACGTGCGACTCAAACGGTAGGTATATCTAGTTGTAGACGCAATGGATTTGCATGATAATTCGATGTAAATATTGTGGGTATAAGAGGTCTAATTTCAAGCTTTTTACGTCTTGCGCGAACGTTCTTTGAGAAAGCATTATACATATAGGTAAATAAATCTACTTAGATTTGATATACACAGGCTATATGCGATATTGTATTTAAAAAATATATACTTTCACGATGTATATACGACAAAAGTAAAAAATAAAATCCATGTTCGGAATTAAATTACTTACATTATCCCCCATATAGATATAATACAGCGTAGCGGCAAACGACTAGAAACAGTTGCTACACCCAGGCTGTAATATGTATGCATGTATCTCCTGGCGGCGTAATATTCAAATGAGCCTATATTCGCTCTCACTCTCTCATCGCGGGTCTTTACAACTGCCAACAGGCATTAACCTCTCGGCTGATCGATGACGCTCTCTCTCTCTCTCTCTCTCTCTCTCTCTTTCTTTTTTTTCTTTCTCTCTATCTCTGCCCTCGTGCGATATAACACGCAACACGCAGCTATATATACATTGTGTTCCCGCGCTCGCAGCCTTTTTTTTCCTCTCTCGCGCAGCTTTAAAGTTGTGTATACTGGAGGGTTTACGCCTCGTTTACTTATTCACGCGCGAGAATGTTTCGAGTTTAATTGCAGATTGGCTTGGTTAATAAGTGAGAGGAGCATGCAGAGTACACGTGTATGTATCTGTGCGTAGTGTACGTAGAGAGTCTGAATAATTGAGCCGAGTTTGAGTTTTCTTCAGTTTGCGCGGAGTGCTACGTTGGGAAGGAAATGCACGCGGATTTATATATGTATATTTGGATGTGGAAGTTTAAACGTTATTTTAATAAGAGAGTCGTCGATATTACCGTGATGGATATATGGGATTGCTCGCGAGGCGCGTGGAAGTACGTCTTTGGCGAGGTTCTATAAATAATCGAAGAATCTATATGATGAGCGAGCGATATTGTGTGTCAGTGGAATATTAGCGGTAAGGAACACGAGGTATATCGATTACACACCACGGCTTTAATTAAGCTTCGCTTCGAGGGAAGAAGGTAACGCGTGTATTTCAGGACGACATATATGTGTAACGTTTATACAGTTGTAATTGTAATTGGTTATAATTACGTTAAATATCTCGATCATCTTGGGTATTACTTGTGTTTAAACTTACTCAGATATTCTATATCGGCATAATCTGTGGAGCACGCGTTGAATCTTTGTCGAGGGTACAAACTTTTCCATTGTTTTATTCAGAGAACGAGCTTGAATAACAATTAACAATAGCTATATAGGTATGATTATCAAATAAACTTTGTAACTTTCGTGTGTATTGTAAATTCAGATCCTTATAAGTATATGTCAATTAAACAACCTATCCTGCATTTCTTCATAAACCAACATCCGATCAAACCGTTCCACACAACAATCAAAAACTTCTCCGTTCTTCCCCCAAAACGCGCAAACCGATATATACACCAAAATGAAAAACCCCTTGTCTCTGCGGCGCACGTGATGCGCACATCCGTTGATGCGGTCAGCGCAAAAGTTCAAGAAAGAATGGGAAAAAAAGAAGAACAGGGACCGATGCCCCTGCAATTGTTTACAGTCGAAAACGGGACCTCGCATGCGCACGCATATATAATTGCCGTATATATATATGTACGCGTCGTGCCCACCGAATTACGCTTTGCGATGCAGCTGAGCGCGCGCGCGCGAGAACGCCTCTCTTCGGGTAAGCATAATGCGAATTAGCGGGGTATATAAGCGCGCGCGTGCGCATTGTCATTTCTGTACATAATTGCCAGGGGTGAGTGCACGCGGGGTGGCGGTGGGATACAGTATCGGAGAAAAGTATATGTGGCGCATGTGTGTGTGCGAGTATGGGGTTGGGGCGCAAAGACGGAGGAATTAGGAGTGTTTAGGTGGTGTTAGGGTGATGGTTTTAGATTGTAGATACAGTGGTGAGAAAATGATTTTGGATTTTTCTGGAGATTTAGGTGGTGTAGTTGTAGTGATATGTCCACTGATAGAAAAGGATATTTGAGCCAAAGCCCTGTGATTTAACAGTTAAGGCATGAAACTAAAATTATTAAAAATAGGATGATATTGTTAATAAGCAAGTCAAATTTCATCAAGTATTAACAGTTTGAGTATATGTACAACTTCTTATGAAATTGTCATCGCTTGTAAACATTTTGTTTAACGTCTAATTCACATAACTGACCAATAGTTATTATATTGTGTTAAACAATTTGTAACGTATAAAAAGTATTGCAAACACTATAAATTTTTGTAGAAATACTTTAATTACTTTTAATACTTAATGAAATTTGACTTACTTTTATTAATGATATCATCCTATTTTTAATCATTTTAGTTTCATGCTTTAACTGTTATCACAGTTACACAATTACTCAAAGTCACAGGGCTTTGACTCAAATATTCCTTTCTATCAGTGTCTAAGGATAAGAGTAATAATGGAAATATGATTAGAAGATAGAATAGTGTATGTGTATAGAAAATGATAACGTTAATGTTAAACCTACTATAATATATTACATATTTAATTATGTGATGTACATTGATATTTTTTTTTACTATTGAAAATATATCTCTATGTAGGACTTTTTCTGAATAATTAAAACATTTTCAAGATTATTATATCCATATATAGATTATTTACATTTCTTAATTCAAGCATTACGATGTACGCACTTTTTCGCCAGACCGAGAAGAACCCACGAACCAGCGCAACCTCTCCGAAAAATCAATTCAAACCCATCATATCACTCTAACACCGACATCACCATATTGCCCATCATATATTACGGCCAATTACCCTCCGCACATCTCGTGTCCCATCGATCTCCGTCCTCTCTCCCATATATATATATATACCTACCAAACTTTCTAACCTCACTGTATTATACCCATCATACGCATTACACGCGCTTGCGCATTAAAGGAGCGCGCCCGAAGAGAGCAGTTAACGTTCGCATGTACATATCGAGCACATATGGGTGTCACGCCCACGAGGTGTGCGCTTACGCGGCCTTCTGTCGCGCTGCCCTTTTTTTTCTCCGTGTATAGTGCCACACACGCACACACGAAAAATCCGCGGCCAATACCCAGAAGCGATCGGCTGCTGGTGTCCCGCTGGGAGAGCTAGACCGAAGTCAAGCTGAAAGGTTCTCCGGGCCTGTGCGTGTATGCACAATGAGGATGATGCGACACGCGCGGCTCCTTTGTGCGCCCAGCGACAAATTGTCAAAATAGATATAGGAGGTACGGTGTCGTGTCCTTCGATTCACGCCTCTTGGGATCGTTTGTGTATAGGTAAAAGGCGATTGCGCGCTTGACTCTCTCGGAGAGTAGGCGTGAATCGAATTGTCGTACTTTTGTGCCGTCCATGCGCGACCGGTGGCGTATAGTCGGGGTGAATTATCGATCGCCGCGAGGAGGAATCATCATCTGCATTCATATATGTAAGCGCGCGTACGGATGGTTTCTTCTATATTATGGTGCTGGGTGAGTGTATAGGTATATAAGCAGCGGCGGATACTTACCGTGTGCGATGTGCGGAGGTTATTGATTTCTATGTGGAGAGTGCAACGCAGCTGAGAGCGCGTCGAGTAGTCTTTGAGGAGAAGTATCTCTGCGAGTCGAAGAAAAGCTGAAAATTAATGGCGTGTGTGGCTTCTTCGGTGGCTGGAGGTTCGGTTGTAAAAGTAGATTTGAAATCCAATGTAAATTATCATTTGTTTTTTTATTTTTTTGCGAAATCTAGATTTAAAATCTTTCTTCAATTTTATGATCAAATCTTTTAATTTTATCGAAATAATAATTATTATACGCGCATACCTTGAAACTTCGCCCGCTTTAGAAAATATTACATAATTAACGTCCACGTATAACGCATGATCTATCAACATCATATAAGTCTGACCCAAATCAGCCCCCTTTATAGATTTCCTCCGTATACGTACATTTATAAATACTCACCGCGAGGAGGGATGGATACGTATAAAGAGAAATAAAGTCGATAATGCGTAACTCCTATTATATATACGTAACATGTTTTATTGCGCTTTCATACAGTACAACGGTTATCCGCACGTAATTTCGTGCCTGACGCTCTCCTCTCACATCCTCGCATACAACGCACCGCGCGGGTACAACACACGTTGCGTGTCTGCGCGCGCGCGCACCGCGCGTTTGGTGAACAATAATTTCACGTATTTCGTTCGCGACTAGCAGTATAATATGCGCGCACGATTATCGCTCGCGTGCATGTGTGTATGTGCGTGTATGTACATCAGGGCTTTACAGGCCCGCGTACAGGTACGTACGCTTTCGCGCGTAATTATAATACTTTGCACGAGAAATTATCGTATAGTAAAAAAATACCCAGCGAGTGACGCCGTCGTTGTCCGATTGCATATATCGCGCATATATATATGCGCGCAGACGCACTTATACGCATGCGTATATGTAACATTATACATCATGTATACCTAAATTTGGCAGGAGACGCACACAACACATGCACAATATTATTTACAATTCGTTATGTTGTATTTACAGTTTGACGCTAGAGAGAAATAGAGGGATTGCTGTGTACATCTATATATGCTACTCGCGTATATAATAACTTTGGTTCGCGGTTTACTATTATTTACAGTGAGTCGTACATATAATATGACATATGCAGTGCGAACGGCACGCGCGCGGTATTTTTATATTGTATTGCGATTGTGAATAATTGAGTCGTCCGCGTGTACGTTTAATGGTATATTTACGAGGATATCGAAAATTCAATGAACAAGCGATGTATTATTCAGAGGCGGGTGTATGTGTGTATGGGGTGTATACGAGCTGTGAAATCGTTCTCGATTAGTTGAATTATCGTTGATTGTAACTATAGGAGCTGCTGGAGATGATGCATTTTTCAGTGTATACATGTGATCGAAATTAAGAGTCTAAAATTGGATTTTACAATTAAATTGGATAAAACATTCAAGTACATACGACTCTCAAATGGTATAAAAATAAGTTAAATTTGATGACAATGGTATTTCATAAATAAAGAAGCCAATGTTGCGTTCTTCTTCTTTGAATATACGCGAATTAATGGTTTACACGTTTAAAATAAATAATTTCAATATAAGTACAATATAATAGTAAATAATAATGGAATACGCGATCCGGTAAAAACGTCGTCCCCTGAAATTTTGCTGATACACCGAAACCTGCGACTCTCCGCAGCAAAAGACACCGCCTCTCTCCGCACGCACTTATACAAATCGATCCCAGCGCATTGCGCGCGGTTCGCCAACCCAACGCCGCCTCTATATATACACGCATACGTACACTCCCACTCATACGCAGCCGTGGGTGCGGCCGCCGCAAATATGTATTCATAATTCACCCTTTGTGCTCCACTCGCGCTCGTATATATATACATCCCCCGCTGAAATCTCAGCGGGATAGGTGTACAAGATTCGTCCATTAATTCATTCGGGATATATCGTGCGATTGCGCTGCGGAGAATTGGACAAAACGAGAGAGAGAGAGAGAGAGAGAGAGTGGCGTGAAATTCAAGAGGTTTGTCGGTTAATTGCGGCGGGACGAGGGTGGCGATCGAGCGCGGGATGGAGTTGAAAGCGGTTTGCGTATATAACCGGGACGATTGCGGTGAAATTGATCAGAGGGGTTAGGGTGAAGGATGGTGGCTGGATTTTAATTGTCCGCTGAGGGTGGAGTGACGACGCTGACGTGAGATAGTGTGTTCTTGAAAATGCGGATGAAAAAGATAGCGATGATTTGAATATAATTTCATATTAAGTTTGATAGAGGTATATTATAAAGTGCCGATCGTTTATCGGAAATGCCATTCGCCGTTACTTTATAATTCATGCGAAATCCTCGCGTTAAGATAATCTTAGGAGACGGACACGCTATCGTTTTCATCCGCAACCGATACCCATATACGTGTTACATTGATCCGTGCTATATTTACATTATACATGCGCTATATACACCACGACTGAACGATAATTTTAACGTTCTCGGGACGATTAAAAATCGTCCCGAGTATGAGTATTAATATGTAAAACTTGTACATCGATTGCCTTGCTTTATACGTTCAACTCTCGTGAATTGATATATATATATTATTCGCAAAATTGTATAGACTCGCGGATAGGTTTGGCAGTACACGAAAGACAAGAAAAGAAAAGAACTAGAAAAGATAAATAATAATATGTTAATTATAATTTGTACATATGTACACAGTTCGTCGAGTGAAAGTGTTTAGAAAGACCGGGTATATACGATATACAGCAATTGATATACGTATTCATAATTTTAGAAATTAAAATACGTTCACGTGCGAGAAAAAAAAACCGAAATAACTTGAAAAGTTTTCTCATATAATTTACGCAATTTTATATCGACCAATTTTGGCACTTCCAAAATACTGAACACTTATCACCTTCGATCTATCGCGCACAATCGCGTAGCCGCATATCCCTTATCATCGTTCCGGCTACCTCGCTGATCCAGCGCTGGACGGCTGGGGCGCGCTGAACGCCCTCAGTCCCCCGCCGCTTCCCAGCGTCAGTCCAGCCCCGCTCGGCAGGGGTGAGCTGGGTATCCTCGCCGTGAGGTTCAACCCCGTAGCGCCGCTACCGTTGGGCGCCGTCGGCTGGGGACATTTCTCCAGATGATGGTGGTGCGAGCGGACGGCCAGACGGCTCACGTGCACCGGGATGGGGACGACGATGCGCGGACCGCCGCCGTTCGATTGCTGACTGCCGGCGGCCCCGTGGCGGTTAGGATGGCCCGCGCCACCGCTGGTCAGGCCGGCCTTCACGCGCTTCCACTTCGCTCGCCGGTTCTGGAACCAGATTTTCACCTGTGGGCAGAAAAGTCGAGGGTTGTGGGGTTTAGTGGTTTGTTGGTGCGATGCGGAATGAATTTTGTTAGAGATTTAGAGAGTAATTGAGGTGTCGGTGGGGTTGGGAAGTAATATAATGAGTCTGGGATACTAAAACGAGGATGGCAATGTTTTTTAATAAGATTGAGCGATATTTTTGTCGGCGATTTTAAAATTTTTCTTTTATTTTTAGCAATTCGAAACCTTTATTAATTGGGGCAAATATCATCCATTGTTTTTAACGTATTTTGAGTATGATACGATTAAGTTCACTGTAATAAAAATTAAAAATGGAAAAATACAATAAAGAAGTTTATATTATAGCTCTCACCGACCGTTACTTAATGTGAAATATTACAAATAATTGATATGTTCGTATTCTTAATTATTACGTACATAAATCAATTATTTGCAACACAGGTCAGGAATTCCATTCATAGAAATCATTCTTTTAATAAATAAGATAAAACAACTAGTAGAAATATTGAGTATTCAGTTAATTAAAAAATATACAAATTTATTTATTTATTTATTTTAAATATAAAATTATATTATTATATAAGTATTGTATAAGTATTGTAATAATGAAAACAGGAAAAAAATTCGGGAATCACAAACCAAATAAATTTGTTTCTTCCAACAACTTATCAAACGCCTACTTAATTAATTAAGAACAAAATCGAATAGTCATCCGTTAATTGATAAGCGTTTTCACGAATATATAGTGCACGTTGTAATTTTCAATGAAATTCTAAAGTGAACCTCATTCGTTATTATAACTATATTTACTCAGATGTTGTTTATTGCACACTATACACACGCAGAGCTCCGGGAATGGCAAACATCACTTGTAAATCCCCGAAGTCTGCACTTCGCGGTAAAGTACATTATCTCGGCGCTCGATGCGGGTAGTTACAATCAATGCACCTTGCGCGATAAGACTGGTATAATCAGCTTGATCGAGATTCAAATTAACAGTAACACTCGATTCGTATGTAAAAGAGAACCGCGATCGATGAGGCATCACAGTCAGCTTTTAGTTTGCAAAGGTAACTAATTAAAACAAAAAGAGCAAAAATGTTCTCCCGTTATTTCTTGGCTTTCTGCCTCGTTCTGTTCATCGCCGCGGTAGTTGGTGTCAGCGCAGAAGAGAAAGTGGAGGACGTCGTGAAGCAGGTAGAAGAGGTTGAAGACGTTGAGGACGTTGAAGATGAGGATGATGAGTCGCTCGAGAGGTCAAGCATTGTAAGTTGAATAATTTTACTCGTTTTATAATTATTATTGACAGGTCGTCGTTTTGTTAATTGCTTTCAATAGTAATAAAATTTAGAAATATAATTCCAATGTTTTGTATACTTATATCAATATTAGTAAAGATGTATGCATAATTTTCAAATTATATAAATATCTTAATCTCCTTTTTGGCAAATTATAAAATTACAGTCACAAATAGCTGAAGATTCATAAAATATTTTAATAGCTTCATGCATAATATATATTTAAATGCCAGCCAAATAACATTTAACTTTCATGTTCTATGATTTATATAGCGCAAGCTACAATATAAATATAAGTGATTCACATAATTTAGAGACTAACGACAATTTTTACTTGGACCGAATATTGCTAATTAGGATTAAATTATACTGGAAAAAACTTTCCATCTAAAACCTCATTACTCGCAGGGCAAGAAAGTCAGGAAGATCTTAAAGAAGTTCTTTAAGCACGCCACCGAGGACTGTCTCAAAGCCGCCGCGAAGAAGTGCAAGAAGCACTGGTACAACCCCGCCAAAGTAATCAAGTGCGCTGTATGTATATAATTCATTTTCCCAATTATGAAATATATAGTCCTATAAAACAAAAATATTCACCGAGCATGTGTTACGCGTATTTCAGAAGGACTTCCTCAGCATCGAGAATGCAGCTTGCCTAGTCGGCTCATAAGATAGACGCTGCTGTATTATCGAACGTACAATGTATAAACTACCTCATGCTCAAAGCGCCGGAGCTTACAGTTGATACATAAGAACTAAATCAACGTTATTTATTGTACAGTAAAATTCTGCAGACACTGCAATAGATGTACATAATTTATTCAAATATATTTATGTTTAATTGCTTTGAATAAATGTTTTAACTGTTCTGAATTGCATAAATATCGGTTTTTTATTTATTCTCAAACCCATTTTGATGCATGTAATGCGCTTTTAAAGATATTACTTGTAAATTAAATTAGATTTTGTTTAATATTAAATATTTTGATTTAAATTAATCTCAATTGTAATTAAGTTTTATAGAATTAATTGAAAGCGGACTTTGGCGTGGTTTTACTAGTTAGAATCCGGATGGATGACAGCTCGGCCATATCAACGTCAGAAAATACTTATGATGCTTTTTTTCGGTAGTCGAGGGAAGATAACTTGAGTATTTTTAAGAAAATGTTTGTCTAGTGCGGATGCAGTGGGGTTTTATAAGACAATTAGTGGCAAAATCACTAATTCAACTTTAGAGAGTACTTTAGAGCCTTCAAGGTGGAAATTTAGGGCTATACATTCCCACGTCAAAGCAATGGAGGTATACCCTAAAAAAAGTTTTGCGGCTTGCAGATTGTCGTGAAGTTAGGAAATAAAAAAAAAATTAAAAAAAAAAGAAAAAACACTCTAATAAGATCGTTGAATATCTAGTTGATTACAAAAATATACAAACTAATTCATTTTTTATATTTTAAAAATAAAGTTTTATGTTATTGTTGCAAACTCATATAGTCAGTTCTAGTCATTTAAACAATTGTACATTTTTTAGATTATTCATACAAGATTAGTATCTCGTTAAAAGAATTTTAAAGTAAGGTAACTTGGGGTAATTCGGACACCTTAAGTGGAATATTTTCTTCCTCCTTCTGTAAATGCGTTGGGAAAACAAAAAAAAAATAAGAATGCCCCAAATGTGATATTGGCTTTAGGGTACAAAAGTGTAAAATGTGCGTTTTGGCCAAATTAGGTGACACGTTAATTAAATTGGCCAATATTGAAAAAATAGTACAAGGAAACTCATAAACTCTAAACATTAATAGAATTTATGTTTTTAAGTATATAAAAACTTTATTTAATTATTAACTCATATGAATAATACTAACAAGAGCAATTATTCGGGCGATAATCACAGTAGAAACAACTGAAACCTAAATATTGTCTGCACCACAGGTGTACCTATGTACACCCAATGGACATTCTGCAATCCCATTGGACAATTCAAGCGTAACCATTAACTCTAAATTGGAATCGTCCAATGAGATTGCAGGATTTAAAAATAGACACGTTCCACACGAATCAATGTCCATCGGGGGTACGTAGTAACTATGTAATTATTGTTCAGTTTATCTTTTTTTTATGTATAGTACCTTAAGTAGCAATATGTTCTAGATGACCAGTTAACTACAATAGAAACCACTATGACTATAAACTTTCACATAACCATGTGTAGAAATAGTTTTGGTTAGATTTGTTTCATTCACAACACGACTTGTTTATGAAAATATACAAGGTAGTATAAGGCTAAGAAGTTGAGTGGGATAATCATTAACTTAACTTGCGTCAATATATTTAAAAAAATGATTTATGAATTTATTAGAGTACAGCTGTAAGATAAGTTTTCTTTAAAATTTTTTTGGTGGTATTGTGTTTGTAAAATGAAGATTCAAAAGCTTTGTACATACATGATTATTTGGGTTTAGGTAACTATATAGTTTACTATAATTATAGTAATTACTTAAGTATCACGCTAAAGTCCTTAAAATGATAATTAAGTAGCAATATATTTCAGCTGATCGCAATAACAAGAATATTGCGATAACCATGTATAGAAATTATTTCCATTCGATTTGTTTAATTCATAACAAGATTGGCTATTTTTAATACATGATTTAAACATTTATTGGAGTGCAGCTGTCAGATAAGTTTTACTTTTAAATTTCATTGCAGTGTTGTGTTTGCAAAATTAAGATTGACAAGCTTTGTGTATCATTATTTTGTTTCAGAAAAAAATGAGTCTTGAGAAAAATTTAATAAAGTTTTTAACGTACTCCAATATTGGTGAGATTGATTTATATAAATATTTAATTATGAGAGATAAATATCACAAGAATAATGTAAGTAAAATACATGTTAACTAATAACTAAATTAATATATTAATTTAAAAAAGTCTTTGTATCTTTGTAAATTCTAATTTTAAGTTTCAAATTTCTGTATTCTTCAGGGCACATTAGTTATGGATCGATTAACTTATGGTGAAATAGGATAACATAGAAAAAAGATAATTGCTATGTTGTGAATATAAAGATCATTGTAAAAAAGTAGACGGTTATGAGAAATTATGCCTATTTTTATGCTTTTCATTGGATTTCAATGTTTCTTTCCAGTTAATAAATGAAAAATAATTTAGGAAATGGTTCCACTTGACAATACAACGTATATTTATCATGTTTTTGATGTCAATAAAGCGAATAAGTAGATATAAAGTGGTGAGTATACGCTACAATGAAAATATCACTGTAAATATACCATTAATAATCAAATATAGCTCAAATTTCAAACTTTACGTAGCTGTATCTTTTGACAGAAGGCCCATTGATCAAAAAGGAGCCACCTCTATCAATTTGAAAAAAATCCAGGATCCGGACTCCTAAACCTCTACTTGTAAGTATCAAGGAAATAAAGGAACTTTTTTACATTATAATGTATTCTATAAATAGTTTTGGAATTCTATCTGGGAGTTTGCTATAAACTAAACAAAAAATTCATTTTGATAAATGAAATGGAGTATTGCTAATCATATTTTTAAAGTTTCTTCTCAGAAAAGGGATACATCAATAACTTCATGAAAGCAATACGAATTTCACATCTTCTTATATTTATTGGATCACGTCTTCTTTACAGAATGGCGAAATTAGGTAAATTATAGATACAAAAGTATTTTGCTTCTACAAATTACAAAAAAAAATTATTTTTAATATTAATTCCATATAAATTTCAAGGAAAAAAGCTCAAAAGCTCACCTTTCTGCCCGTATCATTTCCAATTGGATTTTTTTAGCCTATATTTCGACTATAAACGAAAACCTTGCTTTTTTGACTTTATAAAACGCACGACTCGCTAAAAATTGATAATAGAAACTTACATCAAAATTTTGTGATCATTTTCAAACAATTAAAAACGATTTATAAGGTATATTTTTCATATTTGGAAGCTGGCGACATTGGTTATTTAAGCTTTCGGATAAGTGGAGACAGATAAATAGAAAAGTGGCCGAATTACCTTGAGTTACCTTATATGATTGATAGATTTTCTATGCAAATGAAATAAATGAATCTTGTTGCGCAACAAGTCGATTTTGTTATGCATTGTAATTGATTTTTCGGCTCTAGTTAGTTTATTATCATATTGTGAATGGAAAATTTCTCCTTCCTTATTTCCATTTAGTTCAAAACAGTTATTATTCCATCTTTATCTTCCACGTGTTACAATCAGAAAGTCGTCGAACAAAATTTGGAAATCATAAATCAAACAATGTGTTTTCATAAATAAATTGTGTAAATTATAATACGTTGACTGAATCGATAAAGTACAAAAAGTAAATAGTACATTAAATCACAGTCTAACCATTTACTGATAAGCGTTTTAGTACAGAACGTTACCCATTGTAGTGACTATACTTATACAAATGTTCATTACATACGCTATACCCCCGTAGAGTTCCAGGAGAGTTAAACACTTTGAAATATTCGTATCTAAACGCTAACCAGAATCTGCGAAACTTCACAGTGACACACACTAAGAGAAATGTTTTCTCAAAATGTTTATATTTAACATGGCATTGTAACTATTAAAATATATATGTTAATAGTTACAATGCCATGTTAATAGTTAAAATACCATGTTAAATATAAACATATTCTTCTCTCAGTGCACGAGTAACTAATAGAAAAAAGTCTAAAAATGTTCTCGCGTTACTTTTTTGCCTTCTGCCTCGTTTCGTTTGTCACCGCCGTTGCCGTTCGCTAAGACCAACGCGGAAGAGGTTGATGATGATGTCTCTCCCGAGAAGTTAAACATTGGAACATGAAAAGCAATAAATAAATTTGAATGACTTTATGGACATTGTTTCACGTTCCATGATTTATGTAAGGTATAACTGAAGGTAATTTGGCTAGCGAAAAATTTTGCGTGTGGAGCCACATTTTCCTATATGATATGATCATATTTTACAGATTATCAGATATACTTTATTCTATTAATATTATTTGAACGAGAATGATCACATAAAAAATTTGTATCTGAAATTTTAGGTTTAACAGGTCAAGAAAGTCAGGTAGACCCTGAAGAAATTCTTCAAGCACGCCATCGAGGGCTATCATAACTGCCCTCAAGGGTTGCAGAAGGCATTGGTTCAACAACAAACTCATTAAGTACGCTATACGTATTTTTTATCCTCTCAATTATTAATTATTCGTTCTTATGGAACAGAAATATTCATGGAGTACGTTTTGCGCGTATTTCAGAAGGACCTTTTCACCGTTAACGGGGTGCCATAGTCCTACCATTACCGACCGAGCAATTGGCACAGTTTCAAGCTTATTAAAAATGAAATACATAAAATCACAAAAAATCAAGAGAACACTTCGCTGCAGTTTTGAACGATCTATCACCCAGTACAAGTTTGAAGTCGAAATATAAAGTGGTTTTTGCAAAAACTTTGAACAAAACAAAATTCAGTTTCTTTCAAAGTTTTTGCAAAAACCACTTGATATTTCGACTTCAAACTTGTACTGGGTGATAGATCGTTCAAAACTGCAGCGAAGTGTTCTTTTTTATGTATTTCATTTTTAATAAGCTTGAAACTGTGCCAATTGCTCGGTCGGTAATGATACGACTATGGCACCCCCTTAAGAACGTAGCTTGTATCATCGGCTCACAAAAAGATCTAGTATCGAAGTTATAATATAACTACTTTATGCTCAAAGAGATAAACACAATATTATGTACGTAAATAATGTATTTTAATATATTCATAATGAATAGCTTTGGATAAATGTAATTATTCTGCATAACATTATAAGTAATGAGAGTTTATTTATTGTAACTCATTTGGATTCATAGAATATTCTTTATAAGAGAGTAATATTGAACAGTAAAGTATGAATTTCAATTTTTCGAGTCAAGTGGACAACATTATTTTATACTTTTGGATCGCTTATAATACCGCATGGAAAAAACTGCAAAGAAAAAAGAAAAATCGACCGGTAATTGGAAAAATGTAGAAACGTTTTGAATAGCGTCTTGATGTTAAAATAGTAAAGCTGCATTGTAAAGTAACTTTATTTTCACTTTTTTAATGCCTAAGCAAGCTAGAACTTTATCAAAGTTAGCAAACTGTCATCAATCCATTCATCAGGAATTAATACCTATACACTGTTAGAAAACTTCCATGTATATAGATATATTGTGTTTACATTTTGCGTTTCCAAATGTATACATTATGTATCTATATACATGGAAGTTTTTTAACAGTATATATCGATTATTTTTATTAGCATCTCGCAGTATTGTTAACAAAATTACTAAATGTATTTTTTATGCAAAAAATGAAATAACTTTGCATGGAAATTACTTGGCGGATTTTGAAAGTTACAACGTAAAAACATATGTCTTATGCATTGAACATTTTAACAATAAGAGGGAAATAAAAATTATCTTGGTATTTTAAATTTATAAGATTAAATATTCAGTTAATTCAGTATATTGCTCAAGAGCGAATAGATACAAAAATAAATAAATATGAAAAACAAAAGAATTAGTCTATAGTTCAGATTTTGCTGAGAAACATGAATGTTTGGTAGAGATATAGCTACAGCTACTTTTTTTGTATTGACGATGACTACAAATTATGCTAAGTCTGGTTTACAATCTAGTGTGACTGTTCCTGACAAAAGGAAAAAGAATGCCACACCCATATAAAATTCTTAAACATCAGACTTACAAACAACTACACCTTTCTTTAAACCTCACAACCGACACATCAACACACCACACTTATATAAACACACACCACACGTAACATCAACCAACCTGGACTTCGGACAGCTTGAGCGCATGCGCGATATGCGACCTCTCCGTGAGACTGAGATACTTCTTTGCGTGAAACTCCCTCTCGAGTTCCAGCAGCTGCTCGGACGTAAACGCGGTCCTCCTCCTCCTGGCCTTGCTCCCGGCGCCGCTGCCACCGGACGACGAGGATCCACCCTGGCCCTTGCCGTCGCCGCCGCCGCCGGCGCCGCTAGCCGACGCGCCCTCGTCCTCGCTGTTGTCCGCCGACGCCCGGCCGCTCTCCGAGCCTGCATGCGCCGACAAAATAAAAGGGACACGAGGTTGAGAGACTGCGCGTGTGGCTTGAATTTTAAGAAGAAAGTGGCGCCTGAGGGAGAAAGGATGTCGCTTTTTTGACGTTTTGGGGAGGAATTCGGGAGAGGCGCGTGGTTGTGGATACTAAGTGGCATGGAGATGTTTGATGTGATAGGAGTTTCCATAAGGTGGAGAGATACGTAGGTGTTTTTTTCTTAATAGATAAGGTTTGCTTGATTCTATTTTAGATTTGAATATTTTATGGGGATGTGGCGATGTTTTTATATATAGGGTAAATAAGATGAAATCTTAAATAAGACCGGATAGGATTCAGTACTTTATATAATTGTTACAAATAATTCATTACTTTAAAATCAGAAGTATGTCATACACATCTATTTCCTAATGATACTTAATATTTCAGTATCTGAAAATCGTCAGATTAAAATTCAGTAAGAAACTTTACTCTGACGCATATATAGGATGAATTTGAAGTGTATACACATTAAATAACAAGATCGTCGTTCTCCACATTAAAAAATCTCCAACACATTAGTTATGCGCAATTGAAATAAGGGTTGATATAGTATATAAAGCCTAATAATAAATGCAACCGACCGCAGTAAGACTATTTCGCTAAGACACTCTCGCATAACGTACGCACATAAATGAAATTTTTCAATTTTTCATCTCTCATCAACGATAAGATAAAGAAAGGAGTAGTATAGTGTCGCCGAGGATGGAAGGAATATTAATACTGGATGAACGTCTTGACGTTTCCCAGCTTCGCGGAAGCCATTATATTCCTTCCTTCACAGCTGTTAATTATGAATTTATTGTGAGGTAAAGTGCGAACGGTATAATTTCCGCAGCTGCGTAAAGTCTTAAACGTCCATAGCAGTGTTTTAATTGTTTACCCAGTTCTGTTATAACTTTCGCATCATTCCTATAGAATCGCCTAAATCATTTAGAATCCCAGCCAGAAGACACAAACCGAATCGTTATATCCATGCTCCACTTCGTCGTCAATATAAAAAAAAAAAAACAAAAAAAAAGCATTATACATAAAAAACTGTGAGAATCAGTCATATATACCACAAATACCTCTATGTTTCCGTCTACACGCGCCAATCGTTGAAAGAAGAAGCCAACTTCACTCACATATACCCTCCTCGGTGCCGCACCTCCCCCCGAAATTGACCAGTCAAACTAAACGGGTGAAATAACTACCTCCTCAGTCGCTCGAGACAAAGAACTTCGGGTGCCCGCGTTATTGTTGTTGTTCCCGCAACTGCTCGCCCCGCGAAAAACTCTTGGCGAGCCCCGCAATTATCGCCGCCCCGCGCATCAGAGCAGTAAGTTAACCGCACAACGGGGGCTTCATTTATTCAAAAAATTTCGATTCCAAGACAGTCCCTCTCTCCTTTCATCGCGCTATCTCGCTCGAGCTTCCGGGGGAGAGTCTTTACACACTCGCTATATATACACACACGCGGAGGGAGGATCGATCGGTAGATTGGTCATTGTACCGTGCACTGAACACGTCATCGTCTTTGTGCGTGCGAGAGAGCCTTGATTTCGTTTGAGCGAAAAGCGAAAGGAAAAAAGTTTACCAAGTGTTGTAGAGGTGTGTACAGTTGAGTTGTTAATGATGGATGAGAAGAGGGGGGAGAAATTGCGAGGTGTGGACAAAGGCGGGAAAAATCGTGGAAATTGGATACATGCGAGATGTGCTATGGACTACGACGGAGTGATAAGATCGTTATTTATTTAGGCGCATTTTTCGCATCGCATTCGGGTCGCTTTCTTTGAAGTGGCTAATTGGGGAGGTCGGTTTTGAGAGCGGAGTTATTGTAGGGGGTTCGTTGTGTGTAAGCATTCGGGTTTGCTGCGAGCTTGGAAACTATACGCGAAGACAGATTGGGGAGTAAAAATTACAAAAGTGCCATGTGTAGAAATTTTGGAGGTCATCCCCGTGAATAACTCCGATTCGGACACGATTTTCTGCAGTTGTACCTATCAGTGGATAACAGTCGAGATTCGGATATGATTTCCCTACTTTATCCCTTCTTTATTAAAGGCAGAGCCAATTGTACGATTTCCCTGCCAGAATCGGATGTGATATTCGTAGCTTTGTATCAATAAAGCAGAAATCCGCTTTACCAACTGAAAACTTCGATAATCAGATCCGATTCTGCTAGGAAAATCGCATAAGTATCCTTGCTATTATAATTCTAAAAACTAATGTTTGTGCATGTTAAGAAAGTCTTTCTAAAGTATAAAATGACAGTAATAAGCAATGAAACTATTCCATTATTTCGTTATACTCCTAGAGTGTTTAATTTTAATTCATTAAAACTGCAGATTTCTGTTTTATTCGTTGAGAGCTACGAACATCAGATCTGATTCTGACAACAAAATCGTGGGACTATCGCGTTTGTATTAAAATAATGTATATATTAAATAATAATTGCAAATAGCAAAATACATTAAATATTTGTACTTTTCTGAATGATTTTCATTCTATTATATATTAAAATCAAGTTAAACTAAATTAATACAAATGAATACTCAAATTATCACTTCACTGGGAAGTACTGTTTGCAGGTAAATGGATTAGACGTTGGACTACTGCACGGGAGACCCAGGTTCGAATCTCCATCAGGGGAAAATTTTTTTAATTTCTTTAATTTTTTAATTAATGTTTTAAACTTAATCATTTCAAATGTATTCATTAATATGTAAATATAAAAGATTTTTAAAAGATAAAAATAAACATTTAAATTAAATACATAATATATATAATATAAGTGTAAGTACTTGAAAATAATTATTCGTGAAAATAACTGTCAGTACAAATATTAATAATAAATCTTATTTGCATCAATAATCTTTTTTTAACAAAATTTACAGCTTTACGTTTGTTTAATTTTTACATTCTTTATTTTTTGATGCAACAAAATTAAAATAAAAAAATTCTATAATTTTTTTAATTACCATATTGACAATATAATTAATTTCTTTATTAATATATAACACGAGAATTTGTTGTTTTAACTATTTTCAAACAAACAAAACCATTCCCAAAATGCTCGAAATTCATATGGATTCTTAGTCAGATTCTAACCTTGGAATCCTCATCCGAATCGTGGAGAAAACGGTATTCAAAGAAGTGTCCGAATCAAGTACGATTTTCCTGTCTGAATCGTACTACAGTCACGGAAATCGCACCAGAATCGGGTTTGAGTTACCTATATTTTTCTACACGGGATAGTATCACTAACAGAAACGGCATAAGATACACTCAGAAAACGATCTTCCTGTAGCAACGAGAATCTGCCTGTCGGAAGAGGATTTCCGCTAAAAATAGGGCCAAGAAGATAGCTTCCTATGGAAGGAGGAACTATCTTACAACAGGAAGTCAAGCCTCCTGTAGCCGGATGATGATTTTTCGCGCAGGAAGAATCCTTTTTTGTCGCACGAAGATTTTCTGGGGAGGAATTTTATTTCAAGACAGGAGGATCGTTTTTCTGACTATATGTAAATGTCTTAAGATTGTGGGATGTCCGTGACAATGATTAAATATAGTCATGAAATGTTTGTCATATAATGATTTATTTAATGAATTGAACACTATTAAGATTTTTCTACTATTCCAACTATTCATAATTATTATAAGCCCGGAGAGAACCTTCTCATCGAGAGAAAATCATTACCATTGTTCTTGCGACAAATCATAAAATTATGAAATAGTATGTTTCTGATCAGCTAAGTCATGCCTACTCTTAAAGTTTCAGAACAAAGATACTAATTAACGTCCTTTTACAATATAACTGACGATGTTTCTTTTTCCAAATATACCTTCATCTCAACGAATCGCACGGAATATTATAAAAAATCTATCAGATATATTCTACCTTTTCATCCACTTATATACCATGTACAATTAAATCCAACACCGATTCCCCATTTACTTACCTCGCGCGTCTCTAAATATAAGAAACAAAAAAGAAACCCTCACATCAACCGCTTGCACCAACCATCCCCTAACAAATCGTCCATAAGAATGCGCACACAACGTACACATACACTGTCGCCGTCGTCGCTTTAAGAATAGAACAGCTCAACTCTACTCTCGCGCAGATTTCAAAGAGAAAGAGAGAGAGAGACAACTCATCACACATTTAAGCGCGTCGCAATATATTTCCTTTGTTACAAAGTGTGGCAGCCCCCCCCCCCCCCGGTACATAAGAAACACACACGCACGTACACAGCCATTTCTCCTCCCCTTCATCTACTCTCCCATGCATTTTTCAAGACAGGTGGGTTTTAACTGCGATAAAAAGTTGTACTTAACGTATAGCCACCCGCGCCGCCGGCGACGGCACTTAATTGCGCTTATAGCGCGCCCGCGAGAGTTGCAGCTTGCACGACGGGTTGATAAGTTTAATCGAGTAGAACACAGCGAAATCCCGAGTGCGAAAATAAGGTCAATCGCGTACAATTTGCGGTGCGCTCGCGGCACATGTCGATATTTCCAGGGCGTGCGTTTGCTCTTTGTCTTTGTGCTTTGGCCGCGGCTTTCTTTAGAGCCGCGTTTATTATAGGGGTAATTTAGGTGAGTGAACAAAGGACGAATTTTCGTCTTGCCGCGGGTATAGAAAGTGTGCGGTTAGCGCGGTATATATAGACCCGCCTACTGATTATTGTGTAAATGATGTTCTTTCGAGTTGGCGCGATATTTGAAGTCGTTAGTGATATAATAATGTTTTGTTTTTTCGAAATTGGTTTATTTGTGGATTTTAAAAGTTTCATCGTCAATAACTGTCTTATATCCATTTATTTGTTTCGTGAATAAAGGATGCAAACAAACTGTATAACAAATACGAAAGACATCGCGATTATAACTCGATCAAATCTTAATTCCATTTATTTAAAATGTATATTTCGCACAGATATCCGAGTATTATTTTGTCGCGGAGTTCGGCGTTTCGCGAGGAAATTCAATACTAGCCGTCATGAATATGAATGACTATAGTTGATTCTATTGGCAGCAGCAGCGCTCGAAGATCGGCTTTCAACTAGAAACGCTAATTAGTTTCTGAATTTATAAATATTGCCTTTTCTCGGGGCGGGAAATTGATATTGATTGGTTGTCAGAACTGTAGCGACACTTTTTATTCATGGGGTTTCGGGAAACGCGCGATTCGTAAGATCCTGTCATGCTCACTTTTTCTTTGCCAACGAGCTCTATAGACGTGAAAATCGCCGTGCTTTATATATATATAAAATTTATAATTTATAATATGTATAATACTACTGTCAATGACAATGGCTTTTTAACTTTATTCAAAGTCGCCTATACGACATATCGATAAACTTTCCGTAGTGACAACAAATCACGTGAATTCTGCGAAATATTCTACTAAACTCCCAGCAACATCAATTTAAATTTGATTAGATTCGCATCAATATCCAATCCAAATCCTCGTAATATATTCCACATATATGTATTCGCGAATACGGACCATCGATTCGTCATCCATGTGATGGGAGAAAAGGTTGTTGTACTATAACGGTAATGATTGAAGGGTTGGAGTTCGGTATAAATAGATGTTGTGTTTTTTCTTCCTGAGATTATCCCGTGTAGAAATCTCCCCGAGTCCTCCCTACATTTGACGGGATCCTGGTAAGTTTTCTATGATTCGTCCCTAAATGCGTAAAACTTACTGGGATCCGACCAGAACCCTGTTTGTTATCCTCGAATCTACATAACCTCAAACGAACATTAGTTTTCCTCGACAGAATCCGGTCAGAACTCCCCAAAATTTACAGAAGTCAGCAGGTGGCGCTGCTCTTAAATAGAAAAATGGATAGGAATCCTACGTGTATTCCGCTCTTAGGAAAATTAAGGAAATTAACCAGAAAAACGAAACAGATTCTAATGGGTATTACTAAGAATAAGATATATTTAAGAAAAATTGAATAATTATTAAATTATTATTATTAATAATGATAATTAGTAATTAATAATTTTGTAACAGCCATATTATTCTAGTCATAATAATCAATTAATCATTAATTATATTAGTTAATACTTTTAGTTATTAGTTTTTATTTAATTATTAATTACTAATATAAAAGTATTATTATATTAATAATAATAATTGATAAATATTTAATAGTTATTAAATAATTTAATAACTATTATTAACTGTTAAAAAATATTACAGTTATAAATAATTAGTAACGCCCAAAATCCTACATTTTATAACTATTTTTAACAGTTTATAACTCTTAATAGTTTCAAACTTTTCTGAACAAAAATATTTCCGCTAGGGTTTTACTAAAATTTTCAAATTATATTTCCTAGGCAGTATCGGGTCTGATTTACGAAGTTGTCAGCAGATTTCTGTTTTACCCACAGAGAGCTCGGGAAACCGAACCCGATTCTAATAGGGAAATCTTGTAAAAGCGATATTTAACATTTAAGAATAATAAATAATAATTTTTCAATAGATTGGCCCATTTGTTCAAAACATTTGATTAATGATAGGAATATTTAAGTCCTATTGATATTTATTTTTTGTTATTTATAATAATTATTATATAATAAAAGTAAAGAAGGTTGAACTATGCAAGTGTCGTAATCAGAACTGTGTATACCAATACCCTTCTTAGAGTAATGGTTAAGGCGTTGGACTACCAGCTGAAAGGACCAAGGTTCAAATCCCGGTGACATCAAAATTTTTTTAATTTCTTTATTTACAATTTCAGACTTTCTATAATTTAATATGCATATAAATAACATTATAAGTTAAAAATAATTAATTTCAATAACAATATTCAATTTAATAAACATTTAAATAAACATTAACTTGTGCATAACGTGTAAAATATATTAAATAATTAATAATAAGCGCGAAAATGAAGATAAAAGTTTTTTTTTATATCCGTGTTATTATTTATATTTTATTTATTAACAATCGCTTTTATTTACTATTTTTTATTAATAAATGATCGTTATTAATATAAATTAATTTAAATTTAATTTAAACAAATAACGATTTTTTTGTTTGGTAAGAAATTAATTATACAACATTAAATAAATGTTCGTTAATTAATAATATATAGATATTTCATCGTAGAATGATTAAAATCACTATCGAATTGTACCTGAGAAGTAGTCCCGATTCTTATCGGATTTCCCCATCCGAATCCCAGAAAAAAATGGGACACCACCCGGTCGGGATCCAAATAGGATTCCCTACAGGATTCCTACTAGTTGCAGGGAATCCCTAGCAGATACCTGCCTGAATCCTTTTTGAATTTCTACACGGGATCTCGCTCTCGCCAGCCATCGTAGGCCTGTATTATGCATCTCCGCGCGGTATCGAGCTTGCGAGAGTTCTTATACAGGAAGTAATTATCCCCCGCGCGGGGGGATCGTTAAAGCGGGTTTATCAGCTCGCGGGACGTAGGTATATAGAGCTCTCGCGGAGTCGGAATGAATTTTGCAGGCCGGCTCGTTAGCGTGGAGTATAGATAGGTAGTCGAATTCTTTGTTGTGAGGGGATCCGTATATCCGCAGATTTGGATTTTGTGTATATATATGGATTTCAATGGGTCTGAAGTTAGCATTGTCGAAATGCAAGGAAATAATTTTTTACAATTAATTAAAGTTATTGAACAATTAAAATCTTATCTATACTATAAAATCGATTTTTTTTTATTTAATTCGTTGCACTCTTGCAACTTCAAATCCATAGACTTCACGTGTATGATTATATTAATCCTTCAATTGAAATAGCATTCTGTATTAGGGAATTATAAAAAGTAAATTAATCGTTTCCTCCTCCTGTCAAAAACCCAGCAGCGCGACAAACGTGCCGAAAATCAGGCGCCTCGCTCGGTCCCCTCCCGCGTCGACAGGTATGTCATAAGGCGATATAGATTCCCAGAAGCGCAGGCCTGTGTCCGTCGCGCATACATAGCAGGCCGCGCATCAATAGGCGCGCCGTGGCTACCACCGTCGCAGCAACGCGTATAAAAGTATCTAATACGTGATCGGCGAGTTTCGGCGACGCGTATATGGCAGTTTTGTTGGAATCGGGATGCGCCACGTGGTTGGGAAAAGTATTCAGGGGGGATTCGAGGAAAATTTAGCTGGGTTGGTACAGTTATAGTTTACGAGCGATATGAAATTTTATTGATAAAATAGATCTTTTTTTTTCTAATTTTAGAGTATATTAATTGTGGTTTCCCCTACTGAAAAATCTCACGTGAGATTTTTCAGTAGGGTTCAAAACAAGATGTTACGTGAATTTTGACAAATTTTTTTATAAACATTTTGCTTCTTCTCGATCGATTCTGTAGCAGATAATTATGTTCTGTGTATCTTATTACACTGAATGTATGCGCTCTAGAACAAAAATAAAAAAATAAAGATTTTTTTATAACACTTCTATTTTCATTTTTGTATCCCCGACAAATCACGCCTAACCAGAAACTCGATGACCAAAATACGCTAACATCATTCGAAATCTCGCTAAACGTCACAATTATATTGCGGGTAATTGAAACGCCACATGATTAATGAATCTCCCGGTGCGCCGAAATTTCGGCTAATCAAAATTTTCGTGTCGGCGTGTACCACCTCCCGCTGTCATCGTTTATTTATAAAATGATCGCTCTCGACTCTTTTTCCCGCGCTCCTAGTTATCGGCGCGAATATATACATCCCGCCTGTGTTTAAAACTGTCGCACACCAATCGCGCGCAGTCCATATTTAGCGCGCATATATATGTGCAACCAGCAGCAGCAGTGCAGCGCTTATGTACGAGCGAGCGCGTATTCGATAATTTGCATACAAATTACTCGCCGCGGAAATTAAAACGGACTAGACTTTGGGTCATTTAAAAATACATTTCTCGTTTGGCGTGACGCGCGTCACCGAGAGCCTGCAATGATATATTAATGTTAATCTGCCATTATTCATCGTATATACATCGCGGCCGCGCAAATAAAATTTGTTCTACGGCTAATTGGTCCTGTGCGATGTGATTCATTGCGCGCGAAATAAGTTGAACGAGGGGAGATGTTTATTAATTTATCTCGTACAATTAGACATAGGTTAATTGCGAATGAATATCAATTGGAAATCTATTTTACTGTACGTTTCTAAAAAGCTTACAGCTACAAACCCACTACTCCTTCATTATTCATCCCCTCCTCTAATTTCCAATAACTGCCAATGACCAATCACTTCTAATCGCCACTGAATGCCGATATAAGTAAAACTTACTGCAGCACAGCCTTCAACCGTACCGCCGATCTCTATATACATCACATATACCGTTCCTAAACGATCGCATTAAATCTCTCTTTCTCTCGGTATATATCGTCGTCGATCGCTGTTATATACGATCGATCGCAATTATTTTTATTGCGCATCTAATGCCTGCAGCGGCGAGCCGATCGGGGATTCGTGGCACGCCGCCCGATTAGCCGGAATAGGGACCGCGCGACAATGAGCAATTAAAATACACAGCGAGCGACGGGAGGAGAGGCGTATAAGTCAGCGGTTTTCGACGGCAATTGACGATTGGAATTAAGCCGCGGGTTGCGTTTGATTTTTGTGGGGTAGGGTATAAAGAGATTTCAGAGAAGTCGTTGTTTGTTTATAATGACAGCTCTGAAAATGTTATTCAACTGTAAAAACTGCTCGATTTCTGTTTAAATTTTAAGGTGTAAATGTATGTTCGGCGTGAGATTGAGAATTATTTTGTTAAATAAAAGTTCAGAATATCTCTATGGTGTTGCTTATTACATGATGAAAAGTGTTTTAATTAAAGGAAAGAGGGAGAGTCTAATCAGTACATTGTAACTAAAAAGGTTAACCATTCCCTGGTAGAAATGGTAACCAGAAGCTAGTTATTCTTCAGTTAACTTTATGGTTAAAAGCGAATATTGCTTGTATTTCATAATTATGTAACAATCCGAAATAAATTATGGTATTTACACTTCATAAAATATGTATTTCAAGTAATAGTAGAACTTTTAAATGAATTATATTATTTTTGCATTATGATTTTTACTAAAAATCCTTTCATTTAATTAATACGTTAGCTATAAACTATGGTTAATTTTCTACCAGAGTTTATTTAAATAATAATATTTTACGTCTAAAAAATGTAGTGTCGTTCTAAAATGTTGAGACTATCCCATATAGAATTTAATCAACTATGCCCCAACGCTTAATAAACATAGTATAATACATGATCCTCAACAAATAAGCTTTTAGCAACTTATGCATCACATGAACACGCGATCAATCACGCCAATCCTTCGATTAATTAAATTTCAATTCACCTATAACTCATTGAATCCATCAAAATCACTTTAACTTTACAAACGAGAGAGAGAGAGAGAGAGAGAGAGAGAGAGCCTATACCCCCTGCACAATTTATAACCGATCGATCCGAATAGCTTAATCGATACCTCCGCCAGTACTCGCTACTCTATTCATACGCTAATTATATACCCGCTCTTTTTTTTCCTTTGTTAATCAACACCTACGCGTGCCATTTCCGCGCACGCGCTTAACGATTGCTAATATCGATCGGTTGCGAAAGTGATTTTACAAAGGTGCCTGTATGATTTAGTAAGGACTAGCAGCAGGGTCGCGAGCGAGAGAGAAGAGGATGATGATCACGCCGGTGATGTGCCAAAAGCGATGACGAGGGAGATTTGCCGATTCGCGTCACGTGTCTGTGGTTTTTGGGCGCGAGAGGATAAGTAGATGACGGGCATCGGATCGGGGAGCGGCCTGAAAATTTATGCGTGATTAATTGGGGCTTTCGACGTTTTTTTTTCCTCGCGAGTCTATTGTTGTGACTTGTTTTTGTCTGGGATTGTACATTAGGGAGGGTACAATTGGTTGTTAATGGATTTGAAGATTGCGAAAATAAGTTGCGGGACGGAATGTTCGTGTGTGATGAAGAAGCTGGTTGGGTTATTTATTAAGGTGACGATAATAAAGTCAAATTAATGCGTGTAAACGATTATAGCCTGGTTTTAAAAATGCAAATCGGGTATAATAGTACAGTAATACACACGCATGATGACTCATCACCTGCACGCGCGTGTCAATTTGGATTGATTAGCTGAAATATTATTATTGGCATAAATCATCGAGAAGGCTCGAACAATTATCCCATTGTCCGCGCAACACACTACGACAACATATATATCGATTGTTACCGCACCAAGACATAACTAAATATTCAAAATTCCACTATTCGTTACACACGTACAGTGTGCGTGATTCCAGCTTGCGTAAACGCAGTGTGAATATAATTTCCGGGCGTTAACGGCTAATTTACGACATTCTAATATAACCGCGGCGCGCGTAATGGTGAAAGACTAGTAGTTAGAATATCTTTTGTATGCTAAGTCGAAACTCGCGACACAGGCGACGAGGTGACGATGCTAATCACGCACTATAATAATTTCTATTTACTATGCGCCTTCGTTATATTGGATCGTTGCATAATTGGAATCGAATTGCATTTCGGCGCACGCGCGCGCAGAGCCAGGCGATAACTATTTGACTTCCTACACGTGTCTCGTGTTCTCGTTTCGTGTTGTATTAGTGGAGGAGGGGATGGCGAATGGAATGTGTGTGCGAGTAGCTGTGTGACCTTGCGTCGTTTTTAATTGGTTGTGTATTTGGGATGATGATGATGATGGATGTAAGAAAATAAAAGTATAGACGCGTCGGTTTCTAGAAAAGTGACCTTTTTTCTCGGTATTTACGGAACACAGTCTTTTATTAATAAACTGTCTATATACCGCTATTTTTACTCGAGTATTTAAAAAAACGGCTATATATAATTGATCATGAGTCTGCTAAAGTTAACACCTGCACTGTCAGCTATAAGCTTTTGAAAGCAAGTCGATATTTATGACACCTACATTTTCAAAAACTCTGATATAAATACAAAAAAAAATCACCTTTTGTATTCTATGCTAATCCCACAATTCTTAGCCAATCGATAAACTCAATTTCATTGAATCACCACACTCTTCCAATCATCCGGCCGAATTTGCATTCCGGACCAATCACTCACTCTCATTCATTCTCCTTCTACCACAATTAGCCATTACACGAAACTTCTCTCTCTCTCGTCTCCAAAAGGAAACACAAGCGTGTCGCGAGGGCGCTTACAAAAGGTGCGAGCGCGTGATTTCACTCTCTCGCGTCTCTCCCGATGCGTCACTTCATTAATGGCCCGGTAATTTATGCGCCGTGTCTCGCCTTTTTTCTCTCTCTCTCTCTCACACTTGCGGAGTAATACAAAGCGCGCACAAGCAAGCGATCATCGAAGTTTCCTCGGCGAGTGCGGAATTCGAATGCCCCCGAAGAGTTGCTTTGTGTATATAGAGAGAGGAGGGAATGAGTCACGCGATTTCGGAAGCGACGCGCGACGACGGCGGCGGCGCTGAGTTTTACGAGGTGGCTGAACCCGCGGGAGTTACGGCTTTCGAATGCGCGTAGACGAAATACACGAGGTTCAGTGTGCTTGGGGATTTAGGAAATATACGTTTGGGCCGTGTATTGGGGAGTAGATATCTGTGGCTTCCAGGAATAACGACTTAACTGACTTTTTGTCAAAATTGAGTTAGCACCGGAATTTATACCTTCTAACTGCCCTTTTTTATGTAGACTTGGTCCGGAAATCTGAAACGCATTCAAAGAGCAAGTATTAGCTAAGTGCATAACCACTTAACTGCACCTGTGACCGGAAAAATCACTTAACTGAATATTTATATTTAATTAAAAGCACCTGTTTGAAGTTAATACTACGCAATAAACAGATTATGACATACCTATTTTTATAGCAACAAAAATCAAAGGCAATAACCGAGTAACGTTCGGTATTCGGTTTACCGAATTCCATTGACTTCACACACATTCCGTTGGGAGGCGCATGCGCGGGAATGAATATTTAAAAAAGAATTCGTATCCTATGTTTTAAGTGTATAGAAATAACTATGTTATTTATCTTATTTGAACAATTTCCCTAAACCACTTAACTGCACAGTAACCGGAATAACGACTTAACTGCATTGTTTTGTTTGTTTATACAAAGAACAAAAATGTATTCTAGCAGCTGATAGTGGGGTTCGAAAGATATTCGATACCTTTGTAAATGTCTAAATTGTTATGACTCATTTCGCGCATTTTGATCTTAGATATGAAGTGTCATGACAGAAATTTTAAAACGGCGATTTCTCGAAAACACGTACAAGTGGGTTAAGTCGTTATTCCTGGAAGCCACAGATATATTCATCACCCAATACAATCATGTATCGGCTATGCACGAGTTTATATGAACTAATTTTTACAAATTACCGGGTCATTATTACGGGAGTTTATGAGGATGATACTGAAGCAATACAGTGTGTTTTTGAACATATTAAGGAGCTAAATCTAAAAATGGCAAAAATCTTTCGTTCACTATTAAACATGTTGGAAATTTCAAGTATACCTAACAAAACTATAACCAATACTTCCTCCAATTCCGCTTCACACCACTATACCCTACGTCCCTACCCCTACCCCATTTACAAAATTCTCAACTCCAAACTCACCGTGCTGCGATTTGGACAGATCATGGACTGGCGACGACGGCGACAGGCTACCCTCGTCCTCGCTATCGTCGGTGAAATTCGCTGCTGCAGCCGCCGCCGCAGACGACAGTAGCCTCGCCGCAGCAGCGGCTCTGTGTCCGGGATACGCGGCGCCCTGTAGATGGCCCAGGCCTAAGTGCTGCTGGTGCTGGGGCTGGCTGGACGGCGCGTAAGCGGCCGCGAGGTGCGAGGGCAGACATGCCGCGCCTCCAGGACCTACCGCCGCTGCACCGCCGCCGTTGTACATCCGCATCGGTTGCAGCCAGGCGCTGTACAAGCTCAGCGGCATCGCGAAACCTGCGTGGATGATTGTTTCTTTGTTATTACGGGTATATTTTGGTATTATAGCGAGTGAGGTGATTCATTTATTTGAAGAGGTTGCGCATGTTATACATGTTGGATAAACTGCGGCAAAGTGTAAAAGAGCGCGCGTTCGATGTGTAGAGTTGCAGTTATAATATATACGAACAAAGTCTCGGGTTCACGAGCTTTCAGTAAACTAACTGCGCGATGCTTTACTTCGAGCTTTTGTAAGTTCGCGACGTAATGTATAATTGTTCTATTGATTGGCGGGCTTCGTATGGGGGCGCTTTGAAACTATAAGTATGAGCCTATTCTGCTGGGTGTATATATATATTGGGCTCGTTTTATGACTCAATCGAAGCGGGTCGATTGAAAGTATGTTTTCGCGAAAAATTATACTTTATTCGATTGTGGTTGTAAGTTTTGGATTAATTAAAGAGTAATTTAATAATGCGACGAAAGCAAAGTTACGCGACGGAACGTATACGTATAACCATACGTAACCATTTTAACGTATATACACGATTCGCGATTTTTTCCACGATATCCTGTTATACGGATGACTAAAAGGAGTTTCCAGCTGTAGCAATGAGTCACTTTGATTGCCCGCTGTATCATTTCAAGAATCTACTTTCGCAACTCTATACCTGCGCATAACTCACCGCTAACACGAGAAACCAACTTATCCGTTTATCTACTGCTTATAATCCACATTAACCGCCGCAATAACTAACAAGTATATATACCTGGTAGCGCTCCGGTGGCCGTCGCAAGGCAATGCTGCTGATAGAGAAACTCGCGCTGTCGGTTCGTCTCCTCCCGACTAATCTCCTTCTCGTTCTCCTCCGCCCCGTTATCGCTGAGGCTGTTGTTGTTATTATTGTTCTGTCCCCTGCCACCGCCGATAAGGCTTTCAATGGTAAAAGGTCGTGGGGTCGCGCGGATCTTGAGATCGATGGTCTCGGTCTCCTCGCTCGCCGAGCCGACGTCCAGGTCCGTCGTCTCATCCATCATCGTGTCCGTTTCCTTCATCGTGGCTCGAAGGGTACAAGGGAGTCCTTTGATAGGGCGGTTATGAGGCTCTCGGTGCTCGGAAACGCATGGATTTCGTTCACGATAGGCTATCCCGAAATTTCTGTGCTCGATGTACCATCGTCTATCAATACTCGGTGACTAAACTCTTGTCCAGAGCACAGAAACCATAACTATATTTATATACCACACTGTTCACTGTCATCAACAACAAGCCCTCAACTCCGCACTATATCATATCACACACCCCGTCGAAACTAGGACTAAAAAAAATCCCTTCCAGTACTCTTGCTCCTATCTATTGTAATACCATACAGAAGAAACACACGTCGACTCGCCGGATGCACACGCGCGCTCTATCTCTCCGAACCGCAGCGGGGCCAAGTCGTCGGCCGACTGCTGGCTCGCTGTGCAGCCGTCAGCTTCCAACTCGCTCGCGCAGCAACCTCCGAGTGGGCGTGACCCACTTCTCCCCCCCCACCGAGCCGCTCATTGGCTCGCTGCCGGCCAATGGGGAAAGAGCGGCAAACCCCTCGGCCGCCGAATTCGCCATCTTGATACAAAGGCGGGGGTGGGGGGAGGGGAAGATATTGCGAGAGGGAGACGAGACGCGTTGATTGTCGATGCTCGCTCGGCCGCAATTAGGCGCTCTGTGTGCTGTACAATGGAGAGTGTAGTTGTATAGTGTAGGGCTGGAGTGGAGGTTGTTTTGGGGTTAGAGGGGGGCGGAGGGATGACGGGGGATAAAAGTTTTTTGGGTGGGTATGTAAGTGTGCTTTAAAAATGATTATGAATATAGTGGTTTCGTGCGGGTGAAGGAATTACTGGTATACGAGGTAAAAGCGTTATAATTTTCTTGTGATGCGTTTGGGATTATTCGTTACGCGTATTTTTAATTAATTTTAGAAATGGTTAAATTAATGATGTATAGCTATACTTTTAAACTTTTAGATTTGTTTAAAATAACATTATATAACAGATAGGATATAATGACTTTTTGAAATATTTTCACTCTAGATTGGTGTAAGCTAATTAATACCTATAGTTGTGAATTAACAAATGCAGAGCATTTTAATCACTTGAAAATTGCATAGATATAAAGCAATTATGATGAAATTAATGTATTGTCTATTAAAATTAAATCCCAGAGATTATGCTTTATTAGAAAGTGTATTGGCTAACATTCAGAGTAAATTTTGTAAAATTGAATGAAAGAAAATCTTTGAGATAAAAACGAAGTTTCTAACCTAATATACATAATTAAAGTAATACTTATAAATTCATCAAATTTCTGTATGGATTTATATGACCTTTATAATAATCTCTTACATATTTGATGTAGGAATTAATCAAATATGGTAGAGCTATCACTGTTCATCTATACATTATCGAAATGAATTTGAAAAGTTTTTTTAATTAATTAAAAATAAAAGATAAAGGATCTTTTTCTAATTAAAATTGACTTGGCTTTAATAACGAATTATATATGTTGGACATCGTCATTGATAAGGTTCTACGAATCGCATTTAGGTCAAATTAATAAAAATGCTAAAATAACTAGATGGTTGCGATGAAACATCCGTATATTCCGGATAATCCTAATTCATAAGGAATATCATTAATCTTCCACGAATCTTATCCCGACGATGGCTTTTATAGTATCGAAGAATGAATGAAATGAATACTTCAGCGCAAATTTACTGGGTTACCGTGCTCTGAAAAAATAATGCCCGCCGATTCGCTCCCGCGAGCCAGAGCGGAAACATCGAAATTACTAAGACACTGAATAAATGATGGCAAAATTCAAATTAAGATCAGGCGACTGGATGTTAAATAAAACGATATTCCGAATAACTTTTTCTCGATGCACAAATGATAGATCTAAAAATTTTAACAGTTTCTGATTTATTTAGCCGTTTTCTCTCTCTCCCTCCCTCCCTCTCACTCTCTATACCCTGCGCGTACGCGTATATATATATATACTCACGACTCGATAAAATCAAGCTTCATTCAGTAACCGCGCCGTATCGTCGGATTCATTAACGTTCCATTTTTTGTAATGGAATCAGAGTCGCAGCGTCCATATCGTATATAATACTTTGTTTTTCAATTCGGTGTTCATTACGAGGTATAGATATATATATTTTATCGGTAATGCGAATAATGATGAGACGATATTTGGAGAAAAAAGGTTTTTTTCGACGGTCGCGCGTCGTTTGGGTCGTATAGACGGCTCATAAAAGTGTCGATGAGTGACGTTTTGACGGGGTAAAAAAGACCGGGAGAGCCGCCGTATTTATACACACAAAAGCTCGTTAACGCTCGAGAGCTTGTCGGCGCGGCATAATTAAGCGCATTACCGGGCAATTTGATACTGTCGTTGCTTTAAAATAACCGATTTTTCGTATTTTTGTTAATATGTTTGCCGAATATTTTTGGAAAATTATATTATTACTATTATTTTTGGTTGATACCCTGGTAAAAATCCATCTATATGAAATGGCCGAGAAGTTAGAAACGTCACAACAAAATATTCGTATTTGATTTTCTTACTAATTCTACCGTATATGAAAGAGCATTCAACTGCAATGGATAGCTTACCAAAATATAAATAAATACCATTAACTAAAAAATCATTTGTTGTACTCCTTCTATGAATAATTCAGCAAAACTATTATTTCTCCATCTGATTCTGTCTCTCACTCCTTGTCATAATAGCAAGCCTTCTACTAGCTATTTCCAGACTAAAAAAACTGATCAGTTTAATACCTTTAAAATACTCAAGAACAAGCTTGTGCTTGTCTTCGAAAAACTCATTCTATTTATCAATCTATTAAATGGCCATATAATAGGGGAAAAAGCGTTTCACTGGGAGTTAGAAACTGGACAAGATAAATTCCCATTTTATAGCAACTTTCTAAAATAAATAGTCAGTTATTAGTTATAAAATGTTTTGGATTTCCACCAGGGTACTTTACCGCTTTTAAAAAATGGCTTATTAAATTTGACTCCGAAAATGTAGCAAATTCCAATAAATTATTGCGGTTTCATTTTCTTAACGTTTGGAATTTGCTTATGAAATGTTATTGAAAATTATCATTCGATGATATGATACATATAATATTTTATAATTTTAAAAACTTTATACCACTCTAACCTCAAAATCACAACTTTGATATGATTTTTCGGCGCTCGTGGTATAAAATACCGTTCGAAACTAGTGCGTAAGTCGATTATTTAGGTGGTGTGGCTTTTTCGCACTCGCTTCGCTCGTGCAAAAAGTCATACCAGCTAAATAATCGACTTCTCCACCCGTGTCGAAATGTACTATTACTAAACTCCTACACTACGTAAGAAGTACTTTCTTATAGTAACATCGTACTCGACTTTATTAATATATGACTAAAATTCATGAAAAGTTTAACTAAAATGCCTTAGATATGAAACATCGCTGATTTATTAATCATTTCAGGTTTTCACACTCCGACCATTCAAAATAAATAACCCGCCAAAACCAGTTGAAACATTCGATATCGCACTCGCATATATATCACACCACATAATCAGATATATATATATACCGACGGGTCGAAGCCATTCAATCCTCTCCAGCTCCAAACTCCGTTAGCGAGTAAAAAATTCTGTAAAAATAAAAGTCGACTTCCTCTCGTTCTCGCCCCTCAATCCAATGCCAATAATGAAATTACCTACATTCGCTTAATTGGCTGCAGACAGCGATGATAATCGCATGCGATATAAAGACGAAACCTCGTCGCTACATCCGCCGCGAGATTCTATTTTCAATAATTCACGCTTAATCATATTATACATATATCGGTTTTATAATGCGAATATAAATCATATGTGCGATGCGCGAGGGCGAATCGATCGGCGCCGCGATGCCAAATCGTCGATATATTATATACTGAAATTTCGATTTCGCGTCACGCCTCGACGATGATGACGCGCGTCTAGTAGGTTTATTATTATTACAGCCTTGATTAACTTATAGTTCCCTCTTCGCGAGAATCTCGATAATCATGGTGGCTTTTTGCAGCGGCGGCGGGGGAGCGATCGATCGATGGTCTTTTAATCGAGCGAGAGAGGAAAGAGAGAGAGAGAGAGAGAGAGAGAGAGGGACAAGCGGATGGTCTGGAGTACATATATAGGTATATATGTATGTGTATGTAAAATTGGCTGGTTTCATTGCGTTCGCTCGCTCGTTCTTGATTTAATTATAAACTTGTATTATAACGATTATAGACTGATTATGACAGTTCTATATTAATGTCAAGGATAATGAATTATGCAGGTATACAACGTTATTACGAGATATAAATTACAGATCGAATTTAATTTCTGCGACTTGTACGTTGGCTAAATTAGTCTATAATTTGCATTTATTATGCGAGATACTTACATTGTTTGTTAATTTTATTATAATGAATATATATTCATAATGAATATGATGTACATATTATTAAACATGGATAATTATAAATTATATTTAATATAAAAAAATAGGTATCGGATAAAAAGAAACTTTTAACTTCTCTACACGCATACCTGTAAATATACATTGGTCTCTAGGAGTCTATAGATAAACAGTAAATATCTTGCTCGACCATAAATTTTATTTTTACTACGTTCAACTGGAGTTCGACTAAAAATAACTTTTCAATCGGCAACATTTTTCACATTTTACGCAATTTTACGTAACCTCACAAAAAGCTTCGAAGAAATATATAGACTTCACTCTCCTATCGCCCATTACAAATACTAACCAAATCAAAAGAAGACAAACTACACCGATCTCTAACGTCCGCACTCAAAACCAACGAATATAAATCTCTCTATTCTCTGCCCACTAAAACCGCGCAACGACATTACGCGCGCAGCTCGCGCCCCGTCCGAGGTTTATCACCCCTTTGTCTATTTCGCGTTAGCGGCCGCGCGAGTCGCCGGGGATAATTGAGTAGAGAGCTAGAGAGAGAGAGAGAGAGGCTCGTTAGTGGCGTGCTTTTAATTGGGCCCTAACGGCCGACGGCTAAAGTTAAACGGACCAGGCAGCCTGCCAGGAATCTTCATTGGGCAATTGAGATGTCTAGCGAGCCCCGCGCTCGGATAAATATCCTCCCTCCTCCTCCTCGGCTCTAGCGCTAAAAATACGAGACAAATTGCTAGCTGATGCCGAGAGCAGCGCACGTGTGTACGGGTAGGTGTTTGAGTGCGAAGCGACGAGTCGATCGGATGGTCGATCTGATGAGTAAAGAGTGATGATGGATCGGATTTATATGGTATTCGGGCAGACAAATCGCAATTGACTCAAATTGTATAGGGTGACTCGACTATAGTGAACAGGAGACTGTCAGGGATCCGCATCACGGATTCGGCTTAAGCTTTAGGATATATTTGTAGAAACATGAATAAAGCCGCAATATTAAATCCTAACGCTCCAAAAAACTCAAGTTATTGACATTTTTAGCTTATTTATATTGAAAAAAGGTTGAAAAAAGCCTCTTCTTAAAACGGTACACTGAAATAGTACATTACGATACATGTGCCTTGAGTAAGTATAGCCCATTATTGCACGGCGTGAAGTTAGGGCCCGAGCGCAGCGAGCGAAGACTCTAGTATCGTACAATATTTTATAGCATAGTCTAACCTAAGCCCGCTGTCACGCCTATTCGTGCGCTAAGCAGTCCTTTTTTGCACCGTTTTGCGAGTGCGATATACACGGAGAGAAAACTTGAATAAATATAACCTTATTTTCATGCGCCTTAGTTATGTGCATGTAGCCAATCACCAATGCCGGACTCTTAGGCCGTTTTTGCCTGAGTTTTCTTGAGGTTAGGAGATGCAAACATCATTTGCACGCAAATAAATAAACTTTACATAGTTTATATACGATTTACATAAGTTAATTATAATTATAATACGTTTTTCTATTATAATTTAGCTAAACAAAATCAATTATTAAGAATTGGTGAACGTGGAAAAAATCTTTACTGTTGACTCTCAGGCAGAAACTACTGGAGACTCCAGTAATTCTAGTTTTATGCCTATACTACTCGAGCCGCTCAGGCCGTTTTGGCCTAAGTCTCCAGTTAACGATACTTAACTTTTCTCTCCGTGTACACGGTGCAATAATGGGCTACTTATCGCACAGATAGGCGGGACTTAAGTGCGGGCTAAGGTCACACTGTGCTATAAAAAATTTTATATCACTCTAACCTCAAAATCACAACTTTGATATGATTTTTCGGCGCTCGTGGTATAAAATACCGTTCGAAACTAGTGCGTAAGTCGATTATTTAGGTGGTGTGACTTCACCACCCGTGTCGAAATGTACTATTACGTTGTGAGAACTGAAAGTACGGCTCTGACAACGATACTTTTTGGCTGATTTTCTTTTCGCTAAATTTTTTAGGTACAGTAATTGTATCGGTACAGCTGTGAGAGCCGTACAAGATACACTGAAAGCACTAATGTATAGAGTTCTTTTGTCGAAGCATTAAATAGGTTATGATTTGATATACGTACATATTTTTCACTAAAATAATCTCGATTGATAAATATACTGGATTACAGATGAAATACGCAAAAATGGATTGCGAACACGCGGTTGATCGGCGGATTTTGTGACTTTTTGAGGTTATAACATAAACATTGGCTTCGCATTGTAGCGTTGCCAACTAAATCGTAACGTTGTCAGAGCTGTACAAATACATTTTGCGCATCTGACCAATAGTGCCGTTACATTACACAAATAAATAGACTGCTTCAGCCGTCTGTAAGGGTAAATGATCAGTATAAATAGTGCTAGTACAGCAAATCAAAACTATGCTTTCTACAGCCTAAAATTTTTTTCACTGTAACCATTTAATCTTAAAAAATCCTAAATACTATTTCGAAAAAAGAAAATAAAATTAAAGAAAACGCGCTTTCATTTACTTTTTCCGAAATTATTAATATAGATTTCTTTCAAAGTTATGAAAGTTTCCAGTTGAGCAATGAAAATGCCCTGTTAAACCCTTGAAATTCTCTGTTGATTTCATGCATATTTTGGTGCATTTTGGTTGCTCAACTTTAAACTTTTATAACTTTAAAGGAAATCAATATTTTTTAATTCTGGAGAAAGCAAATGAAAGCTTGCTTTCTCTAGTTTTATTTTATTTACCTTTTTAATGATATTAAAGTCTTTCCAAGATTGAATCAATACCGTATTAGAGAGAGACCTTTTTCAAGATTGTTTTTAAAATAAAACTAAAAATTCTTAATATGTATATTATATATGTTCGTGATAATTGTTATTGAATGCGAGAAAGATGGACGTTAAACGAATTAAAATAAATTTCTTCAGCGTTTTATTGACGACGTTTCAGAAGTTTTGGTACTCCCCTTTTCAAGGATACAAGTTATAGATGTTAATAATAATAGTAGTAAAGAGCGGTAGTAAATATTAAAATACCGCATTGCTCGTATTGCGAACATTATTTTTTTTAACGAAGTGCGCGAAACTAGTTTTTTCGTGCTTCTTTTGCGTGCGCGAAGTACTTATTTCACACTCTATTGGAAAGCGTGCGCGAAGTACGCGCATACTCTGATCGTTTTACTTCGCGCACGCTGCGATCGTTCTTGCTCTTGACTTGAATGATAAACTTCACACTCGTCAGGCTCCAAAAAACTAGTTTTGCTCACTCAGTTGAGAAAAAATAAAGTTCGATACATATAAGGAAAGGGGGTGATACCCGCACGGGTGTCACCCCCCCCCCCCACCCCTCGCCACCCTCCTTGTTACACAATGTACTATTTCGTTATAAGTGTCCATAAAGTATATACTTTACGGGCACATATAACCAAAATATATTTTATTAACTATTTTTATGGGAAAATGTTCATCTACTGGGCTTGTCCCCCCAAATTTTTAAATGTAAAGATAATTTTTTAAAATAAAAATTTTTCTATACATAAGCGGGAAATTGAGAAACGTTTCCAGCATAGGTAGGTAGTTAGTCTCGTATTTGCTGATAGATATTAGATTATTAAATTACTGTTATTATAAACTGTGCGTTATACCTTTTTTCGTAATGAACCGATTTTTTTGGGCAATGAACTTGGTCTGAAGATATATAAAAGCTACATCTGTGCCAAATTTCAGGACAATTGGGTAATTTTTGCTCTAGTTATCGTGCGACAATGAAAACGCAAATTTTTTCTAAAATAATTCTTTCCTAAAAAACAAATGAAGATCATCTCTTGAAATTTTAACCAAATATAGTCTTCTATAAGTTTAATAAGTGGTTAAAATTTCAAGTCGATAAATAAAATATTTTTTGAGAAATTAATTTATGAAATATAAAAAAGTTTTCCTTAATAACAAATGACAAAGTGAAGATATTTTAAATTTTGAAAAAGGAAAATATAGGTAATTTAAATACCTTTCAAGAAAAGTTTATTATATTATGTAATAATGACTGTAAGATATAAAAAAATCAAAAAAACTAAAAATTCAAAATCGTTTTTTGGTTATAAAACAAAAGAAAATCAATAAAAACTCAAATCCATCAGGGTACCTTTCTTTTCCCGTGAGACAAAGAGAATAAGCTTTACCCGACGAAAATCGGTCGATTCGTTTCGGAGATATGAAGAGTTCAAACACACACACACACACACACAAACACACACACACACACACACACACACACACACACACACACACACACACACACACGAAAACAAAAATGATCAAAATCAACTAATATATACATATATCGCCTTAAAACATCTTTTTGAACATTTTTTTTCGAAAATTTTTTTCACCGTTACAAAGCTTCCTCTATGAGGAAGCAATAGGATGTAATAATCCAATTAGTTTAGCTAAATAGATAATCTTAAAAATTAAACAACACGGGTGCATATTTAAACCACTGAATGAATACAAAATATATAGGTTAATAAGACTCACTTCCTGCACTGTACAATCCTATTACAATATAGGATATTGAATTTATTAAACCTCATTAAATAAGCTTTCAGAAATTATTTTCGAATAATTACGTATCGCTTCCTATTTAAACCTTAATTCGTGAATTCTTATAAATATTTATTCCGGGCCATGTCGAAAATCTCGACACAGACGATAATATGTAAAAAGGTCAGACTACCGAATTCATTCACAACGATTTCAAAGTCTAGTCGCGGAGTGAAATAGTACAATATATAAAGTCTCGCGAATCGTGCATACGCAAAAGAGCGAGAATTAATTTATAGGTGCAGAAAGGGAGAAAGAGAGAACAGAGCAGATGGAGTTTACATAAATATATAACGATAATCGATAAGAGCGTAGCATATATCGTCAGAGCCGTTTGTCAATGAACCCGCAGCGCGCGATTTATACAGTGCAAGTCGGTGTAGCTCTGTGCGAGCACAGGAATGGCTTAAATGTTCTATTTCGTGGGTATTTTTGGCGTAGCATCGAACCTTTTCTGCAATTATAACTGTTGCCGTCAAAACAGTGTTAGATATTCTCTAAAAAGCTTTTTACTTTTCTACGTAATGAGTAGATTATTTTATGGAATTACTTGTTAATAAGTTAACTGAATTTTCAATTATTAAAATTATAATTTACCAATTCGTTTTAGTGTCCAATTAATAAACTAGGTTCTAATCGATATCGTCGCATGATGCAAAAGTAAATGTTTCCACCTTTACACTCTTCATTGAAAATAACTACGTGTATGGATAACTTTACCCACTCGTGTTAAAATAATAATTGAAAAGTAATCAAATGTTTGTTAAATTAAATAAAAAATTTCAGCATTTTTTTATCAGATTATTTTAATAGTTTTGAATGTTTGAAATTTTTCATGAGAAACTTTTAACAACAAATTAACAAATTTGATAATAAATTTGCCGAAGCATAATTGTTACAATTTAAAAGTTTATTCATTATTATTCTGATTAATTTGTATTTAAATCATCAATTCAATCGAAAAATCGTACTAAAATTGAATTGAAAACATGACTTTGGATAAGAATTGGATCCTTCAACACGTAATTTTTGTTACATTGTTTACTTCTGAAGTGGATGATTATATTATTATTATCCATCAAATTGCTTATTGCTGCATACTGATTGTGTAATAACCGGTCTATAATAATTTTTAGATGATTTGGATTCTCCGTTGGGCAAGTAGCTGTATTAATAGCAACAATTCGGTGATCTCGGTGAAAAGCGGACCACCGCTATGTCGCTCGAAAAATATGAAAAACATAATTTAATTCATCAATTACTGTACTCGCAACTTCTTATGACTATTGTAATTAAAAAAATGCTATATTTATGTACTTACGTATTCTATCAATGCTTGTGGTTCCGCTTGAACAATTTTTTTTCGGTTGAACAATTTCTCTGCCCGCTGCTTCAAAAACGTTTTCATTGCACTCTGTTAGACTTATAACAGAAATCTTGAAGTTTCGACGTTTTCTGTATACCCCATCCAGCAGTAAAGACAGTCGTTCCGACCAATTCGAACTTGCTAGCAGATGAGAGCTGAGCTGGAACTATGTTTGGATCATCGACGCATCCAATTAACTATAAAATCGTAAAATTAATTTAATACTTTATATTTATTACTTTAAGGTTGTATTGGCTATACGATCTAAGTCGCGAGTCAACATTACTAAAGATTATCAATAATTAATTATCAAACCGTATTTATCACTTTTTCTTTAAGCCTTAAAAATCGAAAATCGGACAAAATTTTGAATTATTTCGACTTTTAAAAATCGTATCCCTGGCAGAAATGGTAACCAACCGTTTACCATCCGTTCACCAAATCGCAAAGGTTTGGCCAACCGTTGAACCAATGGTTGGTAATAATTACCGCTTATTTCATGAAATGAATGCTATAATAAGAAAAATGATTTCTTGATACAAATAAATGGCTCATTAGCTTCGTAAATGGTGGCCGATGACGGGGTCTAGGTGGTACGCGCCGTAGGTTTGTGGCTCTAGGTGTTAGAACTCATCGAATGCGTCGTCTAGGTGTTCAGGGTGACCGATTACGGAGTCTACGTGGTGCGCTCCGTAGTTTTTTGCATCTAGGTGTCGGAATGCATCCTATGCGTATACTGTTAAAATTCTGCATGAAAATTAATGTATGTACTGGAAGCAAAATTTCATTGCAGTACATTAAATTTAATGCAAATTTTATTAAATTTAATGTACGGTACATGAAATTTAGTGTAAATTGCATTAAACTTAATGTAAATTTTATTAAATGTAATCTACATTGCATTAAATTTAATGTACTACGATGTAATTTTGCTTCCAGTACATACATTAATTTTCATGCAGAATTTTAACAGTGTAGTCTAGGTGATCGGGGTAGCCGATTACGGAGTCTAGGTGGTGCGCACCGTAGGTTCTTGGCTGTAGGTGTTCGATCTCATCGAATACATGGTCCAGGTGTTTGCGTCTACGTGTCGGAATGCATTCCATGCGTGGTCTAAGTGATCGGGGTAGCCGATGACGATGTCTAGGTAATGCGCTCCGTAGTTTTTCTCGTCCACCACGTTTGCGATGCGTTCCAACACCTGGAGCCAAAAAACTATGGAGCGCACCACCTAAACATCATGATCAGCTCTACGCATTCGATGTGTTCCAACACCTACAGCCAAAAACCTACGGTGCGCACCACCTAGACTCCGTAATCGGTCACCCGGAACACCTAGATGACGCATTCGATTAGTTCCAACACCTAGACCCACAAACCTACGCTGCGCACCACCCAGACTCTGTCATTGGCTACCCAGGCTACTTAGACCACACATGGAATGCATTTCGACACCTAAATGCAAAAAACTACGGAGTGCACCATCTAGATATCGTCATCGGTTACCCCGAACACCTGGGCCACGTATTAGATTTAACCTGAGATCTTAACGCGTAAAACTACGGAGCGCATCACCTAGAGTCCATCATCGGCCACCCCAAAGACCTAGTCCACGCATTCGATGCTTTTAATTATCGATAGTTCACTATCCACTGGCTAACCGTTCGTCAATATTTTTGTTATTCGTTCCATTTTGGTTGGGTTATTTTCTACCAGGAATCTTCGCATCTTCAAATTTTTTTCAATTCTTATTTTTTTGGTCTTATTATATTGTTCGGAGAAGAATTCCTAACAGATCGCGGAACTCAGAAATATAAAATATTTTTTCTGTTTCAAATAATTAAACATTTTCAGAAGTACAGTCAACTTGAAAAGTGAGCTCTTTTTTGGAAACCCGTGTTAAAAATTTTTAAAATATCTTTATGTCACGATTTTCCAAGGAAAAATTCTATTGGCAATAGCGGTACCAGTTAAAATCCTAGTGGCAATTCGAATGAGGTGCCAAACCTATAGGAGCACTGCACATATATGTGCAGGGATTACCACGCTGTTCTGTACTCTTACTTTTTCGATGATCTTTTCAATTTCTGAGATGCAGAGATATTTTGTAGCTGCCAGAGTAGCTATTATCATGTGGTGTATTTAGGCAAGCCCAGATCTACCACTACAATTGTACATCCATTATGGTGACATTCTATTTATAATGATTTATATCATAGAATAAAGAAACAACGTGAAATTATTTGAGGAATTAATATACAGCATGTATACTTATTCGGAAATTATGTTTAACAAATAATTTATTTTAACATCATGTTTATTAATCAAGTTAATCAATACAATATTTTTCATTCACTCACTTATTCCAGCATGGTTTCTATTATGTATCATCTTCATTTATCGATACCTTTATAAAAGTTTAGAGGGCGTGGATGATTTGCAACTGATTTGGACACGTACCTGCATTAACTCCAATAATCACGTAATCGCTGGTGAAAAGCGGGCCGCCGCTATCACCCTAATCAAATTAAAATTATATGGATAAGTTGTTGGAAATATGGGTTATTGGGTTATAATAACAATCTAGTAAATTTTCTTAAATGTTACATTTAATGTTCGCTTCACTCGGGCGACAAATTTCATACTCGTGCAATAGATACTCATGGTTCTCCGAGTTTCGCTCACTCCGTCAAAAACTAAAGTTCGATACATATGGGCGATGCGGGTGATCGTTACACGGATGCTTTTATCGCCCGAGCGACGCTCGGGCGACAACCCATGCTCGTGCGTCGCTCGCCTGCTTTGCACATTTGTATCGAAATGTACTATTCTTCTCCTGTTACACATCAAATTTTTTTCAATGAGTGCATTAAAGGGCCTTTTTTATATGCATTAAAGTTGGGTAGGTGATCGTGCATACAATTTTTCCTCGCTAAACTGTGAAAAAATATTCTTTTGTGTGACTCTCGTGCAGGTATCACCCCCTTTCCTTACATGTATCGAACTTTTTTTTTCAACGGAGTAAGTAAAACTAGCTTTTTGGAGCCTGACAAGTATGAAGTTTATCACTCGAGTCAAGAGCAAGAACGATCGCAGCGTACGCAAAGTAAAGTGATCAGAGTATGCGCGTACTTCGCGCACGCTCTCCAATAGAGTATGTAAAGCAAGTACTTCGCGCACGCAAAAGAAGCACGAAAAAGTTAGTTTCGCGCACTTCGTTAAAAAAAATAGTATATTACGATACGTGTGACTTAAGTGGCCCATTATTGCACCAGTTAAAATCCTAGTGACAATTCGAATGAGGTACCAAACCTGTAGGATCACTGCACATATATGTCCAGGGGATTACCAGGCTCTTTTGTACTCTTACTTTTTGGATGGTTTTTTCAATTTCTGATATGCAGGGATATTTTTAACTTTGAGATTCCTGCTCCGCTGAAAGTTAATTATTTGTTGTTGGTTTTAGCCAATACTGACAGAGTAACTTTTATCATGTAGTGTATTTGTGCAAACCCAGGTCTATCACTAAAGTTGTACGTCGTCGCGCGGTACGAAGAAAAGTCAACTTCTAAACTGACTTTTCTTCGCCTGCAACTTCAAAGTTGGCTTTTCTTCGTACCGTGCGACGACATCCCTTGGGGTGACATTCCGCACATAGTCTATTTGTAATGATTTATATCATAGAGTAAAGAGACAACGTGAAGTTATTTTTTTTATTATTTTTTAATGCACAACACATATATACTTCTTCGGAAATTAAGGTTTAACAAATAATTTACATTAGCATCATGTTTATTAATCAAGTTGATCAATACATTATTTTCCATTCCCTTACTTATTCCAGCAGGGTTTCTATTATGCATCGTGTGTATTCATAGATACCTTTATGAAAGTTTAGGGGGTGGATGATTTGCAGACTCATGTAGACACGTACGTGTAACTCCAATAATCATGCCATCGCTGGTGAATTAACAGTCGTAGGTTTGGCAATGTAATACCATATTATATGCCTCATGAAATTCTAACCTAATTAATAGTTCAAGAGCACATTAATCGAAACAGAGGCTCTGAATGATAATTTTGAAAGCAGATATGAATCTGGGATAAATTTCTGTATATCTCAGAATTTTCTCAGAATTTTTTCATTTTGCAATATTTTTATATACTACAAAAGGTGCATTTATTCGTAAGATCCAATTATTTTCAATCACTTATTTCTTGCTTCTGAAGCTCTGAATCTTCACAGAATTTGAACCAGAGCTTCAGTGCACTTTAATACAGCTGTCACGCAAATATCAAACGATTTTCATTTTAAATTCTATTACCGAGGGTACTCCCCAAATGTAGACGTAATCAACTTTCGATTCAGAGATATTGAAAAACTTTTGTCCATTATACTCTTTGATAAATCAGTCTGGCTACTATAAAGAGTAGGCTTCTTTCGACGTCAAAATAGTATATGCAATTTATACAAAATCTTTTACCTAACCATTAGTGAAAACCCCACCACCTTGTGGACAAGTTACAAACATAGAACGCTCGCTGTCGGCGTTCGCGCGCGGGCGATTCTCCTTTTGGACGATTTAACGAGCGCCTCGCGATTGTCGAGCGCATTATAGACGTCGCCGGCTTTACCGAGCGCGAATTTCCGGCGGTGCGCGCCACTTAACAGGCCGTAAAGTATCGGCGTCGCGATGGCGCGCGTGTCTACTGTTGTTTCTGGAATCGGTATACTTAGTTGGAGCTAAGGATAGGGTTGAAGGATTCAGCGATGTATATGTCGGGTAGAGTGGAAGGTATGTGGGTGGGTTGGAAAATCTTGTACAGAGAAAGTAAACAATGATTTGTGATAGTTAACTATATAAATTATTGTTAGTTCCATTACTTAAGGGTTTTCTCAAAGTTTGAAAATAAGATTGCTGTTTAGAAATAAAAGAATGACTCTTAAATTTATGTAAAAAAGCGAACAAAATTAATCTGCTACGTAACGCAAGATTGCATGTTCCACCGAATCCTGAAGAGTATTTAAAAAAATGCTTCTTTAAAAAAAATAGTTCTAAACTTTCAATTCGAATACTAAAACTGGATTCACGTTATCAATTTGTTTTTAAATTTAAATGAGGTAATTGACATTCGAATAAAGAAGAAAAGTTTCCATCTCACTTGGCAATTAACATACATATATTATTAGTAGCTTTCGCATTATTATAGGGTAAGTGTGCCAGTTACTGTGCCCGCTTCAGTTACTGTGCCCTTAAATCATTTTCATTTATAGTAGAGTATAATCATACTTAATCATAAATATCTAAATTTTCATATACAGTTCAATTCATGCTTTTTATTGTTAAACCCACAGTATGCCTTAATTATTCTTATAATATATTTATAGTACATTTCGAAGCGAGTGCGAAAAAGTCACACCACCTAAATAATCGACTTACGCACTAGTTTCGAACGGTATTTTATACCACGAGCGCCGAAAAATCATATCAAAGTTGTGATTTTGAGGTTAGAGTGGTATAAAAATAATTTATTAAATTTCTCATCGCGATTTCTATGATTTTCTTATCGAAACGCTTAAGAATATGTCTATACAAAAGTGATTGAAAAACTATAAAAATAACATTTTTCATAATAAAAAAATACACTTTATGTTTATAAAGCCCATCTAGTTGACAAAAGAACAATAAAAAAGTAGTTTTGATTAATATTATTGTTTAATTTAATATAATCCAGTAACTAAAACGAATTTTCGGCATGTTTCTATTACTGTGCACAGTAACTGGACAAGTTTTCATGAATGTATTTAGTTACTGTGCCCCCTCGCAGTAGACTACGTTAACCTTACTTTCTCATGCTTCGTAGCCGTAGCCTCTGCAACTGTGCAAGTCAACTTCGACGTTCGTTTCTTTATACCCACAGAGCAAATAACACAGTTTTTAATATATTTAAAAATAATATATTTTATTCCCATCTTTATTTTATTTTTTTCTATAATAAGTAAGTACTTCTATACGTAGTAAATCATAACAATGGGAGAGAAATGGATGATTTCCAGCAGGGAGTCTACTAAATATAATAAAAAAAAAACAAATTTCATGTTTAAATATATTTTATATAGTTTCTGCAGATGCAGATGAGTGAGAAAAAAAGACACAAGATTAAATACAGTGTCCAGAATCTAAGGCACAGTAATTAGAACACTGTACACTAAGTGACACACAGTAATTAAAACAATGTACACTAACTGACACACAATAATTAAAACAATGTACACTAACTGACACACAGTAATTAAAACAATGTACACTAACTGACACACAGTAACTAAATTAATGATACAGTAACTGATGCAAAGGCTTATGCTGTCATTTTATTAATTATTTAATATTCCTTACATAATATTGTATTAAAAAGGTGTTTATTCTGCTCGCAGAATATATAATTATCATATAAAGGTCTTAAGATGATTAAAAATTGAAAAAAAAAAATAGTAATTGATTAAATCCTACGGACTTCGCCTTAAGGGGCACAGTAACTGGCACATTTACCCTACAATTTCATTTTTTATTTTATTCCTTCAACAGAAATGCGATTATCTTGAATAAATTCACCAACAGCCCAATCTGTCCCTCACAATCAATCAAATCCCATTAAAAGCCTTCTTTTCCTCTCCGCACTCTCCACCTCAAAACAAGCATCGGGACCTCTCGCAGTCGACAAATTAGACAGGCCATTTCGCGCGCCGCGGCGGCGACGCCTGCCTCTTGTAAGCACTTAGCAGTCTCTCGCTTCTGCTGTCCCTCTCCTCCGCCTACTTTAACCTCTCCCCGTGTAACATTGCAAAACAAAAGTCCAAAAAAGAATCTAACGTTCGCACGCGCGCGCGCCTTTCGGATGCTCAGACGGCTCTAAATCTTGCACGCCGAAGGTTACGCACGTGTGGACGCGCTGCTGCAGTAGCAGCTTCATAGGAGTTCCGTTCCGAGGAGCGCGTTTAATTACCCGCCGGTTTACGAGCCGAGAACGCTGACGTAGCCGAGTGTGGAAGAGCGGCGTTTTTTCGGGGAAGCCGCGGAGGACTGCACATATATATAGTTTGCGAGGGCCTTTGAGGTTTCGGGTGTGGCGGTGAGGGGCTAGGATGGCTGTGGAAGCATTGTGTGGGGGCAAGGGGGTGTTGACGGATTTGAATTTCCCGCGTGTTTGAGCTTTAGTGCGCGGAGAATTATTATATACGGGACGGGGGATAATAAACCGCGTTTGCGTGGGGTTTCGAGCTTTATGGGACGGACTATAACGTAACTGTCTTGGGACGCAGTCTTGGGATGAGTTAGGTTGGAATTCGGCATTTTTTGTTTTCAATTTTAGAATTAGAATTTCGTTTTCATTTGTGCAGTGCAGGTTAGAAATTGAATCTCGCTAGCTAATGACGATACAGAGTTATATCTTTGAAATGTAATAATGCTTTTTAAACAAAATGCGTCTGCTTGAGTTCGCAGGCTGAAGTTTCAAGTCAAAAAGCTTAAATTCAAGCAACTAAAATATTAGAATTCAAGTGAGTTTTTGGATTTCTATTTTATGTACGCAGTAAACTATTCACCATCAAAATTAATATAAGAAAAAACTCGACTTTCATAAATTTACTTAGTCGGCACGACTCAAGCTTATAAGTATCACAAGAATCTTACAACCAAGACACCAAAGCACACTCGTAAATCGGCAATAAAGTATTTCTTATCCGACTATAAGCGCACCTTTATCCCCTTACCCTACAGTTTGCTTGCAAAAATCGAATTTTCCACGTCGACTCTATCGTCCACCCCCAAGGTCAAAGACACCTCGGCCACATGTCGTCGGGCGAAGGGAAAAAAAGAGAGAGAAGCGCTCGCGTCGGCAAATTGATGACTGGGAAAATTGGGGGGCGTTCGAAAGGGACAGTATATACCTAAGTACCGACGCAACGCGAGCGCGCGCGGTTTGTCGCGTGGTAAATGGATTAAGCGCGTGCGCGCACACGACTACGCCTACGAATATATAGAGCGTTACGCGAATTTCCTTAGAAGTGTATATAAGTACAAAGTTTGCTGTTACGATGAGCTTTATTGTGTGGTGTTTTCTGAAGTGTTAAAGAAACGTGCGGCAGTAGCGAATAGGTGAATAATTATTAATCAATGTAATCTTAATTCGAAGTTGTTTTTGCATTTGCTGATTTCAAATTTCGAAAAACATCTGTTTTAGAAATAAGAAAAACATCACAGAATTTGACCATCATAATCAACTATTTGAAGAAAAAAATATCTGAAACGAATCATAATTAGAAAAATTGTTAGTTGGACGTATTTTAAAAAAAATTATGTATAGACTGTTAATAAATGAATAAATAAAATGAGCCCATAAAAAACAAAGCTTCAATCTCTTAAACATAACCATCGTAATATTTTTTTCATCAACAAAAGGAAAAAAAGAACTCCACTCAGAACCTTCCGTATACTCTTTGTCACTCTCTCTCTCTCTCGGCGCTGCACCCGTGCGCGCCCGCCAAGTGCCATTTTCTCTTTCCCCTCCTGTTCCATAACACACCTCTCCTCTGGCGTGCGTGCGCACGCACGTATATAAACGTGCGCTGCTGCCTGTACATCGCGCGTTCCTTTTTCCGCACCTGCGCATTTCAGAATGAATAATGCAGCCGCGTGAAAATTCGCCGTCGCGCAATTGCGCAAGCCTGCACGCGTATAATCGTTTATACGGCTATATAGCGCTGGAGGAAATTACTACGTGCGTGCCGCAGGTTCGCGTGTTGCGTGGTCGATTTTCCGCTTAGCTTCCCGGAAATTGCTTAGGAGAGGTCGCCTGTTGGTGGGGGTGATCAGAGGTGTACTTTGCGCCTGAGTGGTTGTTATGACGGTAATGGGGGATATATAGTTTAAAATAGTGCGCGGTGTAATTTCTTTATTGAAGTGAATTTTAGATAGTCTCTGATATTATTGATATTTTTTTTTAATGTTTTCAAATGCGGGCGAATCCGATAATCGAGTTGTATGGCTGTTCGAATAAAGAGTGTGAGGAAAAATTATTGGATTTTACTTCGTCGAAGTTTACCGAGGCGATTAATTATTTAGTCAATGTAATCGTAACTTTCTGGATTATGACAAGCAGTTTTATTAAATTAAGCGTTTATTGTCACTTGGACGTTACGTTAATAATACTTAATTAAATTGTTTACAGATAATATCGAATTAAGTTTTTCAAAGATAATTCAATCAATTTTCAAAGTAAACAAACGTTCTATAAATTATTTCACTTTGGCATGATATAAGTATACAAAGGGAGAAACATATGATTAATATTTTCTTTGAAGTGAATTATAAAAGTAGCAATCATATATTATATGATTTGTTTCTGAAGTGCAAGTAATATTATATGAATAACCGAGAATTTTTGTAATTAATACATATACCTACTATTGAATTTCATTTGTTTAATTATAATATATTAAAACTTTAGACACTAGTTATTTATAATGACATATTCGTTATAATATTAGGGGCTAAACTAAATTAATATTCAAGTAAACAATGCTGTCAAATATCAACATAACAATTATAATAGTTAGTTATTATCCTCTAACAAAATGAATAACGAATCTATTCTTGCATGTATACCGATAAAAATCAAACTCCTATAATAGTCTCTTGTCACACCAAACTTACCCAGAATCATTCCGCGCACGTCCATCACCCATAATCTCCTCAACAATTACCCGAGAAACAACACTAAACACTATCTCTCCTCCGATCGGCTCCTAAAAAACTCCCTGCGCCATAAAACCTCTTCCCTCCCTCACGAAAACTCCGCGTCGCGAGTCATAAACCTCGCATCCGGTTCTCCGTACGGAGCCGTCATTTTCCATTTTTCAAGCAAGCCTTCCCCGATTAATCTCTCTCTCTCTTTCCCCCCATTCGAAAAAGCCCAAAAAATCTCTCGTTAGGCTCCGACTCTCCTGCGCTCTCGCCTCCATCTCACGCGCAATTGACGTCGCGTCGCGTTTCGCGGGCAGTTAACTTGATATAGCCGCCGCCGCCGTCGCTGTTTAGCAGCAGGAGCTATTTGTCCCCCCCCCGCGCGTGTAAGTATATTTTTAACGCGTGCTCGCGCGCTCGTGTTTGGTTTTTCGTGTAATTGCGCAGCGCGCAGGATGCTTGGGATGTGTGTACCTACGCGTGTAGTCGTTTTTTCACGGTGGTGGTAGCGCGAGGTTGTCGGGAGTAATTGGGAGGTTAAGAGGATGATGGATTGATGGTGCGGGATGTTGGAGGGATTAATAAGGGATGATGATGGTGTCGTGGTTTGTCGCTGCGGCGGTGGTCCGATATCCGACGAGGATTTAGTGGATTATGAATTCTGAATGGGGAGCTTTTCGTGCTTTTCGGGTCAATGGAGTAAGAGGGATAATAATTTATTCATTTTGTCATTTGATATTCCGATTCATGTCTGCGCGGAGTTTCATTCAAGAATAGTGAATAACAATTGACGTGCTTGTCAAGCCGGTGGTTTTGTATCAAATGTTTTTATTTACATTGAAAATTTATGTTTCGTATAGACGGTATCTGGACTTTAGCATATTTGAAATATTTAAATTTATTAAATAATAAATCTAATGAAAAATGTCAATTCTTATTTGAAATATATTCTTATCAAGTTTATTTTCGAATTATTCATTTTGCGATTGATCTTAATTATATTCGATTCTTTGAATATCCATATTACTTAATTTTTAATGTATAGCAATTTCAATAAAAGTTTCAACGAAGATTAAAACTGTTTGAAAATTACCTGTATTATTCAGACTATATGCGATCATTAAATATCCATTTTCATTAAAATATATGAATTTGATTACAAAACATAATGACATTTTGCCATCAAAATATCGAGATCTTGCATAACCAATCATTAATTATAACATTCGTATGACAAATAATATCTATTAATTAATGTCACATCTTTACATGCAATCCAACTATAGTTTTAATTCCGACGAAATTTCGAGCATAAAAATTTAAAATGACTGAATATTAATCTCCATTCCGCATAATTAATTCTAAAATAGCCTGCGTACATTAGAAAAATTACATTCCTATTAAAACGTCGGTCGAAAAATTCTATTCCAACGATTCTCACGAGCAGACCACGTGTCCCACAGATCTGAAAAACAACAACTTCTGTCACATATACCAGCAAGAAAACCAATCACACATCCGTCAATCTCATCGGCAACCATCACATACACAACGCACATTCCACTAATCGATAAATTTCCCATCATAGATGAAAGAGTTCTCTTGTACTCTTCCTCCCCTCGATACAAAAATACACCGTCGAAGAATCTCTCTCTCTCTCCTCTTCTCCTCCTTCTTTTTTACGAGGCGTAACGCTCGCGAGCGCTAGGCCGCAAATAACTTTCCTCCCCAATTTGTCGCTCCTGTCTTTGTCGGCTCAGGCGCGCGTGCCTTTTTTACCGGCTTGATTAACGCGCCGGGGCTTCCGAATCGGCGCCGATCGGAACGTGCGCATGTTGGATGGTTGTTCGAGAGCGCGCGGGGAGATGAGGAGGAGGAGGAGAAGAAGAAACAAGGGGAGGCGACGGAGCGTTAAACGCGCTGATGAAAACGTTGAGCGGCATGATGTGGCAGTGATATCTGGGACTGTGAGGAAATTGTTTTTTTCAGTTCGGGAAAGGGAGAGGAAGATGTATGCGTGGTTTAAAGATGTGGGACAGAAGTATGATGCGGTAGAGCCGTTGAATGTTACAAGTTAAACTCATCTTTTTACAGCGTTTTAGTATAACGAATATTCGTATGCACTATAAGTATACGCATTGTATCGCTTTTTTATATTTGGATAATTATCTTTTTAACGACTATTCCCATCGTTAAACAACGTGACGCACAGCTACTCTCTCATTCATCCAATCAATTCGCCTATTCATAAAACCGTCGTTCTATGGTCTAAAACGTTTTCCCAAACTCACTCGCACGTACCGCAGCTAGCGCACTTAAAAAAAAGCGATAAACCGCACTTACGTGCCCGCGCGCCGCAATTTCAAGAACCGCCATATAGAACCTCCTCTCCCCCATACATAATTCATTTCATACATAGCCTTCGGGCTGCCGAAATCAAAGAACAATAAAATCCGAATCGACCATTCGGCTTCGGGCGCACGTATATTACAACTCGACGGCACGCCGCAGCATCTATGCAAACGAATTTCTTTTCTCATTGAAGAGGCACCGACAAATTAGTCGGAACATCGGCGCGTTGTATACACACACACACACACTGCATTCCCGGGCTACGCGCGCACGTGATGCGCCGAAAGACCGGAGGCCGCGCGTGTGCGGACAGACGCATCATACACGCGCACACACGCCCCCGCGGCGGCGACTTTGATGCGCGCGGCGCGCGGACTTTGAGGAGCGCGGGCGCATCGACGATGACAAGTCGGCGCAATTGAAATGCGCCCCGTGCGCGGAAATTCGGGGATGGCTTCTTTTTTCGTAGCAGCGCTTTGGCGTCGTGTGTGTCTTCGCGAACGTAATCGGCTTGTTAATTGGATATGTGGCCGGGTGGGTGGATGCGCTGCGCGTCAGGTCTGAACTGCTTCCGTCTTCCTCTGGCGATGGGTGGGTGTCGTAGGGTCTTAATCATTGGTATAATTGGAATCTGTTGTCGCAAGTGATATTTCATTTATAAATGTACAAAAATAAAAAACATGTGTACAGTTTGCCTGTTTAAAGAGACGATGAACATTTTTAAATTTCACGTTTTGCCTTGTTATTGAGGTTCCTCGGTGTATTTATTTATAATGTGGAGTAATAAAAAAAAAAAACGTGATTTTGAAAGTAATAAAATTTGTTATCATAGATTACGCACGAACGAAAGAAGCTATTATCTCTGTGTTTGTCGTACCGCACGATGTTCTTTCTATCCATGAGTTATGGCCATGCAAAAGCAAATATGAAAAAAAAAAATATTTCATTCGAATGAAATTATATAGCAGCAAAATCTATAAAAACCCGAAATTCGTTTAAATCGCTCCGAGTCATATATATTTACAACTTAATGTCGAGTAAAAACTATAATCAAAATTGGTAAAATAATTATTCCTAGTCACTTAAGAAAGCCATCACGAAAACGAAGCCAGGAGCGGTTTCACAATTTTAATTATTTTTGATTTTTATAAAACCGGCGACGTATACAAGTCGATTTACATTCAATTACAGTAAAAATCGACCGCTACCATGCAGGCAGATAATTAACGAAGTCTGTCTGAAAAAATGACAATAGCCACGTCGACCAAAATCCCTAACGATCACACCACGTTACTTTCTCCCCGAAATCTGAAATCCAGTAGCTCAACACACCGCTGGACAATATTCCTTGCGTTCACGCATATTCGCTGCACATTATTTGTGAGACATATCCTTTGTACGATATCACCAATCCCGTTATTTATTCGACACTTACGGAATGCATAAAAGTAGGTACGAATATAGTATTTTCATTTTAGATATATTTCTTGGAATAATCTTTTTATTACAAATGTGATCTTTTTGTATATAATTCAAATTTGGCGAGTAAGTTGAATATCGAATGGCCATTTTTTATAAACATATTCCAATAATTAGAAAATTGATACTCTGTTTTCGATTTAGAGTGTTTCATTTATTATTGACTCCAAGTTCTCTATTGCCCAATTCACAAGAACTTTTATTATCTTGTAGAGATGATTCTGCTGGTATACCTGGCTGTCTTTTATTAGTTAGTAAACGGTGATATTGGTGGTTTAAACAATCACGGGATAATTTTAATAAATTGACGACGATGTTTTGGAGTACTTTTTTGTACTCCTCTCCAAGTCTTTTTATTAGGCAAAAAAATAGAAAATATACAATTAGCAAACATACATAATAAAAATTAACACTATCTTACATTAAGTTTTTATATTAATTTGTATATTTCTGATGAGGTAGATACTGATGGCTTAGATTTAGAAAGGTCTCGTCGACATGGGATGTTAGTTTAAAGACTGTATTCAACTACACTGTAGTTTTTAAAATGACACTTGAAATTTAATTTAATGTGTTTTTTAACTCTTTTGACTGTTCTAAAGGCTCTTATATCTTCTTTCATTATTCGTTATTTAACCTTGTATATGCTCAAATAAAATATTACAGACTACGTGGTTCCATGTATAAATAATGATAACCAAAAACCTGATTTAAATACGGCCACACACATTTGAAATTAACGAAATACAAGTATGTAAAATAATCGATTAATATAAATTATTGTGTTCATTAACAGTAGTTTTCCTCACTAGGGCGTAAAGTTCAACTTTACGCACCGAGTGTTGGACGATCACGAGGTCGTAAAGATTTCGCCCGCGTGGCGAACAATACTTTTTTTTTAAATATGAGTAAAGCATGTCGTCGCATTGTTTGAGTGTGTAAAGTTGAATTTTATGCATAGCATGCGTAAGCGAAGCTTTACGCACACTATGTGTGAAATTCAACTTTACGCATGACTGAAAACGATGCGAATCGACGTACTTTACGCATACTATGCAAAAAATTCATTTATTGGCTATAAAACTTCATAAAAATATTTATGATTTATAATCTTCTTTGAAAATTTTAAGTTAAGGGGCCGTTGCACTATATTAACACTGTTTTATCAGCGGGATATGTAAAAGTGATTAATATAATAAAAGAAGGCGTCTCTTGCTGGTCAAAGACTTACCTAATTCTTATGTAGATGGCAAAGATGACTTCTCCAGTTTACTCTAGTAAGTGAATTAAAATAAATTTTTTTATAAAATCATTTATTAAAAATATTTTACAGTAAATATCGTCAATATATGGGCGTGAATCACTTGTATTTGTAAGTACAGAGACAGGTAATTCGAAATTGATGACAACATTATTTTCTCAAAGTAATCGAGATGTATATGGAATTGACGTGATGCTGGTAATACTTGGAAATTTGTTCACAATCCAGATGATTTAGCTACTAGCTTTGAAACTCAAGCTAATAGTGAGCCTATTAAAGCTTCATCATAGCTATTTTTATCACTAATTCTTTTATTACTTTTTGGTAGTTGAATTGATTTGTTCCTTGTCTTGCTCATATTGTTTATATAATTATTTCTTAGTGTTGTGTAGTGGAAAGATATTGATTCTAAGTGGAATACTTTTCTTATTTCTAGAGGTGGATTAATTCGGGAAAATTTATTTTTATTTATGATTTTCAGTATTTTGTTTTGTGTTGATTGTATTAGTTTCATATTTTTTTTGTATGCACCACCTCAAGCAATTACTCCATAATTAACTAAACTATGAAAGAAAACATAATGCATTTAATTTTTTTTTAATTAATTTTCTTCCAATTTCTACATTTTCATAGGTACATGTTTTATTTCGCGTTGATAAGTACAATTATTTTCCACGAAAATATTACCTGATTTAGGATACACAATAACTTTCTATACAAAAAAATCTTCACCACAACAGGCAGGAATGTTTGAAATATTTTATTTTTTAAAACACACAATATTGGACAACTTATTCTGAACACATTGAGCGATCAACCAAACCATGTTGCACATAGGTAAATTACTATTAAAAATAGAAAAATATTTTCAAGACAAGATTTAATCATAATAATATAGTTTAGATTTCTTCGCTTTTGAAGACACACGCGCGTGCTCTCACACACACACGCACGCACACACACGCACACACACACATACATAAAAATCTAAAGTTTGGCAGAGTCTCATTGGGCAAGTTTGAGAGAAGCACTGTCAAACATGAACGTTACCCAAACTTGTGCCAAACGTAATTTTTTTTGCGCGAGCGCCCGGAAGAGAACGACGACGACTGAAGACGCGAATTCTACGTGAACATAATTCAAGAATCACTCAGGCAACACTCTTGGTTCGCTCGCTAATCTCTCGTGCAATTGCACGGAAAATCAAGGCCCTAATCAAGGACAAAAACCCGAAGTACTGGCTCGCGCGCGCGTCTGTTGCGTACTCGTTACAACTTATAATTATTGCGCAAATAATATTATAACGTGACATCGACATGAGAAAAAGAAAAATAGTAGAGAAACAAGAAAATTCATTTTTTCGATTTTCTACAATTTTGACATTTCTCTACAAAATTGACCACAAAGAAATAATTTAGATATATTATTTTGCATATCTGTACATTTATGTAGTCTATTTTAAAGTTGAGACGATTATTATTTGCAATATATCAACTATAAATGCAAGCTATGCTTGTACATAGTTTTCTAATTTCTTATCAGCATTCTCATTTTTTTTATATGTTAATTTCTGTTACGTGCTGATATGTTAGAAAATCAAAAAATCGTATAATAAGACTTTTAAAAAATATTCGAAAAATTATTCGACGAATAAATTTTCGATTATTTTTCAAAACAAGTCTAAAGGTCTAGTTTTTATACGAAACGTGTTTATAACAAAATTCTTTCATTACATTTAATATTTACCAAAATAAAATTTTTATTCGCATAAAATTTTGCAGACGATTAATGCCTATCTCTGGTTAAAACGTTACACGGGGGGGGGGGGGGGCGAAGTTTCGACGATTCACTATAAAATCGAGACAACTAACGATTTTTATAAATTCGACATAAGTCGTTGTCGAATGTACATAATTCCGAAATTTTAAATGACGAAAAACGTATTTTCGAATGTAACAATTTACCTACTGTACAAAATATCTAATTTCAAACTACAGAATTTTAATAAAGAGATAATAAAGATATTTCCAAATAAATCGTTAGAAACTAGCTACATCTACATTAAAATTCTGTAGTTTGAAATTCAATATTTTGAACGGTAGCTAAATTGTTACATTCGAAAATACGTTTTTCGTTATTTAAAATTTCGGAATTATGTACATTCGGCAACGACTTATGTCGAATTTATAAGAATCGTTAGTTGGCTCGATTTTATAGTGAATCGTCGAAACTTTGGACCCCCCCCCCTCCCCGTTACACACTATCTGGTTATCTGGTTTCGTGTACAAATAATGATAACTTAAATTTCATTCGAAGCCAGACGACCAAAGATAGGTTGAAAAATTTCAGTTTTGTTTTCTGTGAATACGGCATTACGCATACGAACTGAGTGCATTGATCATTTTATGAGTACGTAAAAGAATTTATATAGTTTAAATTATTGTATGAAAGACCCAGTCAAAATGGAACGCCCGGCCAAAATCGGACACCGAATTTTCTTGGATTTATAATAGACGGAGGTATAATAACAGTGGCAATCAATAGATAGGATAATTCTTGACTATTCATGATAGTATGAATTCGGCACACGTGTCGATAAGGTGATAATGATATTGTTATGTGTGAGCTTATCTCGAGTCACTACGTACGAAGAGTTTGAGGTGTTCGTGTCGTTTCGAGCGAATACTCGAAACGATGCAGTGAAATACAACAAGAGCTAAAGTATAACTTGAGTTTTTAATGCTATATAAATATAATATTTTCATCGTACAAATAATGAATTTAAATACATTAATGTGTATATTATTGTATATAAATTTCTTATATTTATATATTTTATTAGCTACCTAATTGATGCAATGTAGTTATTTTGTCTATTATAAGGAATTAGACTCATAAATACGAGCTTGTAACGTCGGTTGCTCCTCCCCTGCCGGACGCTCAGGAGTTTACCAAGGTGTGGAAAGGGGGAGTAAGAGTGTCAGGTGGCTTAAGGTGGCTCGTGCGTTTGGTGCCGTATCAAGTCGGGGTCCCGCAAGGGGCTTCTTTATTATTGCCAAATTAAGTTAACGTATTTTACGTAAATTTATTGTAAATAACTTCTAAATGTTCAAACAAAAAAAAGATTTTATAAATAAGTAAAAACTTTGCTAATTTGTCGCTACATTTATATGACTGGTCGCAGTGCGCATGTGCAGTAGCACATTTGTAACGTTTACTGTTAATATCTTTTTTGTTTGGTCGTTAACCTATAATTCTGATAATATCATTAGATTCTTCACAAAAAAATCTTTAATTTCATATATTGTACATTAAAAACTGCTTTTTTGCAAGTTACTACGAAGCAATAAACTGTTCATTCCCATAAGGTTATGTGTTAAACGTACCTATTTATAAACTCAGTTTTTTCGATAATTTGGTCGTTGACCTACAATTTTCTTAGTACAGATCGAAAGTTTAATGTCTAAAGAATATATTTGTTAAATTTAAGATGTATCTGCTTTTTTATAAGAAATTACATGAGCCACCTTAAGAGACCAAACGCATAGTCATATATTTAAATATAGAAAAAGGCTATTTATTTGGCTAAATAACAAGAAGCAAAGAAACTAAATAATAAACTAAATAATTAACATTCGCCACCATTTTGGCTGGGTCCGCCTTAGTTCGCCACCTGAAACATGTAAACCAAAACAAACGTGTTTACTTCGGCGTACGACCAAGTCCGCGGAACTTAAAGACTAAATGCTATCGCAGCGCCCTGTCGCAGGATGGCCTCGGTTATGCTAACCCTCGATACAACGCGTACGTCGAGTCACGGTGGCGTCGGCGCGGTGAGTCGGCGTCAAGGTCGTAAAGTTCGGGGTCCTGTTCCGGTGTTTACAGTACGTGAATGCCCCCCTTCCCTTAGTCGTGTGTGCACACGCCGATTGAGGGGGTGGTAGCCTTGGGAACTCGGTCTGGGCCTACCTCGTGAGCTCACAAGGGTAGGATCAGGGTTCGTTCCGATTCCTGTTCCGGTATCTACGGTCGGTGAATGCCCTCTTTCCTTTAGTCACGTGTGCCCACGCCGACTAAGGGAGAGATAGCTTCGGGCACGCGGCCTGGTCTATCTCGTGCTCTCACGACAGTAGAACCAGGACTCGTTCCGGGTTTTCCTGGCGCCGGTCCAATTAGTCCGCGTTCCACTAGTCACGTGTGCTCACGCAGACTAGGGGCCCAAAGACTCTAGGAACACGCCTCGCGGCTACTTCGTGTGCTCACGCCAGTAGAGGCGGGGTTGTTCCGGTGCTCCAGGCACAGGCAGGAGTAGTTCGTGTTCCTGTAATCACGTGTGTGCACGACGACTAAGGAACAACGGTCCCGGGTACACGGCCTGTGACTACCTCGTGTGCCCACGACGGTAGTACCAGCAGGTGTGCCGGGGGTCAGTATGCAAGGAAGCGGTAGTTCGCGTTCCGCTAGTCACGTGTGCGCACGACGACTAAGGAACAGCGGTTCCGGGTACACAGCCTGTGACTACCTCGTATGCCCACGACGGTGGTAACAGCAGGTGTGCCGGGGGTCAGTACGCGAGGAAGCGTAAGTTTGTGCTCCTCTAGTCCCGTGTGCGCACGAGGTCTAAGGAACAGCAGTTCCGGGTACACGGTCTGTCACTACCTCGTGTGTCCACGATGGTGGACAGGTGTCCTGGTGATCGGTGTTGTCCGATGGCTGGCGATACCGAATTCCTCACGTGTGCCCACGAGCGGAAGATGGTAGGTCCAGTCTATTGGACGGTCGGTCACGGTCTCTCTCTCGCCGGTCTCTGAGCTGCTTATATAGGATAGATTCGGTGATAAGATGCGCGCGCCGGTCTGAAGTCGCGTCGGTCGCGGTGTGCGCGCGCCGGTGTGAAGTCGCGACAATCTCGGTACAAGGCGGCTTTACATGGAGCGGCGTGAGTGCGCGCGCGCGCGCACGTTCGTGGACCAAGCGAACTTACATGAGGCGGCGTGAGCGTGCGCGCGCATATTCGTCGGAGAGAAATTCGTTGCCTTTATAATATGAAAGGCGTTGCTACTTTCGTATCAACTTTTATATTGCGATTGTAGTGTTATGAACTGCGTTTCCGTAGACGAGTCGTGCAACACATAAAGGCAATTCTACAATGGAACCTTGAATATTGATTTCTGATAAAAGTTAAATAAAATAATATTAAATAAAATAAAAGTTAAATTAAATAATAATAATTATATGCGTTCCCATAACAATCTCGATCTAAAATTCCTAAGGTAGAATCTATATATTAATTAGTTAATTAAATAAGTTATAAACAAGTAATTAACAATAACTCGAATAGGAGCGGTAATGAATTTATTAACTAATTACCTTTAACAAATAGTAATTGCGCCCATATAATTAAACTATTAATAGCAAGGTCAACGCGCTAACGAACATATTGAGATTAGCAATAAAACTAAATTAACGGTAGTAATCTGCGATTAAATTAACAACTATTTGGACAATAAACATTAATTACATTATAATAATTAGCGATAACAGCAGGCATAATAATAATTCATTAGGGAAGCTCGCTCGGGTAGGAAAAGCTCTGTTACAGGAGTCACCCCAAGGACGAGCAACAGATTACAACACGAGTGACCCTCAAAGACAAGCGATGGACGACAACACGAGTGACCCTCAAAGACAAGCGGCGGATGACAACACGAGTGACCCTCAAAGACAAGCGACAGACGACAGCACGAGTGACCCTCAAAGACAAGCGACGGACGACAACACGAGTGACCCCTAAGGCAAACGACGGACGACAACAAGGTCAATCCAACGGACGGAGACCAGTAAACACTTCCGAGAGACGGAAAGCGTAAACACTTCGAAGAAGTATTTATCCGTGAGGCACCCCCAGAGACAGCTGACAGTCAACAATAAGGGTCACCTCAAGGACGAGTCAACGGTCCAGCAGCGACAAACAATTCCTGGAGCCGGCGCACAGTGGCGCGGAACGACCCAACGGCCCGAGCCGTCATCAACGGCCAATCACGGATCAGCAGCATCCTACGCCACTGACGGGGGCGGCTCCCCACCCGCTGCCTAAGCGCTCTCGACCCTATTTTCCAGTCAGGGGGCCTTCCATCGTCACGCCCTCGACTCTAGAGTGGGGGAGGCTTCCGAGGCAACCTGGCGCCCTACAGCCTCTACATCATACTGCCTCCCACCACCAACCTAAAGCTTCCAACCAATAGCGTTCCTGCAAGAATCATCGTCAACGGCCGAAGGTCCGCGTCCAGGATATAAAAGAAGAGCCCCGGGCCGCCAGAGTCAGTCGCTACCAAGCACATGATAAGCTTCGTAGTTGTTTAATTGCACTAGTGCACGCGCCCTGATCACGTCACTGTGTCAGTTGCAATTACGCCGTTTGAATTGTATAGAGTCACGCTTTTAAGTCAATTTGTTTGTTAAAAGTAACAAGTTCTCGACTAATTCAATAAACATCAAGTTAAAGTTCATTCTCTCGAGTTCAAGTCTTTATTTAAATTCCCGCAACTCTGTGCGCTTTAGCGCTTAATTGAGCAAACGAATTCCACGTTCCGACTGGTCAACTTGGCGACAATTGCAGAAGCACCTTTCTGCTCGCCGAACCCGACTCGGGTCGTAACAGTAACACGCCGCTGCTGCTATCTTGCCTTGAGGTTGATGCTACGAAAGCATTGCTTCGTCTATACCGAATTCACATGGAACTGTTGCCATAAGAGCAACAGTTCCATGTGAATAGACCACGGCACGCAAGAATAAGGGATAACCGGAAGGATAAAAAAAAAAGTAACAGTTTCATGTGAATAGGGTATGCGCGTCTTGAGATTTTTACATGCACCAAGAGCATACGAATATCTCTTAAGATTGTTCTCGCGTTCGCCAGCTTCCAAATGAACCTGGATAGTTCGAATAAAATTAGTACATATTCTTCACGTGGATTCCTACCTAACCATTGAGCGCGAAATTCAAATACATAAATTGACTCGTTTGAGCCGTACTAATATTCAAATATAATGAAACAATCTTGAACATGCTATTAAATTCAATAGTGGATAAGTTAGCAAATAACAAAAACATTTGTAATATGTGAATTATCATTATCATTTATTATTACCAGTTTAAAGACAAATATAACATCAAATCGTTGAAATTGAATGGAGTATTTCGATTTCACATCGCAAACTTGACCTTGATCCGGTAAACATAATCGGCAAGAACCCGCATGCCGCTCGCCAATAGCAATGATCGCTCGCGGCCGAATAATAATGAGAGATAATCTAGTTGCGCTAATAATTGTCTCTAATTACTAGAGATTCTCGGAATCTCGCAAAGGTGGCCACCTTGGATGAGCCTCGCATGAATGCGGAACGCCGTGTCGCACGACTCGCATCTGCAAATGACAAGAAATTCGTCGAACAGCGCCACAATGGCCGAGCTGTACGAATTCTTGTTGCGATAGCGGACCCGTCGGTCGGCTTCATCGCACGAATTGCATGGAAGGGGCTGAAGATTCTCGGAACCTTGCCCGAATGGCCGTGTCGCACGAGCCTCGCATGAATGCGGAACGCCGTGTCGCACGACTCGCATCTGCAAATGACAAGAAATTCGTCGAACAGCGCCACAATGGCCGAGCTGTACGAATTCTTGTTGCGATAGCGGACCCGTCGGTCGGCTTCATCGCACGAATTGCATGGAAGGGGCTGAAGATTCTCGGAACCTTGCCCGAATGGCCGTGTCGCACGAGCCTGCGCATGAATGCGGAACGCCGTGTCGCACGACTCGCATCTGCAAATGACAAGAAATTCGTCGAACAGCGCCACAATGGCCGAGCTGTACGAATTCTTGTTGCGATAGCGGACCCGTCGGTCGGCTTCATTGCACGAATTGCATGGAAGGGGCTGAAGATTCTCGGAACCTTGCCCGAATGGCCGTGTCGCACGAGCCTGCGCATGAATGCGGAACGCCGTGTCGCACGACTCGCATCTGCAAATGACAAGAAATTCGTCGAACAGCGCCACAATGGCCGAGCTGTACGAATTCTTGTTGCGATAGCGGACCCGTCGGTCGGCTTCATCGCACGAATTGCATGGAAGGGGCTGAAGATTCTCGGAACCTTGCCCGAATGGCCGTGTCGCACGAGCCTGCGCATGAATGTGGAACGCCGTGTCGCACGACTCGCATCTGCAAATGACAAGAAATTCGTCGAACAGCGCCACAATGGCCGAGCTGTACGAATTCTTGTTGCGATAGCGGACCCGTCGGTCGGCTTCATTGCACGAATTGCATGGAAGGGGCTGAAGATTCTCGGAACCTTGCCCGAATGGCCGTGTCGCACGAGCCTGCGCATGAATGCGGAACGCCGTGTCGCACGACTCGCATCTGCAAATGACAAGAAATTCGTCGAACAGCGCCACAATGGCCGAGCTGTACGAATTCTTGTTGCGATAGCGGACCCGTCGGTCGGCTTCATCGCACGAATTGCATGGAAGGGGCTGAAGATTCTCGGAACCTTGCCCGAATGGCCGTGTCGCACGAGCCTGCGCATGAATGCGGAACGCCGTGTCGCACGACTCGCATCTGCAAATGACAAGAAATTCGTCGAACAGCGCCACAATGGCCGAGCTGTACGAATTCTTGTTGCGATAGCGGACCCGTCGGTCGGCTTCATCGCACGAATTGCATGGAAGGGGCTGAAGATTCTCGGAACCTTGCCCGAATGGCCGTGTCGCACGAGCCTGCGCATGAATGCGGAACGCCGTGTCGCACGACTCGCATCTGCAAATGACAAGAAATTCGTCGAACAGCGCCACAATGGCCGAGCTGTACGAATTCTTGTTGCGATAGCGGACCCGTCGGTCGGCTTCATCGCACGAATTGCATGGAAGGGGCTGAAGATTCTCGGAACCTTGCCCGAATGGCCGTGTCGCACGAGCCTCGCATGATTCGCTTCGCCCGCTTCGACGAGCGTGTTATGAGTGTCGTCGCGCATCCCGCGAACGCCTCTCAACCTGGTCATACTTCACGCCTTCGAGTCGGATATTTACCTGGCAACTGTAGATGGTGCACTTCTAGGGGCCGCTGCCGTGTTTCTTAACACCTCGTCTGAGGCGAAGGCGAGAAGAGCGATGCAGACTGTTGCGGAGCCTTAACACCTCGTCTGAGGCGAAGGCGAGAAGAGCGATGCAGACTGTTGCGGAGCCGTCTTCCTTTCACCTCCGTTTTCAATCCTCCCCTTGGAGAGCGAGACAAACGAGCTGATACGGGGACGACCGATCCAAAGCAAGAAAAAACTCTTCCTCTTTCTACTTCTTCCAGTGGTGTGCTTGTGAGAGCGCGCGCAGAGACTAGCGAGGAAGGAAAAACGCGCCAGCTCTTTCCCCTCCTTCGTCGTCGATTTCTACCAGAGAGAGCGCGCCGCTGATTGGGCCGCCAAAACTCACGCTCGCCAGTCCGCAGTGCCCGTCCAAAGGTGCACGATCGAACATCGCGCATGCGCGCCCTACGAACGCCGAACCTACTCCCACCGAATACGTCTTTACGCTCCAACAAGATTGTTACTTTTATAGTAAATGAGCACGATAGAAAATACGCATGATCAAAGTCCATGCGTTGATTGTAACGAATTTCTCTCCGTGTGGACAACCGGGGCACGAGGCGCGGATCTAACCTATTTTGGTGCGCGGATCGTGGGGTGTAATTACAGGTTAGTAACGAGGCACGATCGCCCTCGTTACAAGCTAAATAGCAACAAATTGGCCACGAAATCTTCTATTATCCACAATTCTTAAATTTATTAAGAACATTTTTTTTTCTTGTGCTATCGACTTGAATACTTAATATTATCTATACTGGCTGTGTTTTAACTATTAAAAAACTATGGCTTCTCAAACAAGTTTAAAAAGTGTAAGTTCTATTTAAACTTCTAAAACTTTTCTATTTATAATACTTAAACTTACATGTTATTTGTGCAGGATAAATCAAATTTTACAATAGAAAATAATATTATTAAGGGACCAAAACGTGTCCTCGAATTTAAAACACACAATATTGGACAACTTATTTTGAACACATTTAGCGATCAACCAAACCATATTGCACAGGTAAATTACTATTAAAAATAGAAAAACATTTTAAAGGAAAGATTTAATTTTCAAAATATGGTCAAGATTTCTACGCTATTTAAAACACAAACATATACACACACACACACACACCCTCTCTCACACATACACCATTATATTTTAGAGAGAAAAGATTTTTTTTATGGTTTAAAGATTATTAATTTACTTTGGTAGGAAATTGAGGAGCTATTGCCCACAATCTGTTGTATTTTCTGTTCGGTGGGTAGAATATCTCCTAGATTCTGACCAGAAACTCCTTCCACGGGGGACGGTTTTTGGGCAGAATCTGCTGAAATTTCTGGTGAAGAGGATATTTTTAAAAATGGGTATAGGTTATGATAGCTACACCAATAAGAAAAATAAGGTGATTATAAAAAGCACTAAAATTGATTGTAGAAAATTAAATTATTTATTATGTCTAAATAAATACATTATATTTTAGGTCATGTGATTATATCCAGTATACAGGGTGTCCCATTTTAAATTACGCACAGTGCGCCGAAGGAAGACGGTAGTGACGAGTCTGCGCAGTAGCGACTTGCCCCGATTGGTGGCTCGAGCAGCGTGCGCGTTCAAATTGCGAGCGCACGAGCAGGCGGGTGACACGAGGTCCACGCATATAAGGGAGTAATGTAAACATGAAAATATAAGCAAAACAATTATCTAATTAATTTTTAAACCCAAGTAGCCGAGGGATGCGAGGTCCATGCATATTAGGGAATTGCGTAGACGTGCAACAATAAGCAAAACGATTATTTAAATAATTTTTAAACCCAAGTAGGCGGGGGATATGACGTCCACACATATAAGGGGGTAATGTAGAGATGAAAAAATAAGCAAAACGGTTATTTAAATAATTTTTAAACCCAAGTAGGCGGGAAATATGACGTCCACGCATATAACGGAGTAATGTAGACATGAAAAAATAAGCAAAACGATTATTTAAATAATTTTTAAACCCAAGTAGGCGGGGGATTTGACGTCCACGCATATAAGGGAGTAATGTAGATATGAATAAATAAGCAAGAGAATGATTTAACCAATTTTTAAACCCAAGTACGCGGGGAATATTAGGTCCACGCATATATGGGAGTAATGCAGACATAAAAAAATAAGCAAAACGATTATTTAAATAATTTTTAAACCAAAGTAGCCGGGGGACGCGAGGTCTACGCATATTAGGGCATTTCATAGACGTGGGACAATAAGCAAAATGATTATTTAAATAATTTTTAAACCCAAGTAGGCGGGGGATGAGGTCCACGCATATAAGGGAGTAATGTGGACATGGAAAAATAAGCAAAACGATTATTTAAATAATTTTTAAACCCAAGTAGCCGGGGGATATGGGATCCACACATATTAGGGAATTATGTAGACGTGCAACAATAAGCAAGAGAATAATTTCACCAATTTTTAAACCCAAGTACGCGGGGGATATTAGATTCACGCATATATAGGAATAATGTAGACATAAAAAAATAATCAAAACGATTATTTAAATAATTTTTAAACCCAAGTAGCCGGAGGACGCGAGATCCACGCATATTAGGGAATTTCGTAGACGTGCAACAATAAGCAAAATGATTATTTAAATCATTTTTAAACCCAAGTACGCGGGGGATATGAGGTCCACGCATATAAGGGAGTAATGTAGAGATGAAAAAATAAGCAAAACGATTATTTAAACAATTTTTAAACCCAAGTAGCCGGGGGATATGAGATCCACGCTTAATATTTTACGTACAATGATATTGAAATTGCTTTGTTTAAAATGTTTGGAATCTTGTAAAATTCTTTATATGCGTGAAGCTCGTATTCCCCACCTACTTGGGTTTAAAAATTATTTAAATAATTGTCTTGCTTACTGTTGCACGTCTACATTACTCCCTTATATGCGTGGACCTCATATGCCCCGCTTACTTGGGTTTAACAATTATTTAAATAATCGTTTTGCTTATTTTTTCATGTCTACATTACTTCCAAATATGCGTGGATCTCATATCCCCCGCGTACTTGGGTTTAAAAATTGGTTCAATCATTCTCTTGCTTATTGTTGCACGTGTACATAATTCCCTAATATGTGTGGATCCCATATCCCCCGGCTACTTGGGTTTAAAAATTATTTAAATAATCGTTTTGCTTATTTTTTCATGTCCACATTACTCCCTTATATGCGTGGACCTCATCCCCCGCCTACTTGGGTTTAAAAATTATTTAAATAATCGTTTTGCTTATTTTTTCATATCTACATTACTCTCTTATATGCGTGGACCTCGTGTCACCCGCCTGCTCATGCGCTCGCAGTTTGAACGCGCGCGCTGCTCGAGCCACCAATCGCGGCAAGTCGCTACTGCTCAGGCTCGTAACTACCGTCTTCCTTCGGCGCGCTCATTACGCACCTGAATAGCTCGTCAAGGAAGCCACCAATCCGAAAATAACCTCTAACAAAAATTGTTGGGTTCGGAGGAGACAACGAATGGTGACCTTCAATTTGACCTTGACCTTGATCTTCAAGGTCATTTGAAGGTCAAATCTAATTTTTTAAATAGGAACCCCTATTTTTTACTCCGGGTTCGGAAAGAGCAGAAAATTTTACGTTCAGATAGATATTTGAGGTTCATCTTTGGAATGACCTTTAAAGGTTATTTTAAGGACAAAGTATTTTAAATTATGTAGTTGAATATCGCGTATGGTGAGAGCCACCCATTCGAAAATAACCAATACAAATGTTATTAGGTCCGGAGGGGGACATCGAATGGTGACGTTAAATTTGACCTTGACCTTGACCTTCAAGGTCATTTGAAGGTCAAATCTAATTTTTTAAATAGAAACTTTAAAATTAAGTTAAAGGTCGAAATGACCTTTAAAGATCATTTTAAGTTGAAACCAACTCTAGCATGATTTGAAAACCAAAATTGCTCGTGGTTTGTTTTTAAGATATTACAATAAGTAATTATTCATATAAAATAACATTTTTCACAACAGAGTCTGCGTTCAATCATCGAAATTATACATACATCGATGTCGATATCCAGGGCTCACGGTGAGGACGTAGCAAGTTGAAGTTTAGGGCCCCATTTTGGTCTAGCTGATGAAGGCATAGAGAAACCAGCCGATTAAGACAAGAATCATTGTCCGGCCAATTAAGGCAAGACCATAGAGAAACCAACCGATTAAGGCAAGAATCAAGATCCGGCGAATTAAGGCAAGACCATAGAGAAACCAGCCGATTAAGACAAGAATTAATATCCGGCCAATTAAGACAAGAATCATTGTCCGGCCAATTAAGGCAAGACCATAGACAAACCAGCCGATTAAGGCAAGATTTTTAGGTTTTTTCAGGTTTTATTAAGGTTTACCTTATTAAATTTCAAATATTCCACCGTTACTGTCAATACAAAGCTGTAGTCTCCATTCGAAGCTACTGACTGTTGCCAAAAGGATGTTTCTGTGTATATTCCTACAGATGTTTGTTATTCGCTGTATCATATTTTCCCTAGTAGTGGGTGGATCTGAATATGCCGTATCTTTAATATAACCCCATAGAAAAAAGTCAAGGCTTGTCAGATCTGGAGATCTGGGATACCATTCGACAACCTGACTGCCAATTCCTATCCACCTTTGTGGGAATTTGCAGTTCAGAAAATCTCTAACAATATGACTTCTGTGAGCCCCTGCACCATCCTGTTGCAACCACATGCATTGTCCCGTTTGCAGATCTACTTCTTCTAACAAAACTGGCAGTTCATTTGTCAATAAATGTAAATATCTAGCTGAGTTGACGTTTCCATCAAAAAAATAATATAATAAATATAATAATGGCCCAATCAAAAATCCATTCACAATTCCACACCATACAATTAGACTCCAGTAATTTTGATGGTCAATCGTACGAGTCCAGTGTGGATTTTCTACAGACGAGTAATGACAATTATGTTGGTTCAGCTGTCCTGTATTGTGAAATGTAGCTCCATCCGAGAAAATAACGTATCTAAAGAAATGTGGGTCATGACGTAACATTGCTTGAGCCCAATTACAAAATTGGAATCTTTGCTGGAAGTCACCAGCAGTCAATTGTTGAGTTAAGGTAATATGGTAAGGGTGTAATCTATGGAGCTGTAGAATTCTTTGAGCCGTTAATCTTGAGATGCCCAATTGAGCCTCAATTTGTCGAAGCGAAATATGCTGGTTTAATACAACCATAGCCAACACGGCCAAAATTCGTGGATCCTCGCGTTCAATTACCATAATTCGACGACGTCTTCTTACAACAGGTTGATGTCTCTCGCGCCTTTCGATGAATGAAATCGCTCTGTCATTCGGGAAATTATCTCTGCTCAGATAGCGCTCATGATACAATCATGCTGCTGCTCGGTAATTATCGCGACACTCGCCAAGGATCATGAGAATGTCAGCAATCTCATTTCGTATGTAGTCTGGCATTTTTAGCCGAAAAAAAATGAACGCTCTATTCAACAAGTAAAAAAAGTGCAGTCAGTATAAGTAATATGAGATATCCCTTTACAACAATTTGTCATGAAATACACGCAGGTAGTACCAAGCATCGACAACAAAAACAATTTTAACGCAACCATACAACACAAAGAATCACAGTTTTTTAATAAAAATAGGCTCTGGCACGTTCTTCACAATTACATTAATTTGTGTGTTAAAAACATTTTGAAATACGAAATTGTCTTTAAAAACGCACGGTAATAAGGTTTAAATAACTGTTTAAGTTGCAACCAACTCTAGCATGACTTGAAAACAATTGCTCGTGGCTTGTTTTTAAGATATTTCCATAAGTCTATAATGTATACTTGTTTTGTAGGAGATCTTTTAGCATCTGATCGAATCGACATCTATCTATTTATCTATCACTGGATAGAGGACAAAAAAAATATGATTTCCTCGTCGAATTTTACTTGAGAAAAAATTTTCGATTTTTTGAAATTTTTTTCTAAGGAGGCATCCGTCACACGAGGGGGATTATTTCTTTAGCTACTTATTTTCTTAAAACACTTGTCCTCAAACACATTCAGCAGATTATTCAGTTATTGTTTGTTACAATACTGTTTCAATATTGCTACTGTGACGTACACGAAACAGCTCGTAGTATACGCATCGATTTATAATTTCCCATTCATAAACACGAGAGCGAAAAATCAACAAACACGATGCATCACTGTGTACAAACATACGATCGCGTGCGCCAGAGAAAATCTTACTCACTCATTCACACCGCGCCTCTGACGTCAGAGTATAAACAAAAATATTGTCATGCGCAAGAGAGAAGACCAGACGATCGACTGGTATATAAAGGGCTCCGATTCTCGGAATCGGCACGCACTTGTGTCCGAGCTCTCGCCTATTCAGGATACCGATAAGCATTGCGCTTAGGTAACTGAAGCTGGCCACTCCTTTGCGCTCGTAAAAACTTATGTCAAATAATTCATTTTGAGTATATTAATAAACATACCTATAATTCTAGATTTTGATTAATGTTTTTTTTTCTTCTTCAAATAAACTCTCTCGATAACAACCGAATCCTAACCTACCTACCTCCCACGGCACGATAGTCGGCCCTCTGCGCCGACTATTTACCCGGCTCCTCTCTTCTCACACGGCACGGTAGTTGGCCCTCTGCGCCGACTACTTACCCGTATCACCTAAGCAGCACGGTCGCAGCCACTCAGCGCTAACGACTTACCTGCATCTACCACTTCTCTGTATCGACGGCACGGACTCCGGCACATTGCGCGCCGGTATCTAACCCTGAGATCGGGGCTACTCCCCTCCCGATTGTATGCTCGAGTCCAGTACACGAACTCTTAAAAAATTGTTAATAACTACCAAGTAACGACATCTAGTTTCATACAAGTTAACTCAATTATTAAAGGTATAGATTAAAATCTGAGAGCTGTCATTACTTCGGTACGTTACACTACAATACCGTTACAATATCATTACAATACTGTTACAGTATTGTTACAATACTGGTTATTGGGACGCTGTTTATTTACTAAGTTTTTTTGGTCAATTGACGCAATTTATTCCCCAGAGCTGAGGCATTTCAAACGGTTTCCAGCAGAATTACAAGCTGATGAACATTTCCCATACTTTTGATTTTTTTGAAATTGAACGTAAAATCGAAGTTAATGTACATACAGTATTATGTCGATAACTGAACGCAAACTGCTGAGAAAAATGTTATTTTATACGAATAATTACTTATGGAAATATCTTAAAAACAAACCACGAGCAATTTTGGTTTTCAAGTCATGCTAGAGTTGGTTTTAACTTAAAATGATCTTTAAAAGTAATTTCAACCTTTAACTTAATTTTAAAGTTTCTATTTAAAAAATTAGATTTGACCTTCAAATGACCTTGAAGGTTAAGGTCAAGGTCCAATTGAAGGTCACCATTCGATGTCCCTCTCCGGACCTAATAACGTTTGTATTGGTTATTTTTGAATGGGTGGCTCTCACCTTACGCGATATTCAACTACATAATTTAAAATACTTTGCCCTTAAAATAACCTCTAAAGGTCATTCCAAAGAAGAACCTCAAGTACTTATATGAACGTAAAATGCATGAAAAAAATACAATTACAATTATTTTCAATATTATCATAAAATTTTCATTGCGGAAGTGAAGAAAATATAATTAAAATTATTTTTAAAAAATGTATCAGAAAGACATTACCTCTGACTATGCAAGCAAAGTTAGAAGTTCCAAAACCCATTTTATGCATCGATAAAGCATTTTCAATATTTTGACTTTGGTGTATAACCGACCGGGTAAAGGGTTCCATGAGCGAAGCTTGTGTTCTTGGTATTTTGGTCACAGTTCTGATTTGAAAAGTTGCAAATATGAAAATTTCCTAATTTTAAGTTTTTTTACATTTTTTGTAATTTTTACCATTTAAAAATGACTTATTGAAGTAAATAACTTTTCCCAGCAACCGGGTAATAGATTTTTATGAGACAAAGCTTACATTTCTTGTATTTTGTTTACAGTTCTGGCTCAGAGTTGTACTTCAATGGATTACTTCAATAAGTCATTTTTAAATGGTAATAATAAAAATCACAAAAAATACATGAAAACTTAAAATAAACTTTTCAAATCATAACTATGACCAAAATACAAATAACATAAGCTTTGTCTCATGAAAATCCTTTATGCGGTTGGTTATATAACAAAGTAAAAATATTGAAAATGATATATCGATGGCTAAAATGGGTTTCGAAACTTCTAACTTAGCTTACATAGACAGAGGTAATGTTTCTGTGATAAATTATTTGAAAATTATTCTAATTATATTTTCTTCATTCCAGCAGGGGACCGACATTTGATGTAAACTCCAAAGGTGTAATAGTCCTTTAACTTGTTTGCATTACTGAGCGAGGGGAAAATATACACTATTTTAGAACGAAAACAAAGTTTTTTATAATAGTATCAAGCTAAACAATTCTAAATAATATATTTTATACCACTCTAACCTCAAAATCACAACTTTGATATGATTTTTCGGCGCTCGTGGTATAAAATACCGTTCGAAACTAGTGCGTAAGTCGATTATTTAGGTGGTGTGACTTTTTCGCACTCGCTTCGCTCGTGCAAAAAGTCACACCAGCTAAATAATCGACTTCCCCACCCGTGTCGAAATGTACTATTATATTTACATCTTACTCGTAACACTGATGACCAAAAAGTTTTAAGTATTTTTAATTATTTTTGCAATTATTTTTGCAATTCGGAAGTATACAATTCGATTTGTAATTCTATATCATGCGTTTTATATTTTATATTGTTAAAACAAATTTTTTGAGTTAAATATCGCCAACTGTAACATGCTGCTTTACGCTTATGATGCCAAGCTTTATAGAACGATTAACGGGGTGCCATAGTCCTACCATTACCGATCGAGCAATTGGCACAGTTTCAAGCTTATTAAAAATGAAATACATAAAATCACAAAAAATCAAGAGAACACTTCGCTGCAGTTTTGAATGATCTATCACCCAGTACAAGTTTGAAGTCGAAATATAAAGTAGTTTTTGCAAAAACTTTGAACAAAACAAAATTCGGTTTCTTTCAAAGTTTTTGCGAAAACCACTTGATATTTCGACTTCAAACTTGTACTGGGTGATAGATCGTTCAAAACTGCAGCGAAGTGTTCTCTTGATTTTTTGTGATTTTATGTATTTCATTTTTAATAAGCTTGAAACTGTACCAATTGCTCGGTCGGTAATGATACGACTATGGCACCCCCTTAAGTCAGAAGAGGATATTACTAGCCTGCAAACAGCCTTAGATTCGTTAGCTGAGTGGTCCGAAGAAAACGGTCTTATTTTAAATATTAATAAGTGTAAAAAATTATCTTTCTATAGAGGAAGCCGTCATATTAACTGCGACTTCAATATAAATAACAAGGTTCTTGATTCTGTAAGTTCTATGAAGGATTTAGGTGTAGTATTTAACACTAAGCTATCATTCGATTCTCACATAGATATGATAAGCTCAAAAGCTGTTAGCCTTTTAGGATTCACACTTCGTAATACTAAGTCTTTCTCTAATTCATCCTCTTTAATCATTTATACAAAAGCTTGGTATTACCAGTTTTAACATATGCCTCCATTATCTGGACACCGTACATCAAAGAATCCATAAAAAAGCTGGAAGCGACCCAACACAAACTTCTCCGTCATCTAGCCTACAAATTCCATGTGCCCATGAACCGATTTGACCATGACTTCAGCTCGGTTTCCAAATATTTTCATTTCAATCAAATCGGTTCATAACCTTTACGATGCCACTTTCACCTTCAATTTGCTCACATCTAATCCCAACAATGCATCCGCTGCTAATCTATTCCAATTTAAATCATATACCTATCCTATCAGAGATGTTCGTAACATCATTGAACATAGTTGTACTTCAACCTCTACATATAATTGCTGTACTTTTAGGCTTAGAAGAGATTGGAATCAGCTATGTTTGTTAGCGCACATTAATTTATCCGATCACCAAACACTGTATGCCTTCTAACAATTTATAAAACCACACATACTGAAACATTACTAATCAAATCTACACCATAATTTAATTTACATATTATGTTCACTGCGTCACCATTTATACATATTATATATATGTTTATAAATACACAAATTTGTACTGAATATTATTATTGTATTATTATTGTATTAACCAAGGGGTAACTCCGTTTATTCTTAATAAAATAAAATAAAATAAAAAAAAATATAATAGTTGTTATTTTATTTATTATTTCTATTATTTTATTGTATGATATATGTGTGTGTGTCTGTGTGTGTGTGTGTGTGTGTGTGTGTGTGTGTGTGTGTGTGTGTGTGTGGTGTGTGTGTAAATGATACATTGCATAAAATGTATTAATAAACATACATGACAATAAACAAATATAGCATTATAACACAAGTGTATGGGAGATCAAACATTTTTTAAATCAATGTATTTAGAGGTTATAAATTGCAGCTGTTAATCGTTGGTCACCAGATTCTGGGCTAATTATTGACTAACTTATGGTTAAATTTCTGGCTAATAGTTAGTGAACCGGCCAGAAAAGATGGTTAATTTTCTACCAAGGTAGGGGAGGGTGGGGTACGATGGGCTCCCTTGACATTAGTCAATCACATTTAATTATGCGATAAGTATGAGCACTTATGAATGAGATAATTCTCTAAAAGAACTTTTCAAGAACATAACATTCATCTGTAAATATTGAAATTTTTAATATTATTTAAACCAGAAAGTAAAATGAGACCGAGTTAAAAAGACCTATGACACCCACTAGCAGAGCAGGTTTCAAGGTAGAGCATGATAGGTTGAGAGTGGGGCGTGATGAGTTGAGGATATAGGATATAGTTGAGGATAAGGCGTAATAGGTACAAGGGTATAATTTCGGGCTTCATTTGATTAGTAATATATGAAATATAAATTAAAGTAATAATCATACCTCTTTTTCATTTTATTCAATTGAACATTAACATTTTCACTTTTTCATTAGTCTTTTTATGTCATTTGTACACTATTAGAAACCTTCCATATATATAGTTATATTGTGTTTACATTTTGCGTTTCCAAATATACACACAGTATACCTATATACATGGAAGTTTTCTGACAGTGTAGGTGCTTCGTGATAAAATTAGAATAATTATATTTTACGCACTAAAAACGAGTATTACAATTTAGAACATAAAGCCATTATAACTCTTTAACTTTAGTAACAGGTACGTTGTTGGCGAGTGTAGTTTAAGGTTAAGCCGGCACGGATAGTCTGTTATTGCAGCCCATGATGCTCCACCTTTGGAAACCTATCGTGCCCCGCCTAGCAGATTTTGTTTTAATCGATGATTTTGAATAAATGAAAGGTTGTATTAAATATAATCTAACTATAATTTTAAAGTAGAAGAACTATACTTTCAATTAATACCAAAGAGAATGACGTAAAAAAAAGTATTTTGTATGTGTTCCGCATTTTAAGCACCTGTAGAAATCGTACTCTCATACCTCGAAATTTCTTCAGGATATTTACAATTACATAATTTTCCCAAAATAATTCTTTTTCTTTGCGAAAAATTATTTGTTGTTTTTTGTTTGAAATGGTACAAAAATTTACAATTAAAAGCATTTTGTTTATTTATGAAATGAGTATCCGTTCAACCCGCCTATCACGTTGTGCCCCACTCTCCCTATGGGAAGAATTTTAATACGGGCATATGTTTCTCAGGATTACACTAGCAAGTGGATTACAATGCTAACAATTAATTATTTATTGTGATGTGCTTGTCAAGGATGTGTGTAAATATTGTAACTATCTCTTCTCCAAGAAAGAGTAATTACAGATAAAATGGTATAAGATACAAAACTGGGATAACAAATTTATGATTTTTTATATAATTTTTTTTTATAATGGGATTCTCGTTTCTAAAAATTTTGTTCACCATATTTTTATATCTTCTAAGATTATTTATACTTTTGTTATTATTGTCATAATACTTATTTTTTGTATAGAATATAGCCCTATGATTTTTTGCATTGACATTATCAATTGAAAGCATTGTATTACAGATCGAGACCGAAACAGGTAAACAAACAACGTTCAATGAGATGAAAGAAAACAGTATTCGCTGCGCTCTATGGATGCAGATGCAAGGAATCGGAATCGGTGATCTAATTGCAGTATGTACACATATTCACGCAGACACATATATTCCAGTCATTGGTACATTAATTGTAGGAGCAATTTATAACCCGTGGCACTATGAAATTTCTTTAAGTATAAATTTATTTTTTTTATATGACTATTCCGTCACTGGTATAGTAATAAATGATACCAAAATGATAACTATAAATTTTAGGAACTGCACAAGACCTAATGAAATTGACTGGGCCAAAAATTATCTTTGCTTCTAAATCTACTGTAGAAGTTTTGCGAGAAGCTGCGCAACTCGAAAAGGTCGACACAAGAATTATAGTTTTCGGAAGCTATCTGGGATTAGAATCTCTAGAAGATATACTAAGATTATTAACTAACGAAGATATTCAAACATTTACAGTACCACAAATTATTGATCCCGAATCACTCCCTATAATGTTAATATTTTCATCAGGCACAACGGGTTACCCAAAAGCAGTTACTCATTCTTATAAATCAATCTTAACAATGCTGACTGATTTTAAGACCTCACCAAAAAAGAAGACTGTTTTCTTATATTATTCACCACTTTACTGGATAAGCGGAACAATTTACTTTCTGCGTTCAATATTAACCGTAGCCACTTTTATAATTCATACTAGTTTTGATCCTATAGAAACTTGTAAAATTATCGAAAAATATGAGGTATTGAACAATTATTTTTCTTTATGTACTTTATAGAATATAAATTATTATTCTGATTTGAATAGATTAATCAAATTTGTATTGTACCGGGGATAATCGCTAGATGGGTTAAATCAAAGGCTTTGAAAAATTACGAACTGAAATCTTTGGCAGTAATTTTGAGTTCAGGCTCGAAATTAAAACGTGAATTTGTAGATGAAATAAATCGAGATCTTCCTCATACTAGTATTCTTGTATATTATGGTAATGCTGTTTTCATCAAAACAAATTATTTATATATTCTTTAAAACTTGTATTTATTGTGTTTCATGAAGGTTTAACTGAAATAGCAGGGGCTGTTTTTGTAAGAAATTGTAAACAGTCCCCGAATCCAGACTCTATAGGTTTTACATTCCCGAATATTGAACATAAAGTTGTTGACATGAACACTGGAGAATTGTTAGGACCTAATAAACCAGGTGAACTTTACATAAAATCAATAATAATGACGATTGGTTATTACAAAAATGCATTTGAAAGTACTTTTGCAATCGATAACCATGGTAACTTAACATTATTTAATTTTGATTATGTATGAAATAGTCACATAAATTTTAATGTATGGGAATCATGTAATATATTTTTATTATTTTAGGATGGTTCCATACAGGAGATAAAGTTTATTATGACGAAAGTGGAGAATTCTATCTTATCGACAGAATAAAAGAAATTATGATTTTCCGTGAACACTGGGTATCGCCGATCCAATTAGAAGATATATTAGTTGGTCATCCAGATGTGATGGAAGCTGCAGTAGTCCCTATTCCCCACGAAGAAGATGGAGATCATCCAATGGCTTTTATTCAAAAACTTCCTGGCTCAAAGGTATTTCCTAGAACTAATCTTATAGGCATTATTGTGAATACTTTTCATTTTTATCATAATCTTTCTACATTGCTCAGGGGACGGCAGATGAACTTATTGAATTAACGGCTGCCCTAGATGAAAACAAAAAACTTTGGGGTGGCATCAAATTTGTAGATAGAATGCCATTAACTCCCTCAGGAAAAATTAATAGGGGAGTTCTAAAAGAAATGGCTAAAACGTTCAGTACTCAAGAATAGTTTAATTTGTAAATTATATAAATGTCGCAGAGGTTTTTTTTCTTAATTACAAATGAATTCGCATTAGTACTTGTAAATTAAGAATTTGATGCAGAAACTAACAAAGTAAATAAATCATATAGACATCGGCTGATTTCGTCTTATTAAAATTGAAATGAACGAATCTTAATGTCGAAATTAACTTTCTCAAAAATTACACTTGCAAAAGAAGTGTTGCGAGTAACAAAAAAAATAGCGCATCGAAGATTTACAGACAGCAAAAATCTATTTCCGCTGTAAACCACAGCTTTGTATAAGAGCAAATCCCAGAAACATTTAAAATTTTTTGTAACTCAAAAATTTCAGATTTAAAAGGCTATATATATAACTCAAGTTCTTTACGAAGCACATGACTGAGCCAAAGAAGAAAATGTTCATTTTTCAATAGAGTAATAAAAAAAAAAGTACAATTTAATGGTAGAGAAAGACTTTTTTTACAAAAAATTACTAAAAGAGCGAAAAAGGCGTCCATTTCGAGTATTTTGATGTGTTTTTCGATGTAGAAAAAAAAGTCACTTACTATCATTGTCAAATTTTTAGAGCTTTTTCTTTACAACAAAAGCTTTAATTTAAGACCTGGTAGGGTGACTACATCAGTATTGGAACAGTCACCAGTTAACGAACATTTTCTCTCTCTCTCTCTCTCTCTCTCTCTCTCTCTCTCTCTCTCTCTCTCTCTATATATATATATATATATATATATATATATATATATATATATATATATATATATATATATATATATATATATATATATATATATATATATATATATATATATATATATATATATATATATATATATATATATATATATATATATATATATATATATATATATATATATATATATATATATATATATATATATATATATATATATATATATATATTTAGAGTATTCTATGTGTTTTTCTAAGTAGAAAAAAAAAGTCACTTACTATCATTGTCAAATTTTTAGAGCTTTTCCTTTATAACAAAAGCTTTAATTCAAGACCTGGTAGATCGATGTGCCTTGAAAAATAGCCTAGATATAAGAGTTTTTATTTTCCAATATTCAAGAAGTAAAAAGTTAAAATCTCTTGTATCTAGGCTATTTTTCAAGGCACATCGATCTAGGGTGACTTCACCAGTGAAGGAACGAATAAGGAAATTGTAACTTTTGTTATTTAATTAAGTGGTTTAAAAATGGATTAAAAGCAAAACCCTTTTGAAATTTATATTCTAAAATGTTTAAACTTTACGTCGGTGAGCAAATTTTGAATAAAGAATCAAAGTAAAATTTTATTTAGTGAAGGAATACATCGCCAGTGAAGAAGCACTTAATAGCAGCGATTTTATGATTTTATTCTTAACAAGATAATTTATTTTATGAAGAATCTTTATATAAAATGAAATAAAAATTTTCAAGGATTCGAAGATTATCGTCATGTTAGGTAAACAATACATAGAAAGCTTGATATATATATATATATATATATATATATATATATATATATATATATATATATATATATATATATATATATATATATATATATATATATATATATATATATATATATATATATATATATATATATATCAAGCTTTCTATGTATTGTTTACCTAACATGACGATAATCTTCGAATCCTTGAAAATTTTTATTTCATTTTATATAAAGATTCTTCATAAAATAAATTATCTTGTTAAGAATAAAATCATAAAATCGCTGCTATTAAGTGCTTCTTCACTGGCGATGTATTCCTTCACTAAATAAAATTTTACTTTGATTCTTTATTCAAAATTTGCTCACCGACGTAAAGTTTAAACATTTTAGAATATAAATTTCAAAAGGGTTTTGCTTTTAATCCATTTTTAAACCACTTAATTAAATAACAAAAGTTACAATTTCCTTATTCGTTCCTTCACTGGTGAAGTCACCCTAGATCGATGTGCCTTGAAAAATAGCCTAGATACAAGAGATTTTAACTTTTTACTTCTTGAATATTGGAAAATAAAAACTCTTATATCTAGGCTATTTTTCAAGGCACATCGATCTACCAGGTCTTGAATTAAAGCTTTTGTTATAAAGGAAAAGCTCTAAAAATTTGACAATGATAGTAAGTGACTTTTTTTTTCTACTTAGAAAAACACATAGAATACTCTAAATGGACGCATTTTTCGCTCTTTTAAAAGTCTTTCTCTACCATTAAGTTGAACTTTTTTTTTTATTACTCTATTGAAAAATGAACATTTTCTTTTTGGTTCAGTCACGTGCTTCGTAAAGAACTTGAGTTATAGCCTTTTAAATCTAAAATTTTTGAATTCCATAAAATTTTAAAAGTTTCTGAGATTTGCTCATGTACGACCAATACCAATGACTGCTCCTCGTATTTAGTTATGAAATAATATTTCGGACTATTGTCCAGAGAAAAAAAACAGATCACATCGATATTATTTTTCGCGTCATACTTAATGTATTATGCGCGCCGTGACGTTTCTTTCCGGCCGCAGTATATTTACGGGGACCGGCCGGCCGGCCGACCGACACGACGACGACGGCGACGGGAGTATGGGATTTTGGCAGCCGGTTCGCGAATACGAAATCGGGATAAAGGACGCCGACGAAGCGCTGTATATACAAGCGCGAGTATAAGCGAGTCTGTCTGGCAGTTTGGCTGGCATTGTTCTCGGGAGTACGATATCACGCGAGCGCTGTACGTGCAGATATGCGAGGCCTCGTGGTTTATATGCAAAAAGGTGTCGGTACGGATCTGTGAGTTCGCTTTGATGAGGTGTACTTGTGAATTGGTTGATTGAGTACGTACTTGTGGATTGGCTCCTAATGAGCTGGACAATAGGTATGGTGTTAAACTGGAATATAACAGTAAAACAGTGAGAGATTTAAATCAACTTTATTATATGTGTATGTAATGTAAGAAATAAATAAATACTGAATGATGTTATCAAATCGTGGTATATACAAGCATTCAACGACCATAAACCATAAAACCAACCCTCGTTTCCACACTCGCCGTCACAATATTCAAATATCCATTCTCGCGGAAACGCGAATTTATACGCCCGCGACGCTGCGAGTATTAAAATGTAAAAGGGCGTAAAATACATTTGAAAGTTAAATACGAGGCAGCACGCGGTCTAACCAGGCGTGAAGAGGGTGCGCATCGCTATATATATGGCCTTCTCGCCTCGGCCTTTAAATTTTTCGGGAATCGCGCGCCCACGCGGAGGAAAATCAATTTGCTCCGCCGCACGAGTGGAGAAAGAGAGAGAAAGAGTGATTCACGGGCGCGTAGCGAGGCTATAAGTTACGTATCGGCGATTCCCGATTGTGATGCTGTATGTTTTAAGGGCTGAGTTTGTGATTCATATTTTTCTGCGCAGGAAAAAAGATATTGTTCTTGATATTTTTAAAATACGTGTAACAAAGTAATCAATCTAAAATAGCGAATAAAATTGTTACAAAAATGTTACCATCGTCACTTTCAAGATACATTATTTTGCTTGCAAAATAACCATCCTCATATAAAACTCCAGCAACCAATAAATTTAGAACTGGCGTTTCTTTATCGCAACAAATAAGAACCACGCGCGACGATAAGTAGAAAAATATGTATCGCCCCACAATTATCCCCTGCCAACCGGAAACGACTGAATAGTTGCATTAGTCGGCCTCCCCCCACTTTCTCCCCATTCCCGCTATAGCTATATATCGGAAGACATCCAAAAATTACACGCATTATTGCCGCATACACACACACACACACACTCGAACACCCTACACTCAACCCGACGAACGACAATAAATCCGGCGAAACTACCCTTCCCGCGGCGACGAGCAAAAAAGGTTGCCAGCTTAGCAGCGTGCGACGTACGCGATGACGAATGGGCCCGCCGCAACCGCCGCTTTTGATGTTTAGCTGCGCGTGGGTGGAAGAGCAGTATCGGCAGTGCGCACAAAAAAGCGGAAGAAGAGAGAGAGAGGAGGAAGAAGAGAGTAGTGCGTAACCTTAATGGGCGGTCCCGGGCGCGTGCGCGTCGTAGGAGATTAATTTTCGTATTAATAGACGCCGCGGGGCTGGAGGTGAGGAGATTTTGTTGTTTGGTTGGACAGGAAAGAAGTTATGTTGGGGAATGGTCGGGGGAGAGGTGGAAGCTTTATGGTGGCAGTTTTGGTGGGTTTGCTATTACTGCATAATTGATGGTAATCTTTATACTGTAAGTGACGAAAATTTTCTAATGAATAATATTGAGAACAGTATTGAGAACCATAAAAACAATACTATTACAATATTGTAATAGTATTGAGAACGATAAAAACTATATATTTATTGAAGGTCTCATTTTTTAGAGTATAAATAACTTTTATGTCTACAAATTTATACGGCATCGACAGTTTCGGCAGATATTCTGTAACTATACATAATAGAGCGTATAATATAATGACTTGCTAAAAAAATTTTTGTTTTCATATAACTCATGATGAATTTATCGAATCCGCATTTCGACTTATAACCTGCGATATACCGATTGATAAATTCTATGGGCCCGTCCGAGGAGCTAAACCACCAGAATGGTGTCGTGGTTCAGCGTGAAATATCGGACGAGTTAACTTTGACCTTATTGTATCGCACACTTATAGATATTTCTAATCATTTTGATAGAAAAATTACGTTGTCCATCTAGTAGTGAAGATACGAATTATGCTTGATCGAAATCATTGTTATGAATAAGTTAACGAGCAATGAGTTCTACATAGCCCAAAGTAAACAAACTAATGTATATGATCTCCCACTTCTTAATCTTAATCACTCACCAATTCATTAAACCTACTATACTTCCTCCAATCCTCCTTCAACTTTCAATCTCTTCTAACACCCTCCACCACACATGCACACGCACGCGCGCTCGCGCAGCTCTCAAATCATACAGAATCGCCACTCGCGCTGCATTATTATCATAAATAATTGGCGTGACGCGCGGCTGACAGACAGTCAGTCAGTCCCTCGACGCTTCTCTGCTCTCTTTCGCACCCCTGCACCGTGACAGCCGTGGCGAATCTCGCACGCGCGTTATAACGTTTCCATTGTCGTCGTCGTCGAGTGAAATCCATATCTATACATACGCGTTTTGAAAAAGCGGCGCAACGCGCGTGTGACTCATGAATTCGTAGTGAGGCGAGGGTGTAGAGACGTGTATACGAAGGTTGTCTTTCAGTAGGTTGGCGATATGTATAATAATGGTTTTCGAATGCGGCGATATGAATGAATCGCGCGCGAATGGGTTTAGAAAGTCTAATTTTGTTAGAATATATATACATGAGAGCAGGTGGATTTCGATGTTTCGCGGTATGAATTCTGAATGGGATATATTCGAGAATAAATTCCGCGTGCATGTTAATGTTTATGCCGCTAAGTTACGCGACTTATAATTCGATTAAAGAATAACGCGGCAGCACTATACGTTGGAAATATTTACTCGCAGATATGAATAATGCGATTAATAATAATAGGCAACGAGCTCGTCGCTTATAAAAGGCCGCTTTATAAACCGTGTTAACGAATAAAGCATAACCTGATTACGAATGCAGAGAGCCGAGAGTGTGCGATCCATCGGTATAGAGCGCCGATATATTAACAGGATACGGCTGATGAATTTCAAATCCCGATGAAATTACTTTTATTTAAACGCGAGATCGGTAGACCACGATGAATATTCGCACGCGCCAAACAGATTATATTAAACCAGACCCAGAAATAACCACTTGTTTTTTTTTCAGCGTGTATATGATGTATATCAAATAAACCCTCTGCTGTCCACATTTTCCGCGCCGCCCATTTATATTACACCGCGCCCGGCATTAATACTCGGGGCTTTACATACAGATGCAAATGCAGCGGAGGCCCGTATCACGCAATTTACGGGCCATCACTCGAACTTTCTTCCTCCTCCTCCCACCCGCACGAGCCATCACCCATCGCACAATAAAACCTCTCTTCCTCTGTCTCCCCCTCGCGAAATTATAATACACAGAGCGATTCAATTGCAACAATGAATGTGTATATATATACTATATATACACGTACCTCTCTCGTAAACAGCGAAATCGGCGCCGCCCCCCGAGCGAGGAAACCAGCCGTGAAACGCTCGCTCGCTCGCGGGGGAAGGAAGAGAGCAGCTATACGCTCGGCGACTTTGTGACGTGATTATGCTAATGGGGCTCTCTCTCGCTCATTGTATAAACGAGCATTAAGGTCTCGCGGAAACAATGGCGGCGCAACGTCTTGGTGCGCGACGAGTAGCGCATGGGTATAGGATATAAGCGATGTATATGCGAGGAGTGGAGGATGATGAATTTGGAAAATTGTGCGCGCGAGATGCTTGCTAATGAGCTGCCGTTGTTGTTGGATGTGGGGTTTTCCTTGGGAGATTGGGGGTGGTTGTTGGTGAAAAAGGTTGGGGATGGGGAGATAATAGGTTTGAATTGTTTTTAAATAAGGAGAAGGAGGGACGAATTATGCTGACGTCAAGGGATTTGAAGGAGTTAAGATCTCTTTTGGTGATTTTAAGAATAATACTGATTTAGTATTATAAGTTTTATTTAAATTTTATACAAAGTTGAATTTAATTCCCATTAGAAAAACAGTTTATGTATGTAAAATTCATGAAAATAATTTATTTTTCCGCCTGTTTGCTCTTTGAAAACTCAGCATTATAACTTTATGCTCAAATTGCTAAGTATTTCAGTGACATTGATATCGGATTATTTAGTGACTAATTAAAAATTAAGTTATAAATAATAATAAATTTAATTTTGATTTTTCATTCTCCCAGAGTAAAGAGGAACAAATTTTTAGCCAAGAAATAGTTTGTTCCACTAAAATAGGCGAGAATCGGAAACATTTCTTCACCACTTTTAAATAAGCGGTGTAATTTTTGATTTTTAAGAAAAACATAAGCTATAGTTATTGTGGCTAGAGTGGAAGAGGCAGAATCTAATGAAAAATCGCTATTGTCGTTTATAGCTCTTTGAGGAATACTGCCAACAAATATTTAATTCCAGTATTTGTTATTGATATATCTGACCAAACTACCATGCTGGAAATGGTCCATTTTTCACCCATTTGTGAAATGATTTTTCTCCCATTTTCTAGCCATTTAATGGCAAGTTGGCCGAAATAGCTAGAAAATGGCTAGAAAATGGGAGAAAAATCGTTTCACAAATGGGAGAAAAATGGACGATTTCTACCAATACCTTTTAACCAGAAGTTTTTACTTTTCTTAGTCATTTACTAATATTAACATAATGTTAAATTCTATCGAAAAATCATTTATTAACAAAATGAAATAATTATTTTCCATAATGCAAATTACGTTGAAGAATCGCCCCATAAGAAATTTCTTTGTCATTTACTTTTCCCCTTTCGCTGCTCTTCATGCGCGTCTAGAGTGTACATCGAAAAATCACTTTGTCCCCCTCTATGGATGTCAAAATATGACAGCCCTTTCGACTCGCCATTTTCTCCGGCCTTCCATTAAAGAGGGGGTCGTACAGGGCTAAACAGCGCCGAATGGGGGAGACTCATTTTGCTTTATTTCGAATAAAATATATTCCGGTTTTTTAAGATAATTGTTTAATTACTAAAATAATTAATTAATAATAACTAATATAAGCTTCGATGATTTTCTTTATTTCGAACGTTCATCTCACGATTTTCTTTTGAAGTTAATCAATTTAACGTTCTTTTTTAATGGAATCGAAAATTTTTATTAATGAAATACTTTTATGTATCATTTAATAATTAGTTATTAGGGGAAAAAATTGTGACTGACATAGTAATTGATATAAATAATGGTTATATTCGATTAAAATTTTTGTTAACAAATAAATAATTTATTTTAGTATATGAATAAATTTTATAAAATGCGATTTACATGATTATCCGATCAAATAATACAATAAAATTGTAAAGGAATAAATGCAAGTGATTACAAAAGTGCGTCGCAGTGCCACCTACCATATAACGGCACAAGCACGAAGGCAGAGTTCTGCATTATTCGCAGATGAAACGTCGACGAAGTAGCTTATTGCAGACTCCGTTATTGAATTGTTTAGTAGACGTTGTAAGACAAAAATACTGTACAGCAGTTTACATTAATTGATTATCCTATACTTAACATATTATACAGATGGTTCACCTTTGGTGACTTTCATGTTCGGTTTGTAAATGTGATGATAATTTGGAAGTATTTTCATCAGATAATCCAATTGTCCAATTTGTGGCTAGAATATAAATTTTATTTATTATCTTGAAAAAATACACAATTGAATGTCAAAAGAGAATAATATGTGTTACTTACATATGGCTTATCGTTCATTTCTCTTCGCTGGAAATTACTTCCATAAATAATTGTATTTTCAGTTACAGTTTCTTGTTGTGCTAAAGAGCAGCCTGTGCCTATTACACAACCACTTGTTAATTCTACTTCTTTACTGACAAACGCTGAAACAAAAAAATGTTTTAAATAAAAATTTAATGTATAAATATAATTTTAAAAATAAGTTATCTTTTTCTTGATTCTACCTTTACTTTCTAAAATGTTATTATCACCAACTTTAGAAGCTTCGCAAGTGCTATCTACTTCAAATACATTATAATTTCCAATAATCTGAACAGGTGTTGCATTTTGATCTGAAGATATCCTAAGTGAATGAAAAATGAAACATGAATAAAGGGTTGTACGAGTATTGTAAACATTAGTCTCAAAAAATGTTACCTATTGATTATAGTTGCCATTTCTTCAATAATATTTCCTTCTCCTATAATAATTGGACCAGCTTCAGCAATAATACTAGCTCGAGGATGCACTACTGTGCGAGGACCTATTGTTATGTCCCCTTTTAATATAGCCTCCTCGCATACTATTGCCCCAACTCCAACCTTAATGCTAAATAATAGTTTAAAAGCATGTGTGAAAAACTTTTTAAAAAATTATCATATTTGAATTTATAAATTAAAAAGATAGCACGACATAACCTACAAAAAATTTTAAAAACATGCAGTAACAGCCAGATATACCTATATTTTCAGTCTAAAATTTTAACAGATAAAGAAACAAGCTCAAACAGATTCAAATAAAATATTTCAAAATTATTCTTACTTAGAACGTCGACCAGGTAAAGACATGTCAGTCATTCTATTATCAACAAGCAGAGAAGAACACCTGTACAGGGTGCAGACAACAATTAATAGCAGACTTTCAAAAATGGAGGGAGAAAGCGCTACCATGATCGTAAAGCGCGAAGTACGAAATCAAAATTTGTCGAATTCAGTGTAGGTTTAAAGTAAAAATTAGAGTTTCGTTACAAATACTGTTTTTTGTTTGTTTCAATAGTTGTTGAATATAATATGAAAGTTTATGTACATATCATGGAAAAATAAATATAAAGTAAGTAAAGAAAAATAAGTATAAAATGTGTAGGAATGCTTGTGTAATAAATGGAAAATTTTATTTAATTTTTAATTTATAATATTGAATGAATAATTATAACAAGTTTTTCTATAGTTACATATTAGATAACTTTGACACGATGCGATAAGCATTTTACTACGTGCAGATACAATCAAAGTAATTTGGTGAATAGGTATGAAATAAATCTAATAATTTTAATCGTCCAAAAAAATAACTTCAGAATTTCTTCTTATATCTAGATAAAAGCGATAAGCACGCACTATTATCAGGTAAAAGTAGCTACATTATCTCGCACTTGTGCGTAATCACTACTTTTTTCTATTACACTTTTACAGCGGCTTATATATTCAAATTATTAGTCACTGTTTGTCTTTCTGTTCTTCGTACCAAAGATAAGCTCCATCGCGTTATATAGAAAGATGAACAATTTTATTACAAGAAAACTTAAGAATTACATCAAAAAAACTTTATGCAATAAAAGGAATTTTGATTTTTATCATCAATACATTATCTTAACATCACCATTATCGTACCAATGAATGAGCAATTTGAAATAAAAAAAAAAACAATATAATAAAAAAATAATAAAAAAATTATTCTGAGTAAATAATAAAACGAAATTCTTATAAACATTAAAAAGATTCTGCAGTTAATGATAACAGATCCAAAGCAGAAACTTTGTATCTAAAATGATAAACTATCACGAATGAATAATAAAAAATGTTGGTATCAAACAACAATCAACAAATATGAAACAAATAATAAATAAAGGGATAAATAAACACAAAGCAATATATTTAATTTAATCCACTTTATTAGTAACATTCAATTTTCCAATAACATCGGAAAAAGTAGCGCGCAGCAACGCCACGACGACTCTATAGGTAGGTATATACACCGAATTGCGAAAGCGCGCGCGTCATTCAAGCTCTCGAACACTACACGACTTCAGAATGAAATACACCCGCTTTCCCGTTTGCGAGCGCGCGCGAAAACCGCAAGGCCGCGTCGTTTCATTCAGGCCGGCAGTCCATTGAATCTTCTTCTCACTTTCTAGCGAGCCGTGACAATACTTAGCGCGTCGACGGCTTTTGTGTCGTCATATGGTCGGGGCGCGTACAGTAGTAATAATGCAGTCGGAAATAGACAAAAGTAGAAGACAACGGCAATGGCAATTTCTCGGCTTCGCGCGAGTGCTAATTGCCGCGAGTGCGGAAAATTACGCATTCGGCTGAGCTATAGCGAGGGGTTTTGAAATGGAAATATGGGGAGTTTGTTTTGCTGGTCGGTATATTGTTGGGATTGGATTGAATGAAAATTAGGAGGGTGTTTGTTATAGGTAAGGAGATGTTGTTTTTGTGAATAATGAGGAAAAGTATATTTATAGATTTAAAGAAATTTTATTTAATCTTTTGTTGAATTCATAATTGAAGTATAGTTGCATCTGCATAATATACTTTATTAATAATAATGTAATAATTGTTAAATTATATTCAATAGATAATAATAATAAAATCAAAGGAAGCACATCTGTATAATATTACTATTTTCTATGCAATATTTCACAACCCTTCAAAAAGTATTTTTAGCTAAAAAATAAGTTTCATTTTTTATTATGATAACGAGAAACTTTCACTGGTATACTGAAACGTGACAGAGTGAAAAGGAAAATTAGAAAAAGGATTGTCAGTAAAAATTATCTAATGCAATAAATAAAATAAAGAAAAGCTAGTATTTCAGAGAATAGAAAGTACACCGATAATACTTCTACTCCTTTTCTATTTCTGAGCGAAACGAATACAAAATATTACATCAGGAAAAAAAAGGAAAAAATACTCGTATAATTGAATCTTTAAAAACACTTGAAAATGACGAAATTCGTAAGTATACTCATCCGAGAAAAAACAAGCCGATCATAAAATTAAAACACGAACACTTGTACTACCAAAAAGAAATGTGCCGCGAGTAAACAAAAGCTCTGTTCCTCGCTCTTATATACGCGCACATAAATTTCCAAGTCACCCAAAGCCATCGCCTACATACATAATACCCACAAGATCCGCGCACCGCGACAGTACAGTTAGTTAGCGATCTCCTTTTCGTGGTATCACCGAGATAACGTTCTATATAACCGATTGTCACCCGAGATAAAACGCACCCACACATACACATACACGCGCTTAGCTCGGTTCTTTTCGATACACGAGGAAATTCCTCGCCGCTCCGCGCATTCGTAACTCATTCCCCGCGACGCTTGCGAACGCAAACATCACGATTCAGATTCGGTATATATAATTGTTTCGCTTTTCTGCGGCGAGCGAGAGAGAGAAGGAACCAAGCGACGATTTATCGCGCGGTGATAATTAAGGCGAATTATTTATGACGGCGGTATTAGAGAGAGCGCGCCTTATCGCGCGAGCTATATAACGATCCTTGTGTTTGCTGTCTGGTGCCAGCCGCGGCGTATGGAAAAATAATAAGCGCGGCATTTTTCGTGGCGCGCGTGCCTGCGACTGTTAAAATTTTTTTTTCGTCAAGGTGACACAGGTGCGAGCGCGTGACGGGGAGGCTTTTATCGCAGGTGCCACGAGCTTTCAGCTGGAATTAAGCAGTTCGGTTTGGAATTTTTTTCGATGTGGAAATTATTACGATGCCCCATGATTGATGATTGTTCTATAAGAGAAAGAAAATCAGTTTTTATTAAAGTGTGTTTTTTTTTTTTTTTAGAAAATATGGATGCTGATAGTAATTGAAGTTTACCAATAGCGTGTAAAAAATAATTTTTATGTTACGCTTTATTTCTCAGTTTATAAGAGCTTCGACGTTTTTTTTTATAACTAAGTTATTATGCTACTTTACGTAAAACAGTACGCGGCCACGCTACTATCACTAACGATTAAAATAATAGATTTTCACAAACGAATATAGTCGTTTATTTAATTTACAAACAAATTATTTCGAACGACTGATTTTAATTAAAAGCCAAAGATATACCCAAAGCGATCCTCCTTCAATCTTTATAACGAACTCAATAGCATTACAGCCTGATTTCTAAAATATACAAAATCCACCATACCACAAACAAACCCATCCTACAAACATGCATATACATAGATCGCACAACAACCGCGTGAACACCAACCAATCCTCCGCACGAGGGTCAGAAACCTGCAGCAACCACCACGTCGCGATACAAACTCTTTCTCTCATCTGTCCTGACCCCCGCTAACCGATTCGTCATTCTCTCTCTCTCCACGCTACCAGTCCCCTCGCCGTTCTCAGAACCCCGCGTGCAAAAAAGAGGACGAAGACATGACGAGAGTGCACCTCGTAGGTATACAACTCGAAGAGAGAGAGAGAGAGAAAGAACAATATAAGCACCGGGTCGACTTTTACGTCGTTTAGCGGGAGCGCGAGCTGTGTAGGTATATCGAGCACGGCTCTAATCAACTTTCCTGCAGGTTCGACGACCTCACCGCAGAGCTATGCGTATGTGTGCCTTGTGAATGGGCAAGGGTCGTTTCGCGCGCGTATGTTATAATAATAATGTATGCGTGAGCGTGGCAGCGGCGTGGCTTTTTGTCTTCGGAGCCGCGGTGGAGCTGTGTATTGTGAAGTAGAAGTATGGGTGTGTGTAATATCTTTATGGTTTTGAGATGATAGCCCTGTTTGTTGGTGTGTGGAAGCAAGTGTTTTTGTATTATATATAAAGAAGAAAAGAAGGAGTGTCACATAGAGGGACTTATACATTTTGACAAAGTACATATAAAGTTTGTCGGTTCAGTTAGGAAGTGCTTAGAACACTCCACGGCGGGATATTGTAGTATACATATGTATATATGAATGACTCCTGGTGACACGACATTCGTACAACGACGAGCTTATCGAAATTTCAACATGTCACCAGGAACCATTCACAACTGACGCATAAAAAAAAAATATTACAATTTCATAACGACAGCGAACAATGTAGGTTTACATGTATTTCTCGACCGCTAAAAAAGATAACAATTTCAACGCAATATTGTTGCATTAAAAATACGCAAACGCTTTCTCCGTCGGCAGCCGATGCGGGCACTTCCCATGCACCCGATGATATAATAAATGAGCGTGCGTAGTGTTAAGCGACGTCCACAAAGAGAGCAAGTCCATGACAGTGTTAATATGTCACCATACTGTCGATGGAAAGCTCTCTTTATAGCGTCCGCTTTTCTCTTCTTATCGTGCTCTCTTCTTATTTCTACTTCTTCGCTCTTCCCTCTTCTTTCTTCTTTCTTCTTTTGCTGCCGGTTGATGCGCTTGAAAAGAAACGCGAGACTAGACGCGTGTATAATATACGTAAGAGCGCAGCTGTAAAACAATTTTTACAGACGGACCATTTGGCTCTGCGCGGGTTGTAACGCCGCTGCTTTGAATACAGAGTGGCGGTGCAATGGTGGGCTCGAAGTGATGTAGCGAGGTGACGATGCGTATAGAGCCGAAAGCCACAAAATGTAGAAGCGTCGTTGATGCGAGTGTTGGTAATTGGAATTTGACTTATTAAGTGTGTGATTATATTGCTTTTTTAATGAGGAGGATATGGGTGAAGGGTTGGGGTGGAGAAGCGAATGGTAATTAGTGTCGATTGAAGAAGCATTATTGGCATGCAAATTGAGTGCGAAGTATTTATACTAAGGAAAAGTATTGGTATCGTTACAATATAATGTATAGTACAAAATCGTTACCGTCACATTTTATGGTAACGATTACTATATGTTAGCTATATGATACATAATAGTACAAACTACTATAATATAAAAAAAACATATACTAGGTAAATTACTACAACTAAACGACACAGTATACCACTACCTATCACATCCATTATGTAACGGCAAGAAAATTGTAAAAATTGCTTCACTCATCAGCACACTCCGCACCTACATACACTGACATTTCCCTATCGCCCACACCTCGCGCTACACACTATATATATATATATATATATACGCTATCTGCTCCCGTACGCAAATTCGAAGATCATCGTCGAGTAGACAGAACAAAAAAGAAAAAAAAATGAAATGCACCGACGCGCGCGGCCTCGCTCGTTATCGGGGTAGTGCGAGAGAGCGCGTGGTTCCTCTCTCCGGCCAGTTAGCGCGCCAGTGCTGCGCGCGGAATCGTTAACGCGTCGCGGATGTATATAGGTACGCCGAGGATGAGTACAGACGCGGTGAAGTGTGATTGGTGTACAGGGAATGTGCGTGTGTAAAAATTTGTTTGGTTAATTGCTCGTAAAGTGACGGTTATGAAATGGCAAATTAGTGCGAGAACTTAGAAATAATTATTCCAAAAAGTATATATGCATTTTAATTTCTAGACTAGTGTAGATAAGAGCAGACGGGAACTCGGCACGTGAAAAATTGTATACAGTTCTGTTATCACCTCTGCGTGGTAAACAATGAGAATGACAGATGGGTTGGGGCTGAAAAAGTTTTTCTTTTATCCTGCGATGCGGTCGGGGGCCTTGCCTTATATATATACATACATGTCATATATACCCCAAGGTCTTATCTTGACACAAGGCTTTTTCAAATTAGAACTGATAAGGAAAATTCCCCTCCCGAAGCGCATGTCAACGGCTCGACGACCAGGTGTATAATAGCTTTGAAGTAAAAATTGTAACCGATTTTTTCTCGCCGGGTTTAATTTTAATTATCGCACTACCTTTAATATGAAATTTGTAATTCACATCAATTTAAAAATGTCTACTTCTTTACCAGTTTTTTTTTTTTATAAAATTGCATTATTGGTCTTTTATGTATTCATAAGATATTAATAATAGGATATTCAACTGATAAGATAACCTTTTGATATCCAACTGCTTCAATTAATCCATTCAAAACTTAGCTAAAAAACCTTCTCCATTTTCCATCACAATACCTCCATTCCATTTCCTGCAACCTTCCACACCGCGAGGGCTAACTCCACCTCCGAGAAAACCTTTCTCCCCGGCGTAAACACGCGCACACTAACCGCGGCGTAAGAAAAAAAAGCCTCACTTTGCGCTCCGCTCTCACCTTTTCTCGCTCGCTCGCTTCGTTCCTCCGGATTCGTTCCAGCCGACGTATTATCGGGCGCTCCCTAAAATTTAAACAAACAAAAAGCCCGCCGAGCTCGAGCGAACGCGCGTATATATCGAGTATTTGTACAGTTGATTTTTCCACCTGTATATAACGAGCAACTGCTTAAATATCGCGGCGAGAGCGAGAGAGATGGTCTGGTGATGCAACGTACGGTGCCCGCTTCGCGATTGCGCGCGAGAGCGGAGGTGATACAAAATGCGATGGATGGTGACGAGTTTTCGTGCGAAAATTGTGGTGGTGATGACGATAGAGAATCGGAAATTATTATGGATGGTTGTTAATTTTTCAGTGATGATTGAGTATTTTACAAATATCATTGCAATTGGAATGTGATAGTTTAATAGGTTTGAAGCGATTAAAACCTCAAATATATGTATCAAGATTAAAATTATGGACTTGAATTAAGACTTGAAGTTGACTTTCATACTAACACGGTCATCAAAAACACGTGTCAAAGTGTTATCGCATTCAACTACTTTGACTGGATTAAAACCTAATTTGCCTTGTGTCATTCATTACATAAACCATTTTTAAAGTAATAAGTGATGATGAATTGCTTTATATTCTTTATATAGAAGATTAGTCAAATTCTTCTGGAAATTGATAATGTAATAAAGGTTAACAACGCGATAAAAAGTATTCGCTAATTTAAAAAGAAGTTTGTAATCTATGACTTATTATTTATAATCGTCACAGATGTGTAATACAGATTTAACATTTATTATAGAATATCAAATAGAAATCCATAACTTACTTTTAGAAGAACATTTTTTAAGAATTTTTCTTTATATCGTTATGAAAGAAATGCAGTGAACGAATCTATATATTCATTGAATAAAAATTACAAAATGTAAATATAAGCTAATCTTCAAATTTATATTACCTTACATATAATTCCAAACATTGACAACTACATATATATCCTTTATTATGTTTATCAAAATGTGACTTTTAAATCAACACGAACTATATTTCTATATTCCTACGTGACAAAGGAAACAACAGTTTAATTAAAGCTAAGCAAAAATTTCGCAACAAGTAAATCATTAACTGGCGATTCCGTTAACCGTGATGTCATAATGACTAAGATCGAACAATACGGCACGGCTAATGACTATTAGATATTACGTCTTTAATAGCACTTGAAACTTATAAAAGCGAATAACAACGACTATATAAAGACAAAAAAATCTGCCGCTGCTCTTACCAATCACACCCATCCCGCAGAACCTCACCGCTGGTCCTCACTTTTCCATCTTCTTAAAAAAAAAAAAATCCACGCACTCGCGCCCGCAGTCACCAACGCGCCTCCACGGAATATTGCTTTTCGGAAGGGACAATATAACGATAAATCGCTTATCTCTCCCGCTCGCCCGCACGCCGCGATAAGACGACATACACCGCCGTATACCGCCTATGTGTTCGGCAGGTATACATATACATACACGCGCAACCGAAAACTCCTCATCTCTCTCTCTCTCTCTCTCTCCCCTCCGCAGATAAGTCGATTAAATAAAGGAAAAAACGAGGTGCGGTGTGGGAAATCATCCGCGTGTTCATACGCGCTGCGTTATGAAACTGTTGGAAGAATTTTTCAAGGAACACACAGCTATATTACAATTGGTTATTTGTCGCGTATAATATGAGCGCGCTCTTGTGACTCAAGCGACAGGCGCAGGTGAGCGCGCGCATGTTGGAAAATTGCGAGCGAGTGGCTCGGAAGAGAGAAAAGATACTTGCGAGGAGAGGAGACGAATTTATTTGCCGGAGGAGGTTTTATGATGGACAGCTGAGGAAATTAGAAGAGTGCAATATGCGGTTGCTTGGGTGCCAGTGGAAGATGATACTGTTTCGGTTGGATGTGGGACTGTTTGAGAAAGATATCGGTATCTAGAACACTTGATATTCGCAAGATTGTGCTTTTATGGCGGTTAATTAAGTAATATAATTAAAACGTACACGTTCAATACTAACATCAATTACTGACTCAACGTTAAATCGGTTCTATTCACAAAGCGGGTGTCAATCCCCATAAGCTACACCTCGAACCGACCACCGAAAACCCAAATTCCCGCTCGATTCATCTCTACAGAGCGCATAACGACTCGCCCGGTTGTTTTTTCTTTTTCGTCGAGCCCATTACGTAACGCACCTGCGCGAAGAAACATCGGCGATACACACCCGCCGGCCTATTTACACATGAAAAGAGTCGAAGGATTCCCGCGACGACCCGCCGCGGTGGTCTTCTTTCTCATTTTTTCTTCTCCTTCTTCCTCGTCTTTTCCTTCGCCGTCACGTGAGAAATAATCGACGCCTCGTTTGCAAGCGCCATTTGCGCGTAGGAGGAAAGTCGGGGTACTTAGGTGCGTTCGCGCGCGCGCGAGCGATGTGCTATGTATGTAATATGTACGAGCGAAAATCGTGGCGGTTCGTCGGCTTTTTATTGGTTATTTTTACGAGGAACGCACGACGTTATCTGCGTATAGTTTCGGAGCTATTTTTAGACGCGCGCGCGCGCGCGCGCGGCATGTGTGTTTGCGGTTTTCAGAAGCGGAGCGAGCTGTGAGTAATGGGCGATTTTGTGTTTGCGCTTTCGCCGTCGTTTATGGAAAATATTTGCGCGCAATGGAATACGTGCCGCACGCGAAGATCGCGGAAATTTGCAAGCTCGAAAAGTTCGGGAAACGGTTCGAAATGTGAGAAGAGCATCCGAACTCTCGTTACATATATTGGCAAATATTTTTACGTGAAAAAAAAGTTCAAAAAATGAGTTTAATGTATTATAGCATCTGGATGGCTAGAGCTCCAAGCTTAACGTCCTCGTTAAATTGAAACCGTTAATTTTCGCGATTTTCGCGATAAAAAAAACTCGCGCGCCAGCTCGATACCGATCTACCTCGCTCCATTTGCCTCCGGCATCCCAATAAACCCCGCTAACTCACCACCTCATCCCCACCCACAAACACTCTCCCTTACCTCTACCTAATCAACCTTCTCTCCCCAAACCCTTCACCGATCACTTCATCCAGCTGCTCTCCTCTTATACGCACTCACCCCAACTTGGCCTCCATCTCGTCCTCACTTTCTATACCACACCTCCGGGGCCCGATGTGCTCCTGGGTCCGTCTCTGCTGCGACTGAAGGGCTGCTGTTGCTTCGCCGGAGAAGAAGTAGAAGAAGGAAATAAAAAGGAAAGAGAACCGCGACGCGGGGGCCGCGCGCGGGCGAACGAGTGACGTGGACGGGGCCCCGCGCGCCGCTCATATACCTGCCGTGACGTCACGGCTTATCAGCGCTGCGCGACGCGGCTCTGTGCTGGTATTATATAGTGGAGCTCCGCGACACCTGTGCTGCGGTGGATGGTCGCGCTTGTGTGTGGAGGTAGAGAGAGAGAGAGTAAGTGAAAGAGGGAGAGTGTGGGGGTATGTGGATGGATGAGGGTGAAGGGAGGGGTGATGGTGCAGGGATGAGTTTTGGTGTGGGATAGTTAGGGACCTATAGGGAAGAGAGAGAGAGAGAAGGAGTGAGATTTTTGGGCTTTTGAAAGTAGAAAATCGTAATAATTCAGGTAAAAGTGAGTAGAAAAATCGGATAATCGGTCTTGATCGTTTTTTGTATATTCGTGAATTTATTTATGAAAATTTTGCAGTAGCTATGGTAATATTAATAAATTAATTTTATAACAATGTTGCATGATTTAGATAATGCATTTCATTTGTAGATTCAATATTTAAAATTATAAATAACATTTATAGAATAATTTATTTAAGCTTTTTATATTAAATTGCGAATCTCGTGGGTTTTATTTATAATTATTTTCGGTAAACCGCACACATCTACATTTTACAATAAAATTTTTTCGCAACATCAAACGCATATATTATTCAAATGTAAAAATTTTCAGAAGACCTCGAACGAATTTACGATTAACATAACACACATAAAAAAAAATAAGAATAGAAGAGCATAATCGCATGATTGCATCGTTTCGGTTATCTTCCCGCGCTTTCTTATACCTGTATAATATTTCCGCCAGAAGAATGGGAAACATGAAAATTCACGCTGTCTTCGGCGCGACAACCTGCATCGCGGAGCATTTGTCTAGCGCATGGGGTTCGCTTGTGATGCTAATGACTTTAGTATAGAGGATGTACGTACATTCTCACAACGGTTGGTATCGATAGGAAAACGAAGCAATAGACGAGCACGTGGAGAAAACACGTATATATGGTTTGAAAAGTTTCGATCGAGTTGGAATTTTTTCAAATGGGAGTGTATAGTGTAAAGTTATTAACTACATGTCTAATACATAATAAAGGCACCAAATGCTTAAACTTAAATTTGTGAGTTAATTTTAAAATAAAAAAAGAAACGTCTAATAAGGTTACTCGAAGTAATTCGGTCATAGATCTAATTTGACGACATACACGCGTTTCCTCGGACCCGTTTTATGGGAAAGCAATAAACGTATGCGCAACAAAAAATGGGAAAAGTATAACTTATAAATTGTTTAAAAGTTTTCAAAATCATTTTTACTTGTTTACAAGAGAATTGATCGTATTAGCTATACAACCGGCTCTAAGGGCACGCTATATCTATTTTTTTTTATTTAGCTGTTGGCAACACTAATTTTGGTTTTTGTGGTACGAAATTTTTTTCTAGTAGAAGATAATTGTACATTATTGTCGATTTTGCCTTGAAAAAAGGAAATAAGTAAAAAAAAACTTTTTTATTTAAATTGGCCGAAATAATAAAAACATGACGAAACGTTATCAAAATGCACTTTTTACAATTTCGCTTCGTGTGAAATCAATATTACTCCTAGGATTGTCCTTTATTTTTTTTCTTCGTAGAAGATACACTATATTCTGATGTTGCTCCAACAGTTTTGTCCAAACATGCTTGCAGTATAAAGATATAAAATATTTGCCACTTAAGATGTCCGAATCACTTCGAGTTACCTCAATTTAAAAATAGCTTTCCAGTAATTATCATAAAACATAATAAAAATAATGTCGATCGCAAAATCGAATAAAAAAAACTTGAAAAGCTATGAATTTTTTCCTCACTACACTGAAAATAATAAATAGGTGATACTGCTTATTGAACCCAGGCAGTATCCACTTTAGTAAGCACAAGTAGTTTCAACTTCCGGGTTCGGCTGTTTTAGCTTCAGCGCAAGGAGCTTGAACTTCCGCTGTAGAGTGGTACTGACTGAACAGCTGTGGGGTAGATTTGACTTGGCTATTGCGGCACATCTTCGCTTTAGTCTCATAGCGCAACATGCAAGAAGCCGTGAGCACGCACTGATCCACTAAAGTTTTTCTTACGTATTTTGACGCTCTGAATCCGAATCTGCAAGATGTTTTGTGTTTAAGTGCTAAGGAAATTGTTTATTAACAAAATTGTTATAAACAAATTAGAAAATGTCGGTCTTCAAAATTCCCAGGATATATTCACTGTCATTTTTTGACAGAAAAACGTCCTTTAACAATTTCCCGTCAGATGCGTAGTTTCAGAGAAAAAAAATTATCTAAAAAGGCGATTTTTTGAGATTTTTTAAAGTTTTGAGAATTTTTTTCTTAGAAAATGCCGGAAATAGTCTGGAAATTTTTTAAACCAACATGCAACGCTTCTTAAATTTATTTGTAATAATTTTTTTAATAAATAATTTCTTGAGCATTTTTGCACAAATTTTTCTTTGTTTTTATTTATATCTGAGTGCATTACTACTTATTTAAAAAATATATGAAAGACTATATATATTTATTATATTAGAGTAAACGTTAATTATATTTGTTCTTTTCCTAAAGCATAGAAGTACACTTAGTAAATATTTATGTACATGAAATGTTGAATCATAATTTTATTTACAACGTTTAATACAATTGTAGTTTAATTAATGCCCGATATAATTATATAATCAACCAATGACAGATGTAGTCTATATACACTATCCGATTTCGTTGAACATACAACTTTTTTTCAGTGTAGATGCTAAATTTATTCCGATAATTATTTTAAAAAAAGGGAGTTTTCTCAACTTTTTAAAAAAGAATTTCTTGTACACACACATAATAAGCTATAGCACACGCTTATAACTTTACTTATTCGGTAGATTCGACCGCGGCAGAGCTAAACAGTAGTCACCCCGTACCAAGTCGATTCAGCTCGAGTCCGGAAGCGACTCCGGCCGAACAGCTACTACTGAATTTTTGGGATTGAAACAGCTTGACTTTCAAGTTCATACTTCCGCTTTTTATTTTCAGTGTACAAATAAACCTATACAGACCTGCATGTATAAATACTAAAAATCATGAACGACCCCTTTTCCATACAAAATATGACACTAGCCCGAAACGTTTAACTACAACATCAAGTCAACGCGCTTAATCTTCGGGTGTAATAAGCATCAACGTCAAAATCCACGGCATTCTCACCGATCGATTTATCACACATAGCGTGGGACACGCATAGGAAGCGTCAGCGCAGCCGCACGCTGCAGCACCAAATCTTATCTTCTCTGCATCGGCATTTCGGCGTGTATACGGGAACCGCGAGCAGCCTGGTTATCGGGCAAACATGAAATATCTCGCAGGACACAGCGGCGCTCGCGCACAGAAGAGCAAAGTTCCTTGACTCGTAATCTCTCGTTCGCTGGCTCATGGGTTTTTGAAGAGGCTCTGTATGGGTTGAGGAGAGGTTGTGAGGTTTGTTTGGGGTGCGGGTGAAGGAATTTTCAGCGTATATGGGTGTGATGAGATTTAAAAAGGTGATATACTGAGCAACTTAGTTTAGGATAATAGAAATTGGACCTCAGACGAACTAAATTTGAATACGTAGTTTACTTAAGCCGACGTTTCGGGAGTGTTTGTGACTCCCCTCTTCAGGGCTATAATATATTACAAAAAGAGATGTTAGTTGATCATTTTTTAAGACATGTGGGCGCTTGAAGATGTACAATATATGATAACTACCATTAAACATACGACATCATCACATGGTTCGTCGAGTTTTAATTTTATTGTCAGACATTTCTACGGGACACTTTTTTAATTTTAAAATGTGTGAGAAAAATCGATTTTGCGATACTTATAAACACATATACCTATGTTAAAATTAATGTTTTATTTTCATTTAGAATAAACGCGAACGTTGTTTCTGATTTTAGCGATAAAAATTGATTTATGAAATAATGCATGAAATGATTAAATTAGCTATCGCTACAGCGAGAAAATCAGAAAACGCGCTTTGTTAATTAGAAATTATGACATAATGACACTTTGTATAATAGTATAATGTTATGTATATGTCGCCTATAATACAGAAATATTGGAATAACATTAGTAATAACTTGTTTTACACAGTTCAAGCCATTTTCCCCTAAACAACCATGAATTTTGTACATATTATACTGTTAATCTTAAGTATATACAATACAAGAGCCATACCCTACCCAAAACTCTTCTCGAAATCAAATAGCACAAATGTTCCTTTTTTTATTTGCTCTAAAAAAAAAATCGTTACCGAACTCAATGACAGCCACCATCTTGTAATCGTCGCCTTGGACAAACCCGAAAAGACTCCAGGGTACACCGACATGATACTTCCCATATTAAGTTCGAAACCATCAATCTTCACTGACTCAACAAACACTCGATTTTTCGAAAAAACCGAACTCTTAATACGAGACGTGAGTGTGTACGTTGTCTTTCTCAACGGTCCGAACAACACGAACCCAATCCTCGATTTTCTCAAAAATCTAACTTATAAACTGGGTCACAAAGTTCGACCCAAGTGTTTATTTCTCTACTTCCACAACAACGAGCAGCCTGAAATCCTGAGGTCAAGCCAAATGTTCGCCTGGTCGAAAAACTACTTGGACTTATCGATAATCGACGTGAACATGAAAGAATGCAACTTATCCAGTGTTACGTATGAGAGGACAGACTGAATAAGTCGCGTAAAAAATATGCGACGAGCGGGATTCGAACGCACGATCTCGAGGTTTGTGGACCCGCGCTCTACCACTGAGCTAACGTCGCGATGCTTGCTCGAGAGCATCGCGAGTGTCTAGTCCTTATCGTGAAGCAGATGCGTCAGGGCTCGGATGACGGTCGAGCTGAGCCCGTGACACCAGTATTCACAACTACAATCCCTTCACCAATCTCTTCTCGCAACGAGATATCACCTCGCAGTTGTTCCCGAATAAACTTGCCAGAGTGGAGAAATGATACCCATTCAAAATCGTGCCGCGCTTCTCCATTATGTTTCCGGTAGATTTCTACGGAAACTTGTATAGTCGGATCGACATAAATTTTATACTCCTGTGGATGGCGGTAAACCATGTCAACTTCAAGTTTGTGCTCGTCGACATGTACAAGACATGTACGAGACACGAGATGATTACTATTGGTTGAAGACTGGCAGAATGACCGCCGATTTGATACCTCGCCCTCTGGAAATCGAGGATCCTCCACCCTGGTCACTACCAAAATGGATAGTGAACTTCGAGTGCGAGAGGTTCGTGGCGTTTGTGCCGTTTAAATCTGTGAGTAAGATCGAGCTGCCTTACAAGGCTGTCACCTACGTGGCCATAATGCTAGTGATGACGACAGGTATCGTAGTGGCCAGGAAGCTCGGCTGGCTAACGGCGCGGTTCTGGAATGTGCTGAACGTACTAAGCTTGCTGATGGGTTGTTCATCAACAGTGGAGCCGCTCACCTGGATGCAGAAGTACACCGCCACCTGGTGCATGATCCTCGCGATGACGCACTCCTCCAACTTGTACTCAGACCTCGTCGAGCTTGAGTTAACCCCACGTACCGTGAATTATGATACCTTTCAGGACCTGGAGGAATCGAACCTGGTTGTGTACGTGTTCAAACCCTGGTTCAGGTTGGTGTTCGAGCACGAGTACGACCCGTACGTCAAGCGGATGCACTGGAAGGCTATCAAGGAATCTGAGGTCGCAGAAACCTGTCTCGAGGAGATGAGGATCCTAGAACGACTGCAGAAGATCACGGATCGATTGTTCGAGACGGGATTTGTAGTGTTGTTAAAGAGTAATCACGAGCACCGGGAAGATTTGATGTATCGGAATCCGAAGAAGCACATCAAGACGGAGTATGCCGAGGACGAGGAATTGATCAAAAGGGAGACGAAAACGAATGTATTCGTCAGAACGGTTATGGGACTGGCGTTAGCCATGGATTTGGGAGTGTCGGCGGTGGTTTTTCTCTTTGAATTGGCTGCGATATATCTGAAGTATCTCTCTCTCTCTCTCTCTGGAGAAGCGGCAGAAGAGGTACTAAATAAGGTTGTTCTTGTAACTTCACTGTAAATGTAAAAAATGTCTACATAGAATTTCATGTACATAGAAGCAAAAATGAAGGGGCTTGCATAAATTTAATAACGATCCTGATATTTAGTGAAAATATATATGAAATTAAATTTACAGGTATTTGAAATTTCATGTAGATATAATATTAAGTTTAATATATATGTAACTTTAAAAAATTAATTTAAAAAAAATTAAATGATTACATTTGTGTATAGTGTCACATTGATTTTACTTGAAACTACGTCTGAAACAGTTAAAATCGATACAAAAATATACGGTAACATTCAATTCATTATATTCATTACTATAAGTTAAATTTAAATATTATATATGACTAATTAACAAGTGATGATAATTTATATTTGTATTTTAATTAAAACTTTTACGTAATGTAAAGTATCATTGTATTTGTAATTGTGAATAAGCAAATAAAATAAATGTTTAGGAATTTTTGCATCTAATATTATAGTTTCTTTTTAATCCAATCATATAGTTCCTGTAGAAATATCTAAAACAAAGTTTAAATATCCGTTTTTTTCTTCCTCCTAGAGGAAGCTTTGTGATAGTAAAAGAAAATTTTTGAGAAAAGTGTTAGGAATATTGTAATAGTAAATATGGATTGGGTGTGTGTGTGTGTGTATGTCCGTATACGCTGATATCTCATGATCTACTCGACCGATTTTAACCAGACAGGGCTCATTTTTTTTATTTTGCTTGCACGCAGTTGAGGTAAATATTCTATTTTTATCAAAGTCGATTTTTTTTGTTTTATAGCGATTTTTCAATTTTACAAATTTTACAAATATAGCTATATTTAGTCATAAGTTATTGATTAAAATGGAATTTTTTGTAAATAAGTTATATTCTGAAATTAAAAAAAGATATTAACATAAATATTTTTTTGGTTATAAAGAATATGGAAGAATATGGAATACTGTAGTTTGCTAAACTTTTATCTTTTTTAATTCAAATTATGTTTGGAGAAAAAAATAAAATTTGGTGAAAAATAATATTGGTTATTAAATAATTTTAAAAGGTTTTGAATTTAATGTTATAATGAATTATTTTATTTATTTTTTATACATAATTTTAAAATTAAATCATACGTGTTATTTTATTCATATTTTATGAATAATTTAAAAATTAATACTTTTTATTTTAATTATTGACATAAAAATTTTAAATATTTGTTCAGATTTTTGGCAACTATCAAACTAATCACGGGCTGTAGTAGCGGCCCTCCGTGGCAATAGTAACATTTTAAATGTAAGAAAAGTCATGCTTTCCAAACTTATGAAGATAATTCACAAAATTGTGCATAAAAAGTAATAAATCAAATATGAAGTGGACAAGTATTTTTATTCCTAGTTTAATTATTCGATTCGATGTTTTATTAAACATCATTATTACAAAATCTATATGTATATCATTATATTTCAAAATATGAATTGAGTTTAGAGAACCATTGAAACAAATACATCAACAAAAAAATTATGTAATGTTCTCTTATAGATCGTGTTAGTCCTCAAATATGCGTGATATCGGGCCTAAGGTCTGAATTCATAGACGCTAAGTCGGACGTAAAACGGACGCAAGTCCGGCATATAGGGATAGATATACTGAAACAGCGCTTTAAACCTTACTCGAGTCCGTCTCAGCGTCTACGAATTCGGACCTTAATATGCTAACCACCTTCTCAAAACAAGTTTATTTTTTCTGAAAGCTCGATTGAGAAACGTTACTTTTTACTTACTTACCTACGTAGCCCTTCATATTTTAGTTTGTAGGTGAACAGAATCTTCCTTCATTTACAATGTTTATATAGTAAAGAAAAGGTGCCGGTGCAAATAATGATCATATTCTGAAATTCGTAAACTATTTCTGTGCATGAGGATAGGAATGATGACAATCAGATCGACCGTTTCGACACTAGAAAAATATTACTAGGGTAAGGGTGTCACTTACTGTGCACACTTCAGTTACGTTTGTGTCCTTAGATTATTTTGATTTATAGTGGAGTATAATCATATAAAATCATAGATATCTAATTTTTTAAGTAAAATTCAATTCATGATTTTTATTGTTAAACCCAGAATATGATTTATCTATTCTTATAATATATTTAAAATAAGTTATTAAATTACTGATAGCGATTTCTAAGAATTTCTTATCGAAACCATTAAGACTAAGCCTATATGAAAGTGATTGAAAAATTACAAAAATAGCATTTTTCATAATCAAAAAATACATTTAATGTTTATAAAACCCACCAAGATGTCAAAAGAACAATAAAAAACCGCTGCCAATTCATTGGCACGTGTAGCTTCCTCAAACTTAATTTACTGATTCCTTTAATTAATTTTTAATTCCAATATTTAAAATTTAATACTTTATTTTGTACGGTGAGACTATGTTAAATGGTTTGTGACTTTTTATTTTTACTCTTTCTATTTTTTATCATTAAAAAGCAATTATTATTATACAATTTTATATTTTACAAAAAAATTTATTGCCCACAAAAAAAAGAACACAAAGAAATGATCATCACGACCAAATATTCGAGATTAAAATTTTTTTTTAATGTTTTTTAATTCTGATATCTCAGAGAATATTTGATCAATTTGAAATTTTAACCAATTATTAGAATTATTTATTACAATACTTAGTTAAAATTTTTAAGAGCTTATCTTTATTTCTTTTGATACAAAAGTTATTTAAAAAAAATTACGTTTTTATTAAAAAATGTTTGTCATCGATAACGGAAACCACCACAATGCTAGCAGCGATCGATACATTTTTATTCATGAGTAGTGAAATTCATCTATTGGAATACGTTGTTGATATTGAAATAGCTTAAAAAGAACAGGTAAGTTATGAAACTAGAACTCAGACTTTCAAATTAATAAAATATTTATTGATCTAGAAAAGATCAATTTAATTTGTGACTGATATTTTTTGGAGATTGATATTATTTTGTTTTATTAAAAATATTTTTGAAAATATTTTATACAAAGTAATCTATAAGAATACTTTGTGAATACTTAGAAAATCATCCTCAAGCGGACATTCGGTACTACTTAAAGAATTCTTTTACCCCAGATTTTTTCTTATTGGGCAGTAACTAAGATAAGAGTCCTTGAGGAGGAGCCGGAGCGGGCTCGAAACGTTGGGTAATTGGGTAATTTGGTGGTGGGGGGCAGTCAGATAGTCCTTTGCTAATAAAGTTTTTTTTCCAGGTTTTAATTAAGTTTTTATTTCAGATTCTGCGGGGATGATTATAAACAAGGGCAATCTAACTGCCCTAAATATTAATTATTTTAATTTAATTTATAAGACTGTAAGACCGATTGAAAAATTCTCATCAGTTGGTACACAGTAACTAAGTTAGTGGATACAATAACTGATGCGAACGCTTACGCTATTATTTTATTAATTATTTAATATTTCTTACATATAACTTCTTACCTTCTATTAAGATGTGTGAGAAAAATCGATTTTGTCATACTTATAAACACAGATTTCTATGTTAAAATTGATGTTTTATTTTCATTTAGAATAAACGCGAACGTCGTTTCTGATTTTAGCGATAAAAATCGATCCAGGAAATAATGCATGAAATGTTTAAATTTGCTATAGCTGTACAGCTAGAAAATCAGAACAAGCACTCTGTTAATTAGAAATTATTATATAATGACACTATGTATGGTAGTGTAATGTTATGTATGTGTCGTCTGTAGTATAGAACTATTGGAATAATATTAGCAATAACTTGTTTTACACAGCGCAAGTCGTTTCCCCTAAACAACCATGAATTTTATACATATTATATTGTTAATCTTAAGTATATACAATACAAGGGCCATACCCTACGCAAACAACATCTCGAAATTAAATAGCATAAAATGTTCCTTTTTTGATTTGCTCTCAAAAAAAATCGTTACCGAACTCAATGACAGCCACCATCTTGTAATCGTCGCCTTGGACAAACCCGAAAAGACTCCAGGGTACACCGACATGATACTTTCCATATCAAGTTCGAAACCATCAGTCTTTGCTGACTCAACAAACACTCGATTTTTCGAAAAATCCGAACTCTTAATACGAGACGTGAGTGTGTACGTTGTTTTTCTCAACGGTCCGAACAACGTGAACCCAATCCTCGATTTTCTCAAAAATCTAACTTTTAAATTGGGTCACAAAGTTCGACCCAAGTGTTTATTTCTCTACTTCCACAACAACGAGCAGCCTGAAATCCTGAGGTCAAGCCAAATGTTCGCCTGGTCGAAAAACTACTTGGACTTATCGATAATCGACGTGAACATAAATGAATGCAACTTATCCAGAATTCACGACTATAATCCTTTCACCAATCTCTTCTCGCGACGAGATATCACCTTACCTTTGTTCCCGAATAAACTGACCAGATTGGAGAAACCGTACCCATTCAAAACATTGATGCGCTTCTCCGATATACTTCCGGTAGATGTCTATGGAAACTTCTATACCCACATCGACATGAATTTTAGACTCCTGTGGATGGCTTCGAACCATATCAACTTGAAATTCGCGCGCGTCAAGATGTACGAAAACGAGACAATAGATGATACTCATAGCTGGTTGGAGACCGGTAGGATGTCCGTCAGCTTGCATCGTCGTTCCCTAGAACTCGAGGAGACCGTATCAAAATGGTCTCTACCAAAATGGAGAGTGAATCTTGAGTGCGAGAGGTTCGTGGCGTATGTACCGTTCAAATCTGTGGGTAAAATCGCGCTGCCTTACAAGGCCGTCACCTACGTGGCCATAATGCTAGTGATGACGACGAGTATCGTAGTGGCCAGGATGCTTGGCTGGCTAACTGCGCGGTTCTGGAATATGCTGAACATACTAAGTTTGCTGATGGGTTGTTCATCAACAGTGGATCCGCTCACCTGGATGCAGAAGTACACTGCCATCTGGTTCATGATCCTCGCAATGACACACTCCTCCAACTTGTACTCGGACCTCGTCGAACTTGAGTTAACCCCACGCACCGTGAATTACGATACCTTTCAGGACCTGGACGAATCGAACATGATTGTGTATGTGTTCAAATACTGGTTCAGCTGGATATTCGAGAACGAGTACGACCCGTACATCAAACGAATACAGTGGAAGGCTATCAAGGAAGGAGAGGTCGCGGAAACCTGTCTCGAGCAGATGAGGATCCGGAGGAACCACATCTGCATCGCCCCCGAGTATTACAGGTATCAGCAGTCGCCGCTGATACGTAAGTCCAAGGCGGTGTTCTCCTGCAAGTACTGGGTGTACCGTATGGAGGCTGCCTCGCCGTACCTAGAACGACTGCAGAAGGTCACGGATCGATTGTTCGAAACGGGATTTGTAGGGTTCTTCAAGAGAAAACACCTTCTCCGGGAGGATCTCTTGTATCGGAATCCGAAAAGGCACTTCAAAACGGAGTATGCCGAGGACGAGGAATTGATCAAAAAGGAGACGAAGACGAATGTATTCAGCAAAATGGTTATGGGACTGGTGTTAGCCATGGGTTTTGGAGTTTCGGTGGTGGTTTTCCTCTTCGAATTGGCTACTGTGTATCTAAAGTATTTGAAGAGACGGCAGGAGAGGTACATGAGGAGGATGTACTAATGTTGTTCTTGTAACTTCACTGTAAATGTAAAAAATGTCCACATGAAATTTCATGTTAATACAGTATATATACATACTAGAAGCAAAACTGAAGGGTCTTGTATAAATTTAATACCCATCCTGATATTTAGTGCAAATATATATATATATATATATGAAATTAAATGTACAGGTATATGAAATTTCATGTATGTATATTAATTTTGATGTAAATGTAACTTAAATGTCACATTATGAACCGAACACTTTTTTTCTTATAAATACATTTAATTTAATGCACACTTGTAATTTAAAAAAAGCGTTATTATACATTAAATTTATAGCAATTTTTTTTTACAGTGTTAGAGTACAGGGTAGTTGACTCAGTGTATGCATTTAATGTACGTAGCGATCGAGGGTGACAAAAAAGATGAGTGTTTAGGAAGCACCTACGCGCACGCATTGCGTGTATATACTATTTTTCTAAACGTGTGCGCAAATAGCTTTTTCTAAACTAAGTGCGCAAAACTCGATTTTCCATGCCTATTATGTAGCGTACGCAAAGTGTAGGACACCCGCATTCTTAACTCGCAGTATGCAAAGCTCTCACTTTGCGGACTGCGAGTTCAATATGCGAGAAACCCACACTCTTGGTACCCTACATAGGCATTGAAAATCGATTTGCGCTGTACACGCTTAGAAAAAAATATTTTGTGCTAAAATAAAAAAAAATGCCCTCAAAAATTCATGCTTTTTTTAAATTTTTTAAGTAGCACCATTCACTCTATATTCAACAAGAATGATCGTCAAAGTTGGAGGTACCCGCGATGCCGTTTTGTCCGTTAATGGGTTAAGTTGAATATTGTATTTGTATTTTAATTAAAACTTTTACGTAACAATAATGTATCATTGTATTTGTAATTGTGAATAAGCAAATAAAACAAATGTTTAGGGATTTTGGCATCTAATATTGTAGTTTCTTTTCAATCTAATCACATAGTTCTTGTAAAAATATCTAAAAGAAAGTTTAAATACTCATTTATTTTTTAATTGTTGATATAAAAATTTTAAATATACGTCCAGATTTTTTAGTAACCACCAAAGCAATAGATTATTCGTTTATCAGAATAAACTTAAGGTAACTTTATAAATACTATTTATAAATTCAATCAATTCTATTTCATACTTAATTAATATATAACGTTTTAATACAGTAAGCCTCATCACCCAAAGGCCTCCCTCCGCAATGGAAAACTTATTCCACCGCATGTATACAATATATATATTTCACAACTCTCGAATCACACACGCGAGAGAGCGCTGCAGCTTTTCCCTCGGATGAATTTACAGCCGCGCGTATATGCGAAAACGCGGTCGTCGACAAACATACAGATACAGCGCGTAATGTAAAGTAAAATTAGCTCCGCAAACGCTGGAATCGAGAGAGAGACGCGGGCTGCATCTTATCATTGGTGGCACATTTTAATTACGTAATGCCGCGCGGTAAAAACCAGAGCGCCGCAAGGTAGGTATATACTTACACCGTATATGTACACTTGCACGATATTGCGGTTGGTGTATGTGCCTGCACTTGAATTCCGTTTTTACTACACACAGCCGAGCGTTTGTTTGGTTTTTAAAGTGGAGGCGGAGTAGAGAAGAATGAGAGAACGTTTCCGGTTTCTCTTGTTTGATGTGTGGATTCAAAAGGTCGAGTGTGCTGGTGCGCCGGGGCTTCTATTATTGAAGTTTTCGGTTGTCATACATGTAGATATCTTTTATTGGTATATCAGAAAACAATATTACGAAAAATGTAAACTGTTGTTATTTTTGTTTCACAAATAGTATTCATTTTTGCTAATTCGTGTAAAAATAATATATTAATAACACCTTCAAAACCAAAAATTTACAAAAATGATCACGGAAACATTCTTCACTATAGATACACCACGCGGATAGGTACAGCTACGAAACAATTACTCATATCTTTTCCTTTTACTTGTATGCACCTACTTGCTTCTCAGATTTACAACCTCTCCTAATTGACAATTGAAGAGCATCATGTAAAAATATTGCCCGGTAGTAACTTATCGCGCGCATACAAGTTCACTGATTGATTCACGCGCTATCTTACAGCTCGTAGCGGCGGTATATGATGTTCTTTAAAGTTCCTTCGCTGTAAGCGCGTGAATCACGCGAGTAGATTTTTATACAGAGGAATCCGTTGCTAAACAGCGTCATGTGTGTGTACCAAGAAGTATGTAACGTTGGTCATACCTTAAACACAGGCATCCGGATTAAGTTCGATCGAATTCTCAATTTTGTATTGATAAAACACTTTCGTATATATATTCTCTTTATCCGTATGTTAAAAATATTTTTACGTTCAAATAGTTATACTAGAATTGCAGCCGATCGTGGGCACCTTCCCCCTGCAATAAACAACAAACGAATAATAAAAACTCCTATAAATAATAATCATATATAATCGCAACCTATTCACCTATAAGCGTCCTTGAATATCTTTCTAGTCTGCTCGAGCATCTTCTTGAAAGCGGCGAGGTCGGTCGACTTCTCGCTCTGCATCGTAGCCAGCCGCGTCTTCAGCGTCAGGCACTCTTCCTGCAGCAGCTCGTACCTACAACCCCATTAAACATCCTATACATCCTATAAACTTGTTACATACTTTCTATCTCGCTACACGTACTTCAGTCGCATTTCTTCAGGATCGCCGAGCTCGCTACTCTGCACGACAGGCAACTTCGGCGCTTTCAGTCTGTACGAGCCGCTGTTCACCCGCGACAGGCCGACGCGCTCCAGTTCGAGCTTCTGCAGCTTCGTCTCTATCTTCGCCGCCTTGCTCCGTTCCTTCTTGAACGATTCCTGCTCCGAAATGTAAAATGTGATTATTTTACTTCCGAAAATTAGTTATGATATCTTTTGTATGATAACGACGCGTACGGAAAGTTGCTCGTTCTCGTTGCGCTCTTTATCCAGCCGGCGATTCAGAACTGTCACCAGCTCGAGCAGTCTTTCTCGTTCGGCTTCTGCTGCTATGCTGATCGCGATGTACTCGTTCGCGTCTTTCGTGTAATTTCGCGGACTGTGGATCGGACTTTCGCGCAGGCCGTTGGTTTGCTCGCGGTGGGGAATTTTTCGATCCGCGCTGATGTCGTTTCTAGATCTATTGATATTTTTGGTAAAAATTATTTCGACGTGTTTATACTGCGATGAAAATAATATAGAAGGAATTTTTACTTGATACTTTCTACTTCTTTTTGCTTTTGCTCGATCTGCCGCTTGAAGTTTTTCAAATGAAGGTGCGCAGCTTCCAATTCGCTTTTCAACAGAACGATTTCCCGCTCGTATTTGTCGCTCTGCTTCTTAACGGCTACCTCTCGGTCTTGAAATTTGCTCTCCGATGCTTGCAATTGGTCCTATATAAATCGTCAAGCTTTAGAATAATTTTTCCTAAACATTCCGTACATTTTGACGTACGTGCAAAGCGTCGATCAATTGATTATCGTGCGTCGTCTTTTCGTTAAGAAGCGCGATGGTTTTTCTCGCCGAGTTCAGATCGTTTTCCAAAACGGCTTTCCTGGCTTTTGCAGCGTCGAGTTTCTTCTTCGTGCTTTCCAAAGTAACTTCCGAGCCTCTAAGCTCCTTGGTTAAGTTTTCTATCTGCTGCTTTTTCTCTCTGTCGAAGAGCCGCACACTAGACGCGCTTCTGCGTTCTGCAATATGTTAAATTATGGTGTTCGGCAAGTTTTCATCATGGCGCTTTAGTTAATCAGTTACAATAAAAACCTAAGGATTTTCGTCTGGAAGTGTCATTTTCAGACAGCTTCTGTTGCAGCTCCGAAATTCTTTGCTGCAATTGCTGTATCAGCTCGGCTCTGCCGCGCCAACCGACTTGATTCGATATCGAAGCTACCGTCACGTTTTCTCCGATCTCGCTGCATAGCAACTTTTAATGTTTTTGTTAATAAACGAATTGTGTATTGAAGCATCGAATTTGAAAGTTTTATTTTTAGTTTCCTCCTTATTCTTTAGGGTTCTTTATGTAAAAAAAAAAATTGAAAATTTGAAATTTTGAATACCTTTTGAGCTTTATTAAAATCTTGCTTTAAGGTAGTGTAAGCATTTTTCGATTCATAAAGTTTGCTTGTAATTTGTTGAAGTCTTTCCGTGAGAGATTTAACTTGTTCATTTTTTTCATCTAACTCAGCACTAATGTCTAATTTTTACAAAGTTTTAGAAAAACATTTGAAATAAAATTATTTTTAAATTTGACATGATTTATGTAAAAAAAGTAAGTGTTTACCATTTGTAATTTCGGTTTGTACCAATTGATCCTTTTTTATGTTAATGGTATTTTTAATGTTTCTTATTTCACTTTCTTGAACTATGTCGTTTTCATTATATAAGTTCTATATATATGTAAATATATAAATTAAATTAATTACGATAACCAAACAACTAATGAAATTACTTTTTCCAATTACTTGTATATCGGATATAGGTTCCTCTGCCTTATTATCTTTACTTCGACGTTGTCGCTTTTTAATCTTTTTAGTTTTTTTAATTACTTCCATAGTAAAATTTTACAAATATTAATAATAGTCATATAAGTGCATACGTATTATAATTTTATATAAACCGTTTGCATTAAAATACACATTTTCAGCAAAAACTATGACAGTTTACTATATAAATTTCAGTACAAATTAAATACTGCGTACAAACAAATATTAAATTCGAAAAAATGAATTAAAAAACACGCGTAACGTTGAATAAAAATTCACTCACGCACTTAGGTTATATTTTTATAAACTTCAAGTTAAAAATCTATATCGCATGATATTATGTGCTCGCACATATGTGTGTGTGTGTGTGTGTATATATATAGATATCAGTGACGTATATATACGTAATACGAGGCGAAGTGAGCGCGCTCTATGTTCATATAGTGTATAATGCTGAGTGCCTCCAACGCCCCTGTGGCCTAATGGATAAGGCATCGGTCTCCTAAACCGGGGATTGTGGGTTCGAGTCCCACCAGGGGTACATAAAATTTTTTGTTTTTTCTCGCAACATAACTTATTTTTTTGCTCTTATATTTATGCTTATTTATAACAATCACTTATTGTCCATGAAAATTTCTTACAGCTAATAACTTGGTCCCCACTAACACAACATGACTAATTTTTATTGAAAAAAATTCTTAATTTTATAAATTAAGAAAAATTTAAGATACATTTTATAAAGTTAATAATAATTTTTAAACATCTGCAACATATTTGAGTCATAAGGTTTTGTATTTAACGTATAAGTCAATATAAGTATACATTAATAATGAAGTCATACATGAAATCTGAAATCTTGTTTCTTTTAAAGTTCTTTGAAAGAATAGTAGATTTTTACATTATCGCGTCCCCTGGGACTACAAGTTTATAAATATATATTTTTACATCTCATTTATAAAAGTACATATTTAATATTACTGTATTTTGGTTGATTTATATGAGAGCTTATATTCTATATACAAAATGCGTCGAGCGATAAAAAATGTTTATACACTTTAAAAGTTATGAATGCTATTATCACAAATAAAAGAAAATAAAACCATTTTCTTTAATCCTGGATAAGTATCTAGCTTAAGAGAAAACTGATTCTGTATTGGATTTGGTGAAGGAACTAAAATCCACTGAAATACTGAAAAAACAGCGTTGTTAAAGATTATTATAAAAATTATTCCTTGTTATTGCACTTTTTTCTATTAAAAAACCTTTTATTAGTTTTCCGCTTTTCCTGGTTTGCCAGCCCTAGACTCATTCTTTTTAAAGTGTTTATTGGGATTTCTTCGGAAACTGCGCTTTTGAGAGTCCTTTTTGCTTCCAGCTAACATTCCCGCCTTTCGCATTGCATGTAACTTTTTGTTTTTGTGAATAACTTCTGGCCTTTTACTAACATGTTTTGATCCAGATGAAGTGTATTGTACTGTTATCTTTCGGCCTTTTACAAAAGTATCATGCAGAGATAATGCTTTCTGTAATGCCAATAATATATTTAGTTAGTAGTGTTGAATTAAAATAATTATTAAGTTTAAAACACACGTATTATATTAGTTTTACCTCATAGTCAACACTGTTTTCTACCTCTACATAACCAAATCCACGTGGCACATTAGTTTTAGGTTTTAACGGAATCCTGACATCTGCGACTTTTTCAACTTTGGATAAGAAATGTTTCTTTAGATCTACAGTAGTCGCCCTAGAATCATATGCAAATTATTATAAGATGTTAAAAAATATTAAAAGTTGAGACATACGTATTCATAATACTTACTCATATGCTAAGTTCCCAATGAAAAGAACATAACGCTTTTTTTTGCCTGAAGCATCAGTTTCATTCTGCTTTTGTTTCTTAAAATCTAGAGGTGGTTTGTCGTTTTTAATTTGTTTCTTAGGAGTCTTATCAGATTCTTCCATTTCTGAGTCAGTTTCCAATTCTCCATCTTCTGAATCAGGGCTTTTCTTTTTGAAATTTTTATTTTTCACCATAACTTTATTGGATTTAAGAACTTCTTGTTTAACTGAGATATCATCATCAGTATTATCGCCCTCCTTTTCATCTTCATCCTCATCCTCATCTTCATCCTCATCTTCATCACTTTCCAATTCTCCATCTTCCAATATCTTAACACTCATTTCCTTAATTTTTTTATTTGGTTTTTGAATATTTTTAGATATGTTAAGTTCTTGTTCATCATCACTGACGTCCTTATCGCTATTTACCACCTCTTCATCACTGTCTTCCATTTTATTAGTTTTCTTTTCAAATTTAATTTTTTTATTTTCATTAAGTTTTCTTTGTTTATTTTTTGATTTCGTATTTTCTGATTTATTTTTGTAGCTACTATTGTCACTGGCGCTGCTGTTTAGAATATTACTTCCTTGCCTATCTTCAAAAAATAGTTTGTTTTTTGTAACTTCTTTCAGTGCATGCTTTTCCTTTTTAGAGTCCTTTTTGAATTTTTTATTTTCAGGTTCTTTTATACTCTTATCTGAAGAATCATTTCTACTTCCTTGCCTATCTTCAAAAAATAGTTTGTTTTTTGTAACTTCTTTCAGTGCATGCTTTTCCTTTTTAGAGTCCTTTTTGAATTTTTTATTTTCAGGTTCTTTTATACTCTTATCTGAAGAATCATTTTTACGTTTCTTAGATTTCTTAGGGATTTTCTCAATAGAGTTGTTTTCAGATACCGAACTATCCATTTCTACAATGTTTACTTTTTTCTTTAAAGTACGCAACTTTCTAATAGCAGTTTTAGACAGATCTCCACGACTTTCTATTTCAGTGATCCTTTTTTTCATTTCATCAATAGATAAATTGTTAAGTGAACTAAACTGACCTTCCTGTTGCCGAATTGCTTTCCTTTGATTCTTGCGGAATTCCTTCCGTTTCTTTTTGAACGATTCTTTTCTTTTCGCTCCAGCAGTATTATCTTTATCATTTGTTGAGTTCTTTGAGTTTTCTGATGCTTTTTCAGGACTTTTGTTATCAGTTATAGAAGTTGCAGATGTATCATGCTGTAAGTAAATGAGGAAATTGTAATAAAAATGTTACCAAATATTATTAAGAACTTTATGAAGAAAGTCTTTATGTAAAGTTACCTCTTTGTTCTTGTTCTTCTTCTTCTTTTTCTTCTTCTTCTTTGTTTGTTCAGCTGAACCATCCGTATCAGCAGCTTTTTTAGAAACATTCAACTCTGGTTTTTTCACTTCAGCTACATTTTCATGCTTAGTTTTTAACTTTTTCTTCTTTGGAGTTCCCTTATCACTTTTTTCATTTTTCTTTGCAATTTGTGCATCCCCATTTGCCTCAACTTCGCTCAATTGCCGCTTTTTGCCTTTCTTCGTCATTTCTACAAAAATCAATTTTTTATTACCAATATAACAAATTCATTATTTTTAGCAAGTAAAACAATATAAAATTAATTTTAATTTATTAAAAAATGTTAATATTATAATCTTTTTCATTCAACACTTTATTAAAAATTTATCTTGAGCTTACATACCGCTAAAACAAATTCACGTGGTTGACTAGCTAGCCGTGTTTTTACTAGAAAGTTTTAAGGTTATGTTCGCCGCTGTGTTATACCAACGAACATAGATGCATATAGAACACTTCTTATGGGCGGGTAGGGGCGTAGGGCACAGATCGTGCAATGCAACACGTAAAGCCTATACTAAACTGTAGATTTTATCCACAAATTACATTGAGAGGACCTATCTCGCACTATACATGTTATCCGGTGATTTAGTGTGCATAACTTGCACAAAGCATAAGGTAGATATCCTTCTTTACTGATTGATAGTAGCATAGTCGAATTGGTAATATAATGTTGTCTACCTTACCAAGAACTTTATTCAGTATGTAATGTCTGTATGGTGTTTTTAATGATTCCTTAAATATTTTTTAAGCCAAAATATTACATTTTTTTTTATTTGTTAATGAATAATTGAATTGAAATTGATCTCTCTCTGGATCGATCCTTAAATTTATTGGATTACGTGGATTAAAATATATGAGAAAAACTTTGATACTTTCTATTTTGCTTCTACATTAGGATAAATGCATTTTTTGTGCCTTCCAATTTTTGCAATCAAATCACATTTGTATAAAAATGTATTACTTTGTATAAATCATTATCAATCAAATAAAAATTATTTTGGTAAGCAAATAATAAGTCATTTATATTTTTATAAAAATTTATAAAATCTTTTAATTGTGGTTTATAGCTAAGCATCAAAACAATTACATTCGAAAAACTGCACTCCTTGCTTGGAACTATTTTATTAAACGTTGTTACAAAAAAAATATCTTAGCCATTCAAAACAGTTTCTTAATAGAAATATTATTAAAAAATGTTGAATTACAAAAAAAAAAAACCAAGAGTTTTTTCATTAGTCTTTGGCTAAAATATGTATTATTAACATTTAAAACAAGGTAGTACTTTACTTGTCCAGTTAATATGCCACCTATGCTCTTGAAAGATGCTTAATTCGTTTTTAAATTGTAAAATTATTTGTTGTTGTTCAAAATTATCAGGAAAATTTATGAACCAGGATTGAATTTGATTACTTAATTCTTCAGTATTTGAAAAAACTAAGCTATTTACATTATGCTTAACAAGTTCGTTTAGACATTTGAAGTTGTATGCACACACTGGTAAACCACAACCAAACATATCTACAACTTTCATTGGTAAATCTAATCCACTTGTTGACTTATGAAGACATACACCTAAGTCAGCACTTGCTAATATTTTTGGATAATCTTCATTTTTTAACCATGGCGTAATTACTTTAACATACCTCCATTTTCTTTTGTCTATTATAGCCTTATAAAATTCTTTCAATAAACCTTTACCAGTTATGACACATATTAAGTTTGGTAACTTTAAATTCTCATTTGAATTACATTGACTTTCATAATCTTGAAGACTATCTAATAAAATAGAAAAATCTTCATCTTCAGTCCAGCTAGTACTTGACACAATTAAACCTGGTCTATTATGAAGCAATTCTATTTCTCCATTCATCTTTTGATTTGTAAATACAGTAGCATTTTTTGAATAACCTTCAAAAGCATTATATGTTTTACTCAGTTGTAAGAATAATTCATGTTTTTCCTTTATAGAAATTGGATGGAATTCTTCTGGAGGTCGATCATATAGCACCTTAGCTTGAATATTCCAGTTTTTATGTAGATCTGTTTGCATTGCTTTAGTAACACAAAAATTGTGTTTTGCCTTAGCACCGAAATATGATTCAATAGAAGTTGCTAAGTTCACAAGAAAATGATTATTCCCTAAAGTTAGAGCTAAAATGGTATGTGCATAGTTATGCCAATCAATACAATATTCAACTCTGGTAGCATAACAATAAAACCAACATATTGGAATAGATGGTATCGCAGGAGGATTTTGTAACAATAAAAATCTTGAGTTGCACTTAAAGAATAATATATATAGGAGGTTAACAGACTGCCATATTACTTTAATTACATATGAAATTATTCTATTCAGTCGATTTTGTAAATTGGGAACATTCCAAAGATAATAAATTTTAACATTTGGATGTTCCTCAAGCTGTTTAAGAGGTGGCGAACCTTGGTAACCTATCAACTCAAGACCATATCCTTCTTTTGCAAAGGATAATGCGTGATACTGCATACGTGGGCTTCTGCCAATATCACCTAGTACAACAATGCAGACACTTTTTGTTTTTTCACTTCTTTTGAATAACTTTAATAATAATCCAAAAATGAACGAAAGGCCTAAAGAGTGCACCAAAAACTCCAAGGCATTTTTTTCATTTTTCTTTGCACTTTTTGCATCTCCATTCGCTTCATCTTCGCTTAATTGCCGCTTTTTGCCCTTCTTCATTTCTACAAAAATCAAAACAAGTTCATTATTTTTACCAAGTAAAACAATATAAAATTAATTTGAATTTGTTAAAAAATGTTAATACCTATTATATTCTTTTTCATTCAACACTGTATTAAAAATTTATCTTGAGCTTATACATACCGCTAAAACAAATTCGTGTTTAGTATTTTTTTAGAAAGTTTTAAGGTTATCTTCGCAGCTGTGTTTAAATAGTACACATTATGTGTTGCAGACGTGTACATGTTGCAGACCGACAACTTGCGGTGCGGGCGTTCGGCTGTACTATGCACTACCTACCTATGGTAGGTAAGTAAGTATATAGGTATCCTTCTTTACTGATTGACAGTAGTACTGCGTAGCAGATAGTTCAATTTGCGCAATATGATGGTGTCTGTCTTACCATTGAATGGTAATTGATAGAATGAAAAGTACAGGCGCAAAAATCTGGATATCTATAAATTTATTAGCTTGATATAACATTATAAAGATTTACGTAAATAAAAAATGTACAATATTAAACAAGTTATTCAAAATGATTGATACAAAATATTATATGGCACAGCTACAAGAAACTATTTGAAATTCTTATCCAATTTCTAAACTGCCGTTTTTATTTTTATTTTATAACACGGTAAATAATATCATTTCACTTTTACATTTACATCTCTTTTTACATACAGTTTCACAAACCCAATTTAAACTAAGTACACACACTATCACAAAAACCGCCCCCACCACAGCAAAACAACTTATTCATCGCTTGTGCAACGCGTTTATAACCACGTGAACAGCCACCCGTAACGTCGTCGTTTAAAACGCAATTAGGCTAAACCTCTCCATTCGAGTTGAACTCGCACTCCGGAAGAAAAAGCCGCGTACGCGTGCAGTGCACAGCAGTCGGTACGGGAGAAAATGAGCTGCATGCGCCGTGCCGCGCGCGCGCGCACATGGTCATAGCCAGATGAGCAGCATCCGCGCAATTATCGGTAATGACGGCACTTTTACTGCGCCTGATTGTTCCCGGAAAGCAACACGTCGGCGCGTTTTTACGCGGAGGTCCTATATACTTATTACCTAGCTGCACATTGTCTTGCGTGAAAGTTTGTTGACTTTGCCGAAGTGGTTTCGCTTTCGTTTGTTGATTAGTGAGGTTAGTATACCTATTGTGATTTATTAAAGTAGAGATTGATGCGGATGAAAGGAATTGAGGGTTTTGCTGAATTGTATAGGCTAAGAAACTTAGTGTTTAATTACTTTTGTACATTTACTTGTGTACAAAAATATACTTACATAATTATCTATTGTAAATCTGACAACATCAGTGCAGATGGTCCCTTTACAATTATTGTTTTCCTCGCAGCAAAATAAGTGTAAGATAATGGTTTGAAATTTTTTTTATGAAATTTGACTTTACGTGTTTCGTATGATAAAATATAAACTCTATAACCGTTATAGTTTGTCCATCACCTGCCGGCTGTCGCAACGATGAGTACTAAAAGTCAACTGAGCACATTTCTAACGTTGATGTTTTGACCTGATGTAAGTATACAATTACATGGCGAGTTCAGACCTTGTGAGTTTTGACACACACATACCTATATAAGTACTTATACAAAATATACTCGACGATTTTCTGATTTACACATCTTCATCACTTCACTGGCCTTCGCAAGTTGACGATGTTTCGTACTTATTATGAATCACGACTTTTTCGACGGTCTCCTAAGGAGGTTGTATCATTGTATGCCTCTCAGCGTGTGGGGAAGGAGAAAAGTTTCCCCTTGCACCGCGCGCACCGCTCCGCTCACCGCGCACCTCCTCTCGCAGTCAACGAACTCGATCGTTTGTTTACGTTTTACCGCAGTACTCACTGAGTACTACTCATAGGATCCACGTGGTGTATCGCGTTCAAACTTCGTACAAACATTCTCCTGTATATTTGCTATATTGCGAATAGTTTTTTGGATTATTTTTATATTTTGTAAAGAATCGCATCTCCTAACAGCGAATCCACATTGCATGATCTATGGCATATGACTGCTGATTGGTTGAGCTTTACGAATGAACCAATTAGTGGATGAGTCTACAAGTATTAAGCTCATAGGTCATAGTCATAAAGTCATAAATCATGCAATGTGGATTCGCTGTAAGTGTTTTGTGTTTTAGCAAAGGTACTTCCATAAGAACCCGTGCAGTACAAGAGTTGAACTTTGAAGTTCAATAATTTCATAATCATGTGGCCAAACGATCTAGAATTTCGCATACTTATAGAAAATCAATCAATGAACAACATATTAAATTTTTGGAATGGTCTTAAATTATTCATTTCGGTGTGTAACCACAAAACTATCCGATTCAGTTATTTATCTAATAATATTCTCTAACTAATCCATTAATGAATCCTACAAATTCAAAGTACTCCCGTCTACCACAATCACAAACACCCAGCCATCAAATTAATCTCATCATCATAGATCAACAATGCAACCCATTGACTATCCCGTTCGGTAGAGTTAGTTGGGTACTTGTCAACCAAATCACAGGTGCATAGGACCTGCACGCGGTCTGTTTCCGGCGGATGGTGCGCCTAAACTCGCGTCGGCCAAGGGCGTTCGATTTTTCGAGCAGCGCATGCATGCATAGGTATACGCGCGCCGCGCGTCCCGTGAATGGAGTATAAAAGGCGCGTATAGAGCAGTCGCATGGAAATTGCCGTTTTTCCGTTTCCTCGTCTGCGCTGCGTGAGGTTACCAGCTGTATAGCGTTGCTCAATGAATTGATGTGTATGTACATCCATGACGAGTGTTTGATAGTTCCGTAGGTAATCAATTGATAAATATATTTAGTATGGGATAAAAGATGTGAAAAGATTCTTTATAATTGTAAATTATCTTGTAGTGTAGGCTTCATATCTGACTTAATCTTATATACTAAATTACGCTTTATAAAGATATTAAATAATCAAGATGGCGTTTCCTTATCATTCTTAATCAAGTTATAACCGTTAACACATACTAAATGTTTTTATGCGTGTAATACTCTCGCGAAAACCGAAAATTTACAGCTAATAGCGTTTATAAAGTCATTCCCCATCCGCGCAGAGTTTTCCCGAGTTATACGACTTAGCTACACTCCCAAGTTTAATTTACGCGAGATTACGCGCGTTAATTCACTTAAGAATATCATATTCAAAATTCGCAATTTACTTGCCATTTCGCCGCTAATAAAACTATACAAACCGAATAAGGGAACCCAGCTTATACCAATCTACCTGGAAACAAAAATCACGCGTTAACAAACTCCCACCTACATACCCTTTATAAAAATCATTTCGCACTATAACAGAGCTCCCCAAAAAAACGTCTCGCACGCCTTATAGCCTCTTGCTCGTAAACCAAGTCAGCTCACCGCGTGACGCCCGGCTATTTATCGCGCGCGTATATAACGGTACGATGACGAGACGCGCGCGTTATGCTATAACGTGGAAAAATAAATTTCCCGCGGTTAATCGACTCTCTTGCGCAATTCAGAGTTTTTTTCTGGGTTGACGCGGTTGTGACGGAACAAACAAACGCGGCGCACGCGTGCAAATAAACGGAGGAGCGTGGATGGTATATATAGAGGCGAATTAATTGTCGGCGCGGCGCTGGGTTTGTTTGGACTCGGTGACGGTGAATTCGCGAGCGAGTTGGTTTTAGGGATCGTGTTTGATGGGTAGTGACGGATTTATTGGTTCATATGATAGGTATTATAAATAAAGGGATTTGTTGGTGTTAGAAATGGAGATTTTTCGCTTTGAAAGAATATGATTGATGTGATTGCCGGTTCATGCGTGAATGGTAAATGTTTACAAAGTGATAAATATAAAATAAAAAAAATTATTCAAATGGTTTAATATTGCCAGTTTACATATGTACCTTGACAATATCTTTGTTACAAGCATATTCTAACGTTAATACATTTCAAGTACACCATTCACGTACACTCACTGTTCGATATTTTTCTTCGCAAACTTACGAAGCACTTCGCCATGTTCAAAAATACATGTTCGCAAAACAATTTCTACAACCCAGATATACCACCAGAGCACAAAAGTATTTTCAAACATTACACGTTCCAATACCTACTAAAACTTTTTTCCCGAAACTCATTCGCGGAAGTCGCGCGTCTCCCCCCACTGACAAAGCTGCCATGCTTGCTCCAGACAATCCCCCGGCGTCCGACCTATTTTAATTTTTGCAAAACTCCCCGCGCGCGCAGCCTTACATCACTCTCCCCCCTGGACATTTCAAAAGCAATAATCCCAGAGCACGTCGGCGATCCATTACCCCCCGCCGCCACGACCAATAACCGTAAACGCCGCAGAGCTAGACCCTCGAACAATAACCTTACACTCCCTCCCCCCAAAAAACACCAGCGCGTAATTAAATTTCGCGACTACGAGCCGCGCCGGCTCGTTATTATCCTGCGCGCGTCCATAAATTACAGAGACTCGCGCTCGGCCCGATCAACGCATGTATATACGGACGGGTCGACGAACGGATGGAAAAAGCGTATGTGTAGATGTAGTGCGGCGCAGAAGTGTACACGCACTTGACCGCTCGAGTGGCGCGGTAACTGGAACGCGTGTGCTGTATAACGTATATATACACACGGATTGGCTAATGACGCGGGTTGGGGGAATGTAGTGGCTGATGGGTGCAGACTATGTGCTGTTGCGGGGGAAAAGCTCCGGGTTTGAGATGATGGGTCGAAGAGGGAGATAAAAGATTTTATTCTTCTAGTGGAATGTTATCTGGTTGGGGATGTAGGTAAGGGCTGCTCATGGGGTATAATATCAGTTATACATATTATATGCATCTTGTTGAGAAGAGTATGTATAGAAAAGTTTTTACTGAAAGTCATTATTTAGCATCGTTATTTTTTTATGATGTTGAGTTCAGGTAATGATGTATATTGAGAATGTAAAAATGCATTAATTTTTTATAATATTTTTGATAAAGGTGGTTTTTTAAATTTGAAATGTACATCTATATTTATTAATTACCGGATCGTCTATATCTTAGATAGCATCAATAATTTTACATTTTTTGAAGCATCTCGACTTTTTAGAAACTTCATTTTTTCCGTATTCTCGATTTTTATATAAGAGCTCTTTAAATATTTCAAGACTCTCGGCATTAAAAAATATCACGTAGTTATTTTGAGATGATAGCTATAATCTCTACTTGTTACAAGCATATCATACATCAGCTAATCATTAAATGTATCGTAAAAAAATGTTGAAGCTTACATACCGAATTATTTACTCGCATATATTTTGCATTTCTTTGTTATACTTTTTATAGATTATTTTATTCTTTTTTTTTATATTTTTGAACTTATTATAAGTAAATAAATATAAATCACGATAATTTGAAAAATAAATTTGAAAAAAATTGGAACGGGATCAAATTTGTTACAATTTATAAATGTCTCCAACACTCTAGTAAAGAAATAACCCGAATACATTTGAAAATAACAAGAACGAGCTATACCGAGGCGACACTCCCATAGAACTTGGCCGAAAACGCCTATAACAAATTAATCCTTCTCCTCTCGACGTCTCTATTCTCATCCATCCATACTCTTCCGCTACACCTTCCCAGAACCATCTTCCAACCCCTCCCCCCTCTATACAACTTCGCCTCTCAAACTTCTCGCAGATCAAAGTCATAATTCAGCAGCCGACCTCTTCAGACCCTCGACTAAAATAAAGTTCCTTCGTGGAAGTCTCGTAGGTATAATATATCTATATACCTGCGAGCGCACGAGACTTTGTAATACAAAACTGCGATCACTTACGCGGTGCTGATGTAAAAGATAAATTGCTCGTTGTAGGCGTACGGCTCGTTGTATATTATGCACGCGCGGACGTATGTCTAAGCCTTCGTTGCTGTGTGTGGAGGGAGTATGTTTTGAGAGAGATTTTTGCGTGAGAGAGAGGAGAACAGGAGTTTGAGCTGAGTGTAGCTGCCGATGGATCCGGAGCGGGTACATAGGTATTTTTATAGGGTGGGAGGAATGATGAATCTTTTTGGAGAAGAAAAAAGAGAAATTTGTTATGTTTGTGGGTATGTGAGAGACAGCGGGTTCGGTAACCCTTTGGATAATTGTATTGATGTATATGATGTTATTGTTATATTTGGAATTATAGTTATAAATATGTTCTGGTGACGTTTATACAATTTTTGTTTATATTTTATTTATTTATTTATAAATATATTTATTTTTATTTTTTTTTATATTTTTTTTTTTTTTCTTGACCCTATTTTTATTAACTCAGCCCTGGTAGAAATGGTAACCAACTGTTCACTATCCATTCACCAAATCGCAAAGGTTTGGCCAACCGTTTAACCAACGGTTGGTAATAATTACCGCTTATTTCATCACGGAATAAGCCTTGCGGTTGGCCAGTGAATGCTATAATAAGAAAAGTGATTTCTTGATGACGGAGTCTAGGTGGTGCGTGCCGTAGGTTTGTGGCTCTAGGTGTTAGAACTCATCGAATGCGTCGTCTAGGTGTTCAGGGTGACCGATTACGGAGTCTATGTGGTGCGCTCCGCAGTTTTTTGCATCTAGGTGTCGGAATGCATCCCATGCGTGGTCTAGGTGATCGGGGTAGGAGTGACCGATTACGGAGTCTAGGTGGTGTACACCGTAGGTTTTTGACTGTAGATGTTGGATCTCATCGAATGCGTCGTCTAGGTGTTAGGGTGACCGATTACGGAGTCTAGGTGGGGCGCTCCGTAGTTTTTTGTATCTAGGTGTCGGAATTTATTCCATGCGTCATCTAGGTGTTCGGGATAGCCGATGACGATGTCTAGATGGTGCGCTCCGTAGTTTTTTGCATCTAGATGTTGGAACACATCGAATGCGTGGTCTAGGTCTTTGGGGTAGCCGATTACGGAGTCTAGGTGGTGCGCACCGTAGGTTCTTGGCTGTAGGTGTTTTAGACTCTGCAATCGGCTACCCCAAAGACCTAGACCACGCATTCGATGTGTTCCAACACCTAGATGCAAAAAACTACGAAACGCATCACCTAGACATCGTCATTGGCTACCCCGAACACCTAGACGACTCATTCGATGAGATCCAACACCTACAGCCAAAAACCTACGGTGCGCACCATCTAGACTCCGTAATCGGTCACCCGAAACACCTAGACGACGCATTCGGTAAGTTCCAACACCTAGAGCCTCAAACCTACGGTGCGCACCATCTAGACTCCGTCATCGGCTACCCAGACCACTTAAACCACACATGGAATGCATTCCGACTCTTAGATGCAAAAAACTACGGAGTGCACCAACTAGACATCGTCATCGGCTACCCCGAACACCTGGGCCACGTATTAGATTCACCCTGAGATCTTAACGCATAAAACTACGGAGCGCACCACCTAGAGTCCATCATCGGCCACCCCAAAAACCTAGTCCACGCATTCGATGCTTTTAATTATCGATAATTTACCATCCACTGGCCAACCGTTCGTCAATATTTTTGTTATTCGTTGGCCAAAAAGATTGGTCAATAAATTTTATTAAAACTAAAAGATACGACTATAACGTTCTTTTTATTAATATAGAATTTTTCGAAAAATATTCGCTGCAAATAATATTACTTCCTGAAAACCCTGGATTACTAATTCCTTGGTTTCTTTTCATAAAAATTAATGTCTGTACTTTTTAAGTTAAATTAAAAATCAGATACAAAATCAATATCATCCAACGTTTTCAAAATCAACGAACAAATTTCTATATATATTGTCAGAAAATCCACTAAAAATTCAATACTTTATATCAATTGCCCCTCCACCCGCACAAACTCACGTGAAAAAACCGCGTCTCCACGTCCTATTTACGCCCCTCTTGTTCCTCTCCGTGTGCTCCTCGCTGATCCTTCATCTCTCCATCGCCTTCTCCTCCTCGAGCAGTCTCTTCCTCTCGAAATACTGTCAGCCTCGGCGTGTCTGAGCACCGCGAGCACGTCCTCGAGCTCCTTCCTCGTGTACGGCGCCGTCGCCCTTCAAGTCGTGATCGTCACGCTCCCCGTGGGCGCGGGCGTCGTGGACTCGTGATGATCGTTGTTCGAGAGAGGATACTATGGAGACGACTCGTCGGCACGCTCCATCACCCATTCCATAATTTCCCGTCATCATCGCCCGACCGCCTCTAACAAGACGGTAGGGGAGAATGGGGCACGATGGACCAGGCGGTTGAGTTGGGCATTTGATCTTTTTCTATTTAAAATGGTTGTTATTAACCGAAACATATGTAATAAGTAAAACAAGTATCTAAAATATTTTTATAGTAAAAAAAGAGAAGAGAAACATAGCATACTGATTAGTTATTAACAGGTGAAATTTTGGAGCAAAAAATATCGTGAACGTAAGAGCGGGCATTTTCAAATGTTTAATTTTTTATTTGTCTTAACAAAATAAGTGCGCGTATCAAGTTCTACTCGTTGTAATCGATTCTTGAGACATTAAACTAGAAATCTGTTTCTTGTAGACCTTATAAAACTAAGATCTGTTTTTTTTTTTTTTTTTATTTCCTCTCAAAGTTTAGGTACCCGTTGTTCCCCGTCTTTCCCTATAATATCACACAGCGCTCGCGGTCGCGCCCGCATATAAGCGCGCGTGTATATATACAGATATATATATAGGTTTCGCGTGTTCAAAGCGCGGGACAAAAATATACTCGAAGATATCCTTTAAGTGTATCATACAGCCGCTATTTATATCCAAGAGATGCGCGTCGTGTGTACATACACTCGCGCAGCGGTTACACTTGTATACCTTTTATACACCTTTGATCCCTTATATACTCACACGCACACACGTTATACATACGTTTGTGTGTATACGTATGTACTAGAACCTCGCTTCCGTCTGGAAACCGGTTCCTCGTCACCGCGCGCGCGAGAGGAAAATTGATAAAACGCGCGGGGGGCATCGCGCGCGCGCGTGTTTGTGTGTATTTCCGCGTGTGTTCCTACGGAATTGAGTCTTCAGATGGCGCAAAGAGAGACGGTATTCTTTATGGGCATCGCGTCTTCGATTTACGATCTGATAAGGCCGATTGAATGGCTGCGATGCATCGGGTCGATACAATGCGAGTCCCTATAGCGCTGCAAGGGTTTGTGCCGAGTGGGTTCGCGATCGAGCTATATTGTGAATGCGTGAAATGTCATTCAGTTGATTGATGGTGTCGATAGATTTCGGATATATACGGATAAAATTTTAAACGTCCGTCGGATTGTATTATACGAACTCTTAGAACTATATTTCCTATTGTTATTAAACAAAGTAAATTTTCCATCTCTGCTTCTTCAGCGGCCATCAGTCGTGATAAAATCAGCAAACAATAATGACGTAACGCCGATACCCGAAATCCATAACGAACGCCACTCACGCATCGGTTCTGATTAATAACAACCATCGAATTAATTTACGAGGCGCGTTAGAGGCCCCAACCTTCTAAGAAAAAAATTCCCCGTCTCTCCCCAATTAATTTATGCCTCCGTCCAATGGCAATCACGTCGGTATACATATATACATCCATACTCCATCGCGTATCACCCGCTACTTCCACTTATGGCCATCGTAAATCCTTCCTCTCCTCTATACACACATAAAGGTCAATGGGTATAGCCCGTCCGACGCGCTATATTAATTAATAACAATAATAATATTCGAGCGGTCGCACGTAAGACGACGCGCCGCCGCTGCTCGGCATTAATTAAACATTATACATATATGTATAGGCCCATAGAAACCGCCGCAAGTACTTACCTCTCTTGACATGCGCATCACGAATCGAGTCTATGACTTCATAGAGTTGTGTATCGATATATAGGTGCATCGCACGCGCGCACGTCTGTGTGCATCGTGAATTCCGACGAGAGGACGGCTGCGCGCTTTCACCGCGAAATCGAGATTCGCTGCGCGCTGACTTCTGTCTCTGTGTGTATGTATATGGGTACGAGAGGAGTTCGTTAATTTTGTCGTTCGTCGTTTTATCAGATCGTAAATCGGTGTATAATACGAACAGGCGAATGGATGTGTATTAGATAGATGCGCTATATGGATAGGAGCGGAATATAGGTACAATACGTGGGGTTGGGAAATTCGCGTTGAGATGTGTACTGCGATGCGTTGAGATGCTTGCATGTCTAAGAGTTGGCCGTTACATGCTGTTACAACAATTACATATTTTTTTATCATTACTTTATACTTGTAATGATTTCGAAAGGTTATTTAACCGATGTTGGGATTGAAATATTTTAGAAGGATCTTTGGGTATAAAACTGATTTAGAAACTGCATTATAACTTTTATATACACGGAGAGAAAAATTTCAGTAAAAATTACAAAAAGTTCGGCAATTTTTACTGAACTTTTCGGTACTGTGGTAACAGACTACCAAAATGAGCGGATTTACTTGACTTTCTATACATTTTATAGAATTTTCAGTAAAAATGACCGAACTGTTCAGTAACTTTTAAGAGAAGGTTTGGAAGTTTTCGTATAAAAGTAACGGTACTGAATATACAAGTTCCAGAATTTGATGATGCATATGTCTCTGTAGGTAAATGGTTAGCGTGCCCGACTGCTGTGCTGAGGACCCAGGTTCAAATCTCGATGCCACCGAAAATTTTTTAATTTCTTTATTTCATTTATTCTTGTCTTAAATTATTATTTCCTTAATAAAATTCAACTTTAAATAATTAATAAATGTTTAAAATATAAATAAATGTTGTTATTCGGATCTCCCGAAAGGGGGAGTCCGAGTCCATTTTTTTCAGTGCATATTAGAAAATTACCGAACTGTTCTGTAAAATTTACAAAAATGTCAGTCTGTTACCGTAGTACGGTGAAGTTCGGTAAAAATTATGGAACTTTTTGTAATTTTTACTGAAAATTTTCTCTCCGTGTATTTATAGCATTCGCAAAATGAACCCATTCCGTATATACATTAAAACAACAACGCTATGCAGAACGATTTTTCAGTCTCAACTATAAAGTATTCCGCGCACAAACGTTCATTAAACCCTTTTTGCATAACAACATTGTCGCGCAGCTGCCGCAAGCAGTTCCATTAGCATAGGTATATACGCCAGCAGAACCTGCCGAACACGCGCGCGGAACCCGTTTTCAATTATCCGACCTCCATATCGCATACTGTATGTACAATACACACATTCGCGATTTCGTACGGCGATTGACTGACTGCAGGAGTGTCCGTAATAAACCTCTATGAATTCATTGTCGGCGCGTATACGTATACATACATGTATCGGTTCCGCGATACGTATCGAGCGCATGCGCAAGGTTTCGCGGATCACGGCCTGGTTCTCTTATTATGACTGCGGCGCGTGCTCGCGAATGGGAGGACAGATTTTCGCTTACACACGTTGCGCATATGTATGTGTGTGTGTGATAACGGAGTGACGGTAATTACATGCGCCTTGAGCTGTCGCCCGCGGTGGTTTTGGTTTGTTGCTTTTACGGTTGCTGGGGTTTTTGGAGGCTTTTGGAGTGAGGTTTCAAGAGTTGCTTATATTTGATTTTACTTTTTTCATTAAGGTGTTGCCGTGTGCGCGAAGGAGTACTTTATCGGTTTAGTGATAAAAGTAGGTCGAGATGTAATCCTCTTAATGTGGTATATAATAAATTAATTTTAAACTATGTTGAAGCATATTAGCAGTAATTCGAAAAGATTTATATTGATTTTACATGAATTTACTATACATATACATATGAATATTATTAATCATAGATTATAAGATGCAAAAAATTTAACTTGTTACATCATGAATTAGTTCTATATGTACTGATACCGATTTTAACACTTATAATATTGATACTATTATACCTCACGTAAAAAAGTTTTATAAAAGTTATATAAAACTTTTATAAAGAAATGGTTCTATATAAATAATATATAAACTTTATAGAAACCATACATAGAGTTGGCAAGAGGAAGGTAATTTTGTTGTAATTAAGGTAATTTAAAAAAAAATTCCTGATATAAAATAATTAGAACAAAAATTATCTTCCTCTTGCCAACTCAATATAGTTTCTATTAAGTTTATATATTATTTATATAGAACCATTTCTGTATCAAAATTTTACATAACTTTTATAAAATTTTTATAAAATTTTTTTACGTGGGATATATTTATCAGTGAGGCGTTTTCAGTAAAAAATCTCGTTAAACACATTAACTATTCAAAGGCATCAACATTATATATCGCGACGTCGAAAAATTCATATACAAAAACGTTTTAAACCAAGACACACTAGATTTGAAATACACAAACTCCATAAAAGCCATATCCTCATAGAAATAATGCAGCGCCAAAAAGTGACCTTTACCCCCCGCGGCAATAAATAACGTCGCTTCTCCTATTACTATACCCCGGAGCCTCGTACAAATTTTCCCCAAAAGCGCCTCCGCGCGCGTCGCGCTCGTTAACCGTACCACTGACCGCTGCATCATCTCTCTACCGCGCGCGTCCATCCACTTGGCGCACAATGAAGAGTACAGCCGCACGCGTCGCCGGGCCACAGATGTCCCGCGTCTACATAGCTTGCGTCCAGGTGCGTCTGTATGCCTATAGACATATACACGCGCTTATGTGTACCTACCAGGAACCGTCATATAACCATTGTCGCGAGCTAGACGCGATGAATGCCGGGCATAGAAAGAAGATATCCTCGCCTGCTGCATTCTATACGCGCGCGAAAATCGTCGCGGCCCGAGAGAGCAAATAGATCGCTTACCGAGAACAGTCGAGTGGTCTATAAATGTCCTCAGCTGTTCCACGCGCGCGGCGCGCGCTCGTCCACTTGTGTGCGTGCGAGGGTTAATTAACGAGGCCGCGCGCGAGTGGCGGATCGATCATGATTTTCCGCGTGAGCCCGAGCGCAGTTGACACGCTTTTTGCGCGCTGCGCTATTTAACGACGCGCACTTTGTAGAGAGAGAGAGGGATGTATTCATTGGAAGAGTTCGCAGAAGCGAGCGATTTTTAGGTCGTTACCGAACGCTGTGTATGTGTGAAGTGGGGATGGCGTCAGTGAAAGGGAAAATTCAGGCGTTGATCGCGCAGAATCGGCTTACGATGCTCTTTTTCCGGGCGCCACTATGATGGAGCTTCGTTTTTGCAGCCCTGAATGGGAGCAAAAGTATAGAAAAATATAGTTCGAAAAGCGGTTACATGAGAGCAACGTTTTTCGGGGGTTCGTTAAAATTTTCGAACAGTCGTTTGTGGCGAAAAATACAAAACGTTCGAAAAATGCTGTATAAAGTCGTTGGACTTTTTGAGGAGGATTATTTTCGACGATTTGGTTTATATTTTTCTCTCTAGATGAAAATGTTAGCGCTTCTGCGAATGCATTTTCCAGAGCTTATATATTCGCTTTGAAACTTTTAATACTTTTGGAGAGCTTAAATTTAGTTATTTATATACGCATATCTGTTACATATATATACGGAATATCATGCGCTTACAAAAACTGTTTTACCGAAACGCACGAAAATATAAGCGAATAATGCATCCGTACAAGTATAATGTACAGTATATGTTTTCTCAAGCCCTCCATTCGAATATTTCTGTCGTGCCAAAACTGTTTAGATCTCTCTCGTCAACTATTATATACGAAATATTTACATACATACAGCAATTTGAATGTAAAATACTGATTTGAATAATCAAAAGTCACTCGATATCAAGCATACAAAGTTAATTCCAGGAATACCTCCGACTATCAAAATAAAAAAGATTTTTTCGCCCACCACCAAGCCCCATATATAAATTCAACTCCCCTAGACGTCAATTGAAATCCTAATACACCAAATAGGCCTACCCACAATCGTCAATAATTCCACCCACTCGCAACCAATATTCTCCTCCTCCTTCAGCTCCAATTTCGAAACCGATTCTCCGCAGCCGCACAACAAACACACACGCGTACATTTGTACACTTTTTCATCGGCGCGAAATTATAGATATCACAGCGCTGTGGGCGGAGCTCGCGGCATTATTAAGTCCTCTCACTTTTGTGCCGCCAAGATTACGGCGTGTATAGTGAAAGGCTCGAATCGTATATATCATAAATCGCTCCTCGAGGAGGCGACGTAGAAGAAGAAGCAGCGGCGAGAGTTTAATTTCACGAGATTTATTCTTTCGGCTACAGCGGTTCCACGCTGGATAGGTTTTCCAGGCTCCGCATAGATAGGCGCGTGATTTAGTGCAAGTGCCAGGCCGCTATATATATTTATTTCTCTTCTATACGTTGCTGTGTTTACACGGGGTGTATGATGGATCGAGGGTTTTGGAGGCGGGATCGTTTCGGGCGAGTGATACTTTTTATTCGCGGATCGCGTTTATTTATATATATATATACGTAAATTATTATTTTCCTGAGAATTTTCGCGATATTTCTAAGGAATTGGATTCGAAACTTTGCGGGAAGAAACTTACGAGGGGGACTTTGGAAGAAGGTTTCGAAGTTGGTCACGTCTACTTTCATTCGGCTCTTTGTGAGAAAAATAATCGGCTTTCCGTTCGGCAGTGATATCGAAGAAAATTAATGGATCCTTGAGATTCCCCATTCTTGTCACATTAAAGTCTTAAATTCAATGTCTCCCGAAAGCTCTCTTCCCAAATTAAATTATTGGCAGGGAGCGCAGATTATTCCAAGTGAAACGGGCGTAAAATGAGTACGTTGTTGCCTAATTCTGTGCATAAAGTTCGAATAAATAAGACCGCGGAAGTGTCCGGGACTTTTTACCATTATCAACGAGGATTGACACAGCACTCAACGCACACTCGAAGGATTTCACAGTCGGCACACACGCGGTATATAATCCTCCGCAGGCCTTCGAAAAACAGAAGAGTAATTAAACCACGGCGCGAGTGAAAGGCTGGCGCACATTGCACTTCTCGAATTACGTAAATCAAACATGACAATTTCGCGTGTATATACATACGGAGAACCTCTATTCGCGACTTGCGTATAAAAAGCGTCGCCTCGAATCCCCTTGCGCAATATCGCGAGGTATAATCCGAGATTTGTAAAACCGTGCGAAGCCCCAAAAACGTCCAGCAGAAAAACGCACTACGTCTCTTACACAAACATATCACGCGACATTAAAACGCACTCAACGCCGCTCTTTCTCCTCAAATTATGACGAAAAATACCCTAAACGCGGCTAAACTCTCGCTAACTATGACGCATGATGCGGCGCAATTTTCCACGGGCTAAATTAAGCGCGCGGCTATGTGAGCGCGAGAAAAGTGTACGACTATACACACGCGCCTCGTTGGGAAGATCGACGCGCACTACGGCATTTACGGCCGATAAAATTATCCGCGCGCGCAGACTCGTGCGAGTGTGAAGTTGTTTGCCGGCGCAATTAATAGCGAGGCGAAAGAGATGCGGGAGGATATAAAGTTGCGGAATTATTTGTTTCTCGCGAATTGGCTGCTGATGCTCGGGTGCGCCGGTTATACAGGAGTGGTGAGAGTTTGTGTAGGGTATATTTGCGATTTGATAAGTGGGTTAGATATTTTGGATTTTAGAAAATCTGAAATATATGGATGCCATGAACTGAATTTAAAGATCTTGATTTTATTAGCGAATACAAGAGGTTTTTGAAATTGTTTTTCTGCTTTAAAGATATAATGAAGTTTATGATACTGTCTGGCATTATCTGTGACTTGACTAAACGCAACATTGGGTTTTTCCACTAAATTATTGCATCTTATTCATTAACAATATATAATATAAACGGAGAAAATTGTATTTGTTAACTTTACTTTTCTTCCGAAGAAAAGTTATTATTTTTATATTTCTTTCGAGCTCTGTAACCAAGAAATTTCGATTCAGATCGCCGAAAAACATAAAATAATCACAAGTTACTGAGTGCAGAGCTGAAAATTTACGCTCAGAAGTCACCATCGTCCGGACTAACAACGTAATGCGATTTGCTCTCCACGCGTTTACTCTGGTTCATACGCAGGAATTCCTCGACGAACGGCAGCGGAAACTGACCTAACTTTTGAGCTCGTACGCGCCAATGGCTTCCGCGACACGTGACACCGTAACGTATTTTGTCCTTTGTCTCGCTTGATTTATTCCGCGCCGCCGCCTCGAACGCTGTCAAAGGCGTGTGTGTGTATGTGTGTGTGTGTGTGTGTGTGTGTGTGTGTGTGTGTGTGTGTGTGTGTGTGTGTGTGTGTTGTGTACGCTTCGGTGAGGGAATTTTCAGCTCGAAACTTGTTGAACTTGCTGATGGGCGTATGGTATGTATCGAGTGATGGCAGAAGATTGTCGAGTTAAAGCCCTGTGTTGCGGTGCTGAAAAAAGAATTAATTTAGCGGAAGAATTGCGTGTCAGGAGATACATCGTTGTTGAAATTATATCAGAAAATAATTTATTGAGCCATCGAAAACCTTTAAAACTTACCTGATAGTAGGATAGTATGGATAATTGATTAAATAAACAAAAAACGATAAAGAGAAAAAAAATCTTACGTATATATCATGAAAACTCGATTAGTTTTGTAAACCTCAATTTTATCGAACGTCGGTACTCCATTCGAGACTCGCTAATCTGCCGCGAGGCTTACGCACTTTGCCGATCGAATTGGATAATCGAAGGGTGTACAAGGAAATATCTCGGCCCGGCAATTAAAATCGAAAAAAAAGCAATCAGGCTTACTGTAATCTGGTTTACATTTTGTATTGGATCCCACGCCTATTACCGCACTATATTATTATTACATTTTCGTAGACGCGAATTTAATTTTCTTCCCTTCACATTTTTCGGATTGTTCGTTTACGTAACTTCGAAAATTACACATACGCGTGGATTTTTGCATTTTTCCGCGTGTTGTGATATACATAAAACACGCTGAATGACTTATCCAATATTCATCGAATTCTTGGCGCGAGTCGAGAAATCACACCGCGGTTGATATTATAAATTATAGACTTAACGCGCGCAGTTTTCACTTACCATTAAATTTCATAATCACATCGTAAACATTCTAATTTCTGGGGCATTTTTCGTGTCCAGTGCTCGGGTTTCAAATTAAATCAGGAACATTTTTGCGTGTTACGCGCGCTCTCGTGTGTCTGAAAAATGTTCATGAAAAGCGGCGGGGTTCATTAAATTATATTAGGGTTTGATATAAAATAAACACGATCGTAAAATATTACGACTAATAACAATTTTCGCGTGTGATTGCTCTAGGAAACGTAACTGCGTGGTCCGAATTAGCAGAGCTTAACGATTGTAAAAATATCAGCCCAGTATTTTATGTGGAATTTCATGCGCCCTCTGCATAAATGTCGCACGAGACAAAAATCAACGTCGTTAATATCATGATTATTGTGAATTTTCTCGTAATTATAGATACTTTCTAAAAATTACAGTCCGATTTCTCTACTCGGCCTTAAATACAGTAATTTTATAATTCGAATATGTGTAATAATAAATTAACTCTGTTTATTATGCTACGTAGCTGCAGACAAAGATTTAATAACTGTATTTAGATTTATGAATGAAGGTATATAGTAGCACTCGATTATCAAGTTCAAGTAGTGACTGAGAAATTTCACGTTAAAAAGTGTTTCCTTTATGAAACCTCTTTTGCAAGTTACGTTTAACTATAACGCTCGCGTCATTCAAGATACTACTTTTTTTAATTAAAAAAATATCGTATCATTTTTAGATAAATGCATATTTTCGTCTTCAAAAATATTACAACATTTTGTCTTATGCATACGTTGATTACCTCATCCCGATCAAAATTGACTCGTTAGTCTCTATCCGTCCACTAAAACCCAACCGGCATCATCACCTTGCAAAAATAACCATAACGTTATGCAACACATTAATTCACCTTCACGTTTACATAATTCCTCGTCCGCACAAAGTACATCATTCACAAGAACACCCGAACCCGACTAATCCTCGCCGCGATAACGCATTCTCAGCAGGCCCGTGAAATCACCCAACCACGAAAACCTCGCCTGCCGCAGTATCAATCCCACAAACCCGCGCTGCTCTCTGCGCACACATAACACAGACACTTCAAACGCGCAGCGGCGGCTGCGCATATCTCGACGGCGCGATCTGCAAAAAAAGCGCCGAACAAACGTATCTCTCTTTCTCTCCGTTGCGAGGCGAGCCGAGATCATCTATAGTCGTTTTTGAAGCCGCGCGTGCTGCCGCGCGTATATAAGTGTGTTACACATATAATATAAGCGTTTTGCATTATGGTTTTAGAGAGATTAAAAGACGCGGAGACAGTGACAACGATGGTTTTGTTGCGAAACGGATGGACGAAGCAAAAAAAGGAAAAAAAAAATAATAATTGTATAAGAAGAGCAACGTGACGTATGCTCACGACAGAGGCGTCTTTCGCTGCGTTTTATAGCCGCTACTTTTTACTGCCCCTCGCATACTGGCTCTCGCGCGCGCGGAAACAATGCACGCCGTTGAAAAAGTACAGTTGTCGCGCGATGTTTTAGATTTTATATTGCCCGACGTTAAAATGGACTCCTTTACGGTTTGCTATTAATGGCTTTTTGTCGCCTTTATCTGACGCGATATTATATATTTATTTCAAACGCTCTTCCTATTTTAACGATCTTTTCAGATTAATGGTGTAGGTTTATAATTAACTGTTAATTCGAACTTTAATTCTACATTTAAAATTCAAAAAAATCATGTTTTAATAAATTTATATTTTCACTAAACCCAGTGTATAATAAAAGCACCGAACTGTGAACTCAACTCAATCTCTCTATACCACCATCCACTTAACCAAGAAACGGTCTCCTCCCCCCTTGAAACCGGACAATATTTTTCTTAAAACCTCTTTCCGCATTTTACCCCGGCCGTCAGCTCGATTCTTCCTCTCAACTTATATACACACACATATACAGAGGGAACCCTGCACTCGAGACGAAATACTCTATATATATACACACACAAGTGTGTAAGTATACGAGTAGAGACTACCTACTCGTGATGTGTGGTCCGCTCGCGTTTTCCGCCCGCCGTTCGCGATTGATTTTTTTTTTGCAGGGCGCGAGAGGGGTGACAGTTTACAGAGCCGCGGCGTGTACGGGCGAGAGAGGGATTTCTCTTTTTGTATTGAGCTGAGTTAAGAGTTTGAATAAGTAATGATGTTTAAATGTTCAAATGTTTTCTAATTATTTTGAGAACTGAAAAGTAAGTTTATTGAGGCAGTAAATAAAGGATAAGCGAGAAGTTTGTATATTAATTTTGTATACTTTTTTATCGCGAAGAAGTCACTTGTTTAATCTTTAAAAATATCGGGCCAAAATTTACGACTGAAAAAGAATGAGTTTTCAAATTGTTTTTATTACCCACGGCTTTGTCAGTACTCGAGATATGCAAAGTATTAATTAAGATAAGCCTGATTCGAAACGAATGAAATAATTAAACGAAAGTGTTTGCATATATTTGTTACAAAAAGTAAAGGAAAAAATTGTGGAAACGGCAGAAGTAACCCTCACACAAGAGAGCCCCGGCGCCGCTTATCTAAATGTCAATTCGGCTTTATCGGTGTTTCTTTAATTGAATTCGCAAACGATGCTATCGATAATAATTCATTGAGAAAATATAACTTTATCGTTATTGTCCTAGGCGCGCTTTTATTATTTTAAGTGGAGAAATCTTTATGATTTACGATTGACATAAAAGTCTCGTAAAACTTTCATTTTCATTCAAATATACACACAAGGTGCGTATATTATACCGTCAAAACTTTTTATTAAGTAATCTCGCTGTGTAGCTTTAAATCATTTTCTTCCTATACACTTACAATACTATATATAGATATTCAAAATATCGAACAAAAAGATAAATAAAACACTAGCCTCTCCGACACATCTTTGACGCCACTTCGACTACATTACACACCCGCTCCGAGGCTTCTTCACCCCGTTTGCATCACAGCGGCCTCGTGCATCCACTTAAAATCCGAGCGATATTCTCGCGTATAATTCCATTAGCCCCATATAGTCGCAGCGCTATGTAAACTTAATTAGCGGGCGAATTCTGTCTCGAGAAACAAGAGGTGCCTTCAGCATTATACGCGCGCGCTCAGCAGAGCGAGAAAGAGAGAACCAGTTTTCGTATACATGCGCGATTCGTTAAATTCGGTGGGTAAATATATATACGTATAATAATGCGAGGAGGAAAGGGAGTGACTTTATTCAAATTCTCGCCTGATTTTAGACGGACGTGCGCGGAGTGCGGAATTTCGAGGGCGTCGTCGTCGTCAGCGGATAGTATGATTAAACTGGTTCCCCGGAGGAAAACATAATTTTAATGTCTAGACGCGCGGGGTTGCACGCGAATATATATACATACGTAAAACAGTATGTGTTTGTGTGTGTGTGTGTTTTATTTGAATTAGGTTTTTCTGCGGTTCGTGGAAGAAAAAAAAAAGGAATTCGTTTGCGAGTTAGTTTATTCACTTTCGTAATTAGCTGCGTGTGCGTTTAAATCTTTTGAAATAAAGTCGTTGAAGCTTAACTCTTTAGAGCAGAGTAACGAGACGCCTCGTATTCTTTCAGCGCTGCGCATGTCCTGTTGAGAATTCATTTGGAATAGTTGGTAGCTCTTTAACGAAACGTAAATTTCACTAATGATAAATAAATATGACGAAAATATTATATTCCTTTGGAATTGGAACGAACATCAAACCTTCTCGTTTCCAAGAGCCGCATAATTTACTAAAATATTTCTTCCGTATACATGCATTTCACTCTTATACAAACGTCGTGACTTTCTTACACAAACAATGCAGTTTCATCAGTCTTTCATTTTTTCTTAAAACACAAAAAAACAAGACAGGACTTTCTCTCGCATCTTCCTTTTGACCAAAAAAACACATGTAAAAGAACCACGCACGCGGACCCCCAGAAGAAAAGAACAGTTACCTCATTGTAAAAACATAATCAGCGCCCGTGCGCGCGCGCGCGAGACTCTTCCTCGGTCATAAAAACTCATTTCCACCCCGTGCACTCCTCTCTACGCTTCGCGCGCGAGAAATTGCGAAAAATAAAGGATGCCTCGGTGGCCTCTCTTACGGGGAAAACGCAGCCTTTATACCCCGACTAACGCGAAAATAAAAGCCCGGAGAAAAACCGGCGGCGGTGCTACTTCTGCCTCTGCAACTTAATTCCATTCGACGGCACGTTGCTGTGCAGCAGAGAGAGAGAACGAGAGTTTTTACGAATAGCTGGCGCTCAGTCACTCGCGAAATCCTCAAAGAATCTTCTGCGCGCGCTCGCGTCAAAAGCCGAGAGAGAGAGAGAGAGAGAGAGCGCGCACTGCTGTAAGTAAATGCGCGCGTATATTATAGTATGCACACGCGTCCGTGTAACGGTGCGTGCGCCGCCGTCTGTCTTTCGCTTTTTACCAAAGAAGAGGAGGAAGTGTGCATAATATAGAAGTGTGTATGTGTGTGTGAGTTGAACATTTATGAAGTTTTTCCGAGCGGTGGGAGAGGATTGTTATGAGTTTTCGGCTGGATTTTTAATTGTTATTGGTGATGTAAGCCACTGGGAATTTTATCTTTTAGTTTAGTTTTTGTGATTAAATGATTAATTATGTATAGTAATTTCGAGTGCTTGCATGCTATGTGATATTTTGCAAGGTATTTTGATAAAACCATGACAAAGCATTATCATATAGTAGAAATAAGCGGATATATACATTGGTTTTGGAATGTATAGACAGAAATTACAATTGCTGGAATATCAGTTTAAAATCTATAAACTCCTGAATTCCTTTAGGAGCATCAATTCCGTTATTAACTTTATAGCCGCATAAATCAATTAAAATGTAAAAACTATATTTCGCTCTAAATGAAGGAATATATGTGAGTCAATCGTTAATCAATTGATTACATTCCAACAATTCGAAACGTATATAATTTAATTGAAACACACGAATCCCTAGCCAAATATATAACCATACTGACGTATCTACACATAAACTTTACAAAACCCCTTACAATCCTCAAGCCATCACTGAGAGAAATGTTGTAGAAAAATTTACTGTAAACGTAAGAAAAATTACTATATACATAGTCAAAATTACTCAACACATAGGAACTTTTACTATGAATTGTAATAAATTTTATGAAAATGTGAGTCTGTTCCACGGTCTATGGAATACAATAATTATTTCTACACCATTTTCCTCCTTGGAAAACAACAACCCTGCGAAAAATATCGAGTAAGTATATAAAAGATACAAACAACTGAAGATCTGCATAGCCCATTTCAATGTATGAATAGCACGGTCAGCCCTAAGGCATTTCTACATTGGATAACTTGCCTTTGGAGCGTTCCTGCGCTCCTTGATCCACTCGCCGCTGTCCCTCAACACACTCCGATCCTCCTCCTGGTTTTCGCAGCCCGTCGCGCACGCACCCGAAACCTAAAGAATCTCAACAAAACACCCGCAGCGAAGACCGTCCCTTTAAAACCTCGCTCCGAAAGACGCCCGCTCTAAGAGAGGGAGACAGAGAGCGCGCGACTGCGGCGGCGGTGCGAGCAGCTCCGTATACCCGGCGCGCGTGTTCTCTCTGTCAGTCGACGCTAGACCGCCGCACGAGCCGGTCGCTCAGAAAAACATACACGGCTGCTCGTAATAAATAACCATTCCGCTCGCGCGCATGCATACACAGACACAGACAGACCGCAGCGATAATTACCCTACTTGCGCGCTTTTTTGCACGATAGCGCGCACGTCGATGACGTAATCTAACATCGGCTATAAGTGTGCGGGAAATTGAAATGATCCGGGAGCATGCGCCGCGCGGTCCGGCCGCGCTACCGCAGGAGGAGGAAGAGCTCTGAGAGAGCAGCGGCGGCGGCGGCAACTCAGTTGCGGCGGCGCGCGTCCAAAGGAAGGATCGCCGAGGCGGACTGATGAGGAAGAGGCGGCGGAAGAAAATAGAGGAGCGGAGTGCGCTGCTGTTGTGATTAGAGAAGGGGTTGTCGGTTGAGGGCGCGGAAGGACAGTGCAGGGTGGAGACTGTGTGAAAGAGAGAGAGAGTGGAAGTGTGAAGTGACTGTTGTGGACAGTTGGATGAATCATTTTTTTACCCAGTAGAACTAAGCTTGTAATCATTAAGTGCATCGCTACATCGAATATTGAACACGCATAAACGAACGACCGGCGCGGAGAGTAGGAAAACACTTCGATTGCAGCCAGCTGATGATTATACACGCGGGCGATAATAACCGACGTCGGGAATAATTCAGTCAGCTGAGACTAGTAGAATTTCAAGTCCGAGACACTCTGCAGCGAATCTCGAGAGCCGTGCTGCATAGGAGTAAACAAAGCGCACGCGTGGACCATGAAGTAAGCAGCAGCGGGACACAACAGCATGCCGTGGATAAAGTGTTTAGGCGGCGGGGGCAGCAAGACGCGCCGGGGCGGCAAACCGCTAAGCGTCAGCCAGCCGATTCATCTGCTCGTTAAGGTGAGACTTTTGTTGAACATTGTGTGTGTGTGTGTGTGTGTGGGAGAGGGGAGGAGGTTGTGGTGGTATAATTGAGGATGATTGAAAAGGTCGAGAGGGGTCCTGTGATTTGGCAGTGTATACTGTGGGTAAATAAAAATTTGCATGGGTCGATGTGACGACAGAGTGGCTTTTGTTTGAAGTGGTTAGAGGTTGTGTGAAAGAATGAATGATGATTATTGTATGAGTAATTTATGTTACTTATTCGAGAGAGTGATCTAATCTTATGGATTCTTTATGATATTTATAAATATTTACAAATGTTGGTACTAATTGGTACCCTCGCGCGTGAAATCAGAATAAAATACATTGCGCTTACGTGCGTATCTCGCTCGGCGCGTACACGTTTGACATTTTACAATTTATAAGTACGCACAAGAAGTATATAGTATATAAGTGTATATCTTTCATTTATCGGACTACCAACTTTGACAGTACGAAAACGAACGTGTCCCGCTAACTTCTCCAAGATCCCGACAGACGTAAATCCAATTTCAATTACAACTGTCGAAAAAAAGAAAATCGACTGCACCGCACTCTGCATCGCCTTGAAATTGCCACATTTAATTCGCCTCAATCGTCGAAACTATAAATTAATCGCCGCCCCGGGGTTATTAACTGACCATTCGGTCTATAATAGCCGCGAACCATTAAACCGCCGCCTCTTGCACGCGCGCGGGCGTTTATTTGTTTTAGCGCAACCGCGGCTGTACTCTGCGATTTTCTCGAGTGACTCTCTAGAACGGAGAGGAGGAAAAAAATTGTTGAGAACGCACGGTTTACGCGCAACAGCGCAGTTTTACACTCAATGTTATACCGCGTGGTTGTTATATCCGAATAATTATTTACTAACAAGCTATACAGCGCCCGGGCGATTCATCAGCTCGTAAAGTTCAGATTACAAGGCGCGATTTCATTTCTCTTTCTATACTCGCGCGCGCGGGCAATTTTTTAATTTGAATAATCGCCCGGATCGAGTGTGTGTATACGGGTTTGTGTATATATGTATGTATATAGTTGCGAGAAAGACAGTAGGATTCTTGCCAGCACGGGTTCGCATGCGGTCCGGTAATCTAATTTACGCTATTTTCGGAAATCGTAAAGTTTTGTGACTGTTATAGAACGAGGGTCGGACAGTTCAGTAACCGATGAAAGACGGCGGTGTTGCCTTTTATAAAGAATTTGGCAACGAAAATATTCGATTTATTCATTCGTGATGCGATTATAAATTTATATATTATAGCTTTGAAGTTTTTGTTTTTGTTTTATCGAGGTGCGTAACAATGTCACGGTTAAAAGTTTAAATTGAATGTGTCTCTTTGTGTCGTATTTTATTTTTATCTAATTTTCATTTAATATAGGTCGTACAACGTTTTCCTATTAAGGGGATGCCTTACTTGTATAGTCTGTACATGCTTACCGACATTTATTGATTTTTCAAATATCTATCTCAATTTACATATTTTTGCTTATATTGAAGCTGACGCACATTCTTTGAATTATATAGATTGTGCGTGTGCTTCAATAGTTTTGATAATATGAAAATTGGTTGAGAAATTTGAAAAATCAAGTGCAATAATCTGCAGTTAGGTAAGGCTTTCCCTTAAGGGGGTGTAGTACTCCTGTACTCTGTTTTACTGACAGAACACGGTAAATTCTGTATTCAAAATAAATATATCGAATTACGTCTTAAAAGGAGATAATTGCTCTGCGCAATGTAATAATCTACCATCTTAGGCAGTTTTGAGCACAAATATTACCGGCACCCTAAAAAATTTTTCGAACGAAATTTCGGATATTTTTGTTCGAAAAATTTGTTAATATAGAATTTACCGTGTTCTGTCGGTAAAACAGAGTACAGGACCATCAGGAGTACTACACCACCTTAAACTTTTTCATCTATCACTGTATACAAACAATACATTTAAATGAATTTTGCACAAATACATCAATCCATTAAAACCTTTTATTTAAATAATAATGTTAACAACAATCAATCAAATAAGAAAAGCAAACAGATCATAAATTTAAAACGCGAGTTCGCAAAATATTTACCATTCAACCCAATGTCACAAAAAATTAATAACCCTCGATCCACGTACCACAGACATCCCCACCACACTTCCAACGACGCAAAAATCTTCATCGTCAAACACGCACGCACACACACACATCCCTTATCTCCCCTTAATTGCCCGTGTAAACACGCCTACTTTCGCAGCCGTACGCTTACCCATCAACCTTGCTCTTTTTATATATATGTACACACACACACACAGATCTCCTTCGCTTTTCCGGGAACAATAAAGGGCCGCATTGATCGGCGATTAATTTTTATTGGCCCCCCCGCGTTCTCTCTCTAGCTTGATCTTTTATCGAAGAGAGACCTGTTGCCGCACATGGCCGATTAATTCCGGCCATGTGCGCGCCGACGCGAATAGGCGCCGTCGAGGATGGATGAATGGATGGGTGTATATCTGGAGCACTTGGCGTCGGGTCGATGGAATATTCATTGGTCAGACGCTGCTGTGGGCTTGGTGCTGAGAATATTTCGCGATTTCATCGAATTTTTTGGCCTGTTTGGTTCTGATAAAGGTAATTAAGGTTAAGATTAGAAGAATATGTTGGTTTTGTTTGGCTTCGTAATATTCTTTAGATCGGAACAGTAAATTAATGTTCACGCCGTGTAGTATACAAAGTGTAACGTTGCTTATACATTTGCGCGCTTATAAGCTCGAGCTTATTTATAACGGACGAAAAGATTACCTCAAACGCGTCCCTTCTTCCTTGCCAATCTAACGTAACAACGTATTTTCTTCTTTTAATCGCAATCATTACCGCGCGTACAGTTATAGAACAATAACCGTTGACCATTATTATAAGAAAACCTCTTTCCAAACAGAAAAATCCCATAATAATAGGTTTTCCGCGCAGCGCACTTAACACGAAATGTGCCTCGTACCGCCCGTTAACGCGAATTTTCCTTTTTGCTTTTCTCTAATAAACGCGATATCTTGCGCACCGAGGGGATAGAACGTGTCTTCGATTACGCGGCGTCGATGGATCTTTTATAGACTCCGGTTCTACATCACATCGGCTTTTTCGCGCGTGCGCTGAAAACTTCGGGATGGAATAATATATTAATAATAATAATAATAATTGCCGCGCGCTCATTGAATTAATGGCACGAGAGAAAAAGAATATGAATATTGAGCGGGTTTATTTATCGGCTGTTATAGAGCCGCTTGTTTATGCACCGAGGAAAGTTCGCGCGCGATTCCTGTTGCTCTATTCCTTGTTCGCTGCTGTTTATATATATCGTTGTAATGCTGTTACGTCGAGCTCTTCAAAGTGGGTTTGTTTGGCGAATTTATGGGTGATAAAATAATTTAGATTATTGTGTTTGCATTGTGAAACTATGACGATAATTGGGGTTGCGAGATTTCCAGCTATAGTGATAAAAAGCGTTAAGCATTCATAATTGCCGGGAGAAATCGGAGTAGGCAATAGTTTAGCGTAGCTATAATAAAAATTATTAAATAACGTAGAACTTTCAATAAAAAAATATCAAATGTGATAAAAAAATTTATTTTATATATCTCTTCACCGCATTTTTATAACTCGATTCCCTTCTATTATATTCAATTCTCATCTCTCTAAATTCAAATAAGTGAATTTCACGTATTCGAATTTAGAGAGTAATAACAAAAACCAAACATAAACATTACCACATTTAAAAATATTTCCAACCTTTATAATTTATCGGCCACAACGTCAATCCGCGAATCTCATAGAATCCCATCACCACCAACATTATCTCATTCAAAAGTGAAACTTATACCATGAGTAACGAACCACTAAACCCGCGCTTCTATACGCGGATAAAACACGTAGTGATCTCATCCTCGCAGATGTGGAAAAGGGCCGCCGCCAAAGCGACAAAACCGTCGACTTTCCTCGGGAATGCCCATAAAGTCACGCAGCGAGATACGGAATCTCACCCGCGCGGCGCGCCATAGGCCCTTTCTCCGACTTTCACGTGCGCGCGCGCGGCTGATTTATTAATTCGTGCGCAGCCGCCCGCGTCGTAGAAGAGGAGGTTTCGGTAAACTTTTAATGACGTGGAGGCATGATTAATGGGGGATGGAGGAAAGGGGCGAGGGTTGTGAGGTTTGGTATGAATTTCGATGATGATTTTAGGGTTGCTAATATGGAAAAGGAAGTTATTGATTTTGGGGTATTCGTCGTTACGATTTATGCATTTTTTTTAAGAAGCAAGGTGAGGGAAACATTTAGCATTTTAATGTGTCAATTTTTTATATTGAGGGTAATCTATTAAATGGGCTCATAGATGTAGAAGTATATTTTACCAGTGAAAAATATTCTCTATTCAATTTAAAACGCGACATGAGACCTTAGAATCGTGACAAAGGGAAGCTTCGAAAGAATAACATTCATAATACACATGCTCAAGGTTTTCGGAATGTAAATTAAGATAAAATTTTTATCATTCTATAACAAATGCGTAAAAAGTTTTCCGCATATACGCTGCACAAATGTTAATAAAATTCATAAATTTTGTAACCTCTCGTTATCGCTTGATTTGTTAAAACATTTTCTCTCGGTCGGCGGTGAATAAAGGCGCGCATGCAGCGAAACTTTAACCAGAACTATTATTATATATACGCTGATTCGATAAATTCGCATGAATGAATATTGACAGTTGCGACACATTTTGATCGCATGCAACAGTCTATTTCAGCGGATGATTGCACATCGGGATGAATGAAAACATTATTGATAATGATGACTTAAGGAGTTCGAATTATTTTTGAAGACGACGACGTCGACGCCTGGCGTGCGGCGGTGATGTCATGCGCGATGTGTGTCGCTCCAGATCACAAAGTCAAATATTTTAGAGATACTCCTACGTTGATTTATTTTATCAACGAAGAATTCATTTCATGCAAAGCGATTCTCGACGCTTCTCATCTCCGATGCATTCTCGAAGCTTCATTTGAAATTCTAATTACTTTCCGTAATTGATTATTCTAAATCATTATATAAAGTAAGTAAATAGACCAATCTGATTCTGAATCTTTTTTGTCAATTTATAATAGTCAGAAGTGACAATATTGAGAAGCAATGACTTCTCCGGTTCCAATAAATTTCGAAAGTCGAAGACCCAGAGAAACTCTCGCCCGACATTTGGTGACGATTTATCAGACCACATTTAATTACGGTTCATATTTCACACCGAATGCCACACATAGTCGTCACTTTTACTCACCAAGTTTACTCATAACTCTCGGAAATAATGTCCCTTCTCTTTTCTTCTCGTGAAACTAATAAAAACTATTCATCTCCGGCCAACTTCCAAAAAATTTTCAATTATACCCCGAATCGCCCACACGTTCGCTAATAAAACATCTCCCAGTCCTCGACCCGACACATACCAGACACTATCTCTACCGTTTTTTATATCATCTTCCACGATTAATCCCATCTTGCTTCCCAGTACAGCCGCGTAAAATCCATCGCAAAGCCCCTCGGGCGGCGGCTATTTCGATGACTCTATAATACTCTCCAACCTATCACACACACACGAGCGAGTGAGAGCAGACGCTAACCGCGCGCGTGAATTGGCCTAACGCGATTAGGATCCGCAGCGACCAATTGCGCAGCGCACGCGCGTGCGCGGCAACGGCCGTCCTTGTTCTATTTATACGCGTCCCGTTACCCGTTGTGTGTCTATAGCGTCATCGCGTATAAGAGTGGGTTTCTTTTTCGGAGGGGTGACGAGGAAGGTTTTTCAGACCGGGCAAAAAGTCGCGGGTGATTTATGTGGGTGGGTGGGTGCGTGTTTGAGTTTGGACTTTTTGGGGGGGAAGGAGATGAGCTTTTTACGGGTGAGAAGTTGTCGGCGCTGGAGTTGTTGGTCTAGTGGCCGTGAGTTAACGGTGGATTTAGGATATGGCGTCGAGGCGATGGCGTTAAAGGTTTAATTCGTCGCTTGTATATAATACGCGTGTATATGTGTGAGTCGATAATTTTGCCATGTTCGAAAGTCATTATTCATTTTTTATGACTCGCTCATTGACTGCCTTAAACGTGTGTTTTAACGCTATGGAATTACGGAATGATTAATGGCCATCGGGGTCTCGAATATTTTTTTTATCATGCCTTTCGGGCACAGTTTTCAAAACATTAAAATTAACGTTTATTGTTAAGAACTGTGAGTTTGAAACTAGTCTTTTAATTTATATATAGACTTTGTAAAAATAATTTTTTCAACAATTATTTACATTTAATTCACGTATGTACGTAACTGTCATTAATACAGAAATTTCTTTTCAAAAATGTAACTCTCCACCATAACTTAAGATCGATATCTCTATCCATCCGTCTAATCAAACACTCATTCCCAACGACACCTCACACCAAACCCTGTAAATGAAGAGAAAAAAAAGTTAACATAAATTTTCCTCGGCCTCGAAAACCTGTCGTATCTTCTCCATCGCCTCCGCGCCTCAACCTTCAGCCGTTAACATTTAGCCTGAATTCTACGTATCACCGCGAAACGCACTTGAGATACCGACCCTTTATTCTCTCTCTCTCTCTCTCTCTCTCTCTCTCTCTCTCTCTCTCTCTCTCTCTCTCTCTCTCTCTCTCTCTCTCTCTCTCTCTCTCTCTCTCTCTCTCTCTCTCTCTCTCTCTCTCTCTCTCTCTCTCTCTCTCTCTCTCTCTCTCTCTCTCTCTCTCTCTCTCTCTCTCTCTCTCTCTCTCTCTCTCTCTCTCTCTCTCTCTGTCTGTTAAATTCCAAGCCTGCAGCAGCAGCGCTCGGCCTTATATTTACATTTTTTTTTCCGCGGCGTGTATATGTACGACAACGAGTTTTCTTATCGGCGTAATGACGGCTTCATTCGCTTGCGCGCGCGCGCGCGAGAGAGAGAGAGAGAGCCGGGAAAATAATGCGTACGTACGTATGTGTGTCTGTGCTATTACGCAAAAGTTTGCGTATCCCGTTATCGCGCCTTGCCATCGAGACTGTAACTGTGAGACTGGAGCTATGAGTCGCGCGCGTGTGTATACACTTTCGGAATAACTCTATTATGCGGAAAGTTCTTTGTGCCTATCCGACTACGGACGAATACAGTTGTGGATCTAATTTTTTGTTCTCTCAGCTTTGCGAGGTACACGAATCACGGGAGTTTCAAGTGCTGCAATGTAGCCGTGCAGTTTATAGTCGTCATTGCTGCGTTTATGATGAGAAGGCGCGATGCGTCTCGCGCTTTCGTTTGCTCGGGTATCAAAATTTTTATTGGCGCTGCCACTACGGCGTGTACGGCTAAGTGAGATAAAGGCGAAAAATAAAGTAATTACGTTTATTTGCTTCGTAAAAATAGAACCTCGAGTAGCTTGGGGATTATGATCGGCTGTAAGAAAAAAATGCCGATCGCTGCGCGCGGTTCAAAAAGTTTCTCATGCGAGGAACAATGCTAATTATTGTTATAATCAATTAATCTCCGCGCGATATACCATGTGATTAAAAATGCTCTTGGTACAGTTATCTATTAGATAACCGCGAACTATAGAATCATGCAGGTTATGATTTATAGATACCGTAATTAAATTACGTATTATAATTCTTTAATTAGATATACGATGTCGAGTTATTATATTATGTCGAAGGTAATTTATGGATTTGAAAGTACACACGCGGCCTTGCACCAATAAATATTTTTTTAAAATAAATTACTTAAAAGGCTAATTAGCATTGCCTCCATCCTTCGAAATTCCTCTCCATAATCATCAATAAACAAAGACCTACTCCCCGTGAACTTTACCCGAAACCTTCTAACCCTGTAACATTCATCACTCTCGGTTTCACTCCACTGCAAAACGGAAAACGTTCGTCCTCTCCCATCTCCGCAGAGCAACAATTACCTCCTCCCTCGCTCGCTTGCGCATATAATACCCACAGCGCGACTGACGGCGCCAATATTTATCGGGCGTTTATCGTCATATAAATAATTAATGCCCAAGAGAGAGAGAGAGAGTCCGGGCCATTGATCACCGCGAGTCGCTGCTCTCCGCCAAGACGAATAAATTGGGATGTAAATCACGGCTCGTCTTTTCGCCGCGGCAGGAGCAGCGGAGGTTATGCCTCGCCGACGGTAAATACACATTCCGAGAGAGAAAGAGAGGCGAAAAATTTGCATGGGGCCCCGGACAAATGGGGCCCGGTTAATGGATTATTAAGGGGTTATTATATTATATTACGTGTTTCAGGGTTCGTTAGGGGCCTCGAAGATTAATCGGCCGGTATAAGTGAGTGTGGGTGTAATGCGGTAGTGGAGTAGTGGTTTGCGGTTTTTCGAGAGCGCGCGTTTAAGTGGAGTTCCGAGCGAGGAAAAATTCTGCAGCAAAAAGGGCTTTAATGGTGTCTATAATTTTAAAGCTCGTTATAAGTTGGTATATATAGCAGCGTCCATTTTCTGAGATAAATTATATGGTTCCTGAGTAAACAAAAAAGCACTTTTAAAGAATCCTAAAAATCCACACATATCCGTACAATATATACGTAACGAGGCCCCGGTCAATCCTCGCAAAACCAATTCCCCTAATACAACAGCGCGCATTCCACTGCCGCATCCCAAAACAAAGGGAACAAACACAAAACCAGTCCCGCACTCTCGTCTCACTCCCTCGCGACGCGTCGCTCATAAGCGGAAATGAAAATTCCTCCTCCTTTTCTGCTCTCAGCCTCGGTATGCGCTCTCTCGCGTGGGCGTACGCTTCCGCGTGCGCGCGACGCTTGACTCTGCGCTTTTCTTTAGCCGGCGCGCCGCGTGCGTTTGTTATTTCAGCGGCGCACGCGAGAGTTTCTGCCTCCTTGCGCGGAGTAAGTATTATTGTGAACGAGCGAGAGAGTAGCCCGGGGTTTATGTGCGCCGCGGCTAATTTTCTCGCGCGCGATTTGCTGCCGCGAGGCTGCGCGTGTATTGACAATGGGCCCGAGGAGTAGCGGAATATATATAAGCGTGTGTTCTTTTTCTTCTTCTCGCGCGGCTGTGAGTCTTAGGTGAACGAGGTTTTTACGAACTGTTTGCTTAGTCGCGCGGAGCTGCATAAAGCGGGGTTTTTAAACGAAAGTTGTAAGTTAGCGGCAAATAGGAATTGTGGTGCAACGTGTTTGTAGTTGATAGTTTGGCGGTTTTACTTTTTCTTTGCAGTCAGAGCTGCTAACAGTAAATACCTTTTTATGCTAAAAAATTGATTATTTTTTTTTCCGTAATACGAGTCGAGTGCGTACCATCAATTTTTCATTGTTCTCAGATGACCAGGCACTTTTGGTGATGTATAAAAAGTTTTACAAATAAAAACAATTCGATTATTTTTTGGTTAAACACTTCTGACAGGCCGAGAATTTCGTTATAAGCCTATACTGCGCCGCGAGTTTCTCGAGTATAAGTATTGAGTTACGAGGTTGTGATACAGCAGAATTAATGCTTCCTTACAGTCTTCAAAGCATGACTTTTAATACCCAGTTGCTCTCTCTTTCTCGCCCTCGCTTTTTACAAGCCCTGCGAGCGAGAGAGACCCGATCCCACAAAGCCGAAGAAATTTCATTCCCTCTCTCTCCACAATGGACGCTATAAAGCTATTAACTCCTTAAGTACACATTTTCTCGAAAAATCACTTTAAGCGCGATACATCTCTTTATAAATACTCTCTCGCAGCAGCGGAGCGAACCAGAGAGCAGCTAGTAAAGCAATCGACGTAATTGAAATAAACAAGACGCGCTAAAAAGTTTTCGCAGGCGCGTCCTCGATCGCCGCGCAGCGATAATTCGATCGAGAAACACAAGGTACAAGCAAAACAGTCTGGATCGCGGGGCTTTTTTCGCCATTAATATAAATCGCGCTCGACGCGTCGATTGTAATCCCCGTTGCGTCAACGTCTCTCTTTCCCTCTCTTTCTACCCGTAAGAAATTGCGTTGCGAGAGGTATATATACACTCACACGTGCGCAGCGACGTTCGATTATCGGCGCGACAAATCGCCGAACATTCCCCTCGTTAAGTCGTCGCTTTTTACTTTTAATTCCCACTTACTCTGTAATTAATAGCTACTCGCGTAGCCAACGAGTGAGCGAAATTTATTTACGCGCTGAAAACTCGATGCCCAGCTTTATATCGATTTTATATATATACTTATTGTAATAGATTCTGAATTAATCTTGATAGATGGTTAGGAGTAGTACGAGCGAGTATTTAATTATCAGTCGTTTGATGGTGAAATGATGTAAAATTTTCGTGAGTGTATGTACACTTTCTAAATTTTTAGGAATGAAATTTCATCCCCACATGTAGAAACACGATGCTACACTTTATCAAAATGGGATATCTGCTGTTGAACATCACAACAGTTGCGCGTATACATGATCGTTAAACATGCCTTATTTTATCAAATTCGAATCAACGGCACATTGCACAAATGATAAATTTTATCCTACATTTTTATGATAATTCGATACCCAACTACCGCCTTTCGTATAACCAAACTCCCCATAGTTTATTTACACACATCCCACACATTAAAAAATTCACTTCGAATCCACCCAGCATACTCTACTACAACAACAGAAATAAAAATTTTCCCTCCCCCGTCACGAGCTCCCCTTAAGGTGGCTCATGCGATTTCTTATAAAAAAGCAGATACATCTTAAACTTAACAAACATGTTCTTTAGACATTAAACTTTCGATCTGTACTAAGAAAATTGTAGGTCAACGACCAAATTATCGAAAAAACTGAGTTTATAAATAAGTACGTTTAACACATAACCTTATGGGAATGAACAGTTTATTGCTTCGTAGTAACTTGTAAAAAAGCAGTTTTTAATGTACAATATATGAAATTAAAGATTTTTTTGTGAAGAATCTAATGATATCATCAGAATTATAGGTTAACGACCAAACAAAAAAGATATTAACAATAAACGTTACAAATGTGCTACTGCGCATGCACACTGCGACCAAGCATATAAATGTAGCGACAAATTAGCAAAGTTTTTACTTATTTATAAAATCTTTTTTTTGTTTGAACATTTAGAAGTTATTTACAATAAATTTGCGTAAAATACGTTAACTTAATTTGGCAATAATAAAGAAGCCCCTTGCGGGGCCCCGACTTAATACGGCACCAAACGCATGAGCCACCTTAACGAGACTCCTCTGCGCCCTTTTTCCCTCCTCGCAATTACTTCTTCCCCTCTCCTCTGTACCGAGGAATAATAAAAATTCTATAGACCCGCCGTCGTCGTTAGAGAGAGAGAGAGAGAGAGCCTAACGCGCTCTTTGTGCGCGTGCGCCCGGATCAGTTAAGGGCGTCGAGCGGGAAGTTTAGTTCAAACCGATCAGATATACGCGGAGCTCGCGCGCGTGTAAATGAGGCGACATTGACGCGAGTGTAATGCAGTTGCGGCTTTGTTTCGCTTCGACTGTATGCGCTTTCGAATTTCGTGAAAGTGCTCGGAAGGTCGTGGTAGGGATTTTTTGAACGTCGCCAGTGTGCCCCTCGTGTGAAAAAATTTTATTTTGATGCATGGAGGTTGGGAATGTTTTGTGCGAGTCTTTGCGGTTTCTGTGTACTATAAAGTGTACACTTGTAAATGTCAGTCATTGAATTTCAACCTTGTGATAAGAGTTGTATATATACAGTAAATTTTATGTCTGTCGCTTGATTAATCTGTCATTTTTATTTCTTGCGTTTATTCTTTCAACCAACTTCCTATACTCTCGATTGCTCGTAACCTGCAGGATAAAAGTATTCTTCTACCTAATGAAAGATACGTATATATCTACGTGCGCGCGGTCACAAACGTCTATAAATTTCATTAATATATAAGAAATTTTTACGCGTTTTCTTACGAAAGCGACACTCTCCACACGCACACTCGTGTGTGTGTATTAACGCGCATTAACGATAAAACACGCACAGACGCACATATCCCGCGTGTCCGCGAGGACTTAGTTTTACGACTTTTCTCCTCGTTATACTTGCGCCCCGTTGCGCTTTTACCGAATAGCCACCGAAGAAAGCGGCCGCCGCGGCTTTCTCTACGGGTGGAGAAAAACGCGCGCCTCTCTTATCGGGCGGCCGAAAATTTTACTGCCTCGCCCCCTTTCGTTCGCTCCTGCGCGCCTCTTTTTACGACTTTTAAATTACCCCCAAAATCGCCAGAGTCACTTAGCTCATCTTCGGTTCCGCCTTCTTTTCTCTTCACTTATATGTACATGTTTTATAACTTGCGTCTCGTGTTGCCGTAATTTTTCGAGCTCTCGATTCGATATGTGGAAGCGCGGGTAACGGATATCCGATATGTGTGACCGTGCATGTTGATTTATAGCGGGAGTTTCTATTTTATGCGAATGGCCGAACTATTTCAATTTTAAATTTTTCGAGGAAACGCAGTCGCGTATGTATACGGGGAGTCGGACGGTGAAGTATCGAGCGAACCAAAGTTTTTTATTTACTATTCACAAAAAAGTATAAAACTGTATTTTTACTTGCTAGATTTCAAAGTTTCAAAATGAAATTTACTATTGAGTTGTAAATAACTTTAAATGTGTTTTCATAATTCCACAGTAACAATATTATATTAAACATATTATTATCTTAAAGTTAGAAAAATCTCACTAAACCAAGAATACACCATTTCGGAAAAACTATAATTACTCTTCTACTTCGCAACCATACGCTAGAAAAAAATCCTCCAGAAATTAATACCGTTTCCATATACAAGCAAACATCCAATACAGCCTCGATAATTATGCCCGCGGCAACAATAATTACTGCGCGGAATCCGCGCGTCTCTGGCGCGAACACACATAACGCGCACGCGCGAGCAATTACCCTCGCGCCTCTCGATCCCCGCCCTCGATATATACACTGCGTAGGCGTGCGTGTATACCCAGAGAATTTGCATCTCTCTTTCGAGGCCGCGAAAAGATTTTCGAATAATTACATATATGCGCGCTGAGATACAGCCGGCGTAATTTGCATTAATAATTCCGCGAAAACTTGCCAACTTTGAACTTCGACGCGGCAGCGGCTATCTGCGTATAATTCAGCGAGTCGCGCTAAAAGGATTACGTGTCGTTCGTATATTTTCCCACGCGTGCTCTTTCTCTCACGCGGGGGGGCGAGTGTGTAAACAAAAGCGCGGGGCGCGTATAATTAGAAACCTTTTAACTTACGAGGGGCATTAAAACTCAGGCTAAATCACTTGAATTCGGCGCGAAACGCGTTTGACGCCTTTGAAATTTACAGGCTGTAGCCCGCGCTCTTTAAATAACGGACGAACGCGCGCGCGCGTTAATTTAGGCGCGCAATAAAATCGTTTAAAATTCGCGCGCGCCGGACTGTGCGCCGCCACTAAAAATACACTTTCTTTTTTATTAACTTATTAAAGCTAATGAAGGCGTGACAGTGTTTACGGTTTCTCGTTTGTCGGCCGGATTTTTACGCGTCCTCGCCATGGGACGTCCGCCACACGTTTCGGGGATTAGAGTTTTTTTTTTACTTTTGGTAACACACGCTGTGTGTATATAAAATATTCTGCGCGACAAGGTTGCCGCGTTTATATATATAAAGAGCGTGGCGCGTGTTAATTATTTTTTTATGTGGCCCGCGGATGATTTATTTATCCCAGCCGTGCTAATGGCGCTGCGCGGTCGTCGCGTTATTCCGCTCGACGTCGTTTATAGGTGGTAATTATAAATAATACATAACATGTTGAAAATTACGAGGTAAAATGAAATTCTTCGAGTTCGTAAAGATTCTTAAAAAGTTTATATACATATGGATGAATATAATATATAAATATGAAGTGGAAAGTATATGTAAATGTCGATATAAAGTAACGTTACACAAACATTTAATTTTGATAAACAGATTTAATGGCACGATTTACTTGTATAAACATCGCTAATAAAGATAGACACGACAATAAAAAAAGATTGACAACTCAAATGACACACAATGTAAGCATTCCTTGTTACACGCTCTCAGTACCTACATATTCCGTGTATAAAATTAGAACCGCATATTTCCGCGAACCACTACATACTCTAGCTCTGCCCGCGCCTTGCTGTTCTCACAAATATAAATATAAACGACAAAAAAAAGTCAACATCGATCGTTCAAGCTCCCACTTCAATCAACCCATAAACGCCGGTCCCCCATAAAAACTTTACAACTCTCCGTAATTCCACGACACACACACATACGCAAAAATATTATAAAACGAGCCTGCGCGCGCCTATTCTCACAATCGCTCTATCAAAGCCCGCGTCGCGCCAATCATCTACCCCAGCGCAAAACCCATCAAACATTATCATTATTATTATTATTACGCGCACCGCAAGCAGTTCCCACAGGCGCAGCGCCCACTTGGCAAAACCTCTCTCTCTTCCCGCCGCTGATAATGAGGAACTATTACTCACTTTATAAGTTTAGCCGAGCATGAAGCGCGCGCGCACATACACAGATGCGTTGGCCCACTATTCGGGTACAGTCTGATCAAGAGCGCGCGTCCTTGAATGAAAAAAGGGCCTTAAAAGAGGCGGCGGGAATTACGCGTACGGGTGTATATAGATTTTCGGGAGCGCGTAAGAGAGAGAGAGAGTGAGTCAATAACCCGCGTAAGTTATTTTGGCCGGGCATGTCGGTGGTCTAGTTTAAGTTAGCGAGCAGGCGCGCGCGAGTCTATTAATTTTGCCGCGGCGAGGAACGCGCGGTATGTTTTGGTTCCATTGAAGACGGCCGGATTTAGAGCTTTCTCGGGGGGTGCAGCACGCGGTAATGAAAAAGTTGCGCGTTGAATAGCCCCCCTTTTTTATGGACTCGCATATATATATGCGTTTGCAGTTTCCGTATATAGCCAACGTAAAACGAGCAGTGACGTAACATCTCCTTTCTATATGGGTGCGTTGATGAGAGCATCGTGCGTGTAGAACATATATAGTTTCAGGGTGAAACTTTACCGCGCTTTTAAAAATAACTAGAGTCGCACCTGTTTTACATACTAAAGCTTTTTACCGCTGTACAATAAAACGCGCGATTTATCGGTCCTTTGCATATATGTACATCTATACTTTACATCGTCCGACCTTCATCTAAAAAAAAAAGTAAAATCAAACTCATCCTATCTCAATACACCTCGCATACCTCATCCAAAACGCACCAACGCGCGAAAGAAAAAAAAAAGAAAATCCGCGACTTTCCCGTACTATATAAACATTCTCAACACAAGGCCGCATACACATCGCCGCTTGTCAACGTCGTCACATAGCGGCAGCAGCATAGCCGCGCCTTTCCAATGAAAGTCGTCGCTCTCGGCTCTCGATTATATATTTTCTATATGTATACTTATACGTACGCGTACTACACGGCTCGTTATTACATTATATATACGCGGGAAATGCTTCGAATGATTATCTCCCGCTGCGGTTGTCGCGCGCAGCCCCGCGGCGTGTATATATATTGAGTAATTGGCTCTCGCGGATATAAATCGCGCGTGCGCGCGCGCGCGCAGCTGCAACGTTAATTGATGGTGTGCTAATGCATTAGCCATGCAAAGTCCGTCGAGCCGCATGTGGGGGAAAACGGGGATTTCGAATTAGAAACCTATGCGTGTGTGTACGGGGTTGGTAAAGTAGTCTTATAAGCTTCTTATATGGATTTTTTCGTTTTGTTTTGGAATACGGCTTTTTGCGTTGTGTCTCGCGGTGTATTGGTATGCGCACGGCGCTGCTGGCTGCGTGCCGCGTGGCGATGGATTTTAATTATGCCGGGGAGTATATAGCTGAGAGAGCGACTGGTTGCGGGGATAAGGATAGCTTGTTAATGCTAAATGAGATAAATTTATCTGTCGCTGGTTGTTACATGGAGAGAGAGAGAGAGACAAGCAGAGAGAGTTATTTGTATATATCGGGTGTATTGCGTGATTCGAGAGGAGAGCTGCTTTTTTAAGGAACGGTTAATAGTATAGTTGTACAATCATTAGGTTCGTGTGTTGAAATTAAATTGTTCATTAATAGGCTCCTGAAAGTTTCGAATAACTACCCATTCTCATTGTTAAAGTATATAATATTAAAGAGTTTGTTATACATATGAAGTAGCTATAGATAATCGCGATAACTATCTTTTTTTTAAAGATATTCGGCGACGATAAAATAAATATTACACTTTATCGCAAAAAATATAAAACACCTATAATACACAGGAGAAAAAGGTACAATGGGAGCTCCAAAATCTCTCTTCTCGCAAAGCCTTCTTACACCAGTCATCCCAACTCGAATCACCCGACCGGAAAAAGACTCTCTTCCTCCCCCTGAGCAAACTCGGAAAACAATTCCTCGCTCCTCGACCCTCTAATTACTTTCATATATACGCGTTACAAAAAACTTCTTCCCTCTTCCTCCTCTCTCTCTCTCTCTCTCTCTCTCTTACTTACAGAGTGCAAAAGTGGTCAAGAAAGGGAGAGGAGTCTCGAGCTCGAACGATTTCCCGCCGAGATTCATTCCCTTGTGCGCGCGCGCGCGGAATTAGCCGAGCGAAGTGCGCCCAGGCAGTGACAAAACTCGCTGGTATTTTCATCCCTCGCGAGACGGAGACGCTGAAAAAGGAGAGAATGGAGGGGGAGAGGGGGAAGATGAATTTGTGGCGAAGCGAAAAATTGGATGGTTTATAAAAATGGATGGCAAGGGGCGAGATGGTGTGGTTTATTGTGACAGTGAAAGTAAAAGTTCTACTATTATTCTTAAAATACATATTTTATGAAGTGTAAATGCCATAATTTATTTCGGATTGGTACATAATTATGAAATACAAGCAATGTTCGTTTTTAGCCATAAAGTTAACTGCAGAAAAATAGTTAGCATCTGATTAACATTTCTACCACGGTTTCAATCATTGTTATCAAACACGACTGTATGCGTTTATAATTAAAAGTTAGTTAACAACAGTATACGGTTAAATAATATACGAAAGTTTCTATTTTATATTTCACAGCGAAACTTTTATAAAACGCATTTTAAAAGCGACCACAAAAAAAAAACATTCGACACCGTAATTACATTATACTCCTCAGGACGCGCAAAAACAAAAATCCACAACTCCTAATTAAACTATATTTCACGCGTAAAAAATCAGCGACAAAAACCTCCTCTCTCCTCCCCCATCCACATTGAAATCGCGTTCTCTCATCTACGCTCTCTCACACACACACACGAGCGCATGAAAAGCGCGTCCGCTGCGCGCGTATTTTTCAAAGTGACGGGGCGCAAAAAGAGGCTCGCGCGAGAAGAAAGTCCCTAAAGAAGAGGAAATAAAAGAAAAGACCCTCGCGCGCGTCCCAGCTATACACAGAAAAGAAGAGACGGGATAAAGGGGGAGAAAAGTCGGCGAGACGGCTAATATCCGCGGCCCCTGCGTCACTCCGGGCTATTATCATCATTATTATTGCCGTGTGATTATACCAGATGGCGTGGAGGATATATATATATATATATATATAAATATAATTTCATCGGCGCGCGATTACGATTTTTCGAGGTGCTGCCATTGTCGGCGGTTGGGACGGACGAATTTCCGGTGCGATGAGTCGCGATGATGTGTTGACTTTCGGGAGCACATTGCGAGGGGGACGACGATGGGGTTTCTTTTGAAAGTGCGAAGGTCGCGGATTTAGTCGTCAGTTATTATATCGGATGCATTAGCGGTATTTATGAGATTATGGGTGAGAATGATGAATCTGTGGGTAAGATTTTGTTTGATCGATAAATAGGTCGGCGATGTTTTCGTGAGGAATAATAAATATCGCTCATTAAAGCCCTGGTGGAAATTCAAAACATTTTATAAGTAACAACTGACCATTTATATTAGAAACTTGCTATGAAATGGGAGTTTCTCTTATCCAGTTTCTAGCTCCCGATGAAACGCTTTTTCTCCTATTATTTGGCCATTTAATAGATTAAAAAATAGAATGAGTTTTTCAAAGACAAGCAAGTTTGTTCTTGAGTATTTTAAAGTAATTAAAACTGATCAGTTTCTTTAGTCTAGAAATGACTAACAGAAGGCTTGCTGTTATGACAAGGAGTGAGAGAGACAGAATCAGAAGGAGAAATAAAAGTTTTGCTGAATTATTCATAGAATAAGTACACCAAATAATTTATTAGCTAATGTTATTTATTTATATTTTGGTAAGCCTTCCAATGCACTTTAATGCTCTTTCGTCAAAGATAAAATTAGTAAATAAATCAAATACGAATATTTTATTGATACGTCATTCTAAGAAATAGGCAAATAATGGTTGAAAAATCGTTTCATCATAGCGATTAATTAGGCAGTTTTACTAACTATTTTCTAACTTATTGGCCATTTCATATAGACGAATTTCTACCAGGGAGCTCTTTTTTATCAAGTTTATTAAACAGAAGAAACAATATTTGTGTTTGGCGTGAAGCCACGGTAATAACAGCTAAATTATTCGAAAGACAAATCAAGTTTTCTATTGACCCATGCAAAAAGAATACTCTAACCGGTTCGGAGTGTTTTCCATGTTGAAACAGGCGAATGCATAAACTGTTACATAAAGCTTAAGTAACGCCGGTGTATTGTTTGTTAATGAAAAGCTGCACGCGCACAAAATGTCAAGTATAAAAAGACACTTCAAAAACCTTTAAATGAAAAAAAAAAAAAAAAACACATTATGTTTCGTAAACAAAGTATACAAGTTATCATCTATTTATAATAACTTTACATCCCTTCCGAAAAACAATCAAACCTCACTTGACTTCCTATACCCGCTAATCCACAGCCGCCTCATACTCCCAATTAACACGCGTGTGTATGCGCACGCGCGCGCGTATTATTAAACCAACCGGCGTAAAACAAACTTAGCTCGCCACTGCGTAACAAAGCCCCCGCGTGTCAAAGTCCGCGCGCGCGCGCGCGAATATTTTTAGCCGTCCGTCATCTTCGACCGGCTGCAATAATTCGCCCTCGCGGCCGGCGAGTTAATTAAAACCTCCCTCTTGTTACGCTATAATTGAACGTAAACACACAAGTGCTGCGCGCGCGCGCCGGTTTGAAAATAGAGAGAGAGTCAGTCTTGCGAGCGTGAGGAAGTGCCGGTTATAAAATATCCTTATATACATTATTATATATATATATATATATATATATATATATATATATATATATATATATATATATATATATATATATATACACGTGCGCGCGCGAGAGGCGCCGACGCGGCGATTTGAAGAGGCGGAATGCGGAAGGTGCAGCAGCGCTCGGTGCAGCTTTGATGGAGTTCGCGTGTATTCCGGGATTAGTTTCGCGCGGGTATGGGGTTTGATGTTAAGACAAACAGAGGACGTGACGTGAGCTTAGAGGAGGAGGAGGAGGAGGTAATGAAAGTGATGATGATTAGGGCTGTTGGCTTTTGCAGAGGTTGTTACATGTGGAGCAAGCGTTTGGTCTATATTTGTGTTAAATATATCGAATGCTCTCATAGCGTAGTCACACTGTTTTAATGCTCAGAATGAGAGCTTTTATTTTGACAGTTTTATTAGTTTCTGCGCATGGTGATGGTTCAAGGATGGGCGTAAATAGGTATATGAAAATAAAATTCGTAACTATAAATTTTTTTTTTCCCGATATTATATAGGTTTATAAATTAAGAGAGTGATTTATGGTAACGCCTATCCTTGGCGCCGAGTCGTAAATATTATTCTAGTTCTAGAAATAAAAAAATCCATTTGACATTTAACAAGTAGTTTAAACATTATATTATATTTATTTATTCGCCATATGCATACTATATATGCACTCTTAGTCAGTCGGCTACTTCAAGCCAAACATCAATTTGAAACTTTCCCTCGAACCTCGCCGCCACCGTAAACTTGCACACACACACACACACACATAATTCCGAAAATGACCCGTGACCGCGGCAGCTCTCCAAAGGCGCAGACTTTGGGGATATGCACATCGCATGCACTCAACATATGTGGCCCGCATGCATGCACAAGGCGTATGTGTATATGTGTATATACCTGGCGCGGACCCATAAACTTGATCCGGCAAATTACCGGCAATAAAAGGGTGAGAGGAAGTCGACGGGGCGCGCGGATTTCGGGGATTCCCAAAAATGTGTGCTGGCATATGGGTGTATGCGTGCGTGTGTGCTGGAGTTGGGTAATTATTGGGGGATTTTGCTGGAAAGTTTCGGGACGAGGATAATACTTTTATGGAGGCTTCGAGGGTAAAAGTTATGACTGCGTTGTTATTTGAATTGTTCTGAATATATTCTGCGAATGGTTTTGAATATTCGACAATTTACATGAGTTATAATAAAAAGTAATCTGCGAAAGTATATATGCATAAGAGTGCGAAAATAGAATGAAAATCAACAGGGTGGACGATGCTTGTTTGGTGTACTGAAAATAATTAAAGCGCCGAACTGTAAAAACCAATGAATTGAAACATGCAAAGTGTATTATTGAAAGAAAAAAGAATTTACATTTTATCAAAAAGAAGGCTATTTGCAATTACAATTATTGTGCAACCTCACGGAACAGCGTTGTGTCTGCATTTGAAAAATTATCGCTTGAAAGTGTAACAAAATTTATCAACGAACAAATGGAATGACAATAAAATGTATTAATACACTATCGTAGACCAACCTCGACTTCAAAACCCAGCCAGAGCACACCCATACCCACCGCTCCCCTTTTTCCTCTCTTATCCGCGCAAAAAGCGCTCTGGCAAACCTCGAAATCCACGACTCACGGCGACGCTCTAGAGTCGAAAAAGCCCCGGCGAAGACAAGTGGACCGTTTCTTTGCACGCCACGCGTATACTTTATGAGAGTCGCGCGGTGATTTACACCCGATGCCGATCGTAAATCGTGCAGACGTTCGGTCTGTAGTGGCAGCCGTCGATGCTTAGGTGTGCGACGCGCGTCTTACTGCTGATTCCGCGGTACAAGGAGTCGAGTGGTGTAGAGCGGCGTAAATTGTCTCGTAGGGTGTACAGGGGGAAGTTTAATATTCGAGGTTGGATGGGTTTTTTTCAATAAGAGGGGTGTTATTGGGTGCAGAGTTGCAAGGTTGCAAGTGATCCTATTTTTTGCGAAAGTCGTAGGAATTTTTCTTTGAATATATTATCGAAAATGAGAAATTAATATATTTAAAATTTTTGTTTTTTTTTCAACTAAGAAAAATTCATTATTAACAAATCATGGAAAGTGCTATGTGAAAAAAAACGAGAAAGCTTATACCTTGCTATTGTTTTATAAACGTTTTTTCTAATTTGAATATGTATCTAATATGCATTTTCTTTATGTTACAGGTGAGTCACAGAAGTTACTACCACACTGAACCTCCATTGTCGCGTGAGTTGAGGCTACATGCATTACTCGATTTATGCTGATTTATTCTTTGCAAATTGTTTATAGCTCCTTCACTTGTTGCTTATATTTCAACAACAGCCATATATACCCACAACGATTTAAAAATAAACCTTCCCGCACCTTCACATTCAAAATACCTTTCGAATCTCAATAAAACACTTCTTTTCACACCTCGCGATCGCATCCCAACAATGCAGTTCTCGAGAAAAATAAAAGCGAGCGAGCCACGCGCGTAATCTCCGATCTATCCTCACGCGCGAAACGGATTCCCTCTGAGAAAAAAAAAATCTCTCCCGATGCTCCGGCGCGATAAGGGCGCAAATATTTGTCCTCCGAAAATTACGGCGGCGGCGGCGTTTTATCGGATACCGCGCGTATAACTTATTCCATTAAGAACGGCGCGCCGGGTATGAATGGAAGCCGCCGCGCGCAGACGCGGGGATCGATCTACGACAATGGCTGCGAGTTTTGTTTGGGTTACTGGGGGGGGGGGGGGTAAATTTTTGGTCGTGAAAGATTTAGTGGCGATGGTTTGGGAGAATCGATCGAGAGATTTCAGTGGAGTATGTGACTTTGAATGAGGATTGATTTTCAAGAATTTATAACAATTTTGAGTAAAAGTTTAGTATATCCCTGGTAGAAATCGTCCATTTTTCTCCTATTTGTGATACGATTTTTCTTCCATTTTCTCGCCATTAAATGGCTAGAAAATGGGAGAAAAATAGTTTCACAAATGGGTGAAAAATGGACGATTTCCAGCAGGGATTGTATATAAGTAAAAGATAAATCGAGAATCTAATTGTCATTTTAATTTCATTCGGAAAAATGTATCTATAAATGCAACATCGCTCCCATAAATATACACTCTCCAGATATACAAGAATTATACACACATCTCTCTCTCTCTCTCTCTCTCTCTCTCTCTCTCTCTCTCTCTCTCTCTCTCTCTCTCTCTCTCTCTCTCTCTCTCTCTCTCTCTCTCTCTCTCTCTTCTTATTAACAAACGATATATAATGTTTTATTCGCCTCATTGCCTTGGTGGCAACACGTCGATTTCCCGCGCTGATTTATAGCGCTCGCCGCGCGGCATGACGCGGCTGTTCTGCATAATAATCAATGTTTACGGAAACCACAAGCGATGCATTCACAACCACTCAATCTCTCCACCTTATATTGTTTATTTTCCATAATATACCCGCACCGCGATATTATCATAACGCCTCCGTTGTTATATATTAACTCTTCAACCCCTGGCTACAGCGCCTCTCGTTAAACTCGTTATCCCCGAGCCATTAAAACGGCGCAACGAAAAGTGCCGCGCGAACCGCGCCGCAATTATCACAACAATAATGGCCGTTCATCAGCGTCGTTATATAAAAACGAAACTTCTATCACAAAAGTCACCGCGGCTGCTGCAGAGTCGGAAAGTTGGCGAGCTCCCGCGAGAGAATACAAAATTTTACAACTCTCCCCGCGTGCGCGCGACGACGCCGGTGAAAAGGGGGAGTAGCAAAAAAAGCGGAGAAAAGCCGTGGCGGAGAGTCAGATTAGAGCAGATCGGGGGGTTGGGATATACACACACACACACACACACACACACACACACACACATGCAGTAGCAGAATCTATTCTTCTTTCCTATACAGCGGCACTGGAATTCGGAGAGTTTGTAGACGCGGGCGTGTATATAGAGATGTACGCGGGGTGTCCCGCGCGTCCTAGATAAACAGAGAAAATGTGAGGATTCGAGACTGCGCGCTTCAAGTGCGCTTCGGGGCCCTGCTGTCGAAGTGGTTTGGTCATTGGAGTTAATGGTTATTGGTTTGTTTAAGGAAAAGAATCGTATACTTCATTGTTTGGGTTTTAGGAATGAAAACAAAATAATATAGTTTCATTTTATTGGTAGTAACTAATTTTTTTTTGTTATTTTGCTAGGCAACGCTGGCAGTATAAATAAAGAAAGAATACGTTTTACATTTTAATCTTTAACATAAGTATACGTAAATACTCAATTATATCCGCCCTGTCACGCGCATTTCCCACAACAAATTGATTTATTAAAAAATGTATCAAAAGACATTTGCCATTGATCTCTTACCATTTTTCCACTAACAATCACCAATTTTCCATGAAAATAGAAAAGAAAGAAAAAAACCCCACCACCTGTCAGCCTTCCAATCACCCCAACCGCGAGAACCTCACGCGCCGCCATATAGTATGTGGAAACCTTCCTGTACCCCTTATATACACTTACAAAAGCACAGCACGGCGACAATGTGCCGCAGACTCCGAACGGCCTCGGCGTTGGATATATATCTCGTGCGCCGGCACGTTTTGGAGATCATTAGCCGGGGGCGCGCCGGGGCTTCCGGTGCGAGCGCGGGAATTTTAATGCGATGCCGGCTTCGTTTTTTTTTTGTTTGGGGGAGGATTGAGGGTGCAGTAGCTGCTGGGTATGAATATCGATGGGATACAAGGGTGGAAAAGGGGAGAGGCTGGGGCCGGTGAGCGCGGAGAATATGGGATCGTTACGGTGTTGCAGAAAGAGAGGGAATCGATGTGAAATTTTCTATAAACTTTTTCAAAAGTTCATTAAAAGTATAATTATATACACTGTATCACGCAACGCTCGTGTACTCTGTAACTGTACGTTCTATATCAGATATATAATAAACGCACATGTATATACTTAAATTTTATGAAAATTATTGTACGTACTCCAGAAAATCTTCCAAGAAATCGTAATTTAGTCGCCAAAGATACCATCGTTTTACATAGCTAAATCATTCCCATAAAAAATCCAGAATCGCCATCTAAAACACACTCACACACACACACCATTAAATTTCCCGCACCAGTCCCATTCATTCCTCACCAGCTCGAAAAATCCCTCACCCAATCCTCGTCCAAAAAACCGCTGATATCTCTCATCTCGATTCCAAGCCGATCCTCGAAACCCCTCCGTTCTAATTCACCCGCGACGTCTGTATACACAGCTCCTCGCACCAACCGCACACGTATATAAATTACTCCCGTGTACCTCGACGCTCGTCGCTTCGCACACATACACACACGCTATGCTCCTTTCGCAACCGCGAGATTGTTACCCTGGCTATGCATACACGTAAGTACACATACTGCTCGTCATTGCTCTGTCGCGCTCGTGACGGCGCCGTTAAAAGTCGCGGGAAAGCCGAGAAGGCGCGAAGGTATATACATAACAAACGCGCGCGTGCGGGGGATTTAATCTCCAGCCGAGATCGCGCTCGCTCGCACTTTGTTAATGATTAACTGGCCCATTGTGTTTAACACGCGTGTGTGTGTAGGTATATGTGGGCAGATAGGCGTGTATATGTATGGGCGATAAGAAGGAGGAGGAGGATACAAATTGCGCGCGGCGCAAACTTTCCGTATCGCGGATCGCGAGATGTCGAAGGCGCGATTTTGAGCGATGCGCGGGTATGTACAGTGGAGCCCGGTTGAGCGCCAGTTTATGGGTATGTATATATATACGAGCGATCGTAATTAACGCGTATATGGTATAAGGGGAGATTTTTATCACACGGGCCGCGCGATGGTTGATTTAATGTTTGTTTACGTGTCGCTGCAATTAGTAGATGGGAAGGAGATCGGAGGCCTCGATGTAAAATAATTCTATGCGAGCGTCTCGTTGAGATGTTACGCGTAGTGTGAAAATATCGATTTTATCTGTGGAAAAATTGAAAATATAGAACTCGCGTTGTCGGTAAATATAACATAGACTACTTTGATTTTTATTCAATTCCATTTACTTTGGCACGTATATATGTAGAATCTATAAATTTCTTTACTACTCGTTCTATGCACACGTCTAATAATTATCTCTTAAAATTAATTAAAGCACGTTTATCTACACGCCACGCTTATCACATCCAGATCTCAGCAACCTCTCAGCCGAATTATACGTTCTAAGGCCATAAATCTCGCCCCTCGCTACCATAAACTACAATACCGACACAAAAACGCAACCCGCGTCGTCGTACCACACATATATCTGCAGCCAAAAAGTCGCACAGCCATCTACCGTGTTCCCCCAGGACAACGCCGCTGTTCTGTATATGCGCGCATCCTTCGGGAGCAAAAGGATTTCGTCCCCGGGAAACGGCGCGATTATTTATGACAGGCGCGTACGCGTGCCGGAAGCCAAGTCGCGCGCACATGTATGATGTATATACGTGCCTGGCGCGAGATTGCCATCGAACGATCTGACCCAAATGTCTGTCTGATGGTATAGTTGCGTGGAGGAGGCGCGAATCGCGTCGTTTTATGCGAGAGGGAGAGGGAAGCAGAACGTTTTATTTGAGAGTTATTTTTGGGAATGGAGAAGAGAGGTTTGAGTATATGTAGAGGGTGGGAACGAGGGGTGAGAGGTTTGAGAGGTTTCATGAGGCAGTGAAAATGTTTGTGGCGTAGTTTGATTCTTTACTGAAGTTTTTAGTGGAAATTGTACTTTTAAACAAAATATCATATTCTCGTACCTATACATGATTAATTATCGTGACTTTCGGTTTCATGCATAAAATTATTTCGACGAATACGAAAAGTTAAATACACAAAAAAAAGCATATACGTGAAATAATCCTAATAAATTATCGGTGGCGGAACCCGGCAGGTAAAAATGCCATACTTTATTATTATTAATGTGACTAAATAACCGTCATAAATTAATCGAATGCAAATTGCTTTGATCTGTACAGCCAATGCGTACACACACACACACACACACACACTGCAAAAAACTAATCAAGATATCCGGCGTGATTAATTGAAAGATTATAGCCGCTACAACCTCGTCGCCCGATACAAATCAGGAAACCACCCACGCTCTCAACTCTCTCTCTCTCTCTCCCTCCCGCGAAATATTCTCAAAAATCATACTCTCCTCCGCCAAAAAATAAAAAGAAATATACACAGGCATCCGGCTTATGCTCTTATACAAATCCGGCGCGCGCGCGCGCGATTATGTAAAGCGTTTTCACGGGTGGCCGCCGCTCGCCTCATCGCGTGGAGCTCGCTCGCGGTGCACAAAAACTAATCCCGATAATATAACTCCGCGCGCGGATAATTGCAAAACGCGTTCGCGCCAATATAATCCCACACGGACGCGTGCCCCGCTCTCTGTACAGTTGCAAAAAAGACATTAGATCCGCGGCTGCTTCTCGGTAAACAGCCCATTGACTTCTTGCAGCGCTTTATAAGACACTTTCGCTGCCGCCGGAGAAACGGGGGTAATCCCGCCGCGTCGCTCGCGCTTTTAACTGGATTCTGCGCGCGAGGTATGCGCGCGCGCCTGCGCTAATAAGTAGCCCATTGTTCCGGGAGCGCAGCGCGTAATATTTACGAGCGCGAAATGACAGAGCGTGCGTGTGTGAGGGGAATGGCCATCGGCAGGTGCCCCGGCGGAATTCTAAGTGTGCGGGACGGGGATTTGAGGTGGTGCGGTGGGAAAACGTGTTGAGGAATTATGACGTTTAGGAGGTTAATTGCAGGTTTCTGTGAGAAGAATGTATTAGTGGATTTGTAAGAATATTATATTTATTGTGTATTTTGATGAGAAAGGTTGTAGTCATTAAACTTTTGATTTTGGATTTCAAAAATATGCGGTTATGTCATTCCTAATTATTTTTTATCGGATGAAGAAAACGTTACGAGATCTCAGTGTATTATAATAAATCACGCGTATAGCTAATGACAAAAATGCACACATCCGCAGTGTACTACTCTGAAATTAAAAGAAGAAAAATTCTCGAATAATAAGAGCCAATGCGCAACACCATTTTTCCCTAGAATTTCAAAACACCGCTGATCGCTCACAAAAAAAAACTTAATTTTTTCCCGATATTTAAAATTTTTTCGTTAAACGCCGTCGCGAGGCTTTGTAATTATCCGGTTCTTGCGTGTAAGGGTATACGCCCCGCTGTTGCGGCAAGAGCAAAAAAAAAAAGGATGACGCAAGGAATTTCGGTGTTATGTTCCTCGTACCCAGAAGATGGACCTTTCCCGGGAGGGAAGGAGGGAACTTGACGCTCCCGGTCCGCTCGGCTGAAACAAAGGTTTCCTCCTCCTTGATTTTCGGCGACCCTCGAGATTTTTTGTGTCAGCCTCCCACGAGTATACGCGTCCGGAGATTTCACGTTCGACTTCCTCGACAGTGCAGTCGCCGAGCGAAAAATGGCGTGATTTGAAAAAAATATTTTTAGCTCTTTTGTTATTACTCTAATAGTACAAACAATAGCTCTTAAATATTCAAAAACAGACAAAAACTTTTCGGTAGGTAGAAAATTCCCAATGGCTCGAAAAATGTCCGGTAGTCTCTAACTAAGCGGCGGTAAAGATCGATGGGGGCTTCTTTAAAAGGTCGCCCCTTCGAAATGCGTCAAAACAGAGGCGAGGCCCCGAAACCTCGCTCTAATCCGCGTGAGTCCAGGTCAGTTTTTCCGGTAGCTCTTCTCACGGAGAAGACAAATTGCTGTTGTTATGTAACGTCGTGTCTGACGTGTCTATTAAAAAAATCTCGTTTTCCTCTCCCTAATTGGGAAAATAGTTCTCCGCATTTTTAGTATATAATAATTATCGAGCCACCGTACGATGGTTATAAAATTAAATATTTCCAATACCTAAATGTAGTCCAAAATAATCCTCCCGACTGCGTTTACAAAGCAACTATACAGGCCTGAATAATTCCCAATCATTATCCCCCTATTCAACCAACCCGCACCACAATATAATCACGGCAATAATCGCAAAACACGCGGGATTATTTTCCAATAACCGAGAGCGAGAAAAAGGCTGAACGCGCGATAAGAGCATCTCGTTAGCGTTATGGACAGCTCACTCTCGTTCACATCACTGCGCGCGAGCAAATAAAGCGACGCGCGCTCGATTCCGAAATGACGCGCGCACTCGCGAATGTATGCAAATTACGCGCGCTTAATCCCTCGTAATGCCAATACGTCGCTCTCCGTCATGGACCGCGGCGGTGCTATTTAATTTTCACACTTTATATTCGTATACCCGACCGTATATGTATAAAAAAAGTTACTACACGCCATATTTAGAACGTAAAATCTAAAATACAGGCGAATAACACGCGTTTATAAGGAACAGCGTATGATATAAACTGGAAGTGAGAGTCAATTTTGCAAGATATATCTGCTGCACGCGTATATAATCGCTCGATAGCAGCGCGACACGAAACGTCGCGTATAAAATCCTCTCGTACTCTCGCAAAGTACTTAAAAAGACGCGGAGGGAGAGAGGACGTTATAATCGCGTATCCGATTACACGCGCGCCGGTCACTCGCGCTCCCTTATCCTTCCGCTTTTTTTTCTCCCGTACTTATATGCACGCGCGGAATGCGTACACACGCGCGGTACATTATAGAGAACGCTCGTATTTCTTCGTGTGAGAACGACGACCTCGTTGCGATTGAAATATCGTCGCGGTGTAAGTATAGGAAAGTGAAAAGAGTTCGCGCTGATCCGAATTTTATATAGATGCGGTGCGAGGCTTTTTGGATTATTTAGAGTGAATGGCATTGATTGGAATTTATGTTTTTCAGATTTTTTTTCTTTGTTGAAGCAGAGGAGGTATATACGGTTATTATTTTAACGGTGGTTCGGAGAGATTAGGGAAATGAAGTTTCAATGAAAATCTAGAGAAAGTCGGTAATTAAATGTGCATAACACACTCCAAGTCAAATAACTCATACTTTCGTTCAGTAAAATCGAAACCTTTCAAATACGCACACGTTTCTTACACATACGAGAAAAAAAAACAACCGTTTCTCAACATTATACGAATTTCCATAACCACCACACAGCAAAGGCCGTAAACAACGCGAGCAAACACAAAACCGCTCCCAATAAAATCGAAGCGCTCGGTGTGTATGGACTATATACCGCTGCCTCTCTTTTTACTCCCGCGCTTTTTTACGTACCGATAAATCGCCTTTACGCGGCGTTTGATAGTCGCATAAACTAACGAGCGCGCGTCTCTCTCTCTCTCTCTCTACACACATGCGAGCGCAGAGGCATGAAAGAGCGTTTTACGGCCACCAGAGCGCCGAAACCGCGGTTTTATGTACTGCAAACATACGCTGCAGCGCGAGCGCGCTCTTCAAAGCAAGTGGGCGAGCGCGCGATGTTCTTCGCTTTGGGAGAAAGGGTTGGCGCAGAAATTGTCGAGTGGTTTTCGGAAGATGAAGGTGCGGATGCCGAGCACAAAGGAGACACGTCGCGGGTGAAAGAATGGGAAAGGTTTTTTTGTATGCGTGTTTTTTTTTCGATTTATAAGTTATATGTATTGAAACTTTCAAACATTTTTTCTTTTCCCTGGTGGAAATCGATTCTATTATTTACCTAATAAATAGCTAGTTTCCCCAATAATCGTTAATAACTATAACACTTTTCTTGGCCATTTCTATCCATTGATGAAACGGTTTTTCCGATCATATTCGCCATTTAGTAGACAGAATAATACAGTAAGTTTTTTCACAAATTTACATTAGCCTATTTATGAGTATTTAAAAGATATTAAAGTTAGTCAATTTTTTTAGTTGGGAAAAGGCTAATAAGAGACTTGCTATAATGGCAAGGAGTGAGAGAGACAGAATCAAACGAAAAAATCATTGTTTTCATTTGTATCCCCTGAAACAGTACGATAAACGAATTAAATACCAATAATTCCTGTTTACATGTTTGTTAGCTATCTTTTTTTAATATTTGTTTTTAAATACATGATCAATTAATTACAAGAGAAAATTTAGTAAAAACATTTTAAGGTTGTGTTATCTCCATTAAATATAGAAAATATGGCCGGAAAAATCGTTTCATCACTATCCAGAAATTAGCTATTTTTACTAGCTATTTATTATTTTTCTGGCCATTTCCAATAGACACAGTTTCTACCAGGGTTCCAATATACGCGTAAACTTTCACATTTCCTTACATCGAACTTATTTTTTAACATTTTAAAATCCTCCTAAACTGCCACACTGTATCTCTCCATCTCCTGCATTAAAAGTCTCCCTCGAACTAGGCCGCGCCGCGCATCCTTCGCCTACAAACCACTCTCCACTATATATATAGCAAACGACTTCTCCGCGCATCGACGCGCAGACCTATACACATCCGCGACAAGTGCGTGTTCTGTATAATACCACGCGCGGGGCATGAAACTTGGCTGAAAAAAAAAATTTCAACACGAGAAGCGCATTACCGCTACTACTCGCAGGAATGCCAACAGTAAAGAGAGAGAGACAATGTAACGCGCGAGAATTCCTGAGGCATGTCTTTGCCGCTGACGGATCATCACGCTGCCGCGGTGGTATTATAGTGTGGGTGCGAGGAGGAGGAGGAGGATTGGCTCGTGCACCCGGAAAAGCCATTGTTTCTATTGAAGGGTCATATTGGCGGAGGAATGCTAGCGCTACTCGCGTGCGCGATCGTGATCTTTCAATTTGTCGGGTTAAGGAGGAGGAGATGCGCTATTTGCGGATTATTTGCTCTGAGACGTGTCGACGTAATCTAGCCAGTTATTTTGAGATTTCAATTTCTCTGATGGTTAGTCGTTTAGCGAGAGTTGATTGGTATATTCTTTATGGTAAGAAAGTTTGCGATAAGAATTATAGAAAGTGAAATTCCGAACGTTCATAATGAACGAAATATTAATTTAAAGTTTCTAATTTTGGTTATAATTCATCGGAGTGTAGTTTTAGTGGTGACTACAAGAGTGAGAAGTGAAGGGATACAGTTATTATCATTTTTTTTAATGTATTAAGTAGTCAAATTTGACTAAATCTGAAAATGGAAAAAATCTTTCATTCACTCAGAAAAACGATCCTCCTGTCTTGAAATAAAATTACTCCCCAGAAAATCTTCGTGCGACAAAAAAGGATTCCTCCTGCGCGAAAAAATTTCCTCCTGTGCGAAAAATGATCATCCCGCTACAGGAAGATTGACTTCCTGTTGTAAGATAATTCCTCCTTCCATAGGAAAATACCCTCTTGGCCCTATTTTTAATGGAAATCCTCTTCCCACAGGCAGATTCTCGTTGATACAGGAAGATCGTTTTCTGAGTGTTCACTATGAACGTTCGAAATTTTCAAATACATGAAAGTGTGCTAAAATTGATAGCTTTGTCGCATACAAACATTCGCAAATCAGAAAGCATTTAATTAAATTAGACCTCAAAAAATATACATTTGTTGTTATCCACAACTGACACTTAGAAAACGATCTTCCTGTATCAACGAGAATCTACCTGTCGGAAGAGGATTTCTGCTAAAAATAGGGCCAAGAGGATATCTTCCTATGGAAGAAGAAATTATTTTACAACAGGAAGTCAATCTTCCTGAAGCGGGATGATGATTTTTCGCGCAGGAGGAATCCTTTTTTGTCGCACGAAGATGTTCTGGGGAGGAATTTTATTTCAAGACAGGAGGATCGTTTTTCTCAGTGGATTAATGGATTAAACGCTTATCACCACGACACTCCCTCTTCCCCACCCTAAATTCCATAAATTTCCGATTATCCAAACAACATCGACTTCCCTCATAAAGAAACACTCCTGATCCTCCCCGAACCCCAATCGACCGATCTAAAAATACCTCCACCGCGACACTCTCACCTCCAATCTTATCTCTCCTCCCCTCTATACATCGTCCCAGCAGCATAAATCAGCTGCGCAGCTGAGCCGCGGACCCCCCGATCGATCGATCGTACGATCGCGCCTCGCGCTGCTAAATTGGAGCCGAGCTCGCGCTGTGTTGGCTCTCTCTCTCTCGAGGTTATATCGGCGTCGATGATCGCGAAATTTGACTTCCGCGCATGCGCGCGCTGAGACGAATAGCCGATTGTTCGTAGCGGAGGCCAAGTGCCGGGTAATTGCTGATGGGTGGTATGGAGAGAGTGCGATGGGGTATCGCCAGGTTTTTTTTTGGCCGCGAAGGTTTGTACCTATCGTGAGGGTACTATTTGTTTTATGTATAGATAGAGGGGGTCGCTGATTAGTCGTTAATGGAAAATATTGGTTGGTTTGTTTATTTTAATATCGAGCGGCTTATTTTTAACAACCAGAGTAATAAATATCAAGTTTTTACGTTACACGCGCGCGCAAAGACACTTCGGTATACTGCAAAATAAACTAGTTTTAAATATTAATCCACAGCGCGTAACTATATATATTTTACGCGTCATAAACGTCAGTGCTGAGAAGTATCTATTTCACATTTTTACGCTCCATTGAGCAGCGTCCATTCACGGTCCATTTTTAAAAATCCCGCGACCGCTAAATAGAAATTTCTCGTAAAACCATTTCACGCTGTTACGTATATATACCCGCGCCATTCACTGCTGCCGGCCGCATAAATCACCTCCGACAAATGGAAAATTGGCCAACGATTACTCCTATACATCTCGCTCGCGCAAAAAGAAAACAACACTACCGCACGCTCGTACAGCACTAATCTCCGATTAACACAATGACAACATTACTCTTGCATCTCGTACGAAGCAACTCTCGCCTCGCGCTCTCTCCTGTATACATCACTTGCTAATGAGAATTTATGACACCTCGATTAGCGGCCTATCGCTAAATCTCTCTACTCTCGCATCCCACATGTACAGCCTCTTATATTATTAATCGCCGGGCATTACGAAAGCTCGCTGCGCTATCCCGGCATCATCGACGGATCGCATCTGTGATTTTTACGCGCGCTCCCGGTGTTACACGCGAGAGTGATACTCATCTCGAAGGTATATATGATGCGCTTTGCGCGCGCGCGGAATGAAACACATACATACTTTAAGGAGTTGTAGGCGTCGAGGAGAGTGAAAAGGTTTGCGCTCATTAATCGTAGCGCGAGGGTTTGAATGGATTTGAGCTCAGAAGTGGATTGGAGAGGTAGAGAGAGAGAGAGAGTTTTATGGCTTATTGCGCGCGGTCGTTGAGCCTGCGGGCCGCGAAGGTGCCGGGGTGAAATCCGAAACAATAAATTACGCTGCTGGTTCCGCTTTGATTTGTGCATTGGCTTTGTTAATGGGCTTTTTATGGGGGATATTGCTTTGAATAGCTCGGGAATGGGGATTGTTTCTCTGTATGTTGTTGCGGTTAATTTTTATTGCTGGTATTGAGTGGGTCGGTGCAGATTCATTTGTCATTTTCTTATATATTTTTACGGAAATGTAGATTACAATAACATGTAGGAAGAAATATTTAGAAAAATTGCTGGTAAAAATTAGTCCATTAAAAATGGACAGGAAAACGGAAACTGGCCATTGGAAATGACTAGTTATTAGATACAAGTGTAACGCTTTGTTCTATCAACTTCTCCCATTTTATGGAATGGCCCTAACCTCGAAATCTTCATATTAAAATTTCATAACAATAGTTTTACATGTTGTAAAACTTATACTCTTAAGAGATAGTTTACCAGGGTATAAATAAATTTTAGTAGCCTGTACTATTTACAGCTTTATTCTATAAGATATAAACCAAAATCGTTATTGTGCCACGTGACTCTATCTCTCTCACTCATCGCCATAACAAATCGCTCGTTACTAGATTCTTAATGGCTTCGTCGGCTAGCTATTTTGACTAGTGTTAAAATGCCAAATTAATAGAAGATAGTATAACATTTTGACCATTTCTGCAACAAGTAAATGTGAAAAATAGGTTGAAAAAATCGTTACAGATCCGTAAAACTAAGAAAAAGTAAATAACATTATAATATTCTTTCTAATTTAACGTTTCTGACAAACCACCTCTTTTCACTACAAAGTACATTTCATTACAAAATTATACCCAATAATAATTGCACATCAACAAGTAACCTTCTCTACCCTCTCACCGCACCATCTCAGCATCGCGCTATACTCCCATGAAACTAAACCCCACATCTAAAAATAAACCCGACCACCATAGCAGCACCTCTGGCTCAACAGAACCGCAACACACCTTCCACATCATACCAATAACCGCTGCCTTTTTTCCGCTCGCATTCATCGATATACGCGAAAAGAGAGCATCCCGGCGTCGCGTGCATCTTTTAACGGTTGCGCGCGGCTAACCACCGCGCGAAATTCAGCGCTATTTTTGTGCGCTACCGCAACCCGCGCGCTTGTAGCTGGCTTCTAGTGTGCAAGCTGCTTCTTGATGATGGGTTCTTGAGTGTGGGTATATATAGAGGTTATCGACAGGAAGGGGATTGATAGGAGGAGGTACGATGTTGGTAGGTGGATCGCGTTACGGCGGTTGCTGGTAGGTGATGCGTACTTTGTTGTGGATGTTTTGTAATCTCGCGTTGGCTTTATTCGATTTTATGGTTACACTTGCTGTGTTAATGTCTGATGACAGATAGAATTAATGTAAAATGAAGATTAATTTATAGTAATAAGAACATTATCTGTAAGAATAAGTACTTACAAGGAGATGATCAGGGGTGCGGGTCCTGAATTTGGGTAAAACTGTAGGAGGTACTTCTTTATGACAAATAATGAGACTCGTATCTCGGGGTTTTTGGTGAATGGGCCTTTTGTTCCAAGATCCAAGCTATTTTATGTCTAAAATGTACACTCTTTGATAAAAATGTGGTCTCTTTCTTTAGTTATAGCTTTTTGAATATTTCGCTCATATAAATGAACTAAAAAGTTTATAAAAGAAGACAGAAAAAGCTTTAATTTAAGCTGTGTTTCGTTAAAAAATGTCAATTTCTCAAAAAGTTATAAGCTATCAAAAATAGAGTAAGAAAATTACTAAAACTTTCTCATTTTTTTCACGCTTTTAACAGATGGTATTTTAAGCTATCTTCTTACTCTATTTTTGATAGCCTATAAATTTTTCAGAAATCGACATTTTTTAACGAAACAAATAGCTTAAATTAAAGAATTTTCTGCCTTCTTTTATAAACTTTCTAGTCCATTATATGAGCGAAATATTCAAAAAGCTATAACTAAAAAAAGAGACCCAATTTTTATAAAAAAATTGTTCATTTTAGGCATAAAATAGCTTCGATCTCGGAACAAAACCTATTTACAAAAATCCCGAGACACGTGTCTCAGTATTTGTTATAAAGAAGTACCTCCTACAATTTAACCAAATCCAGGACCAGCATCCCTGATCATTTCCTTGTTAGTTTAGTCATGTAAGAGACTCTTTAAACATTTGCATTGTTAAATCGCGATGCAAATCATTCAATAACTCAATTAACGCTATCCGTACTATACGATTCTATCCCCTATTATACCCCGAACATTATTTACTACCCAGTAGTCATGAACTAGGATTATTGAATTGCCATCCCGAATATATGGGCAGCCTAGCGTCCCACAAAGACCCGCGAATCCAATCCCCACCAATTCACACTTGATAAATAACCAATCGAGCAAGTACTCAGCAGCCAAAAAACCTTTTCCTACATACACTCGTACAAGAAAACCGTGCCACTACGTACGATAAAATCCACATGTTTACGGCTACTTAGCTTCCAGTCAATACACACTGCTGTATTCCTCTCTTTCTCTCTCTCTCTCTCTCGGCGGGAATCGAACGATTTACGAGCGTGTCCTATCCGCCAACCGCTGGGGAATAGAGAGCCGCGCTCGCGCGCGTGGCCCAGCTGACGTTGTAGAGAAACGAAACGAAGTGTGCAGCAGCTTCTGCAGGGCCAGCTGATGCGTCCATCTGCCCCGGCGCGTGCCTGGCTGCCACCCCCACACGCCTTCGCTGTGTCATATTGTTCGCGAAACAGAACGGTCAGCGGTTATATTGTTGAAAAATCGGTTTAGCCGAGACGTGCCGTCAAAGATTCGAGGACGCGGCGCTGTAATTCTATATCTTTGTTGTATGAGCAATGTCAGGGATTAGTCAGTGGACGCGTTCGGTTGTTGTATGTATATGTAACATACGCGATGTTTGGAGCTGCGATTCAACTCGTAGCGAAATTAATTTTCGAGATTGGTAATGCGATACGAAACGCTGACGCTCTTTGGAATGCATTGAATCGTGTGCAAGAAGCGAGGACGTGGCGCGCTTCGTTCAATTTCCTTTTATTGAGAGTGTCGTGACCTCTTTGCGGAAAAGTCCACGTCGCGACGCGATAAGAATTTTAACGTTCTGCTACTTTGGCTTCTGCTGCTGCGCGGCGCCCCCGGAATTACCCTCGTCTCTCGTTGTTCTATTTAAAAAAAAAACACTCTAAATGCTAAGATTTGATTTTTCGCTTGGTTCTGCTTGCTTTCCATGTACTCTAGTTTTCCAATCTCTTGTAAAGACCTTAGTTTATTCACCCTGAATTATTTATATAAAGTTGCATCCCTTATCATTCAATTTCATCTCGTTCGCTCATCTTTACAAAACTTTCTGTTATGACTATAAATTTAAAAAAAACAAACGCAAGAGTCAATACCAACGACCGAACCTGCCGCAATTATACAGCGAAAACAGCGCGTCTTCCCACCAAAATACACACAGAATCCTCGTTCTCCTCCTCCTCTCCGTACATCCTCCTCCTACGTGTGCACTGCGCGTCGGAATGCGAGAGAAAGAGAGAGAGAAAGATCCGGCGACTGGATATCCCCCGCTGGTCAACGTACCATTCATGAGGCGCGCTTGGCTCTTTCGCTCTCGCGATGCGCTTTTCCGTGTACTTTGTCTATACGTGAGCGTATGTATATACGTATATACAGGCGGGGAGATTTTTCAGCAGGAGAACGACGCGTCGAGTGTTACGATTACGCGATGGGGCTCGACTAAAACAATGGCATTACATAGCGATGAAGTTGTCTCTCGTCGCGTGTATATTACATGGGTGGGACGTACGAGATTATGGACGATTATGCGAAACTATTGTTTTGACGATGATGATTGACGCGCTTATACGCCGGCGCGTTTTCGTGTGAGTCAGGCGTGTTTCTGCGCGGCGCCGCTGAATAAAAGATTTATGTATTACAACGGCGCTCGTTTAATTAAGCGTAATTATATAGCGCGCTCATCGGTATTGGGAGAATCCATAGCGAACGTAGTGTGCAGCTGCTTTGCTGGCACACGCGATTTTTAATGATTAAGGCGAAGTGCCGGTTACAGTGTTTCATATTTTCTAGCCGACTGGGCGGAAATGTGCAACTGAGTCACTTGTTCAATGGCTAGTTCGAACCAGATTTTTTTTTTCGAGCTATTAAGTTGCATGATGTTTAAAACTTATGTTATACGTGCTGCTGTTGTTGTATGCAGCACATACACGGTTGGAAATTCGATTATGTATTTATAATAATAAGCGCCAGAACTCGTATAATCGACGTAAACGTTTATTATTTCTAAAAATTGCGCTACATTAGTACATATAAGATAAATGTACGGTAGTTAATTAACCGCCTGTTTGTTTTCAGAGTATATATACATTCTCAAGGCCTAAATTTAAATCGGCTGAATTTTCCATCATGCGCGTTACTACTCTCTTCCTCAAACAAACCGCCCATCACTCCGAGACGGCGAAGTCTAAGGAAATCACGTAACCTCGCGACTCTCCAGATAAAACCAGACCGCGACAGCACCGGCAACACACATCCCACGTAAAAATAGCTCGGACATGGTTCACCTTGAACCATTCTTCCTCGCAAACTCATCTCCACACATACACACACACACCATGAATGAATTGAATGGCGGCTCGAGTCCATCTGCTACTCTCCCCTGCGATGACCTTGCGAAACTATCGCGCCCCATATGCCCGAATCGAATCCTCATCCCTCCGGTCCCGGAAAATTGTTATTGTGGCGTGACTGCAGTTAATCAGCTCGAGTGTGGGTGTGCGTACGGATCGATTCCGGAAGGTTTTTTTCGAGGGGGTGCGATTTATCTGGGGTAGTTAACCTCCAGTTAGATTATTTCCGCGTAGCGAGTGGGTTGGTTGCTTCTTGTTAGAGTGGATGACGGGACGAGGGGGTGATTGGGTGCGCTGGTGTGTTGGGGTTCTTCGACACTCTTTTATTTCGTTGTTCATTTATGCGTATATATGGGATTTGGGAGTACACGTGACGTTTTTAGTGTATTAAAGTTAAGTAAGATGTATCTATAGAGTAGTTTTTGAATTTTATTTTGGGGATACTTTGGATATTTAGTTCCATTCAAGTAGCCTGAAATTAATATTCCGGAAAAGCAAATATTCGTCAGCTCGTAATTAATGTAGTGGAAAGTTATAGAACGAAGTTTCCAAGTTCCGAAATAGAACTTCAAATGAGTTTTGAGAAGCTACTTTTTAATTTGAAATGTAAATAGACGTAAAATTAAAATTCAACCTTTACAGTTTCTCTTTGGCTACTGAGTTTTCTTTCCAAACACTGTAGCATTTTGCTCTGAATAAAAGTAAGATAGACTTATAATTATCATATCATACTACACAAGTTACGATATTATCTTATAATACTAATTCAGGCATTAGCGTGGGAACGGCCTTTAATCACGTTACAAAATAAGAATTCGTTCTATATTTGAAAGGTAAACATTCAAGACGTGATTGGTCGCATTAAGCAAAGCGGCGGCAGTCAGGTGATCGATCATTTCCTTTCATCGCCTTAATGGACGATAATTTGACTTGTCACCTTTTAAATATCCAGCTCGCCTTCGAACCAAATTAGCTACGTAATCCAATAGGAAAAGATATATCAACATCCATATTAGATATCAACCCCCCGCCCCCCCCCCCCCATTAATACATTTCGCATACCTCCCGCAAGATAACCATCTCTGTGCTAAGGTAAAATTACACTCATTTCTGGTTATACCAAACAAAAAAAAAGTTTCATTCAATCACACGAGAACCCCACCTCTCTCGCGTATAATGCTTACCCTCGTCCCACAAAAAAACAAAAAAACTCGGAATCTACCTTCCTCCCTCCTCTTAATCATACGAAATTAAAGACAACAGCAACTCAATTTCCCCCCCGTACAGTGACATATAATAATACCTACGTATATTATACCCACACCCATAGCGATTAATCGAACGGGCCGCAGCGGCCGAAAAAGGCCAGCAAAAACTTAATCACGTTAATAGCGTGCTAGCCTCGCTCGCACACATACACACACACACGGGGGTCCGGTTTCTCGTGCAGGGTGGGCGCCACACCTGACACGTGCGCTGCGTGTGCGTATAATACATACGTGTGCATAAGGTACATAAAGAGTGTGATGGCTTTTCTAGCTTTCGCGAATGGCCCCCTTTTGTGTGGGTGTGTGTGTAAGTATACATGATGGTGGTTACTCGAGCTTGTAGATTTACTTCGGGGTATATTGGGTTTCTAATTGATTGAAATGTCACTGCGCGTATCGGGACGATGGTGTGTACTTTTTGGGCTTGATTGGTCAGCCTTTTTTAATAAAAATTGTAGGGAGGGGTTTGTGATTGATTTATGCGTATGGGTATATGATTCGTCAGTTTTAAAAATACATTGGGGAAATTTGCGTGGTGTCAGGTCGATAACTTGTAACTTTGAAAGCCGTTTGGGGATAATTGATCGCCAGAGTGGAATGAACGTGACGTTCAATTTCGTTTTATACCACCGCGGTGTATCCGCCAATTTAAACTATGAGTAATGCAAATGATTTATGGCTCGATCAATGTTGCAATCGTCAACAATTCTGCCAAGTATATCATTGCCGTTGTAAAAACAGTTACTTATATAGAAATTAACGAAACAAAAAAGAAGCATTCGTTCCTTTTATCATTTCAGCTAACTATAAAAGCCCGCACCCTAAAGATAACAATTTCGTGAGAACCTCATAAAAGTTAATCATAAAAATTTTACACATAATTCCAATTTTTGACTGCCGCGTTAAAATAGAGAGCCGACCGCGTGCGCCCACGTATACGTTTATGCGCGTGAATCACCACCCGAATGTTTTCTCCTCTCGGGGGGGAGGGGCCCCGTACGTATATAATTGGATTAGTCGGTTATATATATGGGGGCTGTAACGCTCCCGAGGTTCGGCTCTCCTTTTTAACGGGGCTTTTCACTCTCGGCCCCGTGAACTTTTAACGAGGATATGATTTTATATTTGTTCGCGGGAAAGACGGTTGCGGCTGTGGGAGGAGGAGAAGGAGGAGGAGGAGGAGGTGTTCCGGGAGGAAATATTAAGAGCGAGAGGGGAAATGTCGGGAAATGCGTACTCGGAGATGGATGAATGGGTTATGCAAGAGAGCTAATGTACTTTTTACGAGTCATGTTGCGTTAGCTATAGGATCGTTCGGGGAAGAGAATAATAACATTTTGTGAATGTTTTTTCGTAAAATTTATAGAACGATGAAAAAGTTGATTACATCTGTGAGAGAGGAGTGAATTTTGTTATTTTTACCTTTTCAGAAATTTTTTACATTTTTTCTTTTTAAATTTCTTCATAAAGTAATATTTTTAGATTATTTTGTTAGCGTATTTTATGTAATTTGCAACTTGTGACAATATATATACAGAATACTTATTTCCATTCTTCTGTTTCAGGTATGTTATGTTAACGATCTCTGCTATGCTCCCTTCGGTTTTGTAAGTACTAACTTAATTCATTGCATTCGTTAAAAAATGTTTGGAGTTATAGAAAGAAAAAGTTTACACTTAACTTATATAAAACTGTAATAAGAATCACACATACATAAAGAGTATATATATATCTATATATATAAAATTTATAAAGAAATGCTTTAACATTTACAGAACTTCAATGAACTGTAATTAAGTAATGACGTTTTTATTTAAACGCACTTACTAAGTAATAGAACTTGTTAAAGTACTGAATTACGTCACTTGCAACAATTTTTCGACGTAATCTGCAAGTCACATTCTATTGCACAATCGGTATGACATTCGCTCATTCGCGTACACTGGTACACATCTGTCATTAAAATGCCGAGTGAATCTATTGCTCTCACAATTAAAACTTTAGTCTTTAAAACAATCATCTATTAATAATTATAGACGACGATGACAACTATAACAAAATCGGCAGAGAGATAAGTTTCTTTCTCTAACCACTACAAATCAATATCTTCGAAACCTTCATAAATCCATCATCACTACTCGCCGTCGCCGCCGAACTCGTGAAAGCCGTTCAAGGCCGCGTCCGAGTGCCAGAAGTCGATAGGCGCTTTGCCGTGAGGCAGCTTACCCACCTCGATGTCACCAGGCGCGCCGTCGTCCCGTCATTGGTGCGGTCCGATGCGTTTTCCACTGTTCGGCTCCTCCAGGGTGAACACCTGGCTGCTGGTGGTCTTGGCCGCGTCGGCTCTGCGCTTGCGCATCCTCTTAGCTATGAGGGGCGTGAAGAGGCTGGGGTCCGGCTCGATGGGTGAGATGCGGGAGAACCGCGCGACGATGAGGCTGGCGAGGTAGCCGACGACGATGGTGATCGTGCAACCCAGCGGGCTGTACCACATGTATGAGATACGGTAGAGGTAGAAGTAGGAGGATGGCTCCGCCGGTGGTCTGTAGAGCTTGAGTTCTGGGCTGCTGTTGGTGGAGAAATGTATGTTGATGGTTAGAATTTGTTGAAGAAAAAGGAATGTTTTTTTTTATTTTATTGGTCAGCGATTTGTTATCGCTTTCTATAGAAATAATTCTAAAACTTAGAGCGAGATGAGGTCATATAGATCAAACACGTAATTATTTTCATAATTAAGTGACGCTATCTGCGCGCCGAGGTTCGACGAGCTCGAGCTATTCACGAATCGAAGCCATTGTGCGCGATCTAACCCATTTTTCCAATTTTACTCCTCTACAAAAACAGCTGATTAATAGATCCAGCTGAAACGCGTAAAACGGAAGTCATTAACGATATTTATACCGGTTCTAACGATTGTGCTTCAATTTGCTAACGTGTGCAGCACAGGTGACAATATTTATCGGAACTCCTCTGCGTCGTCTCTCTCTCTCCCTCTCTTTCTCTCTTTTAACACACGAATACCGTTACGCACAAAGAGTCGCGGACGTCCGGGATGCTGTTCCTTTTTTTTTTCCTGCGCTACGGGCGCCGATGCAGCATTTTTATTGTGCGCAGGCGCTTAAAAGCGCTCGAATTAGCGTGAATAATGGGCCACGACAATACTCATTGGGATTTGACACAGGCCTTTTTCCGAGGAATCCCTCCTCGCCATTATTCGCCCGTCTCGGAAGTCTGCAATTAACCTATTTGAAAAATTGCGAACTGCACGAAGAGAGGGAGAGAGAGAAAGAGGGAGAAAGGGATAGACAGGCGCTACGCCCGCCGATTTTTACGGGACTGGTATTTGACGACCTAATGACTCGGAGTCGTAAAGTTAAACGAACTCTTTTGCCTTGCCAAATACTTTCAACTCGGCACACCATTCTTGTGCTTAATAACTTGGAGGATAATCGCGATCTAAAGTTATCAATGGCTACTGGTTCAAACGAGTGGCTCCATACAAAAGGCATTATTTTCGTTGTCGTTTGTTCAATGGATGCATCTTCTACGAGTAAAGTAGCGTTGAAAAAGACGTCAAAGAGAATGAATCGAACATTGAGAAACAAATTTAATGGCTAATTAGTGAAGTATTAAAAAGTATTAATAGCTTCTATAAAACGTAAGATTGCACTGAGAAATCAGCTCAACGCTATATTCCACCCAACTTTAAGAAAATAAATACGTTCAAACTAAAAAAAAAAATCGAGCTCCTTTTTTCAAAGACATTAGTAAAAACAGTGACACCCTTGATTCCCACAAACCCAAAAACTCCGACAGAAACACCTAAAACATCTAATTTATGGTTACTTCCCCGACGCTTCCTCTCAGCTCTTCATTAATCTCCGCCCAAAAACACAGCGCCGAACACCGGGTATTCCCGCCCCAAAAACACGAGCCACAAACAACGATCATCTTCGGAAAAAAGAGAGAAAACTACTCACTCCAGACGAGACAGCGTGGCGTTGATCGCTTGCCGGAGCGTCTCGTTGCAGCCATCTGTGTAAACCGGAAGCGGAGAGGTCCAGGGCCGTGGCTGCCCGAAGCTGGCCCACATGCACGTGACCAGTGCCGTTACTATGCCCACAATGGCGCCCTTCTCGTTCGCCCTCTCGAAGAACATCCCCAGGGTGAAGATGCCCAATACCGGGCCGCAAATCGATCCCGTGATGGAGATGGTCAACTGGACGAGGCTTCCGAGACTTCCGGCGATGAAGGCAACGGTGATGCAGATACCACCGTTGACGATGGCCAGGATCTTGCCGAACAGGACTTTCCTGCTGGCTGGGAGGGTCTTGCCTAGTTTTATGTAGACGCGCTTGAGGTAGTCCTCGAGGAAGACGGCAGCTAGGGAGTTTAACATGGCGGAGATGGTGCTGAGACTGGCGCTGAAGATGCCAGCGATGAAGAGGCCCGTGAGCCCCGGGTAGATGGACATCTTCGTCGCTGCGAAGTGAGGCATTATGCGGTCGTGAGTGAGGATCTCGCCGGTGAAGACCGGGTCGCAGTCCTTGTAGACCGAGTAAAGGACCAGACCGCAGAAGGAAGTCGTCAGGCCGAAGGAAACTAGAAGCGGCAGGTTGAAGAAGAGAGCGAGACGAGCTGCTCCGAGAGACCTGGAAACATTTTTTTATTATTAAAATTGATTTACTTTTATTGTAATAGGAATATTGTTAACGCTTCGTGGTTCTGTTGCATCGCGTTGAATTTATTGAACGGATTCAGCTGAATATCAATAATATTCAATACAAAGATGCATTATTGAACCTCCCATTTCCATTTTCCATATTTACCAGATTTCGAAATAGCAGTAGCATATAGCGATAGATACTGTATATACTTTCGATTTACATTTTCGGCATGATGGCAAACCCATATCGCCTCATATTTATGCGCTGCCGTGCCTCAAATGAACTTTCCATGACTTTGTATTCACGATGCAAGTAGAAGAAAATGCAAGCAATCTAAGTTTGAAAACTTTCACTCTATCGTATAGGCACTGCGCGCGTAACTGCACGGTATAATAGAACGCGTGCTGGGTGTTGTGTGTGGACTTACTTCACGGTCAAAAGCCGCTGAACCTCAACTTGGTTGACACCGTAGAGAGAGCAGAAGAGACAGAAGCCGCCTGAAATCAGGGCCCACCAAGTGTGACGTATTGTCGGATCCGGCCGGAAGCTGCAACAATTAGCTGACTTAATGCCGGGGGTTCTGAGAATATATCGGCTTTCTTATATATGAATTGCAAGGTGCATTCGATGTATTGGGTGCGGGTATTGTTATGAGTTGGTATAGAAAAGTCGTTAGAAATACATGTTGATGTGTTACTCTGGAAATTTGGTGAGGCTGAGAAGAAATAACTTTTTACGTAATACTCATTTTAGTTATTACATCTTAATGATTTTTATAGGTAGTAAAGTTTAATTCTATTATTATTTATATTGAAATAAATAATAATTTACCACCAATTTTTCAAAAAGTCCAAAATAAATAACGAATTAAACAAAAATTTAGTAAGAGAAGATGATAAATTGTAAAAATATAGCAAAAATTTCATTAAAAAATTCAAATTTCCTGGTAAAACCAAACAAAGCACTCACTCGAAGATCTCGAGCCTGTTACCCTGTCGAGCGATCTCCCAGACCTTCCACAAACCGCCGTCGATCTCACCGGAGGCCACGACCATGATGCAGACGAGCGAGGCGAACATGAGGACGGCCTGAAAGATGTCGGTGACGAGGACAGCCTTGATGCCGCCAATTGTCGAGTAAAACACGCATATCACGCCTATAAGCATGATGCTCGTCTTGCTGGACAGACCCGTCGTCGCCTCGATGGCCAACGAGGGCGCGTACAGTACTACACCGGTGTACAAGCTCAGCTGGATGAAGTTGGCGATGCTTGTCGTCAGGCGAGCCGCGACGCCGAATCGTCTCTCGAGATACTGAGGAGAAGAGAAGGTTTAAGGTAGTGGTGGTTATGGTAGAGAAACATTTTTTATTTGATATATTTTACTTTTTTATTGGAAATTAGTTGAGATTAAAAAATTGTTTAGTTTACCTTTGATTTTTTATTTATTTTATAGTTGCTGTAAATTGTTACGATATAATTGAAAAACAGCATTACTTGCGACAATATTTTTTTCGGTAGGGTAGATATGTTTTAGTGCGTATAATAATTCATATTTTTGCTGTATATGGAGCTATCTAATGCATGACAATGCATTTAAATAATTTTTTTTTAATAAAAATACTTTTAATTTAAAATTAATCGGATGCGTTGCCTTTTGTAATGAATTTTATACAAGACTCATCGTTAACGGCTATACTAGGTTAAAACCACCGGTTATTCTCGTCTGATCACCAATCAAGTTAAGCAATATTGGGCGTGGTTATAGCACTTGAACCCTCGTACTGTTAACTTTTTGCAATTTTTTTTTTTTCATTTTCCCACTTTATCAATTGATATATTCTAAATCACCATAATAATTTTTTTTATGTAATTTTTAAAATTAACGTAAGCATTGCATAAAAACTATTTAATAATTCCGAATTTCACTTGAAATTCGTTTCACTTATTTAAGTTAAACCAAACATATATTTCTAACTTTCGAAGCCTGACCTCAAACAAAATTTACATATCCCTCTTTTTGAGCTGTCTCCTCTCGAACCGTATACATGCTAAAGTATAGGAGCGTGGAAAATCCTTTTATGAAATAAACTAAAGTGTTGTGACTTACAGGACATAAAATATTTTGCTTTGTTTCTTTACAAAGTATTGTTCATAGAATAGGAAACTAAATAAAAAATAATTTAATATTCAATTTGATGCAGCTTATAGCTAACTACTTTTTCATTAAAAATAACATTGGCTTGTCCATTATGTATTAAAAATGCAACTTTTCCATCTCTTCCATCACATTGTAAAATTGACCATAAACACTTGACAATATAATTTATCATTACACGCAATAATTTAACAAAATTATCTCTACACTCTATACCTACTGTTAAATTCGTCAACGCGCATCTTACATAAACCACGCGACTACCCGCTAACTGTTCTTCCCCGCACATAATAATCCCGCAATTATTCCTCGTTCGCGAAGGAGGAGGAGGAGGCCTCCCACTCTTGCAAATCCGATGCAAAAAATAGCATCTCTCCCTTCGCATCCAGCGATTTACGCGCGGAGCACAGTAATTTCGCGTGATTTGCGACATGCGTGCGTGTACGACTCGCTCCGCACGTAATCCTGCACCTTAGCGTAGCGGCAATCAATTATCGACTACACGACTCACCTCGTAGACGCTCATGGTGTTGAGCTCGAAGAAGACGGGCAGGTAGAAGTAGGCGACGGTGACCGTCGCGAGGATGATGCCGATGTAGTGGACGACGAATTGGGCGCCGTAGGCGTAGATCTCCGCGGAGATGCCGAGGATCGAGATCGCCGAGACGAAGCTCACCATCAGGGCGATGCCCAGGGGCACGATGCTCATCGACCTGTTCGCCGAGAAGTACTCCTGCGGGGACAATTATAAACGCGCGTGCGCGTGCCACCCCCGGTTGTATATATTATGTACATTGTAGAGAGAGAGAGATATTGTTGCATGATGTGTGTGTCACAATGCGGTTCGCGGATAATTGCCCGGCGAGAAGCGCGGGTACACTAATGATCGCCGATGTGGGAATTGATTATACACATGGGGCCGTAAACATTTCGTTTGGCGAGAGCCGAGGTATGCGTGATCTAGATATAGAGGCGCGATTGTGGGGTGAGGTAATAAAATGACTTCATTCACGTTTTTTTTTTGTCCTGTTTAATTACGAACAGATTATGGGGGTATATAAATTTCAATTATCCTCCTGTTACTCATGCTCAACGGGCTTTTCTAGGCTGGTAGAGTGCGTAAAAATTAGCGGTTTCGAAGCGATTTGCTACCGCACGTAGAGACTGATTATGGCTCGGATTATACAGTCGATGGTCTAGTTTCCGATTAGCTCAGACGTGTATTTTTTATCGCAATTTGTCTTCGTGGTAATATGGGCAGTGAGTATACTGCGATACGCGATAAATGGATCGAGCTACCGCTTAAACAATGTTGTTTATAAAAATTACCCGTTAATAATGCTAAAGTCATACTTTTTACTCAATACTATATCAAGGAAAAAATGCCAATCATCCCGTTCATCCACGATCAATTAGATAGCTAGAAAAAATTCCCCGTGATTCATTACTCAGAGCATCGAGAGAGAGAGGGAGAGAGAGAGAGAGAGAGAAAACGCTATACAGTCGTTTTTCCGGTAGATCGGGATGCCGCGAATTATGCGAATTGCGCGATTGACTCGTTAACTGCGATCGCGAGATATGATCGGGCTGTGCGTCGGCTTTCTTCTTCGTTGTCGTCTTACCTCGGCGGTTTTTTGCCTGCCGCCGGTGAAGCGATAGTAGACGCCTATGCCCGCGGAGATGACCAGCACGATGCCGATCACGACGTAGTCCGCCCATGACAGCATCGACGTTTTCTGGTTCTGTACACATGCGTTGGTTTGGTTATACAGTTGCAGTGTGGGAATGTTTATTCATTATTTTTGGACGTTTTTCTCTCGAAAATTAAATGAGTTTGTTTGATATATAAATGATAATTTTCGGGAAAATGTTTATTTTTGCGTTAGAAATAATAGATAGCATTGGTTTTCTTTTTTGTTATTTTATGCAACAAATGAATATAAAGTTTCGTTATTATGAAATATTTTTTTCTGCTTGAAACTATCAATTAAAAAACAATGTACGTCTGCTTTTCAAAAGTAGCGTGGTATAATGAGTAGCCTGTCCAAGGTGAAAAGAAAAGTTCATTTACAAGTAGGAGATAACGTTTTTACCATTACGTCGTTATTCACTAACAAGCACTGCCGCAGAAAGCGAATTGCCTCGAAGAAAAAAAATTGTTTCTCTTTGCTATTACCTTACTTAGCGACGAAATCAGATAACACTGTTGTCACAATCATCGTTATTACCACTCAATTAAATGACTAATTAGTAGCAGCCGCCTCTCGCGCTGACATTATGTCACACGCTCACAGCCTGCAGTAAGTTTCAACATTTTACAATCTCGAATCCAAAAAGTATATAACCTATTTGCCTGCTGCACATTCAACGAGCACCGGAATTTTTGCCGCCTCTCATATGCTTGCACACACGAGTAAACTAAATAAATTACGGTATATTTACGGTTAATACGCGCCGTGCCAATAAATTTCTCACCCTTAAATTAGAGTAATAGATTCGCGATATACATTCAAATGCCTGCCTGCATTTCCACAAGATCAGCGACATGTTTACGCGCTGTGAATTACCATCAGAATATAAGCGTTTCGCACTCTTTCCGCGCAATTTTATCAGGATTCCCGCGCGCCTGTTTACATAACGCAGCCACGTGCGTGTACGCTAACTCACACACCTTCGCGGGTGCATATAGAGTGCGTACATTTTCCGCCACTCCCCGCTAAAATTAATAGCCCGGGATTATCATATCCAGAATCACCACATCCCACAACCACTACTAACCTCCATTTTTCAAAGTTGCTGTTGTATCTTCTGACGAGTGTCCTCCAAGGCATATAAGCGAGTCGTTCGATGCACTCTCTCTCTATCTCTCTCTCTCTCTCACGCGGCGCCAACGATCGTCGAGCTGTTCCTGTTCATCCCGGGCGATCAGCCGACGATAAAAGGATACATCGCCGGCGCACAGGGCAAAGGTGGAAGGATAGATATAGAGAAGCGCGCCTCTTGACGTCTCGTACGTGTCTACTCGACTTTGGCTCTCTTCGGTAGCGCATCAGACACACACACGCGCGCGCGAGCGTAAGCAAGCGGGGTTACATAAAAAGATGGCTCAGCATTTCGCGAGAGGAGAGCAGCAATACTAAAAAAATAGAGAAACACAGCACACGCAAAGGCTGTAAGTACGCGCGCGTGTCGCGGAAGTACGAAAAATCCTATATAGTCGATATAAAAAGCGAGCGCCGATTAAGATTGGCGCGATGAGAGTTAATCGTTTACATCTCTGCACACACTCGCACCACATCCTCGTGTTTATTCTTCCCTATTTTAATTATGATTGGTCATATTATACATTATACATGTATACACGTGTCGCGCGCGCAGGAAGTAGCTCTCCGCACAATAACATGACGGCGCTATACCATTGTCAGCCGGCTGATTACAACTCTGGCATAACGAGAACGACAATAAGAACCGCGCGTCGGGGAGCCGGTCTGGTCTGGATTAATCCCATCTACCGATACACCTCCCTGCGTATATTTGTTTATTATAGGTATATACGCCGATGGAAAAACGAAGACGTTGCGAAAATAACGCAAAAGGAGCTAAACGCGCGCGCGCGCGGAAGGGAGAGCCGGTAAGTGGCGAATTCCCGTCATTAAGTCGTTAGAACGGCGGGGGCACCAGCATTATAAACCGGCGCTGCTGAGGTTGCGCGCTCCGGCTGAGATCGCTGTAATCAGCTCTTATACTCGCGTTTCTTCCTCAAAATTCGTACGAGATGTATTTTACAATATTCGTAAGAGATATAGATTTTACAATTTGATGTGTGTTTTTTTGGGAGGAGGCGAAGTAAATAAAGCGACGGTATGCGGTTGCATAAAATAATAATTTTAATTCAATTTATTAGCCGTAGCCGTCAATGGCGAAGCGAGCGGTGAATTTGCATAGCTATCCAATAAATTAGCGAGATCTTCGCGCACGCAAACACACAGTGAACGGAGGCGAGCGACAGGTTAGAGAAAAGGAAGAGAGACTTTTCTATACACACCCATATAGGCAAATACCTTACGATCCTGCGTATATACTTATATGGGGTAGACAACACACGACTTCTCTTTTCTTGACGCAAGCGCTAATTGAAGGCGTCGGGAGGCAATCCGAGAAACAGCCGCGCAAGGTCTTTAATTTTATTCTCATCTCTCCCGTATTTATATAATTTTCCGCGCGTGAAATGGGAACGCCGACGCGCGGCTGCCAATTAATTGTACACTGCTATGTACGCGTGTGGGATTGCGAAAGACGCTATATATGTTTATAGAGGTAATGAACAAACGATCGGCGATTGAAAATTATCAGGCGAAGGAAATTTAGCTTTCACGGGAATATTCAGACAATGCTTTGGGCGCGGTGTATATGTATACGCGTGTGCCTTTATATGTTCCCCGAATTTTTCGTTGGGCCGCCGAAGAATTGCACTTTCTCGATAGCGCGCGCCATTCGTTTTCTTGCGTGTTCTGTGAATTCTTTACGGCTGTCTAGTGTAGGCCCAATGGGGACAAGGAGATGTATGGTATGTGTAGGATATATAAATGCGGTATTCCATTATTCTCCGCGGCCGCGGTGATTCACTTTTTTTTATGTGTCGCGTGTGTGTATATATTTTATCGCGCGTGATGTGTCTTTGTAAATATATAATGGTAAGAAAATTTTTCATATGTTTTTAATTAGAGGCCGATTGCGGTTTGAATTTAAATGTGCGAGTATAATTAATTTGCGCGACGGTAAAGTATTTTTGTATGATTAAGTTTTATGTGTGTATAGGTAGGATTATGAAATGAAAGTGTATGGTGACGACACGAATATAACAAACTATAGAAAATGAAGGATTATGAGGGTAATCGAGAATCTTGTCAGACATGAGAGTTCTGTCTACAAGTTGATAAATCTTATTTGACAGCATACAAATTAAAATATTATCTATCCGTGTAAAAATTTTAGTCTCGGATTGATCTGCCAAAAGTCTCGCGAAATAAGTCTCGAGTAACTCTCGCAATAATCTCGCTAAGGCCACTTTGCGAGACTAATCTTTTTTAGTTTGTAAAGTCTCGCAAAAAATCCAAGACGAACTGCGAGACTTTTGGCTGGACAAACTTTTGTCTTAAAAAGTCTCGCATAAAGCCCAACACAAAATGTAAAAAAATGTAAAAAAAATGCCTGCAAAGTTACATAATAACTATAATCCGCATCAACACTCACACGCCTTGCAAAATAACCCAGACTTTGCCCCAGAAGACGCTGTTGGCGTCTGCGAACAGGAGACGCTATTGGTATCGGCGAACAGAAGACCCTGTTGATGTCATGAAAAGAGAGGTTAGATTCGAGATGCCGGCAGCAAGGCGGTCCGTAGCTGCGATTACCATGACTCCTTGAGGCTGCAGACATTGAGGCGTCTTCTTCGGGGAATCAGGAATTCGCCACCTGGATCCCTAAAATTCTTCTGACCTGATTCATAATTATGGCATAATTTGTTGCAAAAATTATAAATTTTGTTATTAAAAATTAATTAAAGTAATCACAAAATTAAGTTTGAGGAAGCAACGGGCCAATGAATTGGCAGCGGTTTTTTTAAATGACGTGGTGGAAACTAACTTCATTATTTGCCTAATAAATAGCTTGTTTTAATGGGGTATAGCCAAAAACTAACCACTTTTCTTGGATATTTCTATGTATCGATGAAACGATTTTTCCAACCATATTCGACCATTTAATAGATTGAAAATAGAAAGACTTTTTTTAAAGATGTCCACAAGTTTGTTCTTAACTATTTCAATGGTATTAAAATTGGAGAGAAAAAGAAACTGTTGGTCAGTTTTTTTAGTTAGAAAATTGCTAGTAAAAGACTTGTTCTTATGACGAGAAGTGAGAAAGACAGAATCTAATAGAAAAATATGGGTTTCAGTTAATATTTAAGAAAGGAGTGCTGTAAATGATTTTTTAGTCTGTATTTATTGTTTACATTTTTGTAAGCTATCTATTACAATTGAATGCTCTTAAATGTAACGTCAAGTCTATGATAATATTTAAATTGAATATTTTGAAGTTATGCCATTCTATTTCCAATCTATTAAATGGGTGAATAATAGGGAAAAAAGCGTTTCAACAAGGCCTTTAACTAGCAATTTATTCTAGCTATTTATATATATAATAATAATATAATAATACTTTATTTCTAGTCACTGCCAAAAAAGAATACAAGTTCGTTAGTACATAATTTTGAGTACATAAGTGTCAAGTGAGTCGACATAAATCAACCAAAAGAATACATAATGTTAGTACATAAGGAAAAAGTGAATCGAGATACATCACAGCTATTAGATCTGAGATACGAGTAATCTCGAGTTATCACATATAAACTTAAAATCTAAATACAAAAGACTAGAGTAGCCAGTCATGAAAATAAAATATAGGTGACTTATATTGACTGTAAGTGAAAACTATATACAAAAAATAGGATGAAACGTACAATATAAATAAATAATTTCAAGTAAATACTCGTAAAGAGCGCGTTTATAACGGCTCAAGCTTGGTAGAGTTTTTATGCACCAAGGAAGGGAATTCCACAGCTGCACACCTACGGCTCGAAAGGATCGTTTGCCTGTTTCGGTGTGCACCTGCGGAATTTTAAGGTCCCTAGTCCCTTTACTACTTTACACGGAGAAAAATAACATAGGAAAAATTGCCATATTTGATTGTAAGTCGAGGACAGACTGAAATCCTCTACAAAATTGCTATAATTTATGGTAAAAATTGCCATAAATTTATAGTAATTTTTACAATGTAGGAAAAATTGCCATAAATTTATGGCAATTTTTACCATAAATTATGGCAATTTTGTGGAGGATTTCAGTCTGTCCTCGACTTACAATCAAATATGGTAATTTTTCCTATGTTATTTTTCTCCGTGTACTTATTAGGTCCCTTTACTGACTTTCTGACCATTTCGTAATAGACAAATTTCTACCAGGGTATAATTTCAAAGCAACGGTATAAACAACAAATATATACACATGAAATGTAACTTTTCACCGACTTCAAAGCACGTACCCCCAGTTTTGTGCTCTCCCATCCTCGACTCTCCTTCCTCTTTCGCGCGCGAAAATTACGAGTTCCTCGCTCCCGCGTGCGCATGCATATATGGAACCTAGCGCGACTTTTCCCGCGCCAATGCCCACTCGCGCGCGCGCGAAATAAACTCTGCGCCCACGGGCGAATATCAATGGTAGAAACGAGTGCAGTGCCAGCTGCTACGGGAGGTTATGGTAATGAGCGCGTGCGCGTCACTATTTCTCGATACACTTTTGCCACCGATCCGTGGGCGTGTATGCGTATATATGCAGGAAGAAGAAGACGCGATTCGCGCCGATCGGAATGAGTTTGAGGCGCGACGTCGCGCGAGATGTCGCCGGATTATGCTAATGCGGGAGATGGAGGTTCCTATATGGGTCCGGTGGTTTTTTGTCGAGTGGAGAAGGGAAAAGTTGTTTGCGGTCTGGAAATGAGATGTTGTTTTTTTTTAATATTTTGAAATAATAGGAGAGTAATAGATGGTGTGTAGCGTATACGCTGTATATAGATGGATGGTTGGAGGTAGATTGCTATAATTGCCGGTGGAGCTAGGATTACTATAATGTTTAAATGATTGCCATTTTCCTCTGCGATTCTTTGGTATTTTACGCCTAATCCTTTCCGGAACAACTTATATACGTATCATAACACCAGCTATACAATTATAATCTATTTTCCGTAAATATACGAAACCGACAGTGCGGCGTTAATTATTTGTTTTCATTCCAATTATCTCGTAATCCACACGTGTGAAGAATGATTAATATTTTCGGCAACCCTGATTTCATTTTAAAAACGACGTATTCTCGCGCGCGTGCGAGCACACGTGTGTGTGCGCGCATGTGTCCGGGGAAGGGGAGGATATACGAGAATAAAGTAGAACCCCGAAGTGCCGGGCATCGCACTGACAAAGAAAAATGTTTCTCGTTCCGACGTTTCATTTTTCTAAGGCAAAAATCTATTTTAAATCGGAAGAAGTCATGCGCCGCCTCGAAGGCTTTTCATTTCCCCTTCCATTACACACACGCAGTCGCATTTGCGCGCCGAGAGTTATTTTAAGAGCGCTCTTAAGTGCGCGCTTCGGGATGAATGGAATACAGAATAAGGTCTTAAGATATGTTAATTACCTGCCTTGGCAAATTTTACCAGTGGTGTATATATATATAACAGCATAAAAGCTCGACGATAAATTAACTATATATACAATATCTCGCGTTGCGCTCCATTGAACAATTTATTTTGACACTATTACTCCGCAATATCTCGAGTCATTCTCGTTCGTTCTTATCATTACTATTCCCATTGTACGCGGCCGCGAACAACTGTTACACCGTCCGTAAAAACCCAAAATTCCAGCCGGAGAAAAGAAAAATCTAAATCGCTCCCATTCCTCGCCTCGACAATGACACATTTTTAGCTCGAATCTACCTGCCGGAAAAGTCCGCAGTCTCGCAGAGACGCATACTTAATACCTCGATGTCGCCTGCCCGCATGAATTGATAATCCCGCTGCGGAACGACGGCGTCGCGAAAGACCTTGTTCTTGTCGCGCGTGTACATGTATATGTACGTGCGCACTCCTCCCGCAGCGCGTCATTCATGAAAGTAGTGACCGAGCGCGTATATACGTGTGTAATTGCACACAATGCGAGAGAGTGGGTCTGTCTCCTGCGCCTCGTTTTTCCCTGGGCGCGCGCGCGAGCGCCGTAATATCGAGGCCATCGATTGGTAATGAATCTGGGGAGTATAATGCGGATGAGGATTGAGGCGCCGTGAACATGGGGAGTGTGTGTGTATAGGAGGTGTTCCACGTTGGGTATACTGGCTATATAAGATGAAAATAGTGAGGAGTTGTTCAAAATTTGATAGTCATTAAATATTTTAGTGGCTTAACGAGAATGGTTACAGAATTATTGCTATTTTAATTTAACATTAGTCTTGTGGGAATTCGCAAAATTAGCAACTAAATTAAAAAAAAAAACATTGATGTTACAGTGTTGTGGCTTTGAAAATTTGTGTAATCGTCAATGTACGTTAGATAAACATGTTCCATTTTTTTAAACGTCCACTTAAAGAATATTTTCTGAAATATAACATAAAAACTGTCTAATTAGACGTACAGTCATACCAAAACTTGAAAAAAATGAACGTTAAAATGTTCTAAAATTGATGTATAATCTTTTCCACAGTTCTAAAAAACATTTTACATAATTGTTTACCGTTAGTACTAATATTCGTCTTAAATTTTTTAATGAGACCTTATGACCAATACATCCTTAATTAAAGTGTATATAGATGTCGTGAGGTTTTATTACAGAAAATTTATATGATTTATGTGTATTGGTAATACGCTTTATTGAATTTCCAATTGTCTTATATGAATATTCACGTATATATACGTTCTATCGATGCATGAAATTGATATAAATTTATGTAAGCTTACATAAAGATTGACGGATACAATTTTGATGACATAGTCTGCGGTTTGTATATGAAGAAAAAAACAAAAGCAAAAGACGATAATTAAATGCATTCGCGGCGCATACATTATTTGTAACCGCAGTCGTGTATAATGTACTATTGTGCTAAAGGGTGAATCAATGTAATGGTGTCATGTGTGACACGATCTACATATCTAGACCAAACCACTTGAAACACGTTATTTCACCTCCATTCGTTAAATACCACATAATATACTCTATAAATAGTAAAAAAAACAACAAATTCATCTATATAATCTATACATTTCCCCAAAAAAAGGCAAACCACAATCAAAACATTCCCAGCCTTCTAATACAACACTGAACACTCCCTATACGCTACACAACAACCTCTCTCCTTCTCTCTTCTCTTGCATTCAGAGCGCGTAGCCACCATCTTTCCCTGTCGCCTCGTTCCATTCCTCAGCGCTCGGTGGTCCCTCGCACGCACTTACAAGCACAATGGCGCCGAGTGACATTCGCGACTAGAATCGCGCTCTATAGTACACTGCAGCGATGATGACTCGCGCGTATAGGTGCATATACATACAGGCTATACTGACAGGTTGCGCCCGAGCTCGCGGCATGCCGATCGCGAGCGACGGTTCCTTTGTTCGCGGATGATGGATGCCATTAATAAGGTTCGATATGTGTGAGTCGCGCGGAGGTTGTTGTTTGTTCATGGTAATGCGCTAAGCTGATACGAGGTTATAAAAAGTGTATGTGTGCGATGTGCGCTGAATAATTCGTACCTACTGCCTCGTCGAGTGCGGAGAGCTTTTTCTCAGCCTTAATTTCCATATACGCGAAATGTGCGGAAGCATGTACGTATATCTATTAAACAACTACTTCTTCTGCATTTCAAGCCTCGCCTCGTCGCAACCCAAAAAAAACAGGCGCGCGCAGCCTACTCCGCGGAAAAAGGCAACGCATTAGGGCCGGAAGAGAAAAAGCTCACACACAGACTCTCGGTGGTACATATATCAAAGCTGCGGAAAACTTTCGCACGCTAGCTGCTCGCATGCAGCATTCTCTCACTTTATCTCTAATTGCGCAAACTGCAAGCTCGTTTCTCAAAGCTGCCGGGAGAGATGCGCGTACATATGTGCAAGTGCAGAATGCGCATAATGCACTCTGCGAGTCGCGCGCGCGGGCAGCGGAAATCGCGTCTGAGGTGCTGTAGACACGCTTCGTTAATCGCATAGGCTTAATTTAGAGAGAGAGAGAGAGAGAGAGAGAGAGAGAGAGAGGGAGAAGGAGCTCGGTGCAGTCGGGATTTAGCGAGCGGTGGTATGTCGCTGGTGCCGCTTTGGGAAGAGGAGATGAGGATTTGTTGTTTGGTTTGGTAATGAGGGAGAGGAAGGAAGCCGTTTTATTGGGATTTGATTGTGGATGAGAGGGGTGGATGAGTGATAATTGGTTCGTAAATATAGGGTGCTGAGTAGGATTGTGGTTCATGTAGTTTTGAATGTTATATAAAAGGAAATTAGTGAACGTGTCGAATTTGATTTTATTTATGTTTGATGTAGAAACCAGTCGTAATTGTAAAAATACTGGAAATTATATATAATTAATTCTTCGTCCTAACTAACCATGAAATAAATAGCGTCGTAAAGATCGTAAAAACACGACGCATGTGAAATTCATTAATTCCCATTCAGCGAATTTGATAAACTTTTATTTCTCAACCCCCACCAATATCACTTATTCCCGCACGTAACCACCCGGCCACCACCATAAACATCCTCGATTCACCCTGCAAACTAATAACCCTGGAATAAATAACAATTACGCTCTCGTGTAAACGCACGTATCTCTCGCTTGTGTGTATTTTCCCGCGCGGCAGGCGTGCAAAAAGCGCCATTGCCTCCTAATTCCCTTTGACAGGCAAATTAAGAGCTTAATTTATATCGTTCGCGAGCTCTGGACCGCCTTAATTGGATAATGACGCGTTCGCAGCGCGCGTTTCGCGCGGCGTATCAAACACTGTGGCGCCGCGCGCACGTCGCCAATTTCCACAGCTTTACGGATATGTACCTAAGTATTGTGCGCAACGCGTTGCGCAACTCGGGCTGTGCGCGTCGCAATTAATGCGCGGGCGTGTGTTTGTGCGTGGAGTGGAAGTGCGCGTTTTATTCGGAAAGCGGGAAGTACTGTTTGGCTGTTGTTTGCTGTGATGCGCGTAGAGTCGTTTTGAGTTCCAGCGTTTTAATTTGTTAGGTGATAGAGTTTGAAGTGGTAATTTGATGAAATGTTTTGTTTTATAATGGTTCAGATATTTCTTGATAGATTGATAAATGCAATTAATTATAATTTTCGATTAAATAATTGAGTAAAGGCAAGGTTAAGTGTTCGGGTATTAGGATGGTTCCCTGAATTCGATTGTTATTCTACATTCCAAGATAATAAATTGAATTTCAAACAACTTTTTACAAATAAATCATTTTTAGGTAAAAATATTAGATTATTATCAATTCACTGAGTAATCGTAATTTTAATGTGACAAGTAATTATTATAATCAATAAAAAAAATTAATTATAGAACAGATTTTTGGCTGGTAAAAAATATCAGTACTCTATAGCGAATAATCTCTGATCTTAAAATAACTACATTAAATTGTTAACAAGCCATTCAGTAATAAATTCTAATATCACAAGTAATTATTTTACAAAAAATAATGAATGAACCTTGAGCAAGAAAAAGGTAAATAAAAGCAACTAGCATGATATAATTCATAAACACCGCAGACACCTAATTAAATTTACAACATTCACTAACAACCAGCCACACGCAACCTTGTAAGCTTTCCAATAAAACACTGTCACTCACAGCCCATCAAATTAATCAATTAAAGCCAATCATAATAACCCATCCCCCAACTACTTGTCACATCTCTCTTCTAACAATCGCATTTCGACTGTGCGTGTATGTGTGTATGTCGCAAACGTCCAATCAACAGGTATCCCTTCGTCTCTTTCGCCTTCTTCTCCTCCTCATCAAATTGAATCTCCATTCCCTCCCCGCGCATCCCATGAACACCTCATCAGGCTTTATTAATGCGCGGCGGCGACTCGCCCGCCGGCGTACACAATTGCGCTAATAAGGAAATTATGAATTACGCCCGTCGCTCGTATACGCGATCCTTATACAACCCATAAGTACACCGCGCGCATGCAAAAAGAAAGAAAGAAAGAAGACGACGACGACGGTGCATCGACAGGGTGATAAATGAGAGGAAGCCGCTGCCGTCGTCGTCGTCGCGCTTGATAAACCCCTCATCGATTGAGTCGCGCGTATATAGCTTCGATAAATTACCATTAAACGTTTTTTATCCGCGTGGTTCTAGTACACAGGATCATCAATCATGCCCGTGTACTATTCATTTTTTATGTATTCGAAGCGTCTCTCTCCGCTGTACTAGGAATTTCGCGTTTTATCCTTTTGTATACTTATATCTATATCCACGTGCATACTTATACCTATACAGCGTATAGGCGAGGGTAATTAATATAGAGGTACAGATGTCAGCCCGACGTCGAAATCGCAGTTTAATTAATGTAATACCTTCTTTAAAAAGAGCCTCGAACACGGCTTTCGTCACTCGCCAACGTACACATCCATCCGCAATAATCCGACTGTCGCGTGCAATTACATCAATTACACTCGATAAAGAAAAAGGACTACAACATCGGCGCGCTAGCGCATCCGGCGCGTTAATTTATTAATTATATTCGTCGCATCGATCATCCCAAAAAACGCAACAAAAGTACATTATACACTGTTTTGCCCTCTTGCGCGATTGGTATGTCGCGCGAGTTGCGCGTTCGCGAGTGATTGGCGCGCCCTACGTGCTACGATTACCGAGGAGCGCGACTCTCACAATGAGGATAAGTTCGCGCTTATATACACACACTTCGCGTGCGTGTCTTTTTTTCAATTAGCAATAAATAATAGCGATCGGGGGCTACAGCTATAACAGCCGCTGTCGTAGATAATTAGAGGGAGGGAGAGAGACGTGCAGCGCGCGCGCGCTTTTCGAGCTCATTGTCATGCTAATGCGGGCGCGTTCGATCGCAACAATGATGAATATCACGGTTCAGAGATCAGCGACGCATTGTGCGTATATACATACATATACGTATGTGTGTGTGTATATAGTACCGAAATGCGAATTGTGAAAGTCGTTCGCGCGCGCGCGCGCCGAGCGTGGAAAAATCGCGCGCGAGTAAAGCGCGATACGATTTTCAATGCTGATTTTGAGCCATTGTGTTGCGTCGAGTTTGATTACGGTTATGAGGCGACGTTGCGTTTGCGTGCGCGTATGGGTTTTATCGGGGATTTTTATGGCTCTGTTGGGTTTTGAATTCCACCGTATTCTTTTCCGGCGGAGGTAGATGGCGTATAGGTAGTTTGAAATTGAAATTTTTGCAAAAACGTCATTGAAATTCGCGTGATCACGTAATCAGAGTAGTGAAACACAATTCTATAATTAAATTTCTGCTATATCTGCACTGAGAGAAATTTTTTCTCAAAATGTTTACATTTAACGTGGCATTGTAACTATTAAAATATATATATTAATAGTTGCAATGCCATGTTAATAGTTAAAATACCATGTTAAATATAAACATATTCTTCTCTCAGTGTGTATATGAAATGATTCTTTCATAGATTTTTCTATGAATTTTTCTATTCTATGAATTTTTCTATTCTATGAATTTTTCTATTCTATGAATTTTTCTATTCTATGAATTTTTCTATTCTATGAATTTTTCTATTTTTCTAAAATCAGAAATGATTTTATTGTTTTATGTTCCATTGTACTCAATTAAAAATGCAATCACGCAGTAGTATCCAAATAAATTTCCATCCATCTATTCATAAGTCCTTCATGAAGCCCCTCAATTGTTCATCTCTGCCAACCAGTTTATGATTAATGAATAAAGATCCACGCGATCGGCTTTCATCCATTAAAACCACCGTCGAACAGGACATTTCCATTCTGCTAATGTTTATCCACTGCTGCATACGCGTGCCATTAAAACATCTCACGATCCATTTCGCGATTTTTTTCAAAATTCCCGCGAGAGCAATCGATAAATACACTGCGGGCCGATCTATAAAACACGCGGGAAACAGGTTCGTTCGACCACTCGTTTCATATGAGGCCCGCGGCGATGTGTGTACTACACCCGTATAACGCGCGCGCGAGTCAAGTTCGCGCGAAATATACAAAACGGCTCGGGGGCATACATCAAGTTCGTGTATGGAGGAAGGTAAGAATCGGAGGGGACTGGATTGTCTCGATTTACTCGCGGGTGCGCTTGTAAGCGATACGCGGTCGCTAATTAGACTGTAACGTACGTTGTAAATGGAAAAACGCTGTTCTGTAATTACCTATTGACTTGTTATGTGCACAGTGCTATACTTTCAGTGGTCATTTCTTGCGTATAAAAATAAGAAGTTTAGAGGTTTGGTTTTCAACTTTCTCAGTTATGTGATGATTGTTTACAAGATTGTTTTGACATTATTTTAGCTTAGATTGGAAAATAACATGATAATAAAAAATGCAAGGTTATAGAAACCAGTAGAATAGAAATATACTGGAGAATTTTGATGTTTCATTCAACTTTTTTATTCTAGAAACTTAAAATAAAATTTTCATACACAGTTCAAGTAAAGTATAAAAATGCAAGTTTTAAACAAAAAATTATGGTTTTACTATTATAGTAAATTTTATACATGACTTACTTGTTAGCGGCCATACCAGATTGAAATCACCGGTTCTCGTCTGATCACCGAAATTAAGCAACGTTGGGCGCGGTTAGTAGTTGGATATGGGTGACCGCTTGGGAATCCCGCGTGTTGTGTTAACTTTTTGCCATTTTTTAATATTTCGTATATTTTTCTTATTTTATACACTTATTTGTTATAACCTCATTTTTTGAAGTCTGTACATTTTTCCATTTTATTATTTGTAATAAATTAAAATTTATGCTTCGACTTTAAAACAAATACTTCATTTGATATTCTGTCCAATTAAACTGAATCAAAGCGACATTTATTCTCAACCTTCAATTTCCTTTGTTTCGAAAAAGTTTGACAAACCTTTGATTGCCTCTCCTCGAGCCGTACAGATCTAAAGTAGAGAAGTATCTTAAAACTTTTGCAGAAGAAAATCGTTAGGTTTGAATGATATATGTATTTGAAACATTTGATTCAGCAAACCTACAAAAATTGATCTATTTTGGACCCTCAATTTATGAAACATAAAGAAACATTAACAAAATTTACAGTTAATTCACTACGTACAATCACTTTTGCTTTCCACTACTAAAATCTCAAAAATACCAATCCGAATTGCGCAACAAAACTCGCGACCAACGCAATAAACAAACCCCATACAACAACTTCATTCCACCGCGCGCGAGCACTCGCAATCCCGCTCCATATTCCAGGATAATCCCTCCCGTAATCCCATCCACTCTCGCTCGCTGTGTAATAATACCCGCTCCGCGTACATACATTATTACACGCACACACGATCTCGTTTTTCCCTCGCCCACACGTTCGCGTGTATATAGTTTTCTCTCACCTGACGCCTACTCGCGCCGCGCGCTTATCTCGCGCCTCTATCAATCGGCTTTTCTCTCCGTATCGATGCTGTGGTGTACGTGTAAGAAAGCGAGATTTTATCGGCGCGAGCGCGAATTAACGACGACTTGATTTAGGGCTTCTTTAAGCGGCAATCGATCGCGACGCCGCGTTATAATGACAGGCAATTACGGGGGCATTTTTCGATGTTGCCGCTGCCGCCGTCGCGATGTGGCTTTTCTTTTGGAATTGCTCGATAGCGCAGAATGTTGTTCGAGACATTGTACTGTAATTAAAATTATGTAGTTAATATAGCCTGTAATTAATCTTGTACATATAGAAGTATTTTATTAATAAATCAAAATAATTTTATTGATCTCTGTAATAATTCTTATAATGATACGTTTAAATTTCAAATCGGCTTTATTTAAATTAATACTTCACAAAAGCGCTGAATCTACTTTTTCTCTATTATCCTACAAAATCTTCTTTTCAATTCCCTTAAATCCTCTTAAACGTTTTCAGTTCCAACTCGAGATGCAAAAATCCCACAAAATCTTCTCTTCGTGCTCATCATAATATACCCTTCGACTTATTCTCCGAAAACTCCTGGCCCCTCTCACTCTCACTCTCTCACGCCCGAGAAATTTAAAAGAAGAAAAAATACAGCCCTCGCACTTCGCTCTCGCAATCGACGCATTCGCGGTGTAATTAATGTGCACCAGCAGCAGCAGCCTTCTTCTCTCTTTCTCTCTCTCTCGGAAAAGCGGCGCTTCTCCGAACGTCAGCCGTTTCGTTTCAAAATGGCGATAAATGACTGGTTATTACGGGCGCCTCTTTCGCATTCCTCGCGGAGGAGCAAGAGAGAGAGAGAGAAAGAGAACTTTGGCTTTCGATCTCTTAGCTTCGCACCCGAGCTGTGCATGTTCGTGCGCGAGAAGAGACGATTATCCTCCGACGAGGCACAAAGGGAGCGTAAGAATTCGAGAGAAGGTGGAGTGCCGAGTTGTATTGCGCGGTGCTTTGTGTTTGCTGAGTGCTTTGAGGTATGACGAGTGGGTGCAGAAATTTTGTGAAATTCAAAGTTTGGAATTCTCGGAGTTATACACTTTTGTGAAAGAATTAGGAAAAGTCGTTTCTTGGCTCGCTCGAAGACTCGTGAAAAGCCGAAAGTTTTATTGTTTCGAACTGTTTCATTGTTCGCCGTTGGTATAGAAAGTGTGGAAATATTAATTTTAACCGCACGCCGCACCTTTTGCTCAAGTTTCGTAAAAAGTAAAGATTACACGGTTATTTAAAACCTCGCGAGACTATTTTCTCGTTTGATAACTTGATATAAATTTAATGAACTTGTCGCTCCGCTAATACGCTGGACATCTAGATAGCAGGAGATAAATTTCCAACAGAAGGCGCCTATTTCCGCGCAGATAAATCTCCAACGCGAGTATTATAAAACCGCATTTATATATCTTATCGAGCGTGGAATTAAAGTGCCCAAATAAAGCTACACAAAATCATTATCCGCAATCTCTCGCCTAATTAAAAATTTTTCACTTTTAAAAACCACCGTCTACTTACCCTCAAATTCGTTAACCGCCGCTGCTCACTTCACTTAATCTCTCAAACCAAAATAAAGCAGCTACAGCAATTCAAAAAAAGACCCACGCAGCCTTATCTTAATGACAGCGAGGGTCGCGTGTTATTCCCTTTTTTTCCCCGATTATCCCGTCAAGCGCGCCTTGCGAAACACAAAAACCTAGCCAACCGCGACGGTCCGCGTAAAATCTCGGATTTGAAGGCAAAAAACATCCGCAGCACACGTCGCATCTCGTCATATAACCGGGCGGTCACACGACCACCGGGCGCGTGTCACACAGTCCCACCGCCGAGGCCCGGCATCAAAGCGATTCAATTAGCGATAAATCATTTGCATCGCCGCGACGATAATGCCCGCGGGCAGCTGCCGCGTTCTCTCGCGCGAGAGCGCGACTTTCCCATACGCGTATAGGCGGCCGAACGCGGAAGCTCGTAAATTAATCGCGAGAGAGAGAGAGAGAGAGGGAGGGAGCCGGGGCGATGAAAGTCCGCGAATTTATCGGGAGATTTGTTTATTGGAGCGCTGATTTATCGGGGAGTTGTCGGCTGGTTGGTTCGTTAGAGAGAGGGCGATTATTAATGCGGTGTGTTGTCGAATAGTTTTTTCAGATGCAGATGCGATTGCTTTTGTCTAGGGTTGGGTAAGAAGGTGAAAGAATTGATCTAGGGAGAATGGAATCTGGTTGGTCGTATCGGGCTCGTTTACAAGGAGATGTGGAAAGGAAAGTATTGGGTACTGGTTTGTCTGGCTGCGAGTTTACGAATGAAGAAAAATGAGTCAACGGTGCAGTTATGTTTTGCATAATTTGTAGAAGAGTTTTTTGTAAGAGAGTTTTTACAAAAGTAAGCGCGATGCTCAAAGTCCCAAACGGATATATATCTTTCATGAACATTCCTTATACGAAATGGTTTAGAAAATGCAGTGACAAACTGACCTCAGTCATTTTCTGCGTTCAAAACTACACTGAAGAACTCTATAGACAGGTATCTTTTACGCGGTCGCTCTCTGCACATAATATTTTTTGCAAAATATGGTGTTACATATTTAACAGAGTCACATAGATTCTACACGGGCATCCTCTACATGAAATGAATTAGTAATTGACACACTGTGCACGGGTAGATTTTACCCGAAAAATCTAAGAGGTATAATGTTTCAAAACGTATACACGGAGAGAAAAATTTCAGTAAAAATTACAAAAAGTTCCGCAATTTTTACTGAACTTTTCGGTACTGTGGTAACAGACTGCCAAAATGAGCGGATTTACTTGACTTTCTATACTTTTTATAGAATTTTCAGTAAAAATTACCGAACTGTTCAGTAACTTTTAAGAGAATTCATTTAAAAGTTACTGAACAGTTCGGTAATTTTTACTGAAAATTCTATAAAAAGTATAGAAAGTCAAGTAAATCCGCTCATTTTGGCAGTCTGTTACCACAGTACCGAAAAGTTCAGTAAAAATTGCGGAACTTTTTGTAATTTTTACTGAAATTTTTCTCTCCGTGTAGACAGTTATTTCTACAAAATCGCGTATCACACAAATATATTCTATATACGGACATTCCCTGAACTAAACGATTTAGAATGTAACGCGACAAAGTAAGTATAAAACGAATACTCCCTAAACAAAGTAAATTTCCAAGTAATAATTTCCACCAAATTTGCAATAAAGCTCATCTACCAGAGCCAAATCGTGACCACGCCATACACCTACCCCGCACCAGATCGCCTCCCAATTAAAACCAACCGTATCCATCCTCAACCGTCTTCTCCGTACCTATACTCTCAGCAAAAGCTCCTCGCCAGACACGGGACATCGCTGCGGGCGACACGTCGCGCACGCATACACAACAGCGAGAGGCGTCCCTCCGCGCGCGTAACATGCATTAAACAAGAGCGCGCGCGCAGCAGCAAAAGCGGTGAGCACACGCGAACAATGAGCCACTTAGCCGCGTGGATTACATAAATTGGCGCGGCCGTGTCTCTCTCTCGCTTCCCCCTTTTGGACTGGACAATGGGCGAGAGGGGCAAAGAAGTCGCCGCGTGAGAGACTCTGCCAGGAGTTTTGTTGGCTGCACATGCGGCTCGAAGAGAGATGGGAGATCCGAGAGAGAGAGAGATGGTGCGGATATGGAATGTTGCGATTTGTTGCATGGAGCGGGAGTTTAGGTGGTTGTGGGGTGGAACATTTTCGAATTGCGCAATTGGCGCGGTGGATGGTCGTCATGCGTGGCTGTGAATGTCAAGGTAATGATAGGTAATAGACGCGCGTGAGGAGATTTTGTAATGATGTGATTTGAATGAAATGAGCGAGGTGTAAAGGCCGGCTATTAATAGGTGTAGAATGGTTGGTGTGATTTTATGTGAAGTAGTTTCACGCGTGTTGTGAAGCTTTGTATATTTGCACATTTTTTTTTAAAATGGGCTTCGTAAACTTTTTATTTTTGCTTTGTAAAAGACAAACTCTGTAGAGTGTTCGAATGAATTGATATAACTCGTAAAACTTTTGGACAGTTCGTTTCGCAAGTGGACTTTTCACGCTTCTCTGCTCTTGATGTATACACTTTAAGAAAATACCGTAAAAGAAAAAAGGGAAAATATGTCATACTTTCCTGAGGTAAAGGACTTTATTTCAAAGTTTGAGGGGGAGTGCCAGTTTACTTTCAACCACATTAATCATTTATTTTGACTCTTTCTTTTATACATTTTTCAGATTAAAATGTATTTGACGTGAATAACAATAATAAGTACGAATTTCTAATTTATAAAAAATGGAAAAAGTTAACACTACTTGGGGTTCCCAAGTGGTTGGTGATCAGACGGAAACCGATGATTTCAACTTTGTATGACCATCCTGGTAGGAAATTAACCATATTTTATAGCTATAACGTGTTAATTAAATGGAAGCATTTTTATAGCAAAAATCATAATGCAAAAATAATATCAATTATCTAAAAGTTCTATTATACATACTTAAAATACCTACTTTATGGAGTGTAAGTGCCATAATTTATTTCGGATTGGTACATAATTATGAAATACAAGCAATGTTCGTTTTTAGACATAAAGTTAACTGAAAAATAGCTAGTACCAGGGCATTAACGAAGAGTATATCGTGAAATGTATTATTGTGTTACTGTAAACAAATTATATTATATTCATATAAATTGTGCATAACATTCTGTTGCTACTTGAACAATCACAAATTTACTATTATTTAAAAGAAAAGTCAAATTAATAGATTCATCATCATTCGTTTGCAAATAAAAAAATCATTTAAAATACTAAAACCTATATATATCTTCACAACATAATTTCTATATATATATATATATATATCCCACAAAAACAAAACAACTCCACCCCCATCTTGTTTACACGCGGTAACCTCCCCAACACCGAAAAAGACGACCAGAACTCCAGACCGCGGCGTCTGCGCGCTTCCGACCCACATACGCGTTTTTTAACCAATAAAACCCACCACATCTGCCGCGCGCGGGGCTCCCTCGCCTCATAAACGTCCTCGAAATAAGTGCATTTATACGATCGTATCAATCCCGCACACACACACACACACACATGAAAACTATTCCGTTTCATCAACGTCGCGGTCGCCCATTTTTAATTATAATCCTCAAGTACTTACCAAGTCCGTGGGGAGTCTGAAAAAGTAAAATAACCCCTTGGCGCGCGCGCGCACTTCTCGTTCGTTTAAAAACTCTGAAGGCGTTTGCATCAAGAGAGGAGGCTATACGCGCATATATATTTGTGTGTATGTATACACGCGAGGCGGAGTCGAATGTGCGAGATTTATATCCCGCAGGCATTCCGCATATTCTATATATAAACTCTCTCTTTCTCCCGTGCGAAGGAGGCAAAGAAGGATTATGACGTTTCTAAGTAACGCACGCCCCGCGCGTGTTTTTGCCACGCGGGGCGCAAAATTTAATCGTCGCGCTAATGGAATGCGCATGCATGTATACCCGCGCGCGTTGGCCGTTACTCTTTTTTTCGTATTCCTTTTCGGCTCTCTCTCTGTCCGCGTGTGCGCGAGAGTAGCTCGTAAAGCGCGGGGTTATTGAATATTAAGGTGTTGCCGCGCGCGCGTGCAGTTTTTGCGCCGTTCGTTAATTTTTTCGACGCGCCCGCGCGCCTGCGAGTCGCGAGAGGTTATATGAAGTAATGCGAGATGATTTACTAGCGGGGCGTAAATAACGCGACGCGACCTCTGTCGGAAAAGTGGAAAAAATGCAGGTATAATGTTGTGACGTGTGTGTCGTTGTGAAACTCGCGCGCGAGCGCGCGGCTATTGTTGACTTTTTGAGACGAGACGTATATCCGTGTATGCATAGGTATATGCGTATACATATATGTACGTTTCGTTGTAATTTATTTTCTTTTCGAGCTTGAATATGGGTTCGAGGCTGAGAGTTATTTCGCTGGCGCCATGTGACGCGCGTATGTATATACACGCATGCGTATCAATTGTGGCGTGGTAATAATGTATTTTCACTCTTCAATATCAGCTCAATTATATGTGTGTATAAAAATGTAAACAATGAGTGATTTACGCGTGGTTTCGTGGATTACCGATAAAAGTTTTATAGATTCGTGATATGTGAGAAAAACATTATGTACACACTCCCATCAGTGCACTGACAGAAAAACCCGGGGAAAAATTCCTATGTTGCTCTTGGAAGTTGCCCACAACTGCTTAAAATCGAAATATTTACTATCTTTTATATGAAAAAGTCCAATGTCACAAGTAAAACTTCCTATGCCAGCATAGTAAAAATTAACACGTGACTAATGGAACTTTATCTTTTGTACATTTTCCCAGGTTAGCATGGTAAAAATTGAGAGAGTTTTAGAGTAAGAATTCACACGTTCAATCGTAAACACCCCGCGAGTGCACGAAAAGTTGACCTCTTCAATGTCAAAATAGGAAAGATTCAGACAGATACATGTCAACAAACTCAATCCACCTTGGCAACATCGAGACAAAACACAAACGCTAAACGCAACAACTGAATGTGCGTTCTAATCCAACATACTTGTTTTTTTTTTTTTTTTTTATTTTTTATGATAAGACAATTTTTAAAATCATTGTTTATTTGTAATATTTTTAAGGAAGGTTGTGAAAAACCATTATATCGAAAATACAAATTCATTAATAAATAAATGAGCTTGTTTAATTTAAGGTATTGGTAATAGTTATAAAATGTTAAACAATATTCTTAATATATAACATTTGTAATAAATTACGTTAAAATAGAGAATAATATTATTCGAGTTAAAGCATAATTTGTTATAAAATTAGCGCGCATAACTTACGTTTGGGGATATACAAGTTCCAAAATTTTGTAGGACATATGTCTTTTAGGTAAGTGGTTAGCGCTCCCGACTACCGTGCCAAGGGTTCCAGGTTCGAGTCTCGATGCCGTCAAAAATTTTTAATTTATTTAATATATTTTCTTTAATCATGTTTAATTCAAAAATAACTTCTGTATTGTCTAAATATAATAATTATGTGTCTGATACTCGCTCCCCCACTCCTAAAAAAAAAAGATGTAATAATTTTTTTCGCTCTTTAAAATCAGTTATAAAAAAATTCCCATGTTAGACTTGGAATTTTTCCTACGTGTATTGCAATTTCTGCTAAAAATCCGACATATGGTCGAGTTACGATTCCAACATGGTAATTTTTACACGACAACATAAGAATTTTTACCAGATTTTTTCTGTCAGTGTGACTAAACGTCGTTTCGAAAAATAGTTTGATAAGAAATGTACGTTTCACTATTCTTCTTTTATTTTGTTTCTTACTTTAATCGGTCTTAATTGAAAAATTAATATAAACATTCTGTAGAGATATATGTATTACGGAACTAGAGTTAATGATTCAATAATATTAAAAAGCTATGTAAAACAATATATGCTAGCCAGTATACCTCAATAAAATACAAAAGGCACTATTATTTCACACTGTCAAAGGTCGCTTACACTACATCATCGCCCATCTGACCCGTCGTCATCACGAACAGCCTCAAAACGAGGACAAGGATCTCACGCCTGTCCATCCACTCTCTATCCTTACTTACAATTTCAGATTGCTACGTTATCAGCGTTCCCATATATTCCCGACAGCGCGCCGTACCACGCATCCATTTTCTAAACGCGTGTTATAGCGTATACCAGGATCAAAGCCGCGACTCTTGTATACACACACTCTCTGTCTCTCTCTCTCTCTCGCTGCAACGTCTGTCAACAAGCGCATATATCCTTCGCCGGCTAGGTACTTGCATTTGTTTTCACTCGCGCTCTTTGTTCCTCTCTTTCTCTCTCTACCTTTTTTTAAGGAATCGCGCGTACATTCCAGGTCTGGAAGAGTAATGAATGCAACCTCGCGGGATCATTCGTCACTCGCGCGGCGGCGGCGAGTCGAAGACGTAGATCGAGAGCTTAGATGCTATCTGCACAGTGCGGAGGGGAAAAATCGCCTGGGCGATTGAAGCGCGGGGAGAAAAATGACATTGCACGCGTGCGAGAGGCCGAATGGGATACATGTCGAGGCGCATCGAAGTGCGCGCACGTGCGTTTGGGATTGGAAGTGAATTTTAATATAGATTGTTCTGTTGCTGTTGTATTGCTTCCTCCCAGAGGAAGCTTTGTGATAGTAAAAAAAAAAATTTGTGAAAACATGATAGTAATATTATTTAATACATGCCGAATCGAAATACACCATTTTCAAAAAATGTCGGATGTGTGTGTGCCCGTGTGTGTGTGTGTGCAGCGTGCGTATCATATCTCAGGATTTACTCAATCGATTTTAACCAGATAGGTCTCACTTTTTATGTTTTTTTTTCCGAATGCGGGAAAAAATCTATTTTTTAATTTTTTGATGCCGCTCGATCAAGCGGCTGCACTAAAAATATGGGATTCTTCACAAAACAATGAAAGGTAGTGAAATTATAGCTCCCCTATGGTGCACTTACACTGCTACCACTTATATGTCCCATTACTCCGTTGACAGTCATATAACCAAATACAAGGAGATGAGTTTCTCATATAATAAATATATACACGGAGAGAATTCTCTTAAAAGTTACTGAACAGTTCGATAATTTTTACTGAAAATTCTATAAAAAGTATAGAAAGTCAAGTAAATCCGCTCATTTTGGCAGTCTGTTACCACAGTACCGAAAAGTTCAGTAAAAATTGCGGAACTTTTTGTAATTTTTACTGAAATTTTTCTCTCCGTGTACATTTCCATAAGTATATTTTTGTACCGCAAGCACGATTTTCGCGTTTTTCGAACCTATTAATAGAGCCGAAAGCGACCGCCTGCCGACCAGCGGGCGGTAAAAACTGAAAAGCGCCTGCTGCTCGCCGTAGCGGGCAGTAAAAAAATCAAAATCGCCCGCTGTTGATTTTAGTATATTAGAACAAAAAAAAGCGAAAATCCATACTTGCGTTACAAAAAATATGGTGTGCACCAAGGGCTAAGTGGGTTTTTTGACCTCGTGTGATTGCAGTACTCGTCTTCGGTTCGAAATCGCACTCGCCTTCGGCTCGTGCTAGCTCACTTTCGACTCGTACTGCAATCCCACACTCGGTCTATAAAGACCCACTTTACGCCCTTGGCACACAATATACTATTATGGAGCCCGACGTGTTTTTTTCCTATGGCACCATCTCTGCCTGGATCTTATGAAGCCCGGGCTCCATAAAACTAAAGAAATGACCTCATTGGTGGATCCAACAGAAAGGACTCCATAAACCTACTTTTCACCATACCCTGGCCGAAAGTACCATTTTCGCTCCCGGCTCAAAAACACGAATGTGATATTTTCAACCCGAGTATAGTGAAAAGTAGTATGCGCACCACGGAAGAAAAATTGGCCAGCCCACGTCTCGTGTTTGCCACCCTCGTCTTCGGCTCAGGTGGCCATTTACGCGTGCTGTGGACTGTCCAAGTTTTTTCCTCGCTATCCTGGTGGAAATCCAAAACATTTTATAACTAATAACTAACCATTTATATTAGAAACTTGCTATAAAATGGGAATTTCTCTTATCCAGTTTCTAGCTACCGACGAAACGCTTTTTCTCCTATTATTTAGCCATTTAGTAGATTGAAAAATAGAATGAGTTTTTCGAAGACAAGCGCAAACTTGTTCTTGAGTATTTTAAAGGTATTAAAACTGATCAGTTTCTTTAGTCTGGAAATGGCTAGTAGAAGGCTTGCTGTTATGACAAGGAGTGAGAAGACATAATCAGATGCAGATCAATAAAAGTTTTGCTGAATTATTTATAGAATGAGTACAACAAATTATTTATTAGTTAATATTATTTATTTATATTTTGGTAAGCCATCCAATGCACTTTAATGCTCTTTCATCAAAGATAAAATTAGTAAGTAAATCAAATACGAATATTTTGTTGTTACGTCAATCTAAGAAATAGTCAAATAATGGTTGAAAAATCGTTTCATCATAGCGATTAATTAGCCAGTTTTACTAGATATTTTCAAACTTCTTGGCCATTTCATATAGATGAATTTCTACCAGGGTAGATGCATAATATATTATTTTAGAGTTATTGGTCGAGTGGAGGCCGAGAAAAAAAAATTGTAGAGTGTTAAACAAAAATATAGCTGTTACGCAACTTCCTGTGGATCTATTGGAATGAAACTTGGTGGAAGACTTTTTTTTCATGTAGATGAAAATCAATTATCGTTGGGCAATTTTCACTATATTATCCGGCCATACCCTTTATAGACAATTGAGGGGCCGGGAAGGGAAAGGGCGCTTAAAATTTTTTCGCCGCGACAAAGAAACTACTGACAAGGAAATAGTTATTTTAGAAGTATGCGATATAAAATTCAAAATTTTTCTCTGAATTTGTACGCATAATGCAAGGAAAAAATCAATAAAATGTTTTCTAAAAATGAGCCAAGACAATAAAAAAGATTTTATTCTTTTATTTAATGCACATACAACAATATTAACCTAGGTTTATACCTAGGTTAATATTATTTAAAAAAATAAATAAATAAATTAAATTAAAAATTAAAAAAAAATAAATTAAATATAATTAATTAAATAAATTAATAAATAAATTAATTATTCAATAAATTAGTAAATTAATTAAATTAATTAAATTCTTATTGTTATTAATAAGAATTTAAGTAATTTATCTTTTGATAAGAAATTTTCAATTTATTAAAAATATTTACAATTTCATACACAAATGACGAATTTTCTTAAAATAAGCTGTAAAAGTCAAGTATATAGAACTTATAACTCGCCAAGCAGGACGCTGCCGCGCCCTTTAACTATAATTTAATATAAGTAATACGTTAACAACGAATTTTGTTTTATCGTCTACCCTGGTAGAAAATTAATCATAAGTTAGCCAGAATATGCTTAACCAGCATATGGCTTAGCCATATTCTGGCCAACTTATGATTAATTTTCTACCAGGGTATATTTTATATTAATGCACATTATAATAATTGTAGAAAAAAATAAATTCACTCTGTATTTGTATTTAATTGTACGCTATCATCAAATTTAACGAATCACAGATTCGCTCAAGAAACTGAAAATCTTGTGACTCGCGTAGTGGCACGCTTCCACTTCCACCGTTGATATCCATATTCGCATAAAAATGCGACGATGGACACGCCATAGCCCGCACACAGAACGAATCCAAAAATCATCAGACTAATGAATTCATCGTTCTCGTTGCTAACCATAGCAACGTTTTTACTTAACTTGCCATCTTTCTTAAAACGAAGAGTTATGCCGGCCTCCAGCAACCGATTAATTACCCTCTGCAGCCTACCGATGTAAGGCGAGCCAGCTTCCATCTGATACTCCCAATGCAGGCATGCGAACACGGGTTTGGCGATCCTCATGCTGCTGGCGTCGATGTACTGCATCGCGACTTCCTCTAACATCACGCAGATGATCTGTTGTTTCTTTCTCAGTTTCTCTAAACAGTTGTGTATGTTTGTCTCGAAGATGAACTTGTCATTCATTCTCGCGACGTAGTGGTCGCGCTGCACATTCTCCAGTGCTATGATCGATAGCTTTTTGTTGACGTAAATGGGCAGTTGAGAGTTGTTGATGTCAGCAAATGTGTCGAAGGCTATGGCACCATGAATAAGTCGGATGCTGACAATCTCGTTGTAAAAGTCTGCGGAGTACTTCAAAGAGATAAAGGCAAACAGGATGAAGCTAATGCTCTGGATGCGCGTATGCGGACGAATGTCGGTTGACACACCTATTAGCATCTGCACCACGTTAAAAGAATCCCAGAAGGAATCGTTGACTCCGGACAGTAATCGCAACCTAGCCGCGATCACGAGGAACATGGCCAAGATGCCAAAGTAACTGATAGCAAGGTAGTAATTGCCAAGCCACGAAACTGGTATTATCGGCACCACTGCTATAACCTTCTGGCAGCCGTTATATATATGCAATTTGGGCGCACTATTTAAATATGTGGCTGATGTGATTTTCGACTCGAAATGCATGTTTTCTTGGCCCCTTTTACTATTATCATTCTTTAGTATAAAGTTGAACTTGTTCAACGCCACGACCAGCAACGATTGTCTACGGGATTGAAAATTCAGCCATTCTCGTGATAACACTTTCGCCGATGTACCCGTTATGATAAATTTGTAGTGATGCGTATCGATTAGTTTGTCTGGGAAAATCGCCTGTGTCTCATGTAAATCTTCATTATAATAGCGACTTTCAAATGGATTATAATAACCTACAGTGGGAACGGAATGAGGTAAGTTCACGTTTACGTCGATTATGGTGAAGTCCAGAAACTTTTGGTTCCAAGCTTGTTTGCCCACAGTTCTAAACATATTTTCATCTTTTTTGCTGTGAAAATACATGACCAAACATTTAGGTCGAGGGAAATACCACTCTTGCTCTGTCAAGTTCATCAATATTGACTCTAATTCTCCGTCGTATTTGGCATAAAACAAAATAACGTAAATGGATACGCCTCTTCTTAAGAAAGACTTGGGGATGTTACTAATCTTTGCAAAGTCGGTAATGATAACTGGATTTTTCGATGATATGTAACGAATAATATCACTTTGAGGTGCTGGTTTTGAATAATTCGATATGAAGACCATTACTTGATACGACGGACTCAGACTTGCAGCTACTTTGGTCATGGCAAAGTTTAGCCAAGTGTACGTACCAAAATACGGCTTTGAAATGTCCTCTATACATTGTATTTGGCACACAGTTAACAGAAATAATGTCAAGTGCACAGTTCTCATACTTTGATAAACATTTGAGTTTGCTTTAGGTGAACTTCATTTCTACTATCGACTAATATTCATTTTACAAACGTGGAATACATTATTTGGGAACGCTAAACGTCACATTCAATATGTCTAAAAGTATATCGTCGTTTGCATTAATTTTTAACTGAATTCCGCGACTTACTGCTTTTTACATGCATTAAAAATTGCGAACATCGAATTGCTTTTAATTTTCGTTAAATCACCGTTAGTATGCAAGTTTCAGTAGGCAAGCTTATTGAAATGGAAAATCAATTGAAATAACTTTGACATATGTAATTACAGCAAAATCCATATTTTTTATTTCCGAAGATAAATTATATCTAAAATACAACAGTTCCCTAACGTCTTTTTTCGAAAAAATAAAAAGCCAATATTTAATGTATTGTTAGAAAAGTATATAAAATAATAAGGTGCGAGAGAGCGTAAAAAGAGGATGCGTTTGGGTTCAAGGGCGTAGGGCCTGCCAGCAAAGAGAGCAGAGCGTTAGCGAGATCGTCGCACGGTGCTTATAGAGGGTCGATTTGCCGATAGCGTTTTTTTGTATTTCTCAACGTGATTTTCTTTGTCGCGCGATAACTGAAGTAAAATTGGTTTAATTGCTTTGAAATTTGGATGGAATCGTAGAGTCTGTATATCAAGGAGCGCGGTAGTGCTCCGAAGGCAAGTATAGAAGAAGCCTGAAGGAGCGACTCGTACTACTTATACATTGAAATGGGTGTGCGAGAAATTTTATTTATTGTATGAGTTCTTTGGGTAAAAGAATGAGTTTACTTTTCTAGCCCTCTTTTCAAATCGTAATTTCTCAAGAACGGCTTTATGTATAAACATGGAATTTATAGACAACTTTGTATGCATTAAGTTTGTATGTGAAGTTCAAAATCAACCCAATTTCATTATTTAATAAATTAACATTCGAACGTTTATTTGAAAAAACAACAACGTCAGACGCTTCGTATATGTAAATACTATGCTCAGAAATTTTTTTGCATGATTATATCAGCATTTCCATGAGCTATGCCCGTTTCAAAACTAGATCCAAATTGTAAAAATAAAGATTCCTACTTATCGGCATTGAGGTTTTTATTTAATTAAATAAGTTCTGAGTAAATTTTTGGAAAAACAACAACGTTAGGCGCTCCGTATATGTAAATACTGTACTCAAAGTTTTTTTAGTGATGCTATTAATATTTGCCAAAGATGTAGACATTCCAAAATTATGTCGGTATTTCACATTACCTTAAGGGCAATATATGTGTAAAATTTCATCAAGAAACCATGATTTGAAGTATGATTTTGTCATAAATTGGTGTAATAATTTTAAAGTTTGGCATTAAAAATTAATTGAAGGAATCAGTAAATCAAGTTTGAGGAAGCCACGTACAATTGTCAGCGATCTTTTCTTTTTTGTTAATGGACGTGTTTAAGTTTCATTCGAGTTACGTATAGCTTATTTTTACTGTAGAACTTTCAAAAACATTTTCTCGTACACGCGACTGTAAAAAAAATAAACTTACATTTTTTACATTTTAAAATGATATAAATTTATACCATAACAATTAAACATGAAACATTCAACTCGACCGCTTTGTAATAACAATCCACAGCTCAATTACATTTTTTCATAACACACGAACCGCAACCCATCGCCAACTATTTGTTTTAATAACGAGCCGACGTCGCGGCCGTAAACCAAATTGACACTTGTAAACCGGCGCGTGAAATAATTCGGACTGCCGCTGCATGCAGCTCGCGCATGTATGCATGCATACATATACAAAAGCCTCGGAGCGCATAAAGGGACCCATTGATCGACGTTTATGCGACGACATTGCGACACTTTAACGCGCGACGTCACCCTGCCGCCGAGGCGCAATCATCGCGTTATACAATGTCGACGCGAGCGCGCGCGATTTTTTTTTTCCTCGAGGAAATGCGCGCGTGCCTGCAGTCTTTGGCCTTCTCAAAATCCATTAGCATAGATCTCGCGGCGAGCTTTGAATATTGACGTCTAGTCGCGCGCACGGTTAAGATAGGCATAGATGTGTGTATGCCAGCGGTGATCGTAAATTATGCACGCTGGTAAGACGCTGGTTCGGTGACTAATGTCACGGGGAGGGGAAAATGGGTGGACACTTTGTTTGGTTGTTTATTTTCGTTGTCAAAAACGATTCCCATTAGATGCAGTTGAACGATAACAATCGTGTACCCCAATTTTTGCGTTTCTTATTCCTCCTTTATTTTAAGTTATACCCTGATAGAAATCCAACAAATTTTATAACTAATAACTGACCATTTATATTAGAAACTTGCTATAAAATGGGAATTGCTCTTGTCCAGTTTCTAGCTCCCGATGAAACGCTTTTTCTCCCATTATTTGGCCATTTAATAGATTGAAAAATAGATTGAGTTTTTCAAAGACAAGCACAAGCTTGTTTTTGAGTATTTTAAAGGTAATAAAACTGATAAGTTTCTTTAGTCTGGAAATGGCTAGCAGAAGATTTGCTGTTATGACAAGGAATGAGAGAGTGAATCAGACGGAGAAATAAAAGTTTTGCTGAATTATTCATAGAAGAAGTACAACAAATGATTTTTTAGTTAATGTTATTTATTTATATTTTGGTAAGCCATCCAATGCACTATAAGGCTCTTTCATATATACGATAGAATTAGTAAGAAAATCAAATACAAATATTTTGTTGTGACGTCAGTCTAAGAAATAGGCAAATAATGGTCGAAAAATCGTTTCATCATAACGATTAATTAGCCAGTTTTACTAGCTATTTTCTAACTTTTTAGCCATTTCATATAGATGAATTTCTAGCAGGGTACATAAGTAAATAAACTAAATTTCTCTGATTCTTTACTTCTTAACTTTACTACAAAGAAATAAACGTCCCCGCTAAATTTCATTTCACTATTCCAACTGTTATTCGACTTAAATTTGTGTCTCCGCATCTCAGACCGCATTTAAATAAACGTAGCCAAACTCTTTCTTCTCCTGCCGCGGGAAATCTTAAATTCAAATTCTAAGGAAAATTACCCATGCAACTTGTTCAATGAATTAAAGACGGCTTCTTTTTTTCAACTCCCCCGCCTCATTGCGCGCTGCTGCGCTAATTCGCCGTCGCAATTCAAATCGCATTCGCGCGCGCGCGCGTGCGCGCCCGTATATATGTATAGGATCTGTATGGCAAAGGATTTCGTGCCCCGCGCGCGCGATATATATCGTAGAATACAGAGAACCTCGATCCCGGCGCCGATTAGAATGAGAAACAATCGCACGCGCGGTCCCGTTGCCCATACCCACTTTACACATTCGGATCACAGAGGAACGCGCACACTTATTAATATTCCGGGCGGTCTCCGCCCGCCGCGAATAAATAAAACGGTTGTTTATGTAGAGAAATTTTTAGGAACGGTATAGGTTGTGCGTGTATAGATTGTGTTTAGGTGACACTTTTGTATCTTCAGTTGCGACGGCTTGTTATGGAAGAACATTGCTGATGTGTGGACGTTTTCTTTTACATCATGCGACATTTATCTGTAATGAGGAAGCATATACGTAAATGTGATTTGAATTACTTTTTTGCTGATAGTATCGGTGCTATTATCGGAGGAAATAATGAATGATCCTATTTTTTTAGACTCACATAAAAGAACATTATGGAAGAGAAATACTCTCATTAGTTCCCTAAAGCAAAAATATTCAACATTCGTACATATAAATTACCCCTCATTTTTCCTGTACATCCTTCAAAAGAACAAACAATCTCTCTTCCTGCGCTCATTATTCGCCCATGTATTTCCACATAAAAAGCACTGCGATTGTCGATGCGCGCGTGGAGCGCGCAAAAGAAAAGCCGCCGCCAAAGCTAAGCTCTGAACATGTATACACTCGCAGCGACTCTCGCGCGCATTTTTCCGGGCGTTCGTTTTACGAGTCATCCTTTCTCTAAGCTCTCTCTCTCTCCCTCCCTCCCTGCCAATCCGTCATTAAGTCTGCCCATTAGCTCTCTGATCAACGCCGCCGCTACACGAAATTCCGCGTACCCCTTTTTTCCGTGCCGCGGAAAGTCGTTTTTCTCTTTCTCTCTTGCGCGCATATAGCTGTAACTCAAAGGTGGGCAAGTAAATATATGCATTCCTCGCCTGCGCGCGCGTGGCAGCGTGTATAGGTAAATTTTTGCGGACGCGCAAGGAGGTAGGCTTATACTGATGACTCACTCGCGGATTTTCTCGTGCGGGTAGCGGCGCGGGATTTGTACGATTTCAGAGGTCGGAGAGGGGCAGAAAAGCCGCGGGGTTTATGCATTGTTTTATATCAGCTGGAGATTTGTGCGCGCGCGCGGGGAAATTTTACGGTACGGTTTATGGGCCTCGGATGGGACGTGCGCGGCGCTGTTTCTGTAAAATCGAATTATCCTGCTTGTAAAATCGCGGAGCTGAAGCGAACGGGACATTGTACTTGGCTTTGCGTGTATAAACTTTTAATAGAAAATCATGCTCGATGGTTGTTATCTAATTTTTAGATATAAAGATCGGTATGCTTACTGTTTACTATAAATATAGAATAAAATAATCATTGCATCTTTTTTCTTCAAAGAAAACACGCTACGCCCTTCAAATGCAAGCGATAAATACAAAAGCACGCGGCGGATAATAAATTTTACGATCCGTCCTTAATCCCTTTTAGGACTTTACACGCGAAAACTCAAAAACTGAGACTTATATGTTAAGAGGGTGTGGTACTCATGTACTCTATTTTACCGGCAGAACACGGTAAATTCTATATTATTAAAATAAATACATTGAATTATGTCTTATAAAGAGATAGTTGCCCTGCGCAATGTAATAATCTACCAGTCTACGCAGTTTTGAGCTCAAATGTCAACGGCACCCTAAAAAAGTTTGCGAACAAAAATAACCGAAATTTCGTTCGCAAAATTTTTTAGGGTGCCGTTGATATTTGGGCTCAAAACTGCGCAGGCTGGTAGATTATTACATTGCACAGGACAACCATCTCTTTATAAGATGTAATTCGATATATTTATTTTAATAATATAGAATTTTCCGAGTTCTGCCGGTAAAACAGAGTGCATGAGTACCACACCCCCTTAAAGGGGTGCCATACTCGTACCATTACCGACCGAGCAATTCACACAGTTTCAAGCTGATTAAAAATAAAATACGTCGAATCACAAAAAATCAAGAGAACACTCTTCTGTATTTTTTAACGTTCTATCATCCAGTCAAAGTTTGGAGTCGAAATATCAAGTCATTTTTGCAAAAACTTTGAACAAAGCGAAATTTAATTTCGTTCAAAGTTTTTGAAAAAACGGCTTGATATTTCGACTCCAAACTTTGACTGGATGATAGAACGTTAAAAAATACAGAAGAGTGTTCTCTTGATTTTTTGTGATTCGACGTATTTTATTTTTAATCAGCTTGAAACTGTGTGAATTGCTCGGTCGGTAATGGTACGAGTATGGCATCCCCTTAAGGGAAAGCCTTACCTAACTGCAGATTTCTGCACTTGATTTTTCAAATTTCTCAACCAATTTTCATATTATCAAAATTATTGAAGCACACGCACAATCTATATAATTCAAAGAATGTGCGTCAGCTTCAATATAAGCAAAAATATGTAAATTGAAATAGATATTTGAAAAATCAACAAATGTCGGTAAGCATGTACAGACTATGCAAGTAAGGCATCCCCTTAAGATCCTACCATATTTTACGTATCCCCCTCGAAACGCAGACCGTAAAAATCACCGCCAAACTCAATCCTACGCTCAATCTTTCTCTCGCTCGCCATCACGCACTCGCTAACCGCCGCCTCCAACCCACGCTACTATTACTACTACCGCCGCTAAGCGGATCCGCCGATTTGCATGGCAGTTTATCAGCCGCCTCGTTAAGCGACTCTCCTCTCGCGAGGAGTATTTTACTTGCAGAGAAGCCTAGCTCGAACAAATGTCGCCGCGGCGGAGCGTGACGGTAAAAATCGCGCACTTATCTCTCTCCCGCGCCGCAGCACGTTCGACTGACTTTGAACGATCGCTCGATGACCCGAGAGGCTTGTCGACGTGTCGCTCCGAGTGCGCAGCAGCGCGCTCAGGGGTTATTAGAGGCGGCGGGCCGCCGCGCGCGATTGAGAGGAGAGATGTTGAGATGGTCAGGGACGCGTAAGAGAGAGCGTGTGTACGTGGATTTATTGCGGTAATATGGGGAATTTTTGAGGCTGTTTATTTTAATAATATGCTGGGCGGGCGAGGGGAAATCAAGCGTGTGTTGCGATATTGAGGTTTTTATGTAACGGGTGGAATGCGCGAATGGTTCGCGTTATTATTAATGTGCGGCGGTGATCGGTAATAATACGGCGAGTTCGTTATTGAAATGAGAGATTCAGTTTATAATGATCATTACAAATGGTTAGTCGGAATGTAAACTCTGTATACGGATATTGTGGGAAGGTAATAATCTACTCTGCTCTTGTAATAATGACTTTTATTTATATCGAGATGCGCGTGTACACGTGTACGGTATAATTAATAATAATTGTATGTTATTGCTCAATTATACCCTACTTCAATTAACTTGTTGCTCATAAATCGGATTACAGGTACATACACTAGTAAATCTCGTTCTTGTTTATAAATCGAATCGTAATGTTTATTATATGAATATAAAAACGGTGTTGCAAATCTAACGAGTTTAACAATATAAATACGATTACCGCCGCAACCAATAAATAATGAAAAAGTACCGAAAAATTATATTACCTCACCATAATTGTTACATTAGCAACCCTGTAAACCACTTACGACAATCCCTCGTACACAACCACCGCACGCTGTACCACAAAACAATCACTCTTGCGCGCGAAAATTAATGCGCCCACGCCCGGGGCACAAATCACCCCGAGCTCTACGCTCACGGGTATCATCCTCTCTCTCTCTCTCTCTCCCTCTCTCTTCCCGCGCAGTTTCTCACCCTCGGCGGCCGCGGGCAATTAAGCTCTGCGCGAGAGTTCTAGTTCGCGGTAACGCGATCCCCGAGCCGCGATGTTCGTCGTCTATATTCGCTCGAGTTTCGCGGATGCGCGCATTGGTTTTTCACAAGGCGACGGTTTGTTCCGCGCTCGCGAGAGTGAGAGAGAGGTTGAAGGAGGGTATTGAGATGATGCAGCGGCGGTGTCGTGGCCTAATTATGGATGTGGAGTGGCTGTGCGGTGTGGGAACGCGATGAGGTTCTTCTTAGGGGGAATCTGGAGTGGACGATGGGTTTTTGTGAGGAGTCGGTGGAAATTAGTGTGGAAAATTTAATGGATGTTGTGTAACTTTGCGCGGCTTGGAACGTTAATTGATTTATACTTTGAAAGTTCAGTAAACGCGCCTTTTATTGTAAAGCTCTTTGAATTTGAATTTATTTATTTTTGGGTAAATTCCAAAAAAGAAAAAAATACATATTTTGAGTCACATACTCTTTGTACAGCTTTCTTTGATGAAGATTACGCATTTAACGTATAAATACTGAATTATTATTATACACATTAAATTGTTTTTTATTATTATTGTTTTTCTTTTCAAATTACAATTTCACAAAAAAAAAGCAACCGAAACGCGCACATTCTACACCCACTATAACCACCACATTAATCCGCCTCCAAAAACCTGAAAACTCTTTCGCATCAACCCACGCACCACGCGTTCCTCTCTCACAAAACCTTCATACACACGCCGCGATCGCGGTGCACAATCTCTCTCGCTTTCGCGCAACGCAATCGAGACTCGCCGCGCGTCAGATGCGCATCGCACATTAAAGACCGCCGCTGCTGTTGCACAAAGTCGCTCGGGCCCGTCAAAGGGCTTTCATCTCGCGCTTTGGGAAGGAGAATGCACGTATGTACGTGTGTGTATGGGGGGAGCTATTGTCTTGGAAATTATCAGGTGTGGGTGTCTCCGGTTCATCTGCGCTACGCCGCGCCTGCGGATTGGAGTGCTATCGATTTGCGCGAGAGAGGGAGAAGTTGGAATGCTGCCGGATGATGATAGAGGTGAGGCTGGATGGGGCGGGGTATTTGAATAATGATGGAATATTCGGAAATTCGTGGTAATGCCGGGGGCTGCTGTTCGGTGCTATTTGAATAATATCTTTCGATTTCGCATGTTGCAGCTTATATATTTGGGATTTAGCGTATTATATGCAATAGTAATTTTTTTATTTAATTTTCATTAACGAAATTACTTGATCATCTAACGGTTTTCGAACGACCTCTTTATTATACAGATCGAGCCTTTAGTCAGCGTACAATCTACACATAATAATTACCACCCCGTACAATCATTTCATTGTCTCCCATTAAATATTTCATACTAATATTGCAATTAGCCGCTGCCGCCGCGTTACTTAACGCCGCCAATTTTTTTCCTTCGCGCGCAGGCCGCTGAGAAAGCTTGCGAAACTCATGCGCGCCGGCAACGAGATTCGTCACAGCTGCTGTGTGCTGATTGAATCACAAGCTTTAATGCATTAATGGATCGAATCTCCCATTCATTTACGCGGCTCTACGGTGGAAAAAAATAGAGCCACACACACATACAATTTGTTTCGCAATTACCGCGCACTGCGCGTGTGTATGAGCGTGTGTCTGATAAAGTCTGCAAATAGAATTGCCCTTAATTCGGTGGTAATCAAGAGAAATTTCTTTTTAACAAAAGTAGGATGTTGCCGCAATCATCGTTGTGGATTGGTGATTGTCGGCAGGATGAGCGATTTATTTTTAGATGCGATTTATTTTTGGATTTTGTTGAAGAAGGTGTATACTGAAATCCTGTATTTTTATGGGTGGCTTTTTTATCTTTATAGCTGCTCATTTTAAAATTAATGAGAGATTTAATGAGCAATATTGAAATTGAAAGCTTTGAGGCACTTTTAGAAATAGCTCATCATTAATCGTGTAATTAATGTAGATTTACTTTGAACCAAAGAAAGCTATACGAACGCGAAGCGCGAGTTAGAAAGTAGAAAATTATTTTGTTATTATAAAAAGCATTTTCAGATGAAATGAATATTATCTTTCAGTAATAAACATGTTTTCTAACGAGTATTATGAAAACAACTATTTATCGTCCTACATACCATTCTATATGAATACGGAAACTTTCATAAAGCTTTCAGCACTTGTCTTTTATCTCCCTAATGAATAAAACTGTCAAACTCTTCTAAACCCCTTATCAAACAAAAACTGAACATAAAAACTAATTAACAGAAAGGACAATAAACCACTGAAACGAAATTCCCTCTTCGGCACCTTTCTCCAATAAAACCTTACACCCACCCTATATCGAACACCCCGTCGACCGCCGTCGACCGCCAATAAAACGACAGCCGACCGCATCGCGATCGCTTCTTGCGCTCGGCGCACTCATCCCCCATCATCAGCAGCAGCGGCGCACAAAACCCGCAGCGCTCGCGCCAACTGCACCACTCGAGTCTTTTGACAGACAGACAGACGCAGCCAGCAGCCGCCGAATCGCACTTGATTCCACTCGAGATGCCTCTGCGCGTTCGCGCGCGAGTGCTTTGAACCCGTGGCGACGATAAAAATCGTCGGGATTTTTTGCGCGCGAAAGTGTCGGTATATTGTGTGCTGATGCGCCGCGTGTGAAATATCGATGGGGCGAAAACGGTTGGCGAGCGAGGAGGTTCGATGGAATTATTAGAGGAGGAGAAGGAGGAGGTATTTGAATGGTTCTGTGAGGACGGTAATTAGAGGATGTTGTTGGTGGGATTGAGAAATTAGTGGATATGATGATGATTATGTTGCCGTGTGTGCCAATGATAGTGGAAAAAAACGTGTGAAATCTATCTTACATTGAAAAAACATTTAGGTATAATTGAAAAGAAATTTGTTTTCTGTACATATAGTATCAAGAAAGATACACTTTTGAAACAGATTACATAATTTACTTTTTTAATTAAGCAATTTATTATTCACGTAAAATAAAACGAAAATACATACAACCACATAATATTTATTAAAATATGCATAACTCGTACGACCGTATATAATCCCGAAATTCAGCAACACCCGCAGAACTTCATCCCGAATTCACGCAACATATATCCTCTCGACACTCGGCAATCCCACGTCACGCGATACGTGGGAAAAATCGCCGATCAAAACAAATCTCTCTCTCACTCTCTACCACGCTTACCACTTAAAATTAGCGTTGCATCAGCGATCAAACTGTCACGCGCACATCTCGATCGGTTCGATTGGCTCGATTGACTGCAGCGCAGCTACACAAGGGTCAACAAGCCGTCGTCCTGCATGACATGTCTCTCTCTCTCTCTCTCTCTCTCTCTCGTCGAATTACAGACTGCCGAACGGCGGAGGAATGCAGGAGAGGATCGCGTGCGCGTAATCGCGAGAGCGCGCGCGCGCCTTCGGCTGCCCCCGCCAATTTCATTCAATTTTCCGCGTATAGGAGAGAGGGGCGGGCGAGAGGACCGAGCGGACTTGTTTGCCCATACGTGTGCGAGGTGCAGTGTATGCGCTCGATGGGGTATTTCGAGAGGAGATGGAGGTGATTGAAGCGTAGATTGAGATAGGAATTTTTGGGCTGGGGAAAAGGTGGTTCGTTTGAGGAAAGAAGGTTTCACGTGACCTGTAAATGAGGTTTTTGAAAAGTTGTGAAAACATGAAATTAGATTTCTTTCTTGATAATTTAGAATTTGTAAATTCATGATGAATAGTAAAGGTTGTATTTTAAAGCTACAATATACTTGCAGTCACCAATTCTTTAAAAATCTAAATATGTGTTTTGATTTCGTAGCATAATATGATAATAACCCTGGTATAGAAATTCATCTATATGAAATGGCCGAAAAGTTAGAAAATAGCTAGTAAAACTGGCTAATTAATCGCTATGATGAAACGATTTTTCTACCATTATTTGCCTATTTCTCGGATTGACGTAATAACAAAATATTCGTATTTGATTTACTTACTAATTTTATCTTTCATGAAAGAGCATTAAAGTGCATTGAATGGCTTACCAAAATATAAATAAATAACATTGACTAATAAATCATTTGTTGCACTCATTCTATGAATAATTCAGCAAAACTTTTATTTCTCCATCTGATTCTGTCTCTCACTCCTTGGTATAACAGCAAGTCTTCTGCTAGTCATTTCCAGACTAAAGAAACTGCGATCAGTTTTAATATCATTAAAATACTCAAGAACAAGCTTGTGCTTGTCTTCGAAAGACTCATCCTATTTTTCAATCTATTAAATGGCCAAATAATAGGAGAAAAAGCGTTTCATGGGGAGCTAAAAAGTGGACAAGAAAAATTCCTATTTTATAGCACGTTTCTAATATAAATGGTCAGTTATTAGTTATAAAATGTTTTGGATTTCCACCAGGGAAATAACATTACAATTGGTAGGAATACTATAGTTATATCGTGATTGTCATAGCCATCATTTATCTCTACTAAAACTTGCTAAAATTAGTATTGCAATATTACAGAACATTCAATTTTCTCCCACTAACATGATTATTTCACCAACAAAACTCTATACACAACAATTAACCATCCACCGTTTCTTCTGCTTACAGAGCGAATTCGAGCCGCAGTGTCACATATTTCGAACGAAGCGCCTGCGCAAGCCGCGACCGTGCCAGCTGTGCCACCAGGCGGTGATAAAACAGGCATCCTGCTGCCGAGGTAAGTCGCCCGGCGTCGTGCCCACAAATCTCGCGCGTCGATAAGGTAGGGAAGCCTGAGCATAGCCGAAAGTCGATTACTCAGCGAGCGCGACGAGATGGCTCTGCTTTACATTTGGGATGGTGTATTTTCGTAGTTTTGTGGGAAAAAATAAAAAAATAATAGAAAGTATATTCTTTTTGGATATTAGAAGTGATTTATTGTTTGCGTATACATATATGCAAATTTTCAGTAGGAGAACAAGATTTTAATCCGTATAGAGAGATCGTGTGACTTTGTAAGCGTAAATACTACAAATGATTTCTAAGAAACATATCTGGTATTACAATAACGATTACACTTAATTTATGCAATGAACAAGATCATTGTTTCTGTAAATTAATGGCTTTTTATCAACGCGAGCTTATCGAAGCGCATTATGAAAAAAATAATTTACCGGACGTATGCGCAAGTCAATTAATTATACTTAAATTTAAATACAATGATTTCCCGAAGCGATTTAATAATCGTGGCAACATTTTACATTTTCAGTTTGCAAGTACATCTGTCACAAGGCCTGCGAGGATAAGGTAAGATAATTTTCCGTCCGCATTAACTTACACTTCTTATTTGCATATTATCTCGGCAACGGACAACTTGTCAAGTGCTATATTCTATTCTCGGAGACTGTCCATTGTAAATTAAATATCCAATTAGTTTACTTGTCGCAACGGTCGATGCCAATAATCGATTCGAATAACATTTTCCAATCCCAGCTTGAAAATGTAAAACTATCCATTATGTATGCCTTTGCGAAAAATAGCCATCGCATAAATAATAACACAACCCGCGACTATTGACGTTATTAATTTCCAATCGGCCAATCTCCAATCCCAAAACAACACCCCGACACATATATACACAAGCGCACGCACGAGCGATGGAAATAAAAATTACAATAAACCCCGCGCACGCGTATTACACACACCGTAATACACATCCGCTGAAACAGGAGCCCCCATTCACCCTGATAATAAACTGTTTAATCTTCGTGGCCTGCCAGAGAGAGAAAGAGCGCGTAGTTCGACGGGGAAAAAAAGAGAAGGGCAAAAAGTTTTATTGCGAGCTCTCTCTCTCTCAGTGGGTTTGCAGAATGAAATCACTCGCGCGTGATCCTACGACGACAGCCGATACACGTAACGCGGGTGAGGGATTCGATTACCGAACTGACCGACCTCACCCGGAATAGGCCGCGCGTGTATATAGCCGCACACGGTGGGTGCAGTGAACTACGCAGGGTGATGAAAGAGGAGAGGTGAAAGGATTTTTTACGATTTTGCGCCTGAGGGTATTTTTGGACACCGCGGCAGTTGTGGCTGCATATAGCGATTATGTTTAACGTTGTGAAAAATCTTGATTGATTTTTATTTGATATTATCATTTCAAGACTTGACTGCACAGCGACACCCAATCGAGTTATCATTGTGCCAATAAATTTCTAAAAATGAATTGCAGTTCTCGAGACGCCACACTTTAACGTAAAGAAGAAACGGACAAATTTATTCGTGCGAAAAGAGCTCTGCATTTATTATGATAATACAATTAGGAATGACATCTCGGAAAGTCATAAATAGAAATTGCCAGGGCGCGCTGGCGGGCCCCGCCGGCGGCGCGCCGCGAGAGAAATTTCCATTAAAACCGTTTCATATAAATTTCGCCCGCAATTTCGGCAGAATTATATACCGTGATTCCGCTCCCCCCGTAATTCAAACCAAGTTTGACGGTACGTTTCGAGGATATTATGTACACATTTTGAATATAATTGTCTTCATTATCCGTAATTCGAATTCTCTCTCTCTCTCTCTCTCTCTCCTACCGGTATACCATTAAAAAATCTCTCTGTTTTCCAAATCAAGTATATATATTTACAATTCTCCTTGAAAAAAAGGACGCTGAGAGCGCAATATACCTCCTGAGAAGCCATCGACACGGAAACACCGATACCCAAATTCCCGCGTATATCTCTCCTGCCGCAGCCGCAGCGGCAGGCTCATCTCCTCCCCTTCAAGAGCAGAGCAAACACACACGTACACAGAGTCGGCGAGGGAAAAAGCGGCATAGCGGCTAAGGCCGCGGTTGCAGCGATCGGCGCGGGAAACCGAGCGGACGCGACTCGAGAGAAAACGTGCAGCCTGCGATTCTTCCTTCTCTCCTCCTCCTTCGTCTGTCTTCCTTTTTCGCTGTATATATGCAAGTGCGCTCGTGCGAGTCTTACACACACTCGACATTTCGAAATGAGAAAACGACCATGTGATAGTGTATACAGTGCGACGCAGAAGTTTTCGAGGTGGACGAGAGAGTTTAGGAAGTTCGAGACAATGGAGTGTATGTGTGTGTGGAATGTTGTGATTGAAAATTAATATGCGGGGTCGGTTGGAATTTTCGGGTATAGCAGCCCGCGTGTAACGATAAATTAACGCGATAAAGGTGTACCAGCGAGTTATGGTTTTCGGTGAGTTGTTTATTTTAGACGGTATAGAAATTGTGTTTTTGTTTTTATATCAAAAGCATTATATAGTTTTAATTGATTGGAAATAACGCATTCACGGTATAAGACAGTAAATGGTAATTAAGTACGAAATTTTATTACGTCGATCCTGCAAAAAAGCATCTTCATATAATTAAGAATTTCATCAACGAAAACAAGCTCATTTTCGCTTCTCATTACGTATATACGTATCTTTCGTACATACTTTTGCTCGTCACGCATGCGCGGTGTCCGCTCGCCCTTACGCATCTCAATCACGATACCAGCCAGCGGAATTTTTAATTATATTAACGACGAGCTTTAATTATATTTCGGCAACTTTTTGCTCGGCCTGTATATGTATATGACCGTCCCTCTCCTTACTTCGTGTTTTTCGCACTAGAGACGCGAGCGCGTGGACGCGTAATTCCCGCGTTAATTTGAATAATTATTCATGCGATCTTTCGAGTGTAATTAGTGGCGACGGCGAAGAAGGAGGATGAGGTTGAGCCGGAGACTCGCCGGACAAATCGAGCGCGAGAGAGTTATTTGGCGTTTAAGGATGTGCGAAGATGTGCACTTTCGGTTGAATTATTCGAGGAGTAATTAGCGGATGGCTGGAATTTTATGCTGGATTTGCGTTGGTTTCTTGACTTTTTAAGCTTATAAGGCTGAAGGGGATCGGGGTAGATCGTTAGTGCGGTGAAAGTTTACGTTATTGCGCGCAAAGTGGAAATAAAGTGTTTATAATAATCATTTAATTAATGTAACATGCGCCTATATCGGATTATAAAGATAAAATCGCAATCTTAGTCGAGATAGCCATATTTAATTAGTTTCGAATCAGCAAGATCAAAGTATGTGTGTATATAAACTGATAATATCAGCCGAAGTAGTAATTGTAAGCTTAATTTGAATCAAATTGCAATTACTGTAAAGTAATTTCTTCGGATCTGTATTAATACGATTCGTAAATACATTTTCACATCGTTTGCAAAACTACTATAAAATGTATTATACATAAATATGCGATTTTATAAACGCGACGATGTAGACTCCGCCGCATTTCAATACTGAAAAGCGGCAATTTAACTTTGCGAAAGTGTGCATTAATTTTTTGTAGTCGAACGTCTCTGCGGATGAAAAATTGAAAGTGGACCAGAAAAGTTTTGACACCAGTTCGCGCTCAGAGCATCAGTTTTAGCTTCGAAAACTTTGACTCCGCCATTGCCGCTTCCCTGATTACAGTTGACTCCTGAAACTTTCCAATTCTATAAATCATCTGTATATACGTCAAAATATTAAGAGAACGTCGCAGTTCTTCGTAAATGCTGCTATTCATAAAAGTACCCCCTTGCACGTTTAAAAACAAATATTTTAAATAAAATAATAAAGAAAAATTAAACAAAATTTCTTTTTCTTATTGTCTTGTTTTCATAAAGTCCACCTTCAAACCACACTATATCAATCCTCATCTACTAAATTTCGCATCAAAATCTTTCCACCACGGCAACTCGCACCTCTCCCGACCATTTCTCACCGCACGTCGATGTCATCCTGCGCGCGAGCGAACAACCGTCACTCGCGACTCGCGCAGTATACAACCTGCACGCTGCCCGTAAACCTCCGCGGAAAAACGTAAGAAAACCGTAACTCGCGCTCGCTCCGGCGCAATAAAATCCTCGTGTCGTCGTCGTCCTCCACCTTGAGACACACACGTATATATACATACAACGAAAGTCGCTCGCTCGCTCGACCGGTGCGCGCGAGGGAGATGATGTAATGCAAGATTTGCAAGCAAATGGCCTTTATTTATCGCGGCGAGTAAAATAATTAACAATGAGGATTACGGGAGATAAGGTACGGGAGGATGACTGCGGAGCGCGCAATTATTTTTCCGGAGCGCGGAGCGGACGAGTATATATATAGTGACTCGATTTATAATGACGCGAGTGCGCGCGCGGGTTATTTTTGGATCGGGATGATGAATTCCGAGGTAGGCGCAGCACTGCGGAGTTCTTTATCTTGGATGGGAGGAGGCGGAGGTGAGGAAGGTGGCGCTGAAGTGCTTTCGAGTTGATGCATAGTTTGTCCTGCTTGCGAGTTGATTTCCTGGTGCCTGGCTTTTTATATATTTCAGGAGGAGGTTTTGTTTATGTTGGAGGGTAATTTTACTACGAGAATATTGAAATATTTTCTGCTACATTTTATGTATGGTTTTGTTTATTAAGTTAGTGAAAGCTGGCGATTGAATAGCGAAGATTTAAAAATAATATACGGAGTTACTAAAGTCATCTGGATTAAGATATCGAACAGCTATATATAGTATTTCTTTATAGATCAATATTTGATTTATACGACGGTTTGTCAATACACTATGAAACATCCATACTCTTTACATTACGTAACATTCAACTTATTAAAATAAAAGCATTATCCAGCACCTTTAACCACAACCAGTGATTTCGATAAATAACATAAGAAACAAACCCACGTAAAAAATTTTTATAAAAGTTATATAAAATTTTTATAAAGAAATGGTTCTATAAAAATAATATATAAACTTTATAGAAACCATATAGAGTTGGCAAGAGGAAGATAATTTTTGTTGTAATTAAGGTAATTAAAAAAAATTACCTTAATTAGAAAAAAAATTATCTTCCTCTTGCCAACTCTATATGGTTTCTATAAAGTTTATATATTATTTATATAGAACTATTTCTTTATAAAAATGTTATATGACTTTTATAAAATATTTATAAAATTTTTTCACGTGGGAAATCAAATCACGTCAGTTTTCACACGCCTCCATCCACTCTAATATCCGCTCCACCACCACCCACATTCCTAAAAAGTAAAAAAGAAAATCCCATACAACTCCCTTGACCACCGCTGTCGCACAGCACAGACCGTCCGGTGTGTCGTCCCCCCATAGCTCCTCTATCACCCGTAATCTCTCTCGAAGAATGCAAACCTCGCCTTATACACGTGTACCGACATACCTCTCCCTCTCTTTCTCTCGCACACGTCGCGCCTCGTCGCGATACACATATGTGGAGAACCGCGGGTAGCCCCGAACGGTAGCGTACCGCTCGCTCGGCGCGATTCCCGATAAAAGCGCGCGCGCGCCGGCTAAAAAGAGAGCGACTCGAGAGAGAGAGAGAGAGAGAGCCCGTTATAAGGGCGCTGTCGGGCAAGCGAGCGAGCGAACGATCTAATCGAACGTGAGAGAGAGAATGTACGCGCGTAATATCTCGCAATTTTTATGTACAGGGATGGAAGAGTTTCTACCTCTCGTTTTTTTTGTTGAGGATGGTGATAGGGAGGTATGCGAAGGGAGTGCAGTTGGCACGTGGCGTGGGTGATCGATTATTTCCTGATGGAAGTGATGGCGGGAGGGTGCGGGTTGCGTATGGTGCGCCGTGTGGCGGTTGCAGGCTTGCGTTTTTATGTGCGGCTGGTGGGTGGGGAAATTCGTTCGGGTTATTGAAATGGTATTGGAAAATCGCGGTGGTGCAGTGTATATGGAAGAGAAAATGTTGAGAGTCTTGTTGCTAGAAAGATGTTATGTGTATTCTTATACTGTTTTTTTTTTTGCTTCCTCATAGAGGAAGCTTTGTAATGGTGAAAAAAATTTTCGAGACACAAAATGTTCAAAAAGATGTTTTAAGGAGATATATGTCGATATTTGTTGATTTTGAGAAAAATTTTTTTCGTGGATGTATGTGTGTGTGTGTATGTGTGTATGTAAACTCTTTATATCTCGGAAACGAATCAACCTATTTTCGTCGGACAGAAACTATTCTCTCCGTCTCGCGAAAAAAACTAGGTACGCTGATGGATTTGAGTTTTTATTGATTTTCTTTTTTTTTTGTAACCAAAAAACGATTTTGAATTTTTATTTTTTTTTATTTTTTTATATCTTACAGCCATTATTATATAATATAATGAATTTTTCTTGAAAGGTATTTAAATTATCTATATTTTCTTGTCTTAATATTTAAATTATCTTCACTATGTCATTTGTTATTAAGGAAAATTTTATATATTTCATAAATTAATTTCTCAAAAAATATTTTATTTATCAACTTGAAATTTTAACCACTTATTACACTCATTGAAGACTATATTTGGTTAAAATTTCAAGAGATTATCTTCATTTATTTTTTAGAAAAAAAATTATTTTAGAAGAAATTTGCGTTTTCGTTGTTTTATATTAATGAAATTTTCCATATCTGGAGTATATTTAGTAATTTTGAAGTTTTTAACGATATTTTGAACGTATTAGTCAATCGTTAGATATTTTTTCTATGACACAAGTATACCGTTTTATACTTCTATTATCTTGACGATAATTTCCTATACTTATCAGTAAAGAATCGTTTAATAGACAATCATTCAACTCTGAAATATCGATAACCGAGTGATTTGTCATAAGGACGTCAAGCTCAACCGATATAAAAATCTTCATCCACTGGCCCCCACAATACTCACCATAATCCAACGTCTACTCACCTACACGACACAGACCCGCGGCACCTACACTTCTACACATACACTTCCCCACGCCCACACGCGACAGAATTCCATCCTCTCCTATGGTCACGCCGGCGCGTGCTTGCAGTGCCTCTCTCGTGCCACTGGCATCGCGATACTTAGCTGCCCGCGATGCCCATCGTGTAGTGTTCCAGGTATACAGCGCGGCGACGAAAAATCCAGGGCATCAGGGACACAACACCACCGCGAGTTGCACTAATTTTATCGCACGCGCGGGTGTATTTACGGCGAGGCGTTTTTCTCTTCGGCTGATCGGATTTACGGGGATATCGTATAGAGAGAGGTTGACTTTTACGCGAGGAGATCGTAAAAGTGTATAGGCTAGTGCGCGTGGATTTATGTGTGTGCGGATGGTCGGTGGATAGGGGATTGAAATCGGTTCAGATAAATCAGGCGATGTAGGGAAGACGGTGATGGGCTTTTGGGTATTTAATGACTGCTTAGTATATACTAAGTATTTGAATGATCGTGATGGTATTATTAAATTGGTTTGAAAGCACTGTATAATAAGTGAATAACACTCGAGTGCAAGTGCAGACTTAACGGTTTTTCAAATATAATAATAGATGAAAAATAGTTCACGGAACGTCGAGTATTCAGCCTCTCAAATTCAAAAAAGCCTATATATACACCGCTTGTAAACTGAATAAACTAATTATTACTCGCTTCATTTCCTACACAGCCTCCCGATACTTTACGCGCGCACGCGTGCGCCTATTTCCCAAAAGAATGCGCTCTCTCGCGGGCACGTTTATTATTATATGTTTGCACGCGCGACCGGCTAGCCGCGCGAGGTGAGTCCTGTTAGGATTTTACGGTCTTTTTATTTCATTCTCCCGCACAGACGCGAGATCTGTGGGCGTTTTGCGATATTTAGATCGCGATAAGGAAATAGTTGCGGAACACATTTGTATGCAAATGGCTCCCGACAAGTTTATGAGTATTGTTCGGGAATCGCTATACGGAACGATCGTCTATTCTAGTTTTTAGTGTTTTTGACGCACGGTGTAGGCACATGCGAGTCTGTCGTGCGAATCCATTGATATAGCTGTGTGACGCTGATGTCGTGAAAAATGAAGGGGTTGAGTGGATTTTTATATGGAACGTCAGTTTATTAGCGCATGCATGTCCATAGCTGAAAGTGGCACGTGATTTTTGTATTTAAACTGATGCTGAATAATTTTTTTTTTTATTAATTTACATTCATTCTAAGTATTATAATATTAACTACTTACAGATCTGTTACCTTATTTTCTCGCCAAAATTGCGCAACTTCGACCAAACAATAGAAGAAAAAAAAGCTCATTCGCCCGTCACTCTTCATGAAAACTACTTTAATTAACTTTTTCCTCGCCTCTTCCAACACTTCGACCGTACAGTCACGCCTCCCCTAGCGACAACTTAATTATCCCCCCAAACAAGCCCCAATAACACACATCCACGGCAGCCAGAAATCCTTCCTTATCGTCCAATTCCCGTCGACAAAAAGACGTCTACGTCCCAGCGAGCTTCCTAACAAGATTTTCCCCCCTCGTGCAAAACAATAAATCGCAAAAAAGCTGGTCGAAAAGTCTCCAGCAGCAGAGAGAAAGAGAGCTAATTAGGCCAGCGGCAGCACCTCCCCCTCAATCTTATCATCGCGCGCACGTGTGACCTTCGGCAACCCAGATCGGCATCGTTCAAATTCCAGCCTCTCCTCGTGACCTCGGGGATAGAGAGGCTCTCTTCTATACCAGCGCCTCTGTTAAGGAAAACGGCTCGCGCGCGTGGGTTAATGCGACGCACACCTGGACGACGACGACGGCGATGTCTGGTTTCCCCGGTTCTTCTCGTTCGAGCCCCCGCTATGGTAACCGCGGCTTTCGTACTTGGCGAGGACGAGAATCTCTTTCTTTCTCTCTCTCGCCAGCGAGCGGTCGATGCACTCGGATTATCGACGCGGCGAGAGAGGTGACATTGTTTCCTGGATGTCGCGGCCACCGCTCGCGACAATTTTTTCGTCAGCGGCTGTACTGCGGTAGCAGCTCATTGTTTAGGCGCGAGTACAGCGTATATACGTGTAGCGGTTTCGCGGGAAAGTTGTGGGAGAGTATAGACGGCGCGAGGGGGAAGGAAAAGAGATCGATTGTGTCGGGTGTGTGTGTCTGTATATCGGTATCGGAAAAATCGGTAGAAAGCGGAGGAAGCCGTAGTGGAGGGAGAGGAAAAATAAGTGCGTGTGTATGTGTGCGCGGTAGCGCGGGAAACAGAAGTCCGCGTGTCTTTATGTAAGGGAGGCGGGATAAGCCGCGAGGATTTGTACAAAGTGCTGTAGAGTAATATTGCGGGCGCGATATAATAAATAGCGGACTTAATGTTACGTAAATATATTATGTACAAGCCGGTGGGGGCTTATAATTGAATCGTTAAATTGCGTAAGAATGGGCGTTCGAAAATGCGCAGTAATGTCGTAGTAGTAGTGTTATGTACTAATCTGCCGAATGTGAATATGCGGCTTTTAAGCTTCTTTTTTTGAGTATAAGCCGCTTAGTTTCCGATGTTATGTTTATTAACACGTATAAAATATGGTTAGGAAAGTGTTAATTTATTAGGACTTTCGTGTGGCTTTTTGTCGTGTTTAGCGTAGCGCAGTGTTATTAAATGCCCGAAAGTTTTTATTGAGTCGAAAATGAAGTTATTAAGATATTATCAACTGACGTAAAATTTTATGAGAAATATTCAGAGTAGCGATTATTTATACACATGGTTCCATAAAGTCTTAATCAGTTTTTCACACTTTCTTCAAAATTTTGAATATTTCCTTATTAGTAATTTTCAAGAGTCTCTTACATCAGCCATTGTTCAACAACTTTTTCTCCGCCACCTAACTTTCCTTTCAAAAAACCTTCCACTCGGTCACGCGAACCCTCCGACTATATATTCCATGCCTCGCAGCTCGTCGTCTCCCGGCTTTCCTTAAAACCGCGCCGCCGGCACACACGACATTTCGCAAACAACGAACCGATTCATCCTTCCCCTCTCTCTCTCCCCTCTCAACTCAAATAAAGGCGCGCCTCGCGGTCTCGTATATAATCAGCTGCCGCTGCGGCCGTCGAGACCGAAAAGCCCGAAAAAAAGAGAGAAGGCGCGTGCAGTGCGTTCGACCTTTTCTCTCTCGGTTTCTCCTCCGCGTGCGCGCGCGAGCGGGCAAATTAAAGCCTGGGCGAGCACGAGACTTTCGCTAATGAGACGCTGCGCGCGGATGATAATGATTGCAGTGCCCGTGGGGGAATTTTCTCTCCCTTCTCGTGTGTGTCTCGGTTGCCGATTGATGACTATATCGGCGGGAAAATGCGCACGCGGCGATGATTCTAATGCACGAGGTTGGCTTTTAATTTGGGAGTATAATATGCGAGGGAATGTATGAGAAAGTCGAGGCGGCGATGTGGGGATTAAGCGGTTGCGGGTTTGTTTGGGAAAAGTTGCCGGTGGCTTTTTTGTGACGTGAACGCGATGACGTTGTTTCATTCAAATGATTGTAATCGAAGCGGAAAAAAGTGCCAATAATGGCAGCTCTAATCTCTATAATCGGTATAGCACAAAACAATGAGTTTATTCGTTCTTATCCATATAATTATATATGCTATTGTACTCGTATAAAAGAAAATGAAGCAGTGCACAAATAATGCACCAGAAAATTATGCATTGAAAGTGGAGTAGTATTTACTTTATTCGATCCATTGTTAAAACACAATTACGATGGTTATGTGTGATATTTCAATTTTCATAGCCTTCTTCAAGAACCTCTCGAAACAAATAATATCCCGTGACTTCTATTCACATTGCGAAACACAATCACCCAAAAATCCCATCATTCAAACCCCACTCTCAATCTAAAAAAGAAAACCTTCTTTCCCTCCATTCCCAGCGCGGCCACAACAAATAAACCTCAACCCAAACGCAATAACCGAGCAGCGGCAGCGGCAGTCAGCCTCCACCTGTCACCTCTCACGCAAATTACCCCGCGCGTACGTATACACCCAGCGACGTAAAATCGATGGGCATCGCGTGCCCCGTAACGGGATTCCCCTTTCCGTCTCCTCCTCCCCCTCCTCCTTTGCACGCATTGTATACGCGTGCGTCGCGTCTTGGGCCTCTCTCTCTCTCTCTCTCTCTCTCTCTCTCTCTCTCTCTCTCTCTCTCTCTCTCTCTCTCTCTCTCTCTCTCTCTCTCTCTCTCTCTCTCTCTCTCTCTCTCTCTCTCTCTCTCTCTCTCTCTCTCTCTCTCTCTCTCTCTCTCTCTCTCTCTCTCTCTCTCTCTCTCTCTCTCTCTCTCTCTCTCTCTCTCTCTCTCTCTCCTGTGACAAGAAGTCCAGGCGTATATACACGGCGGGGGTAGAGAAAAAGCGGGCGCGCGCGAACGACGCCTATATACGAACTTGCGCGATGACTTCCTTCGCGGTAATCCGGGGAATCGACGGGCTTCGACGGACGAGCGAGAGCGAAGCTAGAGAGGAAAACGGTAAAGGGAGGGTTGTACGTACGTATACGCGCGGTAGGTGAGGTGAGGTGAGTTGCCCCTTACACGCTGGACGATGGAAGAGAGAGAAGAGAGCAAAGGATTGATGGGCGATATTGCGAGGAGATCGATGATGATGTGACGGTTTACAAATTGCCCGATGCTAAGGAGGATGAGAGCAGTCGGGAGACGTGGAGTCCTGTTGAGCGATGGATTTTTGGAGTTTTCTGATGGATTGAGGGAGTTTTTTTGGGGGCGAGGAAGTTCGTGAAGTTTCGAATAATGCGGTGGCCTAGATAATAAAGTATGATGTGGTGTATAAGTGGTGCGGTGATCGATCGGGGAGATAGGAGCGCAGCATTGACACAGTTTTGATTAGTTTTTATCGAAAACGCGCCAAGATTCGAGTCTAGAGAGGATAGGCGTTGTCGTATCGATTAAATTAACGTAGTTAGTAACAGCCATTAGTGATTATTAAAAAGTGTACTATATCAAATGGCCGAATGATGTATAAAAGTAATTGTCAATTGATTAATTATAATCCCGAGGTCCCATGCCATTTTCAATTATAATTGAATTATCCCACAAAGCTCTTAATCCTATTATCAAGGATAACGCGGAGGAGACCTTTCGCGCATTACCATATAAATGGCATCCGATCTTAATAAAAGTAGATAATACGTCCGATGTTGCTGCTGCTGCTCTCTCCGGTGGTGCACTGCGCGCAATTTATTTAAAGCAATCAAATAAATCAGTGGCCGTAAAATATACATATTAATGCACGCGCACGCGCGCTCTATAGAAGTTACACCAATCATAACCGTTTATCCTGCGTGCGCACGGGGCTTTCAAATCAAATCAATTACGCGCTCGACTCTGCGATATCTCGAAGGTTGCACCCTTTTTCCACGCGTGCGCAGTTCAAGGACGCGAGTCGATCGATTTTTTAATTAAAAGCCCATTTGTCGACAGAGAAAGAGAGAGAGAGAGTTGGACTGTGCATTTCATAGGTTCTATTTTCAGCAACAGAAGTCAGTTCTAAGAGTTCGTCTCTCCTTACATAAGCAATCAGTCAAATGAAACAGAAAACATCGGGCCTTTTTATTGATATATAGTTGGCTCGATGGCATTCGATTGATTCAGGACGGATTGCGCGAGAGGCTCGCGGAATTCCTCCCCGCTCTTACTTAAAAATCCCTTGGATCTCGATGGAATTCTCCCTTAATGCCAATCGAAGACAGATACACACAAAGCTATTTAAAGAGTTGAAATACATTTTTACCACCTTTCATAATTAAGAGCAAACTAAACCTCCTCTCCTCTGTCCATACACACACACACATAGTCGTCGCGAACCTTTAAGTTGTATGCCCAGGCACGACAAGTCTCCTCCGCTTCCTCCAATTGCGCACACCATACTCCACTCATTCCCGCGAAAAACAAAACCACTCGTCTCCTCTTCAAACCCATCTCCTCCTCACAAAAGAAACCCCAAAAGACGCGCGCTCTTCCAAGCCTGTCAAAAGTCAATACTCATCCTCTCTGCGCTAATCCTTCAGCGTAAATGGGGCGTGCGCGCGAGACAAGAGAGGAGAGGCAGTCAGTCTTTCTCTCTCTTTCGCTGCGAGGGGGCAGCTATTCGCCTGCCTGCAGCCTACCTGCGGCCGAGCTCACGCGCGCTGTACGTGTGTGAGTGAAGTATATACGTGCGCGCGCGCGTGCAGACCGCGACGAGGCGGCCGGCGAATTCAGTCCGCGAGCAGCAGCGCTCCGCGCCGGAGTGTGTACCTCATAGCACCGGCGTTGTATATATGCGCCCCGTGTATAGATATATATATATATATGTGCAGTGGTACGAGACTTGTTGATGCTGCTGTTGTTGTAGTAAGGGGAAGTTGACGGGACTCGCGCACGTGTTGAAGATGATTGAGCTGTGTTAAATAGTGGGTATAGAAGGATTGACTGAGGGGGAGAGATCATGTCAGTGCGGAATTGAGCCGTCCACGTGACAGATGATGTTCGGAGCCGAGTAAACAGACTCTCCAGCGCTGGAATGTTCGCTGTATTGACGAAAAAGAAGGTAAACCGAAGTTGCTTCCGCAGTAGCGATGGCTAGGCATCCTCGCGTCATTCATTCGCTTCGCCGCTATCAAAAGCCCATAACGCGGAGTATAATATCGAAATCTTCCAGCGCCTCGTCTTCGTCATCTTCTCCCCCACAATCTTCTTCTCCTCCTTCTCCTCCTCCATTCACCACCACTGCTCCGTACTCTTCCCGCATTGTTGTTAAAGGTCAGTCAGTCGCGCTCTTTCTCGGCGAACATCAGAAAGCCAGCGCCGCCGGTCAAGATAAGAACTCGGAGTCATAAAAAAGCGCGGCGATATATATACGCAAAGCGTGTGCGCGCGCTCTCTATCTCTCTCTCTCTCTCTCTTGCTTATACTTGCTCGCGTATATACGCTCGCGCAGCGCTTGTCGTATAAGGCGCGAGAGGCGAACGAACCTCTTGCAGGAGAGGAGGAGGAGGAGAGAAGCTGTGCTCTCGCGCGGGCTGCTGCTGCGGCGGCAGTTAGTGCACGCGATCGAAGCCGGCCGATAGCTTTGATCGGCCAGGGCTGGAGGCTGCTGAGGAGACCACGTGCGCAGCCGCCGCCGCGTGTGTGTGTACTTCCGTTTTGTGTGTACGGGGTGGTTGTTTTTTTTTTCGGTAGTGCTGCGGTGATATGTGGTACAGCGGTAAGAGAGAGGACTGTGACAGTTGGTAGAGAGAGACAAGTGCAGTATATAGTTGGCATGTAGAGCTAGACAGTATATAAGTAGAAGTTTGTGCTTGTATATCGTAGTGAAAAGTGCGGATATGACAGTGAAACGGCGCGACCCGTGTCCTTTTAAAACCCGTCCGCCCACGCGATGCGCTCCATAGCGGTGCCCGATAGCATTAGCCTAAGGATCGGCAGCGCGGTACGATAACGCGACGAAACTCCGAAGGCAGCCGGGCGACGACCTTGTCCCGGAGAAAGAGAGAGACAGCAGCAGCAGTTTGCGGAAGAAGAAGAAGAAGGGGATCCTCGCTCGCTCGGGAGAAAGAGCGGGACCGGTAATGGGATACCGGAGGTGACGGCAAGATGAACGGTCACCGCTCCACCGAGGTACACACGTATACATATATATATATATATACATCTCCGCTCTGGTTGTCTTTTTTTTCGCGTGTATATATGCACCGACACGATGATGATGGTGATACGGATTTGGGTTTTGTTTTTGCACGATCGACGGGCGGCGATAAATCGCCGGTTTTCGGGAGACGAATGGGGTTGCCCCTGTGGCGAGCGGCGAACGATTTTTCATATGTATAATACCGAGAGCGAGCTGTGGTGGGTGAAATTAATTTTTTCGCGTTTGTCAGGAGGGGAAAATCGATTTTACGCTGGTGTAGTATAACGGAAAGCTTGGTGTATTAAGTATAGTTGCTTAAAAGTAGCCGCTCGAATATATAATGACGATCTTCTTTCAACAGGTTTTTAGCCTAACCGGGCAGTAACAACTGTATTATACGCCGATCTCGCGAGCCGTCCTCGGACTGTATTAAGATAATTTTACGACTGATTATCCCCACCGTAATTACTACGTGTGTATATGTATATATATACATACACGCGCGCTCGTAATAATTAAGTAAAACATCGAGTTCCACGCCGGAGATCGACGCGTGTTTATCTCTCGGTCAGCTCGCTCGCTCGCACAGTAGTTGTAAATTCGCCAGCCGTTGTGCGCACGCCGAGCCTTTTCATCAACGACCCCGAGAGAGAGAGAGAGTAGAGGTATAGTCGGAATCCCGAAAAACGAAGAGACTTGTTTCGGGACTTAAGACGATCGTATTTGAAAACGAGCGGTTATTATACTCCGCGCGGACTTGTTTTTCGGGTTGTACTTATACTCGATGTGGTCGGTAAATTACTCCCGAAGCTCGGATTTTTTTCCCTCTGACCACGTCGTCGTCGTTGCTCGACTCGTTTTTTGCGCGCCGGCTGGTTTTTGCTCAGGTTTTTCCTATAATATACTTGCGCGTAATTTGGGTAATCTTCCGCGTTGTGTGAGCGATGTAAGTAACGCGAATGATCCCTGGTGGAAATCGATTCCATTATTTACCTAATAATTAGCTAATTTACCCAATAATCGTTAAAACTAGACACTTCTCTTGGCCATTTCTATTCATCGATGAAACGATTTTTCCGATCATATTCGCCATTTAATAGACAGAATAATAGAATAAGTTTTTTCACAAATTTACATTAGCTTATTTATGAGTATTTAAAAGATATTAAATTTGGCGAGTTTTTTTAGTCTGGAAATGGCTAATAAAAGGCTTGCTATTATGGCGAGGAGTGAGAGAGATAGAATCAAACGGAAAAATCATTGTTTTCGTTTGTATCCCCTGAAACAGTACTATAAACGAATTAAATACTGATAATTCGCGTGTACGTTTTGGTTAGCTATCTTTTTTTAATATTTGACTTTAAATAATTGATCAAATTACAGAAAAAATTTAGTAAAAACATTTTAAGGTTGTGTTATCTCCATTAAATAGAGAATATGACCGAAAAAATTGTTTCATCATTACCCAGAAATTAGCTATTTTTACTAGCTATTTATTATTTTCCTGGCCATTTCCGATAGAGACAATTTCTACCAGGGATCGACGGATAGCATTGAGTTATTGTTTTCTATCATAATATAATGATTCTTACAGTTGCAACATGTTAGCGATAGGTACCTAAATTGCATATCCCGAGAACCAGCAGGCTACGCGAAAATTGAAAAATCTCCCGCGACCGCCCGCTACCCCCTATAATTTACAAAATCATTACTAATATCTCTATTTACTATTATATCCCAGACTACAGACAATACCCCGAACATCGAAAGATCCATAATCACAGGCCCCTAAACACCCAGCAATTACCGTAATATCCAATTTGCAAAATCCCCAATCGCATAGCGATGAGCTATACCTTTTCTTCCGTCGGCGATGTATTTCAAATTCCTCGAACCTCCGCGCTAAAGGCGAAATATTCGCGCGACGACTCCGCAACAATGAACCTCTTATTCCCTCTCTTCGAAACACGCAGCCAGTGTGCATGTGTATATATATATATATAATACACCCGCGACGACGAATTTTTCACGCTCGTCCAGCGCGCCTAGACACGAACTTTCACACGCGCACGTAAGGGTGTATGTTTACATAGACTTCCTCCGGCGCATCTATACAAATATGTACACATAATCGTACCCACACACACACAAAACTTCTTTTACGAGGCATACCACGCGTGTACGCGTATATACAGAGCCTCCCGAGACGATAAGACGGCCGATTAGATAAGCCTATACATATACTCTCTCCTCCAGCATCGCCGCTGCACCTATACACGCGAGTTCAGTATATAGCATAATAGCAGCCGCGCGCTGCGCTTTTGCGCGCCGGGGCGACAGAATTCGCGCCTTTTAAACTGCCCCCGCGCGCTCCAGCGGCAGCTTGCAACACGCGCGAGATGTGTATTGTTCGGTCCCGCGCGCGGAGAGGATAAAGGCCATTGTGAATGCATATAGTATGGGACCGACCGCCGCGTGTGTGGGAGAGGGAGAGAGAAGGTGTACGACGACGACGAAGCTTCCGGAACCGATCGAGATGACGCGACGAGGGGGGGAGGCTATCAAGATGCACGCGAGCGCATATTTTTCGCGCGCCGTGACGTCGAGCGCTGTGAGGTTAATTCCTGCGTTTATAATTCGTATATAGGTGCACCGTTATAGGAGTCGCTGAAATAATGGATTGTTGCGAAATTTTATGTATGCTGGTGTCAGTTTAAGCCGGTTCTCTACTCTTTGCCAAAGTTAATTACCCGCAGCTGGGCTTCATTTCAGTTGGCATGATGACTGAGGTAAAGCTCTAGTAGGTCGTAAAACAGGATTATATTCGCTTAGTTCGGAAACTTATTAGTTTAAATGCTATATATATACACATAGTCATGTGTAATATAATATACCATTCCGAAACTACTGCACAATAACATTCGAAAAACACGGCGATTTCGCATACGATTCCGCCATTCACTTCATATACAACAACGCTAATCACATTCCCATCTCTAATTCAAAAAGCAGCTCGACATTATCAGCAAATTGTCTTGCAAAAAGCTTCTCTCTCTCCGCGTGCTCAGATCAACCGGTTACATGCGCCCCCAATATCCCCGCAAACGAGATTCCGCGCGCCTCTTATTCGAACTTGAAAACGGATCAGAGAGAGAGAGAGACGCACAAACAGTCGTGGAAACGAAGACGTACAAAGCAACTCCTGCGGCTTGCTAGCTCGCTCGAGTGTTATTTCACCTTGCCCTCGAATGTCAATTAATTAAGCGGTAATTATCGCTAATTTATAGGTACATACATACACTCGAGTGAGCGCGCGAGCGCGGTTCGATACAATCGCGCGCGCTTTGTTTCGCGGAGGAGAGCTCGAGGCGCTCTTTGTGTATGTGTGTGTATCGATAATCAATTGACCATTGGAAGGAGAAAGAGGTGTACGGTTATTTAGTGGCTGCGGGGCGAATTAGACCTTATAATTTCATTGGGGCGGAGATAAGGAATTTTTTTCCCGACTGAGAGGATTGTATTGGACAAGTGTGTAGCGGCTGGGAGGCGGGTAATGAAGTATGATAGGGATTGTTTGGCTTTTTAATAAGCCCTGGGTAAATGGAGATGGTATAATTATCTGATGAATGGTATATAAGTGGAATTATACAAAGAGAGATTTTTCTAGAGATTAGAATGTGATTCTTGTTTTCATCTCTTTTAATAACGATTTCTCTTAATAAATGCGAGCCGATATGATTAATGGGAAAATTACAACGTAATGAGAGATATGGCCGATAAGGCGTTGTATATAGTGTAACAACGCGAGACATTTATATATATTTATCCAAAGAAAGTAGTATATATAAATGATGACTCGCGCGCGGTTAATATGCACACTCTACCTTATTATTATTATTATAGAAGAATTACCTTATCGCAGTTTTTCATCGGCGGCGTCTCGGAGGCCCCGCGACTTTATATATCATTATACATTACGCCTATGAAAAATGGCTTTTATCTTAAAAATATTGTATACGCGGTAATTAAGCCAGTCGCGGCTGCGATTTACCATTGCAGCAGCCGCAGCCGCCGCCGCCGCCGCCGCGTGAGTTTAGCACAGAAGATGTAGATAACGATCACGAGAGTCATATGTATACCGGGTGCATTAACGTCAGTGCACAAATGCCGATTTAATCGTGGCGTACACCCGTTTATGATTTCTGCGGCCATTATTCCACCCGCGCGAGCGCGCGCTTTCAAATCGTGTTTACTTTGCAAAAGGAGGAGTTGCGCGGACGATAAATTGTGCGGTGTTTTGTAACGGGAGGATCTTCGTTTTGATGAAAAATTTTTAAATATTTTTCAGATCTTCGTTGTTACTTTAATCGAAATTGCACGTTTTATTTGAAAATCAGTTGTAAATATACCAAATCAACTGAAATCTCAGTTGGTTTTTAGCTTTCGCAGAACATTTCAGTTTATTTAGTATATTTATAATTGATTTTCAGAGAATTTCACTGATTCAAGTTCAGAGAGTAGAGCTGTTTGTAAATATAAAGAAAAAAAAAATAACAGCAACTTGTTGAAAGTTTGTCCTAAAGGTATAGTCATTACACAGTTTAATAAATAGAATTAGACAAAATTCGAAAAGTTATTTGAAACATATAAAAAAAACACTCTACGAAAGTATAGAAGAATCGACGTCTGACCAGACACATCCCTCATCTACTTTTTATTGTCCGACCAAACAACTTTACCTTCCCAAGATGACAAAAAATTGTCTACATCCTCACAAAACAATCTGACAGACATTCAAATTTCCATCACATGCGCGCCACCCAATTTCCTCATCCCTACACACCTATTACGCAACCCTCTTCCCTCCTTTCCCTCCTCAGCAATCGACACCCATCGACCGATCGATCTCCTCTAGAAAGCGATCTCTCTCGCCACTCGTTGCTCTCTTATACTCTTGTCTTTGAAAAAGAAAGCCGACACTCTCTCCCTCTTTCTCTCTTACGCCAGTAATAGCCGCGCGCGCGCGCGACCGGAAGTGCAACAAGATAACACGGCGTCTGGCTCGTGCGAGGGTCTTGGGAGAAAAAAGGCGGCGGCGGTGGCGAAGCGAAGTGGTGCGTATTGATTTATTTGCAGCGGGCACCACACCGAGCTAGTCTGCGGTCGCGCCGATATCGCGTGCGTTACGTGCGCGCAGCTGTGTCTGTGTGTGGCTTAGGTTTGGGAGGAATGATAAGAAAAAAGGGGTGCGTGCAGTTCTGTCTAGTCGATTTGTAGAATTCGCTGTAGGAAAAAATTTGGATTGTAAATTACGTTGTGAAGACTAGAAATTACGTAATAATTATAATATTGGAGGTACATATACGCTTATTGAAAAAAGGGTATTATTGACAGCGTTTGATGGATGAAGTTTCCGTTCATCGAAAATTCATGCACGAAAAAGCAGCTTCCATAAAATATCCTACAAATCGTATACCGTCATCAATAACTCGGGGACTAGTTGTACGCTAGTATTGACATTAATGCATTCTTATGTGCACTCAGTTTAACCAAACTAGTATACCATTTTTATCTAAATGGCCTCGTGTACGTTTAAGTAAACGATAAAGTCTTTTAGAATTCTTTCGCTCCAGATAGATAACAAGCGCGTGCACGCGTGCCTATATATATTATACAGAACCTTCTCGTCACCTCTCAAAAATCACATTATAATCAATGACCCAACCGTTATACCTCTCAAGCTCAAAACCAACCCTACAACACGCGCGTACTCGCTAATCTCGCGCAACCCAATTGCCGGATCTCAACACACACACACACACACACACACACACATACATACACACACAGTTAAACCTAATCCAAACGCTCGCAGAATAACCGTTCGCTCGCCGTCGTCGTCGCACAGATAAGCCGCGCGCGTAGGAAAACTGTCGTTGCGCTTTTTCGTATCGCGCTCGCTCTATCTATATCGCTCCTTCTCTCTCTCTCTCTCTCTCTCACGCGTGCGCTCGGCTCAAAATTTATGCCGGCCAGTCCAGTTTCAATTTATTCGCGCGATAATTCTCCGTATGCCTTTTTTTCCTCGCTTTTAGTTTCGCGCGTATATATGCAGTCGCGGCCGCCCGCGCGCAGAAACAAAGTGAAATGAGAAAGAGAGCTGCATTTCGGGGCTGGCGCGAGCGCGCAGTTATCGCGAGAAGTATTACACGTGAAATGTGTGTACGAGGAGAGAGAGGGAGAAGCGAAAGGGTTCAGTACGACGCACGCGCTTATATTATATATATATACGAACGTTTTCATAAGCTGCGCTCGCGCGCCGGTTTATTGCTGCATTAAACGCGTTCCGAGATCTCGCGTTATATAGATTTCGTTCGCGCTCGCGTGTCTTTTATGTTTATGAGAAATATACTTAATGGTTATGTCGAAATTAAATTTTATATGAATTAGCTTATTAAACTTTTTCGCTTAATCTAAAAAGCGGCAGGAATGGAGACGTAAAGTGATTTTACGACCTATCTCTCCGCGCACTATTTGAAAATTAACTCGAGAAGATCTTATAATTCCAAACCTGCATGCTTATTAAAAATAAAAATTAACGTGCGTAAAAAAAAAGTCTGGGCGAAGTTTTGCAGAAGTCTGGCTTCAAAAGTCTGGCTTGTCGGACGATCCCAGACTTTTTACAAGACTTTTTCTTTTTTTTTCTTTTAAAAGTCTGGCAAAAAATCTATGGCAAAAAGTCTGGGATCATCCGACAAGCCAGACTTTTGAAGCCAGACTTCTGCAAGACTTCGTCCAGACTTTTTTTTTACACGGGTGAATTCCATTTTATTCAACAACGGAACATTTTTCATTTTCTCAAAGATTTTATACCTATATATACACCGATCCCGAAATTCTTCATGATCCCTTTCACTCGACTAAAGCCATTTCGCGGCAGCGTCATCCGAATTCACCTCGCACTCCTCCTGCCCTTCGCTATCTCTCTCCCTCACACATCACTTATTCACGACGAATCCGCAACCCTCTCCGACTCTCTGCACCTCGTAAACCCCCGCGCAAGTCAAGTGCATCTCCCTCGGCGCATTTACACTCGGTCACGCCTCCTACCCAAACTTTCCGCGAACTGGGGCGGCGGCGGCTCTTTACTGCCATAGTATACATATACATATACGTGTATATAGAGAGGAGAGTCAGCGTTCGCTCGCTCGCGCGCGTGGAATTGATTCGCCGCGCGCGGTCACGATCATCCCGCGGGCTCTCTTCTTCGTTAATGCAGACGTCTCTCTTGGAGGGAGAGAGAGAGAGAGAGAGAGAGAGAGAGAGAGAGAGAGAGAGAGAGAGAGAGAGAGAGAGAGAGAGAGAGAGAGAGAGAGAGAGAGAGAGAGAGAGAGAGAGATGAGCATCGACAGTGTAGTAAGACTCGTATGAAGCCGTCGTCGTCGGGACACGACGGGCAATAGAGCGAGCTTCATTTGTTATGCATTCACCGAGCAAGAGTGGAGGAGGATGTCGTAAAGAGGGGGAGAGAGAGAGAGAGATGGGCGAGAATGGGAACACGTGTTCGGAGTATGTACGTGGGGGGCTTGATTCGGAAGCTGTTATGAATTTGTTTTTAGATGTGTAGTACACGAGTTATCGGCCGATGAATTATTCCGATGCGAGTGAGGAGAGAGGTACTTTTCGAAAAGACATATAGCGTGTGTGGATTGAATATTTTAGTATTCATTATTACCACGTGAGACTGGCTCGAGTCGAGTGTGTGATAGACGGTACTGAGGTTTAGTCAACTCTGGCGTGACTATATATGTGAACGATCGTCGAGTGAGAATCAAACTACGAGTTAATATGATGAACGTATAATAAGGATGATAAGAGCAATACCCCATAAAAACACACCGTAGAAGCGTCAGGAACCCCGAAGAAAAAAAAATCCCTCTTTAACACATAATCAACGTAACACTTTTACAAACCGCGACGCGGACTCACTTCGGCGCAGCCTCTTTGGGCGTTAAAAGAGCGCAGCGTATATATATAAAAACCCGTTTACAAGATCGTAAAATTTTCATCAATCCGCGACATTCGCCACGCGTAAGTTCCTCTCTTTCTCTCTCTCTCCGCCGTATCTAAACCAGAAGCCCATAACGCCTCCGCCTAAAAGCATTCCCGAACGACCACTTAGCCACTTCGCTTTCCCATCGGCTCGCTCTTTCCTCTCCTCGTAAAAATCTCTCTCACTCTCTGCGCGCAACTACAGTCGCAACAACGCGTATAAATAACCTTCAAGCAGCGCGACAAGCAATCATCCTCGCGTATATATACATCCTTCTCCTTTTCTACCGCGAACGAGTAAAATAAATCACGGGCAGCGTCCGAAGATCACATCGTGTCGAGTAGCGTGCGGCGGCGGCGGCGATCCTTTACGACTCTATTTCGCGTCGCGCGCGCGCGGGAAAAACGGCGGGGACAATGATGATGATGATGATGCCGCGCATGCCACTATACTAATGAATATTGATGCCACACGGGGGAGCAGACAGAGACGATATGTCGGTCGGGGTCAGGCCATTAGCATTATTAAATCGCAGGGAGGATAGCGAGTTTCCCTACTGGCTATCGGGCTGTATCTATCCTTCTCTCTCTCTCGAGGCGCAGCGATGGGACGCGAGGCGCAGCTGTGGGAGGCTTAACCCTTTGCGGAATTGTGGGTCGCGGGAATGTGGAAGAGAGAGAGAGATGGGAGGATTGCGAGGGTTAAGGTTTTTCTATAAGCTGCAGAGCAGTGGCTCGCGGATTTGGAGTGGAATTTGCATTAATTGCGATTGTTTCTAGGAGGTTACTGCACTGTGCCGCGCGCCGATGAGATGAGATTTACGAGATTTCGGTGAGGCTTCGTGATGCGCGGGATTAGTAGATCGAGTTATTTTGAAGAAAGTGTACGATGCATCGTCATCGTTATTGTGTGATTGCTGATGGGGTTCCTGTACGGAATAAAATGTTAACTCGGATCTAACCTAAATATATTATGATTATTTTAAAAAGCAATAAATAAAAAGTTATACGAAAAATTGACGCTTCAAAACTTCTTTTATCATTTAATCTTTGAAACTTAAACAAACTTTAGAATTTGCAATTTTTCACCCCCCGCTCTTTAATCAACTCACTCGCTCTAAAAAGCTTGCAAATTAAAAACCTTCATATACGCTGAAAACAAATCCAAACAACCCATTTCGCGCCATCTCCCTCTGGACGCATTCCTCCGGGGATCTATACCTATATACCTCCGCACACCCCGCTTCCTCCCTCTCTTTAGGGAAAAAAAGACAGCGATACCCCGGCATTTTTCAAACCACGTAGCTGAGATCACAGAGTTGGATTATCAAACTGCACCCGCCGAGGAGTTTAGGGGAGAATATCGGAGCGATTATTAGAGAGTAGAGGCGAAGAACGAAATCTCCCGCTCGTCTCGTGCATGGATCGCAATTTTGTGGGTTTGCCGGGATGACAGTTATGTATATTTTCCACCGAGGAAGTTTGTCTGGTTGATAACACGGGAGGTCCGAGATATTCCCGTAAATTAAATGATTACTATGCGGGGAAGCGGCGACAATTACTGATATACACACGCGTTCGAACTTTAACACCTGCTGAAACTTCTGTAACACGAAATATATACCACCGTCATTATACCAAACTCTCTATATTTACATTTCAAATACCTACCCACGCAGGACTTTCCATTAAAAGACACCTCGCTTACGAGTAAAAATGGCCCGTAATTCAACTTCGGGCGCTCGTGATTTATGCGCAAAAGTGGAAAGAAAATTACGTCAAAGTGGGAACTACATAGATTGATTCTACCGAGACGAGGGTGGAAGATGTCACCCCCTACACTATACACTCAGCTGACCTCGTTCGGCCAGTTCTGTGCACATCCCAAGTTTCGCTCGAGGAAAATAAGTAGCCGCGCTGCTGCTCTTTTACTTAGCTAATAACGCGTCGCGAGCCGGGGGGTAATGGAGATTCATATAAGCGAAAGAGACGATCGGACTGAGTAATCGTAGCAGTTTCTCTTCACTGCGAGCGAGCACGTTTTGAAAAATTTAACGCTCCGTTTGATTGCATTAGCCTTAATGCTGATTTGCAACTGGTGTGTCCTATTATTTCTGCTTTGTTGCGCGCAGGTTATGCGTCTTTGATTTGGAAGTTGATGGATTATTAGAGCGTTAGGTTGGCTTCGTGTTGAGCCGTTTCGAAGTGGGTATTTTAATATCGAATTAGCCGAATGAATTTGCTGAATGAATCTGTAAATTGAATTAAAAGTAACCCACCTTGATTACTTAATCCAAATCGCTGTGCACAAACAACATCTTTAACATTCATTCACCACGCATTGAGTAAAAACGACCCACAAAATCCCCCACAGCACCGCTAACAGCAACAACGAAATCCCTATTCTACCTCTCCTCTCCCCCTTTATCTCAAACCCCGTAGCCTTAACCTTCCTTCTAACCGCGAAAAACAAACGACCCCACTCTCTCCTCTCAAACGCCGTAAAAATTCAAAGTCCTTGGCAAGAGAACGAGAGAGAGAGAGAGAGAGAGAGTTCTCTCCCCTCTCTCTCGCGAATTTCATTCGCCGTGCGCGCGGCCGCACAAAGGATCGTTCCGCGGCGCGCCGCAAAGGCTTCTCGATTTTCGAGAGACGTGAGCGCTCGCTCGCGCGCGATATCATCGTCCTCGGCGGCGACGCCGCTGCAGATAAAGGGAGCCGCATTGTGGATGCGGCGTTCGTTCCGCGTGGTCTAGGGTCCTTTCCGTGTGTGTGGGTATGTATATATGCCGCTTTGAAATGGATACTTTTTGGCGGCGAGCGCCGCGGCGGTGTATTGGTGCGGTTTTAATGAGGAAACTTGCGGGGATTTTTTTTTGGGACTGATGGACGGGCTTAACGGGCGATTTTGAGATATGGTGGTTTATTTCGGAGGTATAGAGGAATTTCAGAAATTTTCATTGCAATAAAGTGTCTTAAGGACCTGTCGTACATGACGGAGTAATGAATTATGACGTAAGTTCTTCATTGTATAACGAATGCATAATTAATCGCGGCTAAAAGGTGAGATATTCATTTTCCGCTGAATTACTTTATGCAAATTCATAAATATCAGCTTTCAATAAAATACTTTTAGATGATTTATTATCCGTACAAGTATACAGGCTAGTAATTACAGTTTTTAACATTATAAAAACTAAGTTGAAAAATAAGTTGAAAAAAGGGAAATAAAGAATTTCACGGTCGCAAATCGTTTAGGATTTCTTAATAGCTCAACTAAAATAAATTTATTCCAAACAAAAACGTAAAAAATAAACCTACATTTGACGCGTTACAAAAAAATTCGAATAGAAGCGCTAATTGTCACTCAATTACCAAATTCACGGTCCAAAGTGACAATATTCACACACGTTATACTTAACAACGGGGCCCCCCAATAAACCTCTCGCATTCCCGACCAATAAAGCCCGGGGTAACAAAACAATTAATCTCGACAAAACTGCACGCGCGCAAACCGACCGCCGCCGACAACAACAACACCGACGACGACGAAAAAGACAAAAAAAAATCTCTGTACGCTCACAAAGGCTTTCTGGAGAGTCAACCGCACACGCGCGCGGGGCACAAAGCGAAAGGCAAGAGGCGGAATCGTTATGCTTATATACTCCCTCGGCCCATTATACGCTCTCGCGAGTGAGAAAGGAGGAAGAAAATTTGACAGTGAACGGACAGTGCCGCGCCTCGATCGCATCGCGCGCCCGCCGCCTCTAATCGCATTAAATTGTTTTGTGCGATGTGTATTGTATGTGCCGGAGTAGCGGCATCTTCTCACGCGGTGGCGGCGGCGGCAGCGTCTTGGATAATATTTAAATTAAAACGTTAAGTCGTGAATGCGGCTACTAATGCGGCCGAATTGCTCGTGAAGGTGAGGGAGGCCGCTGGTGTGTACATTGTTGGTGTTTGATTGGTAGTGATTGGGGGTAATGTGGAGGTTGGTTTGGTGACGTAATGTTGTAATTGTATCGTATTTTTAGGTGGTACTTTGTTGTTAAGAAAATTAGTGGTTGGAGGAGTTTGGAATTTCCTCACTTCAAAGTTAATCATCCTTTTGCTTCCTCCTAGAGGAAGCTTTGTGATAGTAAAAAAAAAAGTTTGTGAGATAATGTCTTAGGAATGTTGTATAGAAAATTTGGAATCGAAATACACCATTTTTAGAAAATGTCCGTATGGATGTGTGTGTGTGTGTGTGTGTGTGTGTGTGTGTGTGTGTGTGTGTGTGTGTGTGTATGTATGTCCGTATACTCTGATATCTCATGATCTACTCAACCGATTTTAACGAGAGTGATCATTTTTTCAGATTTTGCTTCAACAATTGGGGTCAATATTTTATTTTTGTCAAAATCGATTTTTTGTTTTTTATCGCCATTTTTAAATTTTCAAAATTTTTATTTTCAATTTTTTTTATATTTAGAACAAATATTATTTATATACGACAAATTCTCTGTATGCAGAATAAAATTTTCTACAATTTAAAAAAAAAAAAAAAGCCGTTAGCTATATTTCGTCATAAGTTATTCATGAAAACGTCATTTTTAGTAAATAGGTTATATTTCAAAATTAAAAAAGATATTAACATGAATATTTTTTTGGTTATAAAGAATACTGAGTACTATAACTTACTAAATTTTTAGGTTTTTTTATTCATTATTTTTGGAGAAAAAAATAATTTATAAAAAAAAGTGTTTTTTTTTTGTCGTTCAATAACTAGAGTAAAATTGGCTTAATCAGTTTGAAATTTTTTTTAGTGGTACATTTTGTATCACAATCGATTGAGTTCTTTGGGCAAAAGGATTGATCCATAAATTTCGGAGATATTTGAGGTTAAAATTTTTTTCACTTTTTTTTAAATCGTAATTTCTCGAGAACGGCTTTATGTATTTGAATCGGGTGGGCGGCATTCGAAAGAGAATTTCAAGACCTATATTTTCTAAAAAAAATTATTTGTCTAGCTATTACGGTTCTTTTGTTATTAATAAAAACGTAAACATTGAAAAATGAAAAAAATGAGTTTGGTATGTCCAACTATTGCGGGAGTAAAAATTGACTTAAGCGCTTCAAAATTCCTCGTAGAGGTGGATTTTGGATAGTTTTCGGTCGAGTTACATCGTACAAAATAAAGTATGAAATTTTAAATATTGGAAGTAAAAATTAATTAAAGGAATCAGTAAATCAAGTTTGAGGAAGCTACGTGCCAATGAATTGGCAGCGGTTTTTTTTTTTAAATAAATGATTCTTGCGTTTCTACATTATTTCCTTCATTAGATAAACAATTCGTGAGATATAAAAATGCAGGAACTTTATGAATTTTAATTTTAATTTGAAATTGAACAACTTATGGAACAAATAATTTATATATTTAACTGTAAAAAAAGCTCTTCAAAGAGACAAATTAAAGCATATCTTAACAACAAATGATACTCCCCAGTCTCACTCCAACAACTCAAGCCGGAGAGTCACGTAAATCACGCAGGCGGCGAGATTGGATATCTGCTTTATTTGCGGGCATCAAATTGAAAAATTGTACAATCACGTATATTTTGTTTCGTTACGGGGCGCAGATTATTACATGTAATTTTGGTAACAATATACCACTGGCTCGATAATTGCCCGGGCGGGTTCCTCTCCCTCTCGGTATACAACGTGCGACGTTCCGCGAGCTGAAACCGCAAGGAACAAATTGTCGGCGGAACTTCAAATGCGAGCCGCCTTTAATTGAGGTCATTTTTCTATCAACGTTATGCGCTGCTAAGGTCGTACATACAGAGAAAGAGCGCGCGTTGTACTGCGGCTTAATGGTAACGCTTGTGTGTTTGTATTTAGTGCCATATATTGCGCCCGCGTATTACTTCATATCTTACGACACATTTCGTTGCGCGCCGGCTTCGTTTTTTTTTTCTTCCACGGCGAGTATATAACGCTCGGCCAGTGAATATTTATTATGTTTAAATGTGGTTTTAATGCCTCGGTTTAACGATGTAATGGCACGTTGGGTATACGTATCCAGAGGCTCATATCGCGTTGAGAAAAAACCTCGCGCAGTGAAAAAATATTTCTATGAATGATTCATAAAGTCGAATGTGATATGCGTAAAGTTCTCGAGAACATATAGATACGAGTCGCAATATAAGATGAATGATAAGAGCACGAGTTTTTTTTAACAAAACATGTAAGTGCATATCATTTCTTTATACACTATAAACACACTACATGTTCCCGCCAAAAAAACACATCGCGTTGTCAAGCACTCAAGCGCTTATATCATTGTAACCCTTATTCAAACGTCTCACTCTCCACGTATATCACAGCCCATCATAAACCCCTTTACTAGCAATTAAATTCAACTCAGCGCAGTGGAAACGCAGCATCGGTAGTCGCGCGTACTTTTCCGCAGATAAACTCGCAGCCTCTCTAAAAGCCCGGCAGCAGCAGCAGCTACGTCTTCAAATTGCAATCGGCGCTCGCTCGCTTGCGTTCGGCCGAGCCTCAGGCCGCGTTCAATTTATAGCCGCGTTAAAGAAAAAACAGAGGCAAGAAGCGCGCGCGCGCACCGCCGCCTTTTATTTAGCGCTTGCGTAATGAGGTATATACACGAGGGGAGGGCACAGAGCGGAGAGGAGCGAGAGGGCATACTTTGTTTTTTTTTTTTGCGCGGTGGTTCGAAAGAATGCTCTGGTTTTTGAAGGGTTTAAGTGACGGTTGGATGAGAAATTGGGGAAAAAGTGAAGAGTCGGAACGTCTCTTTAAAGTGTAATGTACTGCGGGAGTTGTGTGGGTACGCGGAGAAAAATTTTGTAGGGAAGATTACTGTGTTTGATTGTAAATGGGGGGCGGGCTCGTATTTTCATGAAAATTATTACAATTTATTAGTTTAGTATTATTTTATACGGTTTTTATAACAATTTTTACTGTAAATTGTAATAATATCCATGAGAATGTGAGTCAGCTGTCCCACACTTACAATCAAACATATATATTTTATTTTGAAATGGAGATTAATATATAATGTAGTGATAGAAATGTAATCATATATTGTTAAAGATAATATAATCAGTTGTTTAAAAAATAAACTTAAAAATGTTACTATTACTATTAACTTTTGCAGAAATAAAATAATGTTTTACAGTCCACTTCGAAATCGCTATATATTTAAAAACACGGTACTCTCAATAATTATCAAGCCAACGTTTAATAATAAATTCCATACTCAGAAAAATAAAATAAAAGCACCCACTACACCATCAATTAAAAAACTCCCCAAACCAAGAAACAATTTTCATCCGCACCAATCCACCACCACAGCATCATTTCCCTTACGAACCCTCAGCACGCATCTCCCCGCAACCTTACCTGTCTCATTTACGCTCTCGCGCGCACTCTTACACACATTTACAAGGGTGCGCACGCACGAGAGTGTGCCCCTGGCACGACACGGCATAAATCTTCGCGAAGTTTTACCTCGCGCGGCTACCTTCGCGCGTTAAGAGAAGAATAAAGGCCGCTTCTTCGTCGTCCCCCGGCGATGTCTCGCGCATATAGCATACGTACCTATACGCGCGGATTAATTGACCCTTGAAAAGCTGGCGGCCTACTTCTGCGCGCAATTAAAGCCTGACGTTTCACTCCAACGGCGGACGCGAGTATATCGGTGTGTGTTTTCACCGGAAATAGAAGTACGCGAAGTTTCGTTTACCCGAGTAATGTACTTTGTCGGCGGATAAATCATAGTATTTTAAAACTTCCTCCGTTTCAGAACGACCGTAATTTATGGACAATAGACAATAACTTCCGATACCTCCGCTACTACCGCAACTAATATACACACCAAACTCACGAGCGCGTGTAATAACGTAATTCACGATATTCGCCTTATAAAGCGGTATAACCTACCTCAACGAAGCGCGTATATACGAAAAGAAAAAGGAACAATAACAGCTCGCCTCGCGCGCGCATGATTTACAATCGGATTATTATTATTATTCGCGGTCCGCGCGAGCGCGTCAGACTCCGCACTTCGAAGGTCCGCCACTACATAAATTCCCTATTCTTTCAGCGAACAAAAGAAGGCCGCGCGCGAGGAACAATTACTCGCCTGTAGTACTTACACGCGGCAAAGACACGCGCGTAAATCTTGCCCGCGTGCTCTGCTATATATATTCCTCCTCACCGCCGAAAAAATGGAGCTACTCTGCGCGTTCCGTTACGCGCTGCCGGGGTAATTGCTAATTACAGGTGCGCTAATTGACCGGTAGAGGCGCGCTGTGCAGATGTACATACATATGCGATTCGATCGCGCGCGCGCGCGCGCGCCGATGATGATCGAGGCGCGAAAGCCGCGGGAGGTCCCGAGCGTATACGGATATGATTCACCGGGTTTTGCATACGCCGCGGGATGATTACCTGCGTGTGCGGCAGGAAATGAATTCGTAACAGTAAAGGTGGATTTTTTTTTTGGGTTGGTGATATGTGGGTTCGAAAGGGTTTCCGATGGTAGTTGGTTGATGAAGCTTTTGTTCTCCGCTGAAGTTTTCGATTATCGTATAGTACCTATGGGTGTGTTTTTTTTTAGTGTGGAGACGATTTTCTTTGACGTCTAGTTTGAAAGAAAATTCCGCTGTCGTAAGATCATCCTCGAAAAAAGGACGGCTATTAGCTTTATATACATACACGCTATCTTTTCTAATATTTGTGTTTAACTTCTTGTTAGAGCGTGTGTAATCTACGCAGCGCTTTGTGTCTTTTGTGTCTGTGGGTTTTTGAACATTGCTTCATAAATTGCGCTGTATCGGAACCGTATATAATTAGTAAAATAAACAAAAGAGTTGACGAACAAAAGACGATTTTTTTTTTCATCTATTGTTTACCGCCGCATAGCCGCGACTTTTCAAGATAGAAACAGTGGATTTATGGACTTGATAAGAAAACCTATCTTGAAGGTCAAAATCAACGTGTCTTTTAAGATATTGTCAGGTGTTCAATTTTTTTGCGATGAATTTCGATCGTAATTATCGGAGAAAATGTTTGAATATTCATCGATTCATGCTAATGGTCAATAATTAATCATGCAGGAATGTAGTTACCTCGGAGATTATGCTATTGATGGTGGACGCGAGAGGCGCACATTGAAAACTATGAAGACTTTAATGAAGGCTATAGAAGGAAATTGTTAGAATGATTACAGCGCCATTAGATTTAATTAATGTATCGTAAATGTCAACGCAGGGCTTTTCCGTGCAAATTATTTCGAAGATAAAATTGTTTTCATTGAATATGATGACTATAAGACGATGAATCTTTTCAAGTATAAAAGACAACATTTTTCAGGCTATTATTTTGGCATAGCAGTGAAGCATTGCAATTTGAATGAACAATGAATCAAACGTGCTATTTAATATAAGCACAAGTCATACTTATTAAAAAAATATTAGTACCCTGGTAGAAACGTTAACGACATGTTGGCTAAATGTTGCTTAATTTTGGAGTTAAGAACGTCACACTAACATTATTTCGTTTTTAAAGATAAATATTCAATTTTCGTTGATAAGAACATATCCTATTGTCAACATTTGAACATGTGATTATAATTTTCGATACTTTTAATAAGGTTTAAATATTGATTTTGGTCGAAAATGCTTTCATTTGATTAACACGTTAACGAACTAAAATGGTTAATGTTCTACCAGGGTAGGCACTTCATAATGTAGCACCTCAGGTAGATATTCCATCAGTAGATTTCACAAAAAAAAAAAACACGTATCTTTTGAACCTTGACAATTTTCAACGGCATTATGTGAAAATGTTATTTTCTTATCAAACATCCCGCCAATCGCAAAATAAAATATCAAACATTTTCAACCAGTTATTTATTATCGTTCATAAAGAACATTCAACCCTCCTCTAATTCAGTCTTCACCAAACCATCCCGCCAATCCGAAAATCTCAACGCGCACAAACCTACTCTCCTCGCCACAAAAAACCTTCCCTCAACCATACCGAATTCCCTCACACGCACGCACACCAAAACCTCTCCGCTCGACTTAGATATTATTCACCGCAGCGCTTGCTAATAACTCCGGCAAAAAACCTGCCGACATCGTAAATCTGTGATGCGTCCGCCGCCAGCTCGCGGCTTGCATCACACACACACACGTGTGCGTATATATATGCGCGTCCTCGCGAGTGAGCCCGGCGACCTTGAGCAGCTCGGCGGCCCTTCTTCTCTCTCCCTCCTCGTCTTATCCTTATAGTCGAAGGTATAGTATATATACCAGCATTGCACGGCTTGACTTTGCACTTTTGAGAGAGAGAGAGAGAGAGAGTATAGAGCGCGGGGGTTATCTATACGCCGGGCTGGGTGGTGATCCGGCCGTGATTTATACGAGTGGGTGGGGGAGCAGCCGCGTGATTTATACAAGCGCGGCGGAAAACTGTGGGTATATAATGGCGCTGGAATCATGCGTGCACGAGTGTATGGTTATCGTAATGCGGGAAAAATGTGACGCGAGGAGAGTGACAATTGGGGAAATCTCATAGTGTTTAAAAATCTTTAATCGTAGTTTCATTCACATTAAGGTTGTGACGTTTTATCCGAAGATCTTGATTTACTTTGATGGCGTTCTCTATATACCGTGGCATTCGTTTTCTGCAAGTGCACGTTGATTCGCGTTCGCTTTATCATTATTACGGCAGTAATCCTTGATTAATTCCACTCGTATAGAACAATGTCGCTTAATGGCCGCTCTTACTTTCGAACTCGCAGCGCGCCTTCTTCATCCGCTATATATACACCTACTACTTCTCCGTATCACTGTTCAGGGGAACCGGCGATTTACCTCGTCGTTAACGTAGCGACGCGCGCGTTACGATTCGTATAAGAATCTCCACAAAGCCCGACGACGCGGAATAATAAATGTGTAACATCGGAAAAAGTGCGACTATACTTTTACGAGAGAGAACGCGCGCGCGTGCGCATAATGGTATCGCAGTTAATATTCCACGCCGGGGCGAAATATATCGCCGCCATTATCATTATCTACAGATACTTCTCGCGCGCTGCGAGAAACTACATATAGTAGCAGCGTGCGCGCGCGGTGCCGCAAAAACCTGTATATAAGGCGAAATTACGCTATATAATTTCTGACAGTATACACCGCGCGGTTATAAAGTGCGCGCCGCACTTTTTACCACCCCGGCTAAACTAACCCGCCGCGGCACTGCGATCCGTTTCGTAAAAACGGCCCCCGCGTCGTTTAATTATTTACAATTATAAACGCGAATCGTTAAAACGCGCCGTTTATTCGAGATTCCCGCGTCTAGGCGTGTGCGCATGCGCGTTCCGTTCGAGGAATTTTCCTCGAGTTTATACTGTAGCCATAATAGCGTTTTGTTGAATTAATTTCGCCCCGGTGATTTTTGTAAGTATATAAGAAAGCGCCGTTTTTATGGACTCGCGGCAACGGCTCCGAATTAAGTCGTCGAGTAGTCTGTTTCCCGGCACGCGGTACACGACGGCGCGCTTTTTTTGCTCGGCTTTGCCGCGGCGACCGGTCATTTGTAATTTCGGTTACTGTATTATTACGCACGCGCGCATTAAGTTGATTAATACATTTTATGTACCCGCGCGAGACACACACACACACACAAAATATAAAGTCGGTAACAGTAATATATTTTTATGACGTCTTATTAACATTCCACGCGGTTGTCTTCGTTTTGTAATCATATATACGTTTCAATCGGCAAATATTTTCGAAATGTGTGTACTCAAGACCGTCGATATTGTACTATTTGAGAACAGATGGAATTTTTTTACTATATACTTACAATATCTATAATAAAAAAACCGCTGCCAATTCCTCAAAAATATCTCCAAAATTAATCGAGCAATCTTAATGAAATATTGTACATATATTTTTCATAACGTGAGCTAAAAAGATTTAAAAGAGCTACCTCTGTGCGAAATTTCATAAAGATTTATTGATTTTGACGGCAGTTATCGTGCGACCACGATAACGCAATTTTTTTCTTCAATAATTTTTTTCTCGTTATCCTATCGATATAACCTCTTGAAATTTTTACAGGAAGAGGTACTTTTTATGCTTAATAACTGGTAAAAAATTTCGTGTAAAAATATGAAATATTTTCTGAGATAAAAATTATAGAAGAAAATTACACATTTACCTTAATAACAACAAATGAAGCAAAATAGATATTCAAATGTTTCAAAAAAGAAAATGTAGCTAATTCAATACCCTGCCAAAGGCATTTCAAAAAATTGAAAAAAAATTGTATCATATAAAAATATACAAAAAAGTGAAATTTCAAAATCTTTTTTTGATCATAAAACAAAAGAAAATCAGTAAACATTTAAAAACTATTGTGGATTTAAAAGCGGCATCAAAATCGAAGAGAATACGCTTTGTCTCGTCGAAATCGATTGATGCGTTCTCGAGATATTTTCTGTACACAGACACACATACACACGCACACAGGTAGAAAATAACATTTTTTGCCTAGCGGGCCGAAAATGCCACTTTTGCTCCCGGCGCCCGATCGCGAAGGTTGTATTTTCGGCCTCGCCAGGCAAAAAAATCGTATACGCACCACGGGAGCAAATAAAGAATGCCTCAGATCGCATGTTTGTCACCCTCGCCTTCGGCTCGGGTGACAATTTACATGCGATCTGGGACATTCTTTACTTTTGCTCCCTAGGGGCGTAATATACTATTTTTCAAAGTCAAAAAATTTTTATGCCACTATTCTTAAAAAATGTTTTTAATACTTTTTTGCCCGAGAAAAATGTTTTTCACCGTTACAAAGCTTCCTCTTTGAGGAAGCAAACAACAACTTAATCACATACGACGTTTCCTTTTAATTCAAATGTTACAGATATCCAAACAATACTATCAGTAGACCGCATAATATTATTACCATATCTTAGAAAACTTATTGGAAAGCCATCTATATATCACGATAACGACGCCTTTCCAATAATATTCCTCTCCCTCTCGACTACAATTCATCCTTTACAGAACCTTGCGCGCCATTAATACCACGCGCTCGCTCCCCCGGATTTATTCCCTCGGATCTATAACTCATCCAAAACCAGACCCTTTTTCGAAAAAAAAGAAGAAGCCTCGTGTACGTACGACTTCGGTACCCCATACCAACTCTCCTTTTTTGAAAAAATTTCCCCTCTCACCTGCGGTAGTAACTGTAACGCGCCGCGAAAATTTACGAGTATTTGGGTCAGTGTGCTAAAGCCATCTCGCGCGCGCGCTTATCGCTTCTGGAAATTCGAGCGCGCGCGCGCGTGCGCTTATCGATCTCTCTTTTACGCGCGTATAGTATATACTACTGTATGATAAGGAGAATACCTACGCGCACGTGTATGTGTTTATATCTACTGCGCGGGACAAGGCGATTTTCATTGACATTCCTCGGGGAGTTAATTAGCCGCGGCTGGTGGGTGAGGAAGACTTTGACCCGCGATTGCGTGTGCGTAGGTTGAATGGAACACACGCAGGGTCGGAGCGTCGAGGAGCGAGCGCATAAATTTGAATAATTTTCACGAAGATGTTTTTCCTAATTGTACCCGCGCTCTCACCGCGCGTGCGTACTGCACACATACACGCTGACCGGCCTGAGCAAATAGTATCGGGGAATGCTAAGTGACTTCGTATACCTTATTCCTTTTTCTTACGAAGCGAATGAATGCGCTATTCAAATAGGATGTATCTGTGTGTAGGTGCGCGCTTGGTAGAGATACATTATGAAAATCCAAGTTTTACGAGTCATTAAAAATTCATTGTAGAGAAGGTCGCGAGTGCTGATGTTTGCCTTATTATTATTATAAAAATACCATATTTTTGTATTCATAAATTAATTTGATTTTCTATCTTTTTGTTACAAGTGAGTTCTAGAACCGAGTTTAAACAACAAATCATTCGCTGTTACGTGAGTTATGTATATGACCAAAACAATACGATAATTTACTTCAACCCAAAACCGAAACCATTCATTGCAAAACATTATCTCGTCTATCGAACGAAAATCTCGCCCTAACCACTCCTCTATGTGCAAAAAGCTCCTCCCCGTTCACAATAGTCACCGAGCCGCGCAACCGATTTGTTTTTACCCACATTCAAAAGCCTCCGTTGCACAATGGGCCATTTTCGTCGTCATTTTCCCGACGACGACGACGACTACGCGGACTTTCGCGAATTTATGACCATATAAACTTTCATAAGCGCGCGCACTCGCTCACACACAGCTTCTCTCTCTCTCTCTCTCTTGAAGATGGTAATCTCTCTCGTCCCCTCTCGCGGGATACTTCTCTCTACCTACCGCCGCGGCGAGTGCGATCGGCTTCGATAAACGAATCGTGCCCATTAATATTTACTCGCGCGAGCGAGAGAGAGAAAGAGAGAAAGAGCGCGAGGCACAAGCGCGGTAGCGCCGTGCGCCGGCGTTTTTACCTGAATTCCATTAGCCGCCCTCTACATATATATACGCTCGCCTGGAATTTCCGTGTTTACATTTGTAAGCAGAGAGGAGGGAGAAGAGGGGAAAGGAGGATTGATAAAACGATGAAAATTTATCGGGGGATTAGTTTTTCCGGTTTGATAGCGAGATGCGTGCACGTGGGTTGATACATTGTGTGGAGTGAATCATTGATGATTGGTAGGTGTGAGGAGGTTGAGAAAAATTTCGATTTTTTGTGGTAGGTTGTGAGTAACCTCGTGCCGGTTAGATTTTTCGAATCCTTCGTGCTCAATTCAGAGATAACATAAATATACCGTAGATAAACCCTTGTTTATTTGTGCTTGCCAAGAACGCGTTTTATTGCATTTCGAGAAAGAACCTTAAAAATTGATCTTTACCAACAACAATTACACGCAAACCTTTAAACAACCGAAAGAAAACGATATAGCAATAAAAACTACAGATAAACTTATAATAGCTCGTTTACATAAGTATATATGTGCGTACCCGCGTGTAACTTATTTCCTCCATTACTTTTTACGCAATAACCCCCGCAATTAAACACAACTCGAAAACCAATCGTCCAACCTCTTCCTCTTCCACTCTCTCACCCACCTACGCTCTTTCCCGTTCCCACCAAACAATCACCACGAACGCACACGTGCTTTTTCCTCGTCGCATATACTCTAAATCCCGAACCGTAATAATGCTGCGCGCGCTCGCCCACGCTTAACGATAACGTTCGCGCTCGCCGCGGGATTTTACGGGTGGCCCGTTAATGGCTTCGTCGTCGTCGGGGTGACCGACTTTCGCGACTAAAAGAGCGCTCGAATGTCGGTATTTATACGCGGGCGTTTTTGCGGATAGTGAGAGGATGGGTGGCCAGGTTATGGCCGAGGAGAGTTTTGGATTTCTCGACGGGGGGAGGGAGGAAAAGTGAGGAGGTTGGTATGTAAATTAGGGGGCGGTAAGAGGAAGAGATTTAGCTGGGGAGTTGGGTTATCAGGGGTAGGAGGGTGCAAAGTTTATGTTTTTAAGGGCCGATATATGGGGTGCTTGGGTTTTTAAAGATGAATCGTTGCCGAATGTTAGGAAAATTTAGGGTTTTCAAATTGTAAGGTAAAATTTACTTTGTCTAATTTTGTAAGGCCTTTATACTACTTACAATAACCGCGAAGCCTGTGAGGAAATAAATTTGCAATTTCTCGAAACGCACTTCGCAAAATAAAGCAGCAATATAACCAAGCCTCTTACTGCGTAAAAGTTTTCAAGAAGAAATCACCTACACCGAGAAGTATTTAAAACGCAAACCTCATTTGCTTAAAAACCGAGCCACTATTACACTTCCTCAACGCGAACATAACCATCACCCGCTGCTACTCAAAGCCAATAATCATACCCTCTCTAACTCCCTCTCTCCCCTCACAAATTTTACACTCTCCCAACTTCCATTCTCTAAACAAAAGTTCCTTAAAATCCACAATTAACCGCAAAAACACCGGTCCAGTCCACTCAACCTCTTTCGCCTCTAATCCACGCGCGTTTTCTCACTTCCGAGAGCTGGAAACCCGTCCACCTCGGGGCGTGGGACGACGACGGCGCGTGGGCGGCGTGTGCATGTGTGTATACCTCGCGCGCGCGCGACTTTCTCTCCGCGGAGTCGTATGTACGTGGGTTATATACACCGCACGCGTGTTCGAGAGACGTGTACGTCTCTGTTGTCGGCACGGAGAGGCCGCACGCGCGCAACCGGAGGGTCTTTAACCTTTCACCCAGGTGGAGAGCTAGGAATTCGCGGGAAGCTGTAGCGCGCGCTTTTCCGATTGACGCTGACGGTGGACGGGTTCGAAGGTTGGATAAGTTTGAAAGGGAGTGGGAAATGTTTTCTTGGGGGGTTTGGGAATCGTAATGGATGGGTGGAGGTTTGTTGTCTGACGGAAAAGTTGATAATGGTAATTATTAGATAAGAGATAAATGTATTCCGGGTGAGGTTGTAAAAAGCGTGTTTAAAGTCGAGCTGTACATTATAATTACTCAAGGTGTTGCGCGATCGCATGTAAAAAACACGTATAATCTTTATTTCCGTTTATGATAATGTGATTTCATAAAATATCTAGTAGATTCATGCCGCCAATGGAAATAAAGATTATTATCTAGAATAAGGTCGAGATCCATATAAAAGTTCTCTAGATCGATCGATCATAAATGTAACCTTATTTTTATCGACGAAACGAAATCCACAAATTATATATGTGTGTGTGTGCGCGTGCATGCGTGTGTGCGTGTGTGTGAGTGTGTGAGGAACAGCACTTGTATCTTATGTATATATATAGATACAGTAAAAGAGTTTCCCCATTGGCGTGATGATCGTGTAATGTGTCTGTGATCGCGATCTTCCGTGTGATTCGTCGCACTTCTGAAACGTGTGTGTAGTTCGTCATCTACATGCCTATGCACTCCGTAGTTTAAGAAGTGTAGTACACTTCTTAAACCACGGAGTACATAGGCACGTAGATGGCGAACTACAAACATGTTCCAAAAGTGTGCCAAATCACACGGAACATCGCGATCACAGACACACCACAGGAACATCATGCCAGTGGGAAAACTCCCTAACCCATGTACGGTACCTGTTCCCTGTTCCTTTTTTTTTATTTATAAAATTATATGAATAAACTAAGTTTAAATATCAAAATTGGATAGTTATTGCGTAGTTTCAAAGGAAAATTAGCACCTAGAGGGGTATAATTGTACAGGAACTGGATTTGTCAAAAAGAGAAAAGTATTATAAAAAATGCAAAAATGTTAAATTTTGTTTATAACGATATATATTAAAATAAATCAAATTGAATAATTGTATGGCGATTATGACACTTGGAATAGTTTTTTCGGGTAGAAAAATGGCTGAAAAATAGTTTAAAACTATAAAAAAAAAATCGATTATTTGGCCAAAAATCGGTACCTTGTTCCCTTACATTGAATCCACATAAAAGTGTATGTATAAGATCTGAAAATAAAAGTTTAAATTTGACCTTTGATTTTATGAAAATTTTAGTTTGCTACTATGTTATAATCTTTCAAGGCTTTTTTACTCAATGACTTCTTTTAGTATGCATTAAAATTAATTATCCCTTTCTTAGTTCACTGATATTTATCAGGTGATGCATTTAATGATTGAAAAAAGTTGAAAAATAAAAAATGTTGGGGATACACAATAATTTGTATTGCCAATCAAATACATACTAGTTTTCTACGCATTACTACTGTAACTTTAATCATTCGAAGCGAAAAAAGGAATTGTAGCCAGAGTCACTAAAATGAGGCTTAATTTCACTACGTACGCCTTATCGACTTTTCTTCATCTAGCACGTCATTTGAAAATTGTTGAACGCATTCATTAAGTTCCTGGTTGTTTTTTCAAAAGTTGAATTTTTTTTTTTTTGTAACAATAATAATTTGTTGTATTTAATTTTAAGACCATTAAAAGTGGTTTATCATGGTAATCTAATTAAATTACAAACAACCATTTTGATTTCATAATTAAATATTCAAGGACCAACAAAACTGTTCCAAGTATCCACCCTATAATTAGAATCCAAAAAACAAACATTATATTTGCAATACTGATCGGTTTAGTAGTTTCACCTGTTTTATCATTTTTCACGTAAAAACGTTTGCGTTTCTCACTTAACAAACGGTCAACACCTATCTGTGCTAAATCTAACAAGATCGAATGAAACTTAGCCGATAATGGCCAATCTGGTGCTGTTGAGAAAGTTAAATAGCTGATTACATCATTCTTCGAAATATGTATATAATCATCCTCTTCTATGTACAACCTTGTTCTAGAGCAGGATGACACGCAAGCAATATCATTGTTCGCGAGGAGTTGATTGGTACAGTTTGATAAATCTTTTACTCCGTCATAACGTTCACGAAGTTCCACATCAAATATCAGGTCCTTGTGTCTTAAAAGTCCAGAAATTGGTAGCCCTTTCTTTGACACGTCATCAAATGATTTTATGTCTGAACTGCGATCTGGTATAGTAGTGAGGGAACTTAAATTGCTGAGCATGTAAGAACTTGTTATGAATTGAAAGTATACTAATAGTATCAAACAAATTTTTTTCGGCCAGGAATTCAATGACTCATTATAACGTGATCCTACAAATATGCGCACACATTGTAAACCAGCAGAATAAGTTGTCTCTCCCAAACAATACTTTAAGAATATTGTTAATATTATGCCATTTAGGATAGTCAGAATCCAGATGTTTACAGAAAACACACGAAAGAATTTGCTTGAGTAGCTCACACTGTGTTTTAACGATGATATACAGAAACTATCGGTATCAAAAGGATAGGTCTGCATCTTCCAATAATCTCTCAAATACATTGTAGGTAATATGAAATCCGTGGTTTCTTCTTCTCGATCTTTTAAAAGTCCATGTGGTTTATAATCTTTGTCAACGAAACCGTTAAAGTCATAAAGTTTTATTGTAACAGAAGCGTTGATATGAGTGAGCACTATACGTGCAATATCGGCGTCTTTTCCAATTAAACTGTTGAAGTGATTTTTCGTTTTGTCAAAACTAATAAATTTTGAGTCAAAATAAACACTTGATTTCAAATTGTAACCAAACAGATTTCTTGTTTTATCGAAATTCATGGTATCGTATACTAAAGTATCTACTATGTTGTTAACCTGGTGTTTTAACAGTGCCCAAGAGCAATTTTGAAACAAATTAGCATTAGTCACATTCCAAAATTTAAAAGATAAACAGCTGTAAGGATTATAAGTGTATAACATTAGTTCACCGTTGAAACTATAACATAAGTAGATAACCGATATAGCATTAAATTTCCACATTATGTGTAAAAAAGAGTAAGCTTGTGGGCAACCAATTTCAGAATTTTCGTTCAGTATGAAAAAAAATGCTTCATGATTCCACCAAATAGAATCTTTGAATATCTTTAAAATTTGTGTTAAAGATGTCTGCAACCTTACAGTGATGAAAACATTATTCATAGGGGTATTTTTTTTACTGAGAACGGTTTCATTGATTTTATAAACTTTTTTAAACCTTTGGTGGTTTTGCAAAGTAGATTCTTTAGTTGATGCCTTTGAACTTATATCTATGAGTAATGAAGGGCCAACATTTTGATTAATAAATTGCAATTTCTCATCACTCCAATCACCAAAAACAACTGTGTACTGATATTTTTTACAAATGAAAATTTGAAAAATCAATTCCTGTAAAAAATTTTAATAAAATTTACATACAGTAATAGTTTTTTTTTTAAAAGAACTAATCTCGTTTCTGGATAAACGTGTTAATACAAAAGTAATTATTATAAATATTTTAAGATTGTATAAAACGGCTGAATTAACATAAAAACTAATTTTAGAAAAATTATCTTACCATAAGTCTTAGAACTTGCTTGTTTTCTTCAAATGTACTTTCATTCTTAAATAAAGCTGGAACAATATTTAGAAAAATAACTACTTTTAATAAGCAAAAATAGATCGTGTTTACCTTTATTTTCATTCTCTTTTTGTTGAAAACTAAAAATAGGTTTATCTATGTCACAGACCATCTCGCATACAACATATTCGTTACACTGCTTGGTATAAAATGTGAAATACTTCTTAAAAAAGGGGGTCAACAGTTATCAATATTCCATTAGTTGCTATGTTAAAAAAACAAGCAGCGGTCGTACTTAAAAATAAATTTTAATGGAAAAGTATTAATATTTATTGAACTTCACATCACCTTGAGCAGATACTATGTCAAATATCCAATTTTTTTAAACAAAAACTTTTTATTTAAAAGTAAAAATTGGCCTTGTCAATACTATTTAAAATGCGAAAGAACCTATTTTTTTTTTAAGTAAAAAAGTGAGATATTATGTATTGAGTATCCTCAAAAACTTTTGAGGTTACTCATACTTATCTGACAATTGTTCCTCCGGTGACGCTCCTTTTTGCCCTGATTTGTAGCAGCAGAACTGATTACTACTGTTATTTCTAACAAAACAACTATAGTTGTCTGAAGTTCCATTTCATCAGATCAAGCCCTTAAGTTTGAGGAAGCCACAGGCCAATGAATTGGCAGCGGTTTTAAAATGATTTTAGCCATTTAAAATTTAGCCATTGAATAAGTACTTATCTAATAAAAGTTATTTTCCCCGTTGATTGATACACGCATAGATAAATTCTTTTCATCACTTGACTCCTTGAGATATTCGAAATATATTATTAATAAAAAAATCTAACTCACGATGATAACATTTGTATAGAAAAAAATACTGACATGTATATGTAAGGTTAGGTCAAATCGGATGCTGAAAGAAAAAGACTGAAATTCTGAAAGGAAAACGCACATAAAAAAATTCAGTTGTCTATATCTTTTGAACGAGATAATCTTTTTAAATAAAATCTTTTGATTTGAGTAGAGTAATGAAATGGCTTTCGATTAAGAGTAATATTTTATATAGTTAAAACTATTGCAATACGTAAATAGGCGCATTGAATTTCTATCATCGCACGGTCAACCCTCAGGCTTCTTCTATACTTGCCTTTGGAGCGCTCCCGCGCTCCTTGATATCCGATATACACTACGCTAGTTTACCGGTTCACGCTCTTGTAAATCACACCGGCACTAACGGACCCGATCGAATAAAAATCCTGCGCGCCGGTATATAACGACGTAATTTATGCGACAGGTCTATTCGCCGAGGTGACAAACTGCCTGCCTGCCTGCTTTACGTGTCGATATTCGGTAGGCTCATTTTGGATATAGGCGAGAAAATTAAAACGATATACGCTGTGTAGTGTGTGTGTGTGTGTGTGTGCAGAGGGGCTCCCACGGGAGCCGGTTGATTTATACCTCGCAGCGCCACGTGTGAGTCTATCATCCGTTCGTAGGCTGTGAAAATGCAAATTTCAAAGGGCTGGTTAGGGTGTCTTGATAGTTGAGAGATATATTTCAATTTCGTATATGTATAATAGAAAAATTAATTTTTTCAGACGATTTATTGGTTTTGAGGGTGTTTTTATGTATTTTACCAGACAATTTTACTTCTGGCAATGGAATAATACAATACGATCCACCATGTAAAAACGCAGATATATACGTTTTATTATGATTTCATCAATAGGAACACGAAAACACCATTTACAGAATAATTGGGCCACCAGCCAACGGCGATATCACCTCCGATATTATATATTATTCTTACATCAAGATCCCGCCTAGCTTCAAACTCTTACTCTCCGACTGCTCCCTCTATTATACCCGTTCTAATCAAACACATATGCGCATACGCGAGCGCGCACACACACACGATATACGCGCTTAATGCCTACGCGAGATAAAGGCGGCCTTATCTCGCGCGGTTTTATTGCGCTTTATCGCGCGCCGCTGCTCCAAAGAAGAGCGATTAGAGGCGCCGGAAATTTCTCTCTCTCTCTCCCGGCGCAGCAGCCTACATTCGGATCGAATTGTCATTCGGATGCGCTTTCTCTCGTTGAGAAGAGAGAGGTTCACTAAAGCGAGAAGCGGCGGAGGAGCCTGAATGGGGCGAGTTTATGACCGGAGGATTGTGATTCGCGCGCTGGGGTAATCAATCATATGGATGTACACGAGAGTTGGATGTAGCAGCGAGATTTTCGCGGTGAATATTTATTTGGAGCGGTCGAGGGCTATGAATTTTTATTGATGTTTTTCGATGCCGTTGTGGTCGGTTAATATTTATGTGGTACTTGATATTGATTTGATTAGCGTTGATGGAAATGACCAATTTGTATGGTGAATTTTTTTAGCATTGCCATTTCGTTTTATAGAAAAAAAAGAAATTGAGAAATTCAACTAATGTTAGAAGTGAAAGACAGCTGAGACTATATTATCATTGAATAATGCCAAGAAATAGAGCAACGTTATAACGTCAAGTGCAGATAGCTCGAGTAATCAATAGTAATGCTCCAACGTCAAACATGCAGAACTTAACATACGCAGCGCTAATTATAGAGATATACCAACTAAATCCAAATGAATGTAATTAATTTTTCATAGTTAAGAAACGTTTCACTTTATATACAGCCCATTAATAAAAATAATTTTACACTATACAATACCAGTACATCCACCACCACCTACTCAAAATTATGCTCCCTTACCGATTCCTCATCCACCCGATCACGACGCTCTTACCTCGGGCCATCCGTATACCCATGCACAAACCGTTTAACCCCTTAGGCAGCAGCAGCAGCAGCAGCAGCACAACAGTCCCTTCTCCCTATGAATTATTCATTTTTCGCGGCAAACCCGATCGACTTCTCGCGCGTGCTCTCTCTTTCTCGCAGAAAAAGTTGATCGGCTCATCAATCAGCGGCGCTGCTGCGGCTGCTGCAATCCGCGGGCCCCACGGGAAGATCAATCATCGTTGAGGTCTAGAGGAGAGAGTGAGGTTTGATGATCGATGCGCAAAAGGCGGAGGCCTGTGTATACGCCGAGAGTCGCAAGTGAGATTTTTCTGCGACTCTGTGATGAGTGAGTGAGAGAGAGAGAAAGAGGAGGTGTTTGATGCGAAGTGATGCGTGCTTTGATGTGGATGACGGCCGTTTTTGTCGTTTTGAAGTTCGGTGATGATTGAAAAAGGGGCCGTGGCTTGTATATATAGTGCGGCGGTGATGGGCATGTGACAAGAGTAATTTTTTAAATGTCGTTTATGGGTGTATGCTTGTCTACTTTTATCTTTGAAGTTTTTTTTAAAGTTTATGTTTGCCTTTTAAATTGGGACTTTTTTATAGCTTAGAATAATCTGGCAGTTATTTTTATTTCTTCAATACGACAACGAATGATATTAAAAAAAAAAAAATAATAATGTGGCAGTTTTTTTTTTATTTCTTCATTATGACAACGAATGATATTGAAAAAAGTTTAGTAAAAAATTATTAATAGTTTTGTAAAAATTACCATGCTGTCTTGTAAAGCCGCACCACAGATTAAAAACTCAAAAAATTGCCGTACTTTAGTAAGTTTTATAATACACTATCAAATTTTCTTATATTTCTATAGCAAAATTTCTTGTAAAGTATGATAATCTTTTGGGTTTTTACGGTCTGTGGCGGCTTTGCGAGACAGTATGGTAATTTTTGCAAAACTATTAATAATATTTTACTAAACTTTTTTTCTCGAAAAAGATACCAATCAACGACAGTAGTCTAAAAATCACCTCCACACGTTGTATCAACTCACGAAAAATCTTTGTTCAACATTAATTCAACTAAACTGCATCCCGACCACCTTGAGCGCATTAATTACCGATTCAAGCAACGCTCTTCCTCGACACTCAATCAGCATCAACTCGTTCCATGCGTGCGCACGCACCACCCAGTTTCATTAACGGTTGATCGGCCCACTACCGTCACTTCTCCGTCTCTACTCACTCGCATTATAAATTCCAATAAACCTCGGGTAAACAATGCCGGCCGTGTCCGTCGCGTTTCCCGCGTACCCACACGTCGCGATTCGTTACGCAGGAATCCAGCTCTATCAATCGACTTATCATCATTTTTATGCACATATACGCGCGTTCGCTCGAATCTAGGTCCCCGCATCGATTTTTCTACGATTGTATATATAACAGCGAGTTGTTGTGGCTAGAATACGCGCGCGCGCGCAGCGGGAATGCGTAATTGTGCCGCGCTAGAAGCACGCGCGTGTGTGTATGTGTATGTACAGTAGCAACGATGATGATGATCTGGAATGCGGCCGCTATGTGTGTTGTCGTTGGTGGTGCAGCAGTCGTCGCGACGGCTTGTTTTTGTGTCGGAGAGATTAGGTCGTTTTGCTTTTTTTTCTCTCTCTATGGTGGGGTTGATATGGAGGTTTATTTTAGAAGCGCGGTTCTTGATTACGCTGTCGCGCAAGTTCACGAGCACGTGTGTATCGAGGAACTATTTATGGATTTCATTAACGGGCTCGAGTGCGTATATATCGCTGTTGGCGGCCCGTCAAATTTTCTAATTCAGCGCCTCTTCGCGCGGCATTAGCATCGTGTCATATCCAAACATATCGCCGTGGTTGTGATATGCGTCGTCTGAAAATAGAATTTGTTGTGATTGGAGTATTATACTTAATTATTATTCGCAAATTGTATGTTATTAGATGCTATGTCATTGGCTTTATTGTTAGGGTTAACACATAAGCATCACGCGAAAGATTTGTTATCGAATTTTTTTCAAAATGTAGGTTAAAATCAATATCCGTTTCTTATACTTCACAAACCCTCGCTCATTAATTTCCGTAATTCACACCAATACCACAATTAACTTATCACAATTCTACCTTCCCACAATCGCAATCCAGATATAACCCTACCCTCATCAACATTATTATCGGTCGTCTCCAATATCGGGCAAAAAGAATATCTCTGGGATTACACATCGCATGAGTATACGACCGGTCAGAGTCCAGCCCGATCGGACGTTTTTTATATTCGTCGCTCCGATCGATTCGAAAAATAAAATTGGGGGATAACACGTGATTGGCGTGTCGATTACGTGAAAAAAAGTTTTTCTCCGCCGACTGCGACCCACATTATATCGAGCTCCGCCACGACTGGTTATATACACGCGTGTGGTTTTTCAAGACCCAAAGTGTGGGAGCCGTCGCGAGCTGCACGCTTCTGGAATAATAATGACTTCGCAGATGTGGTAATGAAAGAAATGTAGGGTTTGTTTACATGGAATATCGGAGTTATGGTAATTTATTTTGTTTGTGAGAATAATAATCCATTAAACGGTAAGTTAATGATTTCTGCTGCTGCTGCTGCTGCTGGTTCACAAGTCATGTTCCCGTTTATGTATTTGTAGGAGTCAAACACCGAATAGTTAAACGTTTACGACACGGCAGATAAAGATTTTATAGTCTAGGGGAAAGTCCCGGTGTGCGGTACTGTCGTGTCTGCAGGCCTTTTAGCTAACTAAATTAATTATTCATACAAATATTAAAACCCGCATATAGTTTTGAAGAGAGCAAACAGCCACGCTGTTAAGAATACACCCAAAGGCGTATATATAGTTTTACTACGCTGTATAATACTCTGGTTTTAAAATTCGAGAAAACGCCGTTGATGTAATGCACATCGTCTTTGTTATAGTCTTACCAGGCCTGACTCATTCTACTTAATTCCCGTCTTCACGCCTTCCCACTTTGATTTATTCGTGCGGACGCGCCTCTCGCCTCCTAGTTGCAAAAAGGGCGATCACAAAAAAAATGTCTCCACTCGCCCAGCTCCACGCCAGGTTGTAACCTTGAAAATGCAATAATAATTCCCATTCCTAATATTCCCCATATAAATCCCACCAAAAAAGAAAAAAATTCCCCAACAACCGCGAGCATATTGTAAACACACGATCGTCGCTCCAAAACTCCATAAACTCCTACGTCTCCCCGCGCGCGTCCTACAGCGGCTATAGCTCTCTCTTATATTACATGCATCACACTCTTTCTCTCTATCTCCTCTCGCGCATACACGCAACCCTTCTCAGAGACACACACACACACACACACAGACACTCGTGCGGTCCTTAATCTCCGCGCTTGCTCCCCGTACGATAATCTCTATCTCCCTCCCTTCCTCTCGAAAGGAAGCAGCCTCTCGTCCGCCCCCACTTCTCGATCCCATTCGATCGCCGGGGATCGGAACCTGCATGCTGTACGTCCGGAAGAGAGTGCGCATATACACACTCGCACGGACGAGAGAAGCAGGAGAGAGAGAGCCTGGGTGTGCATGTGTATACGAAGGAGGAAGAGAGGAGGAGAGGACGAAGAGAGAGAGAGAGAGAGAGCAAAAATGTGTGTATATACAAGAGCGGACGGGGGAGGGAGGGAGGACGGGAACGGGCACAAAGCCGCCGTGTGTATACGCGAGGCGGCTGCAGTCGCGATACGTACGCGAGGCCGTATAGACACGAGCAAGCAAACGAGCGAGCGAGCGAGCGCGTGAGAAAGAACGCCGCTACCGCTGCCGTCGCGCGCGAATAGTCGTACACGCGTAGGTGTGTGTTGTTGTTGATGTGGTATAATAGTGGGGGAAACCGCGAGTGAGCGGTTTTTCGGCAGTGCAGATAATATATATTTAGTGGGGAGGCGCGCGCGCGCGTGTGGTGATAAGAAATCGGAGAACCGCCGGGACGCGCACGGGAGTGTGTGTGCTATAATACTATATACTATGTGCGTGGATTATGTCACCGCGCGGGTTCTGTGAAAGATATAATGCCACGCTGTGGTGGTTTGGGAATGAAGAGATATATAGCTGCTTGGCATGTTTTCGATGAGGTGTTCTGCGCGAGATGCATATAATCGCGCAAGCGCGGCCTTGAAATGTCCGGTTTATTTCTAATTTCAAGCGGGAGGAGATTAATGAATGGCGCGGTTCTTTGGAGCTTAGAAAAAGGGGCCGTTTGTCGTGTGCAGCGATTTACGAGCCCGATTGATATGTTTATCGGCGGATGTATACACACACACACACACACACACACACACACATACACATACGTGAGAAATAAAATATACGCATCGTATAAGATACGAGGAAATCATCGTGCGGTTGCGAGATATTTGTCAACGGCGAGGCGATCGGCGGCAAAAAGAAATGACGACGATCGCGATTTTATGAAGTGATTTACATGCGCGATCGTTCGTGTGTAGCGGCCGAGGCGAGGAATTCGAAATTGCGCCCCTCGAGTAAGAGAGAGAGAGGCGGAGGTTGGGAAAAAGGAGCAGATCGTCATTGACGGGGAGTATCGATTCGGATCGCCCTCGAGGAATTATAATGCGCCCGTCAGGTTTTGCGCTTAATTGATCCTGCGCCCGCGGGATCGGCAGCTTTTTTCTTGAGAAAACTGACGTCGAATAAAGGCGAATGCTACGTTCGATAAGAGACGGTCGTCGGGTGTGTTTATTATCGACTGAGAGGAGAGCGATAATAAGGAGATACGAACAATTATCTTTTTTGAACGATCTGCGCGTGGAGTGGCATAAACACTCGTGAATATATACATATATACATGCGTAGTTGGGGAAATTTGATATTTATAGAAACGCGCGGCCTTGGATTATCGCAATTCGCGACGACTTTTCCTCATTTTCGTGACGGTTTTGTCGTGTATCGACGGGCTATTATTAAGTAGAATTAAAATATTTCATAGTCAAGACGCGTGCCAAAAGTTGCTTGTAGATATATAGTTTTCGATGCTGTATAGATATCAAATCTTTGTAGATATCAAAATAGTAAATAAAACTACGTCACAGATTTCTACCGTAGCATAACCTAGAAAAAAAAGCTATATAGATAAACAGTTTTTTCCTATATTTAACACGCGCACATAACCTTCGTATCAATAAAACTATAAATCCATAAAGATAATGTAGATAAAAAATCCTACACACTCCAATATTAATGATAAAACACGCCTGACAAGGAACAAATACGTGCGCTACTAAAAAAACTGCGCAAAAACCGATTAATAAATTCATCCTAGCAATCCATTTTTCATCCCAAACCCTCCGAAAATCATCAATCCGAACCCACACACACGTATCCCTTACAAAACTTCCTTCTCCATCTCTTTCTCTTCTCTCTCTCGCTCCAACGTTTATCTTAATAAACCGTACGGCGAAGCTCCGCCTCGCGCGGGAACACGTGTACACATACTATATAGCCGCCACATGCGAAAAGTCACGCGCAGCAGCGATCCACACAGACGCGCGTGTATTATATACGAAGGCCGATTACGTAAGCGCGCGGGCTCGCGAGCAGTTATTCATAGAACTGATAGCGCCGCTGAGTTTCTCTCTCTCTCTCTCTCTCCCTATCTCTCTCTCCCTCTCTCCAGCGCCGACGCGCGAAATTCGAACATCGATGACGATGATGATGAGAGGAACAGGTTGCGGCGCTGGTGTATAGCGTATATGTGCGGGTTAATTTAAGGGCCGCCTGGAATGAGGAACCGGAGATGTGTCGCGGGACCCGTCGAGCGTTTATTACGCGGTAGTTATGTAAAGTGCTGCAGATGCTCGTTGCGCCGTTGTTGTTGTTGTTGTAGTTGTTGTTTTGCGGCGGGTGTGTTTGGCGGTTTTACTGTTGCGGTGCGTTTCGAAACGTCGTAGAAAATAGGCTACCAGTATTTTTTTTTTTTTTTCCTGAAGGACTGGAAGAAGGACTGGAGATCAATACTTGTGCTTATAATTATTCCATACTTTATACCCTTGACTACACCAAATAATATGTGCTTGATAAAGGTAATAATTGTATTACCGAAACGTTGCACAGAATGAATTAAATTATCTTGTGTACTCATTATTTCATCGATTCCCTTAAGAAATACAATGAACATGGGTGATAAAGTCAACTACAATACGAGAATTATTGTTTATAATTTTTGTTTTTATTTATTCTCTGTAATATAAGGTACTATAATTACCTTACTTCGTTCCACAGAAAGGAATTATTAAAAAGTCCACGTCTATATATATGCCACTTGAGCTTTTCAAACTCCGCACAATTCATGTCAATAGCGAAAAAGTTCCCGGTTAAAATTAATAACTCCGGCGCACTACCAAAATAGGTTCTGTTTGAGTTACGAAAAAAACTTCAGAATATAGAGGAGGGAGAAGAATAAAAAAAAAGAAGGAACACAAGCCAATTACCCCGCGACAAAAGGCGAATAGAGAAAAGGTCAGCGGGACAAAAGATTTTTCTGCGTTTCTTAATTGTCGTCTCTCTCTCTCTTCATCTCTCACGACGGCGCCATACAGACGTAACATCCAGGACGGGAAAAGCGCGAAATGGAAAAAAAAAAGACGAGACAGACACCGTTAGCCCAGGCGCGGAGGGGAGAAAAAGTCTCGGATAAGGATCGGCGAATTAGCGTGATTTATCCGCGCGCATAAATCAGCCGCGGCGCGACTGTGTGTCCGTATTATCGCGTTAGGTCGTGAGTGTAAAGGCCGCGCGTGTGCGCAACAAAACGATTAAATTATTGTAATGATTAATAAGGAATCGAAGATACGATCGGGTAATCAGTGTTACTTCATCGGCGCGCGCGCGGCCCGGTACACACGCCGTTGATTTACATGACGATAGCGCTGCGCTCCGAATCCTTAATTGAACTTCTTATGCGCGACTTTCTCTTATGCTTCGAGCTGAAGAATATGGCTTCGAGAGCGTAGATTGAGATATTAGACGTAATGTGGTTAGGACTTTTATTATTTCAAAACAATTATCGATAAATAATCTTTGATGAGATACGATAGAAGTAATCTATTCCCCGGTATTTAAAAGTTCTATTGTAAGTAGATATTGTGAATTTTAAAGAATGTATTCTTTTTAGGAACACAGAAAAGATATCCCAAACAATAATTGACCAATTGTTCGTATATATACCTCGCTGACAATCGAATCGGGCGGCCAAATTCAATATTACGCATACAAAGAACGCGAGGCAAATGGAAAAATGACGAATACACGCGAGGAAAAAATATACACACACACAGCGAAGGTTTATCGGAGGGTATCGAGACAAAGGCCCTCGCGCCGGATAAACAAAGCGCGCAAAAAGAACCGAACGCAGATGAAAAAAGAAACACACAAAAAACAAGCCGAGTTCAATTCATATGCGGCGTGATATCCCTTTTCCCTCTCGTATTATATATACGCGCCTTGTCCTCGATGATTCCCGCGATCGAGCGTTGCTCTATTTGGCGCTCGCGCGCGTACACCAGGCGAAACAATGGGGGTATGTTACAGAATATACTTTTTCGGAGCAAATTATCGTCTTCGACGTGTGTGTACGCGCAATACGCATCGAAAATCCGTGACACGCGCGGTATTTACATACATTGACGTTCGATAATGTAACGTATATAAACGAGAGAGGGAGAGAGATGCATCCGGCCGATAACAGCGGAGTGGTTTGGCCTAAAAAAGCCAATCGGTTTCGATATATGGGTCACACACACGCGCCAGTCTCGAGCTTTCCTGTGACTGACGCAAGTTATGTGACGGCTCGTCAATCGGTTAATATATTCACTGAATGGGCTTATTTATTTTTGTTGAAGTGAGGGAATTCGGGCTTCCGGGTATAGACAATGGCGAATTCAAGTACTCTAATGCCGTATTTAGCGCTATATCAGCGCGGTAAATAGAAGTGGCAGGTTGAATTGTCGGTTTTCATGCTTTGATGCATTACGATTTTCTACACTCCAAAGCGAGTGCGGTGGTAGATTTCAATCTTTTCCGAGGCAACGAAATTTCTTCCTAATTAATTTGATTTATTAGCTGTAGCTTGGAGTTTCAAAAAGTGTACCGATGCGGGAAAGGATATATAGACCGTGTATTAGAGCTCAAATGGGCTATTATAAATCAATAAAATGGTCTCTAAATGCCCCATTCAATCTTGCTTCTATATACTAATTTCTGTGAATGCGAGCCGATTTCCGTAGACGCCGCGCGCTCAGAAAATTAGCCCATACTTTTGGCCCATAAATCCCACGTTATTGCGTCTGATTTATATCCGCAAAGCTATACGCTTAGCCTGTCAGTCGGAATCGTCGAAATTGCGGTTATAGCGCGGTTAACTTTCCCCTTTGAGATCGTTTTCAAGGTATTTCATCGAACTGGAAAATCAAATTTATTGGTGTGGTATTATTTTAAAGGTATAGCTTGCGTCAGCGCTGATATAAATTTTGTATCGAGATCTTTGTGATATGGCTTTTTGAATTATATATGCGCGACTGACAAGGTGTTGAGCTATATTTAACCATTGCTAGGATTTTTTAAAATATTTCATTCCTGTACTTGAAATTCTAAGAAACATTGTTTCCTAATGTTGACTTCGTTTTTATCATACTTTCAACATCAGTGTAGTAATGTTTTAATAACAATAAAATTTTGAAATACGTTTCAAATAATTCGACGATAATTTTTTCTAATTTATTACGATATAGCGGAATTCTATTTTCAATTTACGCTTGTAATATAAAAATACGTACTGTACGAAGAGAATTAATACCCACACCTTAAACTACAAAATTTATTCAGTATCGAAAGCTACCTCCGCGCAAACAATTCCCCGCAAAATATCAGAAAACCACGCGATAATACTCCTCTGTTTCGACCACTTTGCATAATTTTGCACAACCGCGCGATGCAAAAAAACAACGCGAGAACCTGCAGCGCGCGGCACAATTCAAATTTCCAGAAATTCCGCACGCGTCAGGTTAAAAGGTTAAGTCGACGATACAGCCGCGTCACTCCTCTTTTTTTCTTTTCGTCGTCGCATAGCCTCAAGGCCGCCTCTTGCGCACGTGTTCATCCGAACCGCGTCCAATTAATAATTTCCTCAAAACTCCCATAAATTCCGTCCCTTATTTTCCATATTTTTTGTCCACGTAAAAGACACGTGTGTGCGAGTATATAAATTACGCGCGTGTCCACCGGCGCGTAGATAAGACTAATTGAGTTAATCTTCTCGGGCGCGCGAGCGGCGAGTGTATGGTTTAGTACATCGAAGACGCGGAAACCGGGAGAATCCGTCGTTTTTTTTTTCTTCCACTCTCGCTCCACTCGCCGCCTCGTGCCGGAAGTTTTCGCGCGGATGATTTATAGAAAGCGATGCGGCGTGAGAGAGAAGGAGGAAGAGAGAGAGGAAAAGACTGTAAATATCGGCGCTTATTATGTAAATATCGGCGCGTAAATATTTAAGCGTAATAAAGCGAGTGTGTTTTTCGAGCCGGGAAATTCGAGACACTTGACCTTTCAATTTTATCGGCGAAACGCTCGTGAAAACGGCGCGATGTAAGCGTTAGCCTTGGAATGTTGTATTTTAATGTCGAAGACAGTTAGTATTGAATGTTTTTTGTGATAAAGTTACGAGCCGGAGTTTTTAAGTCACGTTTAGTTTGTAAAATAAGTCGACGCGGTAAGATATTTTAAGAAATTTAAAGTTACTTTTATCCTGCAATTATATATAGTTTGGAATTCAAATTCCGTAAACGGTGTTCCTGTATCTTATTTTATATACGTAAAAATTAATTTACGCTCTTCAAATATGTAACAGTACTTTTATCGAATGTCGTTTTTAAAACATCCGTGAAATGAAAGACGAAAATTTCTCATTGATTCGTCACTGTAATTCCTGCAATTTGTTAGTGTTGTAAAACATCTTGTAGGCATTAACACATGAGAAATTACGTAGTTTAACCTCTTAATAAATCGTATCCACAACTTTTACGTGTAACAACAAGAAAAATCGAAACAAATAATTGACGTCGTATTTCTACAAGTGTCCACCATATACACTTCGTGACCAATCATTTAACATTATCATTACAATATTTATTAGCTATTTTCACGTACGAAACAGGTTTATCAAGCCGAACCGTCTCCTCGTAACACACTTGTCAGAATTTCTCAAAAATAAAAAAAATCCCGGCCGTAAATCACTTCATAAAACAAACAAGCGCACCCGTATACCCGACCGCAAAATTGATTCGCCAGCATCATTATAATATGCCAAGCAGCTTTAAAAAAAAACGGCTCTCAAAATTCCAGCCCGAAACAAGTGCGCGCGCACCATATCGTCACCTCTCACCCTCCCCAACGACGACGACACGCGTGTGAACCACACATATATATACACACAACGAGATGCAAGAGAGTGAATCTCCTCTTCGACATTAGCGAGTGTGCATTCGCACACATACCCACGACCTTCGCTCCGCCGGCCGGCGTCGTCATCGACTATTTATACGCCGCATACGAAGGAAGACGCGGCGCGCGCACGAAACTCGTTCCTCTCTCTCTCTCTCTCTCTCTCTCTCTCTGGAGAAACAAAAGGGAGAGTGACACCGTAGGGTTCGTGCACCGCTTTTAGCATGAGGCCGGCGGGATGAGGACGAAGATCCCGAAGAAGGAACTGGACGACCTTTTTGACGACGAGGTATATATGCGAGAGAGCGAGCGCGTTTGATGTCTGAGGCGGATGTGAGATTTGCCCGAGGGTGGATATGAAGTGGGTGTATAAGTAAGTGTATATGTGTGTGGAGGAAGGGGTTCACCGAGAAAGAGAGATCGATGAGTCGCGGTAGTTAGACTGGGTTTTGAACTTGGCCTTGAAGGGCTTTTGCACGGGAATAAAGAGGTTTTGCGATGATGATAAGGGATCTCTCTGTGCGCGGCGAACGAAATATGCGTGTGCGTATACGTTGTGATTATACTTTTTTTTTAAGATTTTTAGGTGTATGTTGGTTGCTGATGTTGCGTCGATAGTGTAAGTACTTTGTGCGAAATGTGTTGGTCTTTTAGAGCTGAGGATGGTGCAAGTATTATACGATAAACTGGAGTATGTCACTGAATGTGTGTTGAATTATTTGCTAATGGGGAAAATTTAAGTATTAAACTTTACGTAGGTGGGCTGTGTAATAAAAAGTTATTATAGTCATAAAATATGTATTATGTTTACGTATACGTGATCACGTATTGTTTAGCAACCTTATTAATATGAATTTTAGCCCCAGATATGTATCGAGAACATTGTTAACTAAAGGTTAGCGACAATGTAACAATAGCTATGTTGTGTGAATTATTTTTATTTTTCTGTATACAAAATGTCCAGTTAATTAAATAATCGCTGTCGTAAAATTTTTTTTTTCTCAGAGGAAGTAATCGCATGGACAATATAATGGAAATGGAAAATTATACATTTTAATTAACAGTCATGAACCTTAGAATAAATTATTAAACATTTACGACTAATTTTTCGCAATTTTTCTAATATTTTATGTCTTCATCTAGTCCAGCCAGAGCGTGAATTTTTTAATGGTTCATTATATTGAAAAATGAGCCGCTTTAACACATTAATAGATGCATAATTATGCATTTTAAGGGCGATTTTCCCTCATTTTAATAATCGACGGTATACATATTCTGAAATATTCATACAGGTCATTAACTCACTTTATAGTCGGCTCATAAAACATTGACGGGCTATCTAATAATCGATCTAGCTCAATTTTTTATACGGTAGCGCCTAGAGTGTTAATACTTTCTAATTATTTGAATTTGGAAAATTGTGCATATAAATTGTAATATTTGATTCCTTAATTATTATAAATGACCGGAAATTATTGGGATTATTTTTGCGAAAAGACGCCCATAAAAATTTAATTTATATAATGATCATTAAACTCGATTTCTCAAGTATATACTCGGCTCTAAAACTCATTCCAAATTTCAGTATTTACTATATCCTAAAAGTTTCCATAAAAGAGCATATTTAAAATATCCACGATTACATAAACCATTTTCCATACTCTCAACAGCATTCCAAAATCACTAACCAATGCACAACTTTTCTACCCACTGTTCCCATTCCACCACCCCCTCAAAAATCCTCAACAACCTTTTCAAAAAAGTAGCCGTCGCCCACATTGCGCAAAGATCGTCGATTCCCACAAACGCGCATAGTCGTGCGAAAGGAAATTGATGTCTCGCTCATCGATGATCGGGATCGCGTGGGTCGTATGTATATGTATACCGTTTTAATTTTCTCGTGTGCCGTCGCTGAATGGGATTTTTAATGCTCGTAAAGATAAGTCGCCGGGGAGCTGGAGACACGCGCGCGTGTATGTGCGTGTATGCTCGCTATTGTCGCGGAAAAAAAATTGTTTTACGTAAGAAGAGAACGGCTGATTGGCGGTTGATAATGTTGCTGTCTAATGTGGCTGGGAGAATGTTATCGTTACATAGCGAAAATGATTTGTAAAGGTGGCTGCAATTCTTTTTTTTAGCATAACGAAGAAGAAGACGGTTAGGGAATAGAGTAAAATTTTAAAAACGCTTATATATCCATGTTTTTTCTCGGTAGTCTCAAGTTCTCGAAATATGAAAAGAAATAACAAAAAAAATGTTTACCTCTGTTTCTTTTCCCCATTTCGGCAGCAGCCGTAAAAAGTCATGACATCACATAACATCATGATTACCGCTACATCCTACAAGATATTATTTGTTTGTATACGTGAGCTACCTATAGATTAAAGAAACTTTTTATTATACACGCAAGGATGGCCCAATCGGCGATCAGTATTACACGAGCGTCTATTACCACTGATTTACACGCACAGATATACACATACAATACACGCTACTCGCTCTGCTGCAGGAATAGCCGTGACTCTTTACTCGCATAGATAACTTTTATTGCATGCGCTGCAGCAGTGGAACTTTTGCATGACAAATGCGCGCATGCGCGTATACGTGTAGGAAGTAGTTTGTTTATCGCGGCCGTTAAAAATTGCATTAACATTATATACGCGAGCAGGTAGGCAGAGTTGCCGTTGCTAATCCATTAGTTCGCAAATTAGCTCGTGTTTCTTCTACAGCGACATGCGCGTGGAATAAAACTATTTGCACGCATGCGTGTGTTGTATAATTTTTAACTTCATTTGCACTCGCGCGTGTATGTGAGAGTTTTGAAGAATGGCGGTTTCAAGGTCTGCTCTAGTGACACGGTTCCGCCTGCGCGTTTTCCTTTTGTTTTTACCGGCGTTTTGCGCGCACGCGAAGCTCTGCATAATGATAATCATAAAGCGCGGGGAGAGCTGCTGCTGTGTGTATGTGTGTGTTATATGTTTAGAGGGAAATTTCAGTCGTTTGTTTAAATTAAAAAATGGAAAATTATGTATTTCGTGAAATTACCGTATGCGAATAATGCATCTACGCGGAAATTCATTTTTTAAAGAGCTTCTGAAAAAACAGATAAACTCTGGAAGCATAAGAATTTGTTTTTTTATTGTTCATTGCGTGATGCGTTGACAAGCTCGAAATGAAGTTTCGCGCTATACGACGTGTGTCACACTAAAATTATTTACGTCCAACTATATATCTCCATCAATTTTTTATTATGATTTGCAATTAGAATTGTCAAAAAACTAAACGCTTTTTCTCCTTTTATAGTATTTTTTTTGTGCATATATTTAATCTACGACACTGAAATATTATAAGTAACGTAATTCGAAAACACTTTGTACGAGCCCAATACAAATTATAAGAACTTAACTTAACCGCTTCACAATTAAATTAACCACTTTGCACATTCTCTCTCTCTCTCTCTCTCCCATTTTCCCACGACATCATTCAAAACCTTCCCGCAGACAACTTTACGACGCAGCACACCGAGACATCCCAAACGTCCTCCCCCTCCATTACCAAACCCGCGACATAAACAAAGCCTCTCTCCCTCACTCTCCCACACGCACGCGCACATCATCCCGAAACCTCTTCCGCGTCTCCGACAAATCGCAGTCAAATTACGACGACCCGCATGCAGTCCCGCTACCGCACGATCCTAAAAGACTCTCCTCTCTCTCTTCCACATACCTATATATACATACACGTATGCACGGGCAGGCAGCACTCGCCACTTACTCCTACGAGCGCTAATTGTTATTACGGCGGCGGCAATGCAGTGGCTCTCTCGTTGCGTAAGCGCAATTACCCGAAGATTGCACGCTCGCACGCGAGGCGGCGGTTCTCGCTCGCTCGGTCTAACCCTTTTTCTCTCAGCCGGCCTTTAATGAAACGCTGATGCGAGGTAATGACGTCGCCTAATATTTACCCTTTATGCAAATTGCGTCGAATGAATGGTGGCCGCCGGCATGGGAAAACGGTGTCTCCTGGGATATCTTTTTGCGCGAGTCGTGCGAGTGTGATTTTTCGGTGGAGGAGAGGTGTGTGTAGTGAGTGGCAGTGGATATATAGCGTTATAAAGATTGACGTGATGTTGAGGGGGCTAGGATTCTGTGATAATGGTTTTATGTAACGTGTAATAAAGTTTATACAAAGAGCGAGATTTAAATCTAATTTATTAAATAATTTATTTACAGTGTGAAGCGAAGCCATTATATTTTTTGTATAATATTTAAATAATGAATACTTCCCGCCTTTCGTGATTACTAATTGAATATTAAATTATTACATTTCTGGTAGAAAATTATCCATATTTTATAGCTAACGTGTTAATCAAATGGAAGCATTTTCGACCAAAATCAATATTTAAACCTTATTAAAAGTATCGAAAATTATAATCACACGTTCAAATATTGACAATAGAATATGTTCTTATGAACGAAAATTGAATATTTATTTATTTTTAAAAACGAAATAATGTTAAGTGTGACGTTTTTAACTGCAAAATTAATTAACAATTAGCTAATATGTCGTTAACGTTTCTACCAGGGTACTTAAAATACATATTTTATGAAGTGTAAATGCCATAATTTATTTCGGATTGGTTCATAATTATGTATAATACAAGGAATGTTCGTTTTAGCCATAAAGTTGAGTGAAAAATAGCTAACATTTCTACCAGGGTTGATTATTAAATTATTACATTAAATATACTATTATACTCGAATATATTTGTGTGTCAAATCCTATAAACATATAACTAACGAAAAGCAAGTGATTTAACGATAAAGTACAACCCGAATGAAATGAACGAATTTCTTGATCTCAAATGCAATTTCACCTTGTTCCAGGGCGCGAGGTTTCGTGACACTTCGCAGCAAATCCACAAACAATGGCACGCCGACCCGGCGCGTGCCTTCCCTACGGTCGGCAACGTCACCACCACTGCCAACAGTGGCAGCGGCGGCGGCGGTGTACACGCTGCTGCCAACAACAAGAACGGAGTACCGGCGTCGATGACAGGTGACGCCGCGTCCTCCACGCCCAACTCGACGCCCAGCCCGAGTCCCAGCCCGACCAACAGTCAAACTGTCACGGTGAGTGCTTTTCAAAGTTTTCGCTGCGCTTGGGTGTGAGATTGTGCCCGGAATTAGGGTTGAGGTGGGGGCCGAACTTTGGTTGCGCTGGGAAGAATGTTTCTTTGTTAAAAGGAAAGATTAAGTTGAGCTTTTAATTGTAACAGTTGTAACAATGCTGTCAGATAAAATCGGAAAGAAAATGGCTTGCATTTAAATTAGAATATAAAGGACGCTATAACTGTACGACTTTTATGTGTCATTCAATGATGATGCGCCTATTCCAACGCCTTTTTGAAATGACCAATCAAAATCAATATAAATTAATATTAATGAATTTCGAGAGAGAGTGACTGGTAATTCATGCGTTTCGTAATAGCATCTCCGCAAAGTGGAGTAGTCGTAGTAGTAATTGATACACTTTATTAAAACGAGTTATATTTCAAAACACGATGCCTACGCCGTTATTATTATTATTACACTCCGCGTAACAAACACGCTGATTGACGGCTACAAAGAGAAGCTATTCCGCGCTCAATTTATCGCGCGGCAGTCGAGCTGATTATACCACTTCTTACGCCTCTATTTGAAAACATAATTAAAATCGAAATGTAAGTCCCATATATGCAAACGCGCACCCACACGACACATGCACGCACTCGTTATAAACTCGAATTGCGCTCGTATCTTCGGCAAATAACAGTAACACCGCGGCGCGTGCCATTAGATATCTATAAATACACCGCTCCCGCGCGCACCAGACCGGAATGAATTGAGCATGAACGCGGTGGAAAATTAGATCAGCCGCGAATTAGAATAAATTTCCAATCTAATTTCATCCGCCTTCCTCTCTAACACCTTCCGCAATGAAATTGCACTCTCTCCCCCCGTTCCTGCGCGAGTAACCTTCCAGTCATCCTCCGAAATTAATAACCCCTCCTTACGCACGCACTTCTCTTACATCCCCGCGCGCTCGCGTAAACCTTTATTATATCGCACCCCTCCCGTCGAACCATTAAACACCCGCGCACCGCCAATAACTCCGATAAAGACGCCGTACAAATTCAAGCCGGTATTTTCAATTTAACGGGAGTTTAAAGTTACCGGGTACGTATGTGGTACCTCTGTTTTCCCGCCGTTTCTGGCAAAAAGAAAGAGAGGGAGAAATTGGAACGGGGGATTGGAGCGTCCGCCGTATAAAGTCCGCGCGAGGGCGGCTCTCTGGCGCAGTGCATACACACAGATACACAGTGTACACACGTACACGTGCACACCCCCTTCAAGGCCTTGGCGCGCGCGAGAAGAGGGTATGTGGGTCAGGGGTTCGCTGCTCTCGCGAGCGCGTGGGTGCTCCTGACTGGTGTATATAGGCGAGCTTTAAGGTGGATGGACTACTGTAGGGGCTGTGATGCCGTAATTTTAGTTGTGACGATAACAAACAAATTTAATTGGTAACTGAGCTCAAAGTATAGTGCCGATACAAAGCACTGGTAATAATCATTTTTATAAAATTGCACGTTAATTGTGTTAATTTGTTAAAAAAAGAAAAGATCAAAGGGTAGTTTCTATTGCCCATAGTCACACTTTACACATAATCATCCAATTTTTATACAATTAAACCTACCCTCCCCCACCCCAAAAATCCTAACAAACGATCAACCCCGAACCCCCGCCATTCGCCACCGACTTATCTCCCGAAAACTCACTTCTGCACCGGACCCCCTCGCTCCGCAATCTAACACGGTCTATATCTGCACTATATAACTCTCGGAAACGGGTTAAAGCGAGCGTAGCTAACGATAGCCGCGGCAAGCTCGCGTCAGCAGAAGCATTTCTGCATAGATTTGAATTGGATGAGCCGGCAGCCGGCATATTTTTCACCCCCGCGCGCGCGCGCGCGCTTTCTCGCATTTCGATGAATCGGCGCGCGATGGTCGATTTTTGCACGGTTCGCGTAAAACCGGGTCCTCGCGCTCTTCTTTTTAGGCGGAGGGCGGGGAGGAGATGCATGTACGTAATTGGAGCTTAGCGTGATCTGCACTTTTTGAGGAAGGAATTTTATAAGGTATTTTACGGATGAGGTCGGCGCGCGAGTGTAATGTAATGGAAGCGCGAGGAAATGTAGCTTTTAGAGCTCTTTGATATATTGAGAACGTTATATTTGTAAAAGAAATGTATAGTAGAAAAATGTGTTTAAATAATAAAACATTATATTAAACATTCAAAGTACGTAGTCGCTGCACCCTTATTCAGGAAAAATTCAAAATCTCATTGAAAATTCATAGCCGGGGCATTCCCACGACTACGTTTCTCGCAGCGTATATAAACTTTTTCACGCGCGTTTATGGAATACAACACGGACGTGCAGTCGATCGAATCGGTTCCCAATGACGGCCCGTGCCCAAGTTATTTACCCGCGCGTCGTCGTCGTCGTCTCTGATGCGTTTCTCTCTCTCTCTTTCACGGGGAGCAGATTGAACGGGGCATCAATCATCGGCGATTCGGATTGGGCGACAGCGGGATTAATTTCCACTTGACGACGGATTTGAATGCTCGAGTGAAAAGCTTTGTGTACACGGAATGGAGTAATTTAATGATCGTCGTTACTAAACACTATATTTGTACGTATTCACAATTAAATACAATAGACACTGATACACGCGCGTATCAAACTATAATCCCCATCAAATTGAACCTCAACACTTCCATACAAAAACTCCCCCCACGATAGCGGCAGGGCAGACTCAACAAGTCATCTTTCCTCATCCTCGGCTCCAAAAAAGCCTCTCATCAATCCGATCACGCCACAAAAGAGAAACCCCCCTTCTCCTCCTCTGCAACCACGCCTCGCTCCCTCTCTCTCTCTCTAACTGGGCGCATGTGCGCTGCACACACACACACACACACACACACACAGGCTTGTAGAAATAGAAGCGGCCGCGCGCTCGCTCGCGGAAGAAGGGCTCGCGGCACACATAATGCGCGCCTTGTCTCTCTCGTTCACTCGAGCGAACGAGTCGTCGCGTGTCGTTCCCACGCGCCCGCCGCTATCCTCTTCGCGGGTGATCGAAAATTATTCGCCGTTTTTTTCGCAGCTGGGAGAGGAGGACACGCTGCTGTTGTCGTCGTCGTGAAGCGGCCGCGGCGAGGTATTACACGCGAATGAGAGAGTTGAGGGGTTACGAGAGAGGTTGAGAGATGGGTTGTGTATAGCGAAAATGTTCGCCGAGGTAAAAATCGAGGATGCAGAGTCGTGGTGGTATGGATGTATATGTATTTCGCAATCGGTGGGATTTCGAAGGAGATGTGAGGGGAGGGGGAGACTGTGTCATTGTTCCGCGGATTTTTAGGATAAGAGAGGGAATTGTAGTCGTGACTGCGGATAACGGGTGTGTGTCGGTGTAGTTTTCCGTTTCGAAAGTTGAAGTTTCGATCGTTTCTTTGCAATTTTTTTATTTAAATTTGAGGTAAAAAGTACCTTAAAATTGCTAATTACTTGATGGTTAAACATACATTAATTAATGAATTTTATTCCATAATAAATCATTACAAGATTGGTTTACATTCTTGAAAGTACTATATTTATATCGTGCAATTAAATTTCGTATATAAACATTTTATTGCATGAATTTTTTACATCTCTTACGTATACATATAGCTGTACACATCGTTTGTATTAATTAAGTATGTGTGTTAACGACAAATTGATTCTTTAATAAAAAGACGCTGTTTTTTTATCATCCCGAATAATTCGTAATTTAAGACTACAGGACAACCGCAGCGCGCGCAGCGCAATGAAGTCATGTACTCTCTCTCCCTTTTACCTCCTCTTTTTTTCCTTTCGGTCAAGACGCCGAAATGCCCGCGCGCTGATTTGATTAACAGCCCGAGCATCAACAGTGGACTTTGGTAAAGAACCTTTTGACACGTCGCCACAACGCACACACAGGAAAAAAATTGCCCGTTCCGAATGTGTGTGCAGCCGCCAAGCGGTCGGCAAAAATCAAAGCGCCACGTGTGAAGAAAAAGCCCGCGTGCGCCGAAAAAGAATCTCGTAAAATTTTTTACCCATATATACACGCGGCCGTTGCTGTTTGACTGCTATATGTATGTTTTTTGGAATATCTCACACATCTGACGTGAGAGCGTACAGTGCGCATGCGCTTTACAAATGAATGCACTTTTTGGCTCGTTTATTTGCCGTGCACGCGCGTCTTCGTCGTAAAAATGCGTGTCATGTGCCAAAATAGCCCGGTGTTTTGGGTGTATTTCGGACGGAATCGCAAGTCTGAGAGCGTCTCTGGTATTTTAAAATACTTTACAAAAGCTTTTTGCGTCGACATGCTCGAACGGGAGAAGATGTTCGTTACGCAAGGATGTCTGTTTAATGGACATTGGAATCTTTTTATTCGGTAATTACGATGTGGCGTTTCCGTAAAGCTGTTAATTCTCTCTGCAAAATAGTATGAGTGTTAACGTGTAAACTCCAATCTGCAGTAGAGATTGTGAGTGAATAATGATAAACGTCTAGCACAACGCTATCTCTAACTATATTATAACGTGAACAACTGTATTTTCATGTAAATTTACTTAACACAGCCTTTATAGCATCTCATTACAACAAAAAATTCTCTCCTCTCCCAAACCTCCTATATACACCGAGCCTGCTCATCTCTCACTCAGCTCGAAATTTCTTAAATTTACAGCATCCTCTCCCGGTTGGCTGGCAAAGAAAACCAACGCGCGACAATTACAAAGCAATTAGGTCCCTGCGCGGCTTTCCAAAATACACCGAGCGCTCGCGCGCTAACAACATCCTCAAAAACGCCGACACAAGATGCTAACATACACGCTCCCTCCAAAAAACACACAGAAAACACAGATGGAATTTTATCGGCGGTAGAGAGGGAAGGAGAGGAGAGAACACAGCAGGAGCCGGGCGCACGCGCCAGACGCGCGCCGTCGTTCTATTTCCGTCGCGCATACGCCCCGCGGGGGAAAAAGCTCGCGCCGGAAGAAGGGGGTAAAAATTAAAGTACGCTTGCTCCCCCCCCGTCTGCATTTCCGTCTAAATTTAAACCCGCCCCAGGCCGTTCGCCTTATCGGATTAGGATCTGTCTTCGGGCTTGTTAATGTTTATCCGAAGGAGGCAAGTGTGTATAAGGAGTGGATTATACGTGTTGATGGAAGGGTATATAGCGAGCGGCGTGGATTGATTTTCTGTGTCTGTGTGTTTGGGTTGGGGGGCGAGGATGAGGTTCATTGTTTCGCGCACGGCTTTATTTCCAGGTATGCAGGCGATGGAAATTAACGCAGCGAGGAAGGGTTGAAGAGCTGTTTTACGCGGTACAATTTCGCTCTGTTATGTAAGCGAAATTGCGTGGAGATTGAATTTTAGCAAACAAGAGTAAACATAATGACGGCGGGTTTTTTTGCTCTACGCCGGACTGCAACATTACAAAGTAAGATGACAGTTTTTCGATTAGCTTTGAGAATGCGCGCATAAAACGAAACTCGAGACTAGTGTATATAATATCGAATAGCCATTTTCAATTTCAAATGTAGCCGAGCGAAAAATCCAATTCACCGCGCTGGTTTTGTATTTTTTTTCTTCTTCTTCATCTTCGATTTTAAATTCCACCTCGCAAAAAGTCTAACCGCATTGTGCAGTCCTTTGCAATTCCAAGACACTGCGACCACGACCAATAAAAATAGTATAGGTACCGTAATTGGACCATAAAATTGATTAGAAAATCGCGTATACTATATATGTATCAACATCGACGTACATATCCTTACAAATCTTCGGAGCCTCGTCGAGGAATTACGCAATCATCATTACACGATCGCGTCGCGTTAGTTCGAATCCGAATTTCAATAGACGAGACGACACACGTCGCTAGCGCGCCGCGGCAATCAGCGCAACCGGATGTAAGCGCGCCGATCTCGAGGGACAGTCAAGGGACACCGGTAGAGAGAGAGAGAGACAGCGCGGGTGTACACTTAGACGCGTGATCGATTATAATTATCGGAACGAGGCCGGTAATCGACCGCTATATTAAACGCGCCGCCGCTATATACATTCGTACGTGTGCGTATATGTACACGTGCGCATTGTATTGCGAAATGATTGGGAACGTGAATTGCCATTGTTTTTTTTTTTTTTTTTTTTTTTTCTTCTACTCAAGACCTTTGCTTCCGTTCAGTGCGCATTAAGGTTTCTAACGGATTTCGCTTTTAATATTAGGGGGATATATGCTTGCGTTTTATATTTGCTCGTATAATATGTATATATGCATGATGTGTATACACATGCGAATCATTTTAACAAGTAAACGCGATTGTATTGTTTGCAGATTTAATGTCCATTTGGGAAACATTGAGTTTCGGGTATTATATTGGCGATTTAATATTGATGGCAATGCATCAACGCCTGTATAATTCAGGACGTATATGTATGAATTGCGTTGAGTTTTCAGAATTAATATCAAACGAGGTGAAATATTAAAATCCACTTTGATTAAATGTATGTCATTTAATATCGCCGGCACGGTGATGAATGTTGCAGCAGTGTTTTGTTACTCTGAGAGATTTATACGGCATGAATATACATTTATTCATTTATACCCGCACTATAATAATGAAATTTCTAATAAACTTGGAATACGTATATTCCGAGTGATGAACATATAGCTGAATGAATGCTCATATAAAAGTATTCGAATATAAAATGTTATTGTTAACACAAATAATCCAAAATTTTAGGTTTTCATCGATATCCAATTCGGGTTTCATTAACCAATTCTCTATTTCCCCAGCAATCACTTTATACCTCACAATAAAAATCCACTCACCGCTAAAAATCTTTCCCTCTCCGACTACTCCCACGAAACTCGCAATCATACTTGGGAACGCATTAGCCTCACGATCCTCGCATCAGATCCTCGGGGCAAAGAGACGTGTATATCATATACGCAAAAATAGACGGAGAAGAAGCGCGCCGCAAATTAGCCAATCGCGGCCAATCAAACGCGCGGGGATCAAGGCCGCGCTGACCGGTTATTCGCGGGCGCGAAAAAATTAGCCGGGCATAAGTGTGTGTGTGTACGTATTGATATATTATGTACGAGTCAGCGTGTGTTTTGTTTTGGTATCGTGGGAGTGGTAGGGTTTTTCGGGACGGAAGATAAGCCGAGATAAGGCGGCTGGGTGTGTATGCGCGTGTAATTAGATCGAGATTAGGTAGTGAGGCGTTTGATCGAGTGCGATCGAGGGACGATGATACTGAGCGGAGGGGATCATTATGTAAGATGATTGGTTATTTTTGACGTTGACGCCAGTGATTTGGAGTTAAAGCAGCAGTAGTAGTTTCCTCGTTCGTTCGATGTGTGTGTCACGTAAAAATGCGAGACAAGACAATGATCGTATGTCGAGTTGTTGAAAGGAGGATCGCGTCTCAAATTGCGAGGAATCTTTGAGAAAAATATGTATGATATATACATTCTTCCGCGGAGTTTCTTTTGACGCGTTCTCGCATTGTTCGCTCGACAATGCCGTATTTTGGGGTTTCAATACATATTTGTCTTCTCACTCACTCACTGTATTCAATACCCCGAAAAAGGAGACGCTTTGTCCTATCCGTCATCTTTTTTTCTCACTTTGAACTCTTTAAAGTCAGCGGACCTACTTTACACCAGGGCTTTGTTTTTTCCATCACACGTGAACCGTACGTACGTACGTCACGTAACGAAAATTATTATACAACATAATATATGCTCTTAGTCACATATTTTCTAGAGCTTTTGTATCACAGCGAAATATAATATTATCTTGCGGGAACGCGTCTAGAATACAAAGACCGCAGCCGCGAATTAAATCCTACCGGCACCACTGCTGCAGAGTCTATACACATCGAAAGAAGAATTCCCCATCGAACCTATACACACGTGTATATAAAACAATAACAACCGGCCATCCTCCCGCGTTCTCCCACAATTATCCTCTTAATCACCGGCTCACCGCTGCAACAAAAAGCAGCGCAAAATTAAGCCTTATCTATCAATTGCGCCGTTTAACCTAAATAAAAAAAAAAGAACACACCACCACCTCTTCTTCTTCTTCTTCTCCTTCTCCCGCGCGTCTTCGCGCGCACGAAAAAAAAGGAGCAGCAGCGCTCGCGCGTATACAGCGTATAGAGTATAGAGAGAGAAGAGAGGAGAGAGAGAGAGAAAGAGAGGCGCCGCAAGGCGGGCGCATGCGCGGACCCGGGGATACTCTCCTCTGACGTGCGTATCCTCGTGAGTCCGCCGCCGAGCCATCGATGCGACGCCTCGCGCGCGCTCGCGCTCTCGCTTTACACTGTGTGTATGAGAGAGAGAGGGAGTAAAGTGTATAACCGCACGCGATGAAGTGATACAGTGAAAGTAATAAAAAGTGCGAGGGGGAGAGAAAAGAAGATGCACGAGGAGGGTGGAGTGCGGGGACCGGGCGTGAGACTCAGAGGAGGCACGTCGTCGTCGATGATGATGATGGTGAACGGCGGAGGGTACCAGAACGGCGGCGATGGGTACAGATACATGGTGAGTCGAGGGTAGATAGAATGTAGGAGGTTGAATTGATGAATGAAAAGTCCGTTGGTTATTTGAATTTGAAATTTTCTTTTCTGTTTTTACATGGAGGCGAAGCTCGCCCGGTGTTGTGAATGAGCGCACATTCTACGCGGTTTGCGCGCGGATTTGTGCTGGAGAGACTATACGCTGTGAATGGAGAGTCTAGATTTATAAATAGATTTTCATTCATCGCTTTGTTATCCCGCGCATATATATGGAAATTAAAACTTTTCATCCCGTAAATAAGTAGATAACGTTTGAAAAGTCGGCGAAACTTTGCATCGGATAGTAATAATAATGATTATTGTCTTCGCATCGAAAGTTAAATTGGGAATGGATGGGATGGGATTGCGTAGGGAAGTTCCTGAATCATCGAACTTTCTGCGGTGAATAAGCAAAAAGGAGACGAATGGGGTTTGTCATCAATGGCGGCGCGGAGCTAGAATTACGGCATTAGTATAGTGCCATTACATTAGCAGCTCTGTGCACTTTGATTGAGTCATTGTTTCGCGCAAAACCCATCAATTCGTAAACCGCGCGCTATAACGTGTCTTCGGCGAAAATATTTTAAGTGAAATTCCGGCAAAAGTGCGCTGAATTGTACGCTCTGGAAGTTTCCGCCTTAATTGCGGTATAACGAGCGCGAGGGTACATGCGTATATGTAATTGCAGCGTGTAAATTAAAAAATTTGGCTCATCTGTAAGGCTGCTGCTTCGGTTTTCGGGCGCAGCGAGTCGAAATGGGTCAACCGATATTACACATACACTGGGTTTTTCGGTAGTTCGCGTCTTTCTTTTTTGGCTGATGGCTTGGTTTACGAGGGAGAAAAAGTTTTCGGTAGAAGACAAAAAAAAGGGGAGAAAAACAGACGAAGAGGTTAATTTTATTACAGACAATTTCAGATACTAAGCGGGGACGATTATTCTTACGCGGAAGTGCGTTTTAATAGTTTCCGCGAAATCGTAAGTGCTTCGGACTGTCAACAAATGTATGCAGTATATACACGTTCTCCATATGCGGTATAGATGTTAATTTTCTAAAGTGTTGAATTGATCAGCTTATAAATCAGGTTATGGAGAAGATGCTGCGCGCGGACTCATTAATAATTCAACGATCGAAAAATGTATATAAATATATAAGGAAATAAGCAGAATTTGGTACATTATGTAATGGTAAAGAGATAAAAGCCGTTCAGATAACGATCGGCAATCATTTTTTGATTTCTAAAAGTGACGTCAATTTTGTCGAAAAGACGTTAAAATCTCCTGCAAATTTAAATAATTTAGAACTCATCTTCAAGGTCCTCGCGCGCGAATCATTTCGTATAAAAATAAGAGGCGAGAGCGTGTTATTTGCATTTTAAATACGAATCTCTGATAATTAACGTGTATTGCGTAGGTACAAGACGAGCGATAAAGAAACAGATGTTCTCTGGAATTCTAAAAGCAAACGCGGAATGCTAAAGTCGTTCGGTTGTGCAAATATCGCAGCAAGCGCGAGAATTTCATTTATATTTTAACAAATTAAATGCCAATAAGTGCAAAACGATCGGCTCTCTTCCTTACATAGCATAATATTTTCAGTAACACGAGCGTTGCGCGCGCCGGTAATGCGAAAAGTATGACTGTAATTTGCACTCTCGTGATTAACGAGTGTTATTAATTTATGCGCACTCGTTGCAGTGGTGATAATTAAGTATCTTTTGAGCGTCGTGTCAAAGGGAAAAAGAACGAAAAAAGGGAGATGTAATTAACGCCTCTGCATTTTTCAACGGGATTTTCCCTTTAGAAATTAGTTCAAAGTGGAGCTTTTGTGCAGTGCGTGAACAATTCGTTCGCCTAGTTATATATTCCGTTCTAAAAATACGTTCGCACCACTTGTAACATAAACTGTAATTCCGTTAATTACATCAACTTTTCACATCCAAAATTCCCTATATTTCGACCTCGAAAGGTCGGATCTGAAAGTTATAACCTCCGCAGCTATCTCGTCGTCTGTGTCTCTCTGCAAAGACAGCGGTATACGCTAATTGCGCGACGCGCTCGCGATATACCCGACTAGACACAATATATACCAGCCTGCCGCGAGCTATCGCTATCTCCTCTGCTGCTGCTCCCGCCAATGGCTGGAAACCGACGCAGCGTAATTTTCTCCTGCGCCCGTTGTTGCGGGGCAGAAGAGAAAAACAGGCCGGGAGAGATTTTTATTGGCGCAATTATTTCAATGACGTCTTTAAGGTTTGTCGTTATGGAAATTGAAGGGGCTTTTTGCTGGGTTTAGTATGGAGATTTGAGAGAAGAAAGGTGGAATTGATGGTTTGTGGGATATAGGATTAGTACTGGATGAAGTTGTTTTCTGTATTGATACGAATACGTAGTATATACGATAATTTCATGCAAATCTTCTTTCGTGGGGATCGGAGGTTTCATCGCGCGGTGTGTATATACATGCAGATTAATGAAAATCCTTCGGTGAAAATTGTTTAACTTTTAGAAAGCTGAGCGGATTTCGAAGCTTAACATCTCGCTCTCTACTTTTTTATTTCCAGACCAAATCACTGTATTAAAAAAACGAAAGGAAAACTATAGCGGCGGCAAATTCACCCAGCAGCCAAATTTACTTGTTTACACTCCGAAATCAAAATTCATAGTCCATTCAACCTAGAAAATTCCCACATATATACACATGCGCGCGCTTTTTCTCTCTCGCAAAACATCCGCGAGGGAATATTTCGCGCGCCGCCGCGCGGCAGCCTAAACTCGGTTCGCGCACAAAAGCTCCTGCGTGTGTACTACCTCTATATACGCGCGTACTCTCTTTCTCTCTCTCTCTCCTCTCCCATGCACGCGAATCCAAACAAGCGCGTTATTTCCGTCGCACGCGCGCATAGCCATCGAACTTTTGCGCTACCGCGCGCGTGCGCTTGCGTCACTGGCTATTCTCGTTTGCATTTTTATCGCTGGCGATTCGCTACGCTCGTGCATGTGTGTGTATGCCGGAGTTCTTTTTTTTTTTAAAGAAGACAGAGGAGAGAAGGATGAGCAGCGTTGGGGGTCCTTTATATTAGTTCTGAGTGGCAGAGACGACGGCTTTTGTGCAGGCAGATAAGAGAGGTTTTGAGTTTTTGTGCAAGTGAGGAGAATGGCTTTTAGATTGATTACGGTGGAGAATAGAGTGAGAGGGATAGAGGTTATTTAGATGTCATATTTATTCGGATCCGAGTGTAATCGGTCTTGTCACGGCCCCGATGAGTTCGCCTCCGAGGCTATCTTGTATAATGATTATTAATTTTCGTTTTAGCTAATTTCTTGAAATAGTTTTGCATATAATCTGTTTATTATGAAATATTGGCCCGTTTGTATCGGTGAAAGACTTAAATTTGTTTTTTTGTTTATTCTTTTTCTGAGCCAGAAATAAGGCTTACGTATAAGATAACAATAATATCAGAAAATTAATCATTATTGAACCGAAATAAGAATGCTGTAATTTTTGATGACGAAAACTTATGCAATAGATTAATTAAAAATAAGCAGAAGCTTTTTAAACCCAATTCGCTAAAAAAAAATAATAATACTTACCACTCAACAACTGCAAAATATTCCTTACCATTAAAAAAACCTCCTCGTTTCGCGCATCACTAAGATACTTACAAAACTCCCGCCACGCTTGCTAAAGAAACTCTCTCTCTCTCTCGCTCCACTCTGCGGCTGTAAAGCTCTACTGAACTGCTTGAAAAAGCTCCCCGCACAATGGAGCAAAAAGTTAGCTCGCGCTCTTTCATCCTTCCTCGGAATCCTCAAAAACCAGGAAGCGTCTAGAAAGTCTCTCCCTCTGCGAAACCAGGAGTAGCGCGTGCAAATCGTCGCGAGCTCAAGATAAGAGATGGGTTCGGGGGCCACCGACCGGTTTTTCGACTTTTTCAGCCACGTGCGTGTGTCCTTTGCATAATGTGTTACGACGGAGATTCTTCTTATTCTTCTTCTGGCAAGTGATTTTTTCTGCGCAGCAGTAAACTTGTCGGTTTATAGGTGTGTTTTTAGATTTGAGCGATAGAAAAAAAAGGGAAAATGTTTGAATTTCGCGTACGAAAAAAGCTAACGAGCGCGTCTCGCAAAAAGCAAACTCGCACATTAGCAGTGCGAAAAAGCGAAGAAGCCGCAGGCATTTACGCCCAAAACAAAATCAATTTATAACCAAAAGGTTCGAACTTACGGCGGCAAAAAACTCGCTCTTCGCGTATAAAAACGACCGCGCAAACTCGTTCGGCGCCGACACTTTAACGCGCGGCATTTCTCCGCAGCCCATATACGAGCGAAACCGGAAGGCATAATTTCATACCTCGGGGTAATTAACGGCAGCCCTTGCGCGCGTCACTATACGGCGTTTTTCCTCTCACCAAGAGAGAGAGGGCGATTAGAAAATGGACACTCGATACGCGCACGTAGCGCCGCGTAAATATAGGCCGCGCGCACGAGCCATCTGGAACGCACGAGCAAGCTGTTTTTACGAGGAGAGTGTGCGTATGTGCGAGGGAGGAGGGGTTTTATCGCGAGAGAGACGCGAGTTGTCGAAGTGCGTATAAGCGTTGTCAAGAGAGACAGAGAGAAAAGTTGGATATTTTTACGCGCTGTACATATGAGATGCAAAAGTAGGGCTGATGAGAAAAGTTGGGAAGCGCTCGTACTAGCGAAATTCTCCTGCTCTAATTTGAATTTTAAAATGGAAAAAAAGGGCTGCGGAAAAAAAAGGTTTAATCTCGCGGCGTCGCGGATGTCCGAGTCATCATCTCGTGGAAATTATCTACCGCACGCGGACAAATTTTAATCAAGATTCATAGGGTGCTTCATTTTTAAAAAGCCTATTATTTTAAGTAAAGCTCGGCTTATAAGCGGCCCCTTTTAGCCGGGAAAATTTCGCACTTTTTCATTAATTGCGTTTTTTCAGTTGGCCAAAGTAAGTGTGAAAATTAAGAAGTTCCCCGGGATGGCGATGGTAGTTTGACGCGGCGAAGTTTGCATTATCTTGGAAAAGTTTCACTTTCGGACATGGAAATTGACTTTTAAAAAGTTTCGATACATGCAAAACGAAAGCATTTTATATAGAAGATGATGCGATTCGATAAAGTAAGAATTATATTGACATTCCAATTTCAGAATAGGAAACGAAATTTGTAAACAAAGTTGCCCCCAATGGAAATTCTTCAGATGATTTTGCTCTTTATTTGATAAGCATTGAAAATTCATGGAAAATCATGCATTTCAAAAAGAACCTTTTTCAGTTTTTTTACATCTTCGGTTAGATTTCTTATACTTTACTCCACGCCGTCCTCCTCTCCAGCGTCACCTCGGAAATCATCGAACGTCTCCCTCGCAGGCCCCGCACTTTCTCCTCGAAAACCACCACGACACGCCATAAACAATCCCCGCAGACGTTCGTAATAACACTCGCGCGCCCGTTTGAATCTCGCGCGCGTCTGGGCGCTTATATCGCCGCCGCGGCCGCTCGCGCGCTGACACTTCGTCACGCGGACACTTAAACGGCCGCTGCTCTCGTTCGCGGTTTATTAACACTCTACGAGCCCGCGGCTGTTGCAGCTGTCTCTTGAGATGCGAATAAAGAGAGATCGCGAGGGAAAGAGAGAGGAAGAGATATCGATCGGGGATGGCTTGTCTGCTCGTTAATTCGAAAAACGACGCGGCTCGTTAGGTCCCCCCCCCCCCCCCCGGTTGTTTGAATGCCGCTATGGGTGGAGTAGTGCACGCGGTTGTTGTCGGTGTGAATAATCGGTGCGCCGGGTGAGCGGAATGTAGGTTTGGGAGGATGGACGACGAAAATTTTGTTTTCGTGAATAAGTTTGTTTCGGTTATTATAAAAAAAGTTGAATGCAAAATAGTAGGATGATTAATTTACAATAGAGGATATTTACGGTTATTTGTTATTCGAACGAAACAGAAATTTAAATACAAGTATTTTTTATTTATCCGACTGCTTCCGAGTAATTTACGATAAAAGAGATATTCAAAATACGCTGTAACGACAGTCATTAATTACCTTTAAAATAGTTTGAAAAACGCATTTCGTGCAATAAATGTCCGTGTAAATTTTAGCCTTTCGTCGTGGTCGTATTTTCGTATTTTTCAACTCCGAGCGGTAGAATTGCGAGAATAGCTATAAAGCTTTTATAATCTACTTGACCTTCTTTTTTCGGCCAACAATTTTCCCTTCCTCCTTCCCCGTTCAAATTTTACGAACAAATACGCGAAAATTGCGCGCTCAAATATATTTAATTCGACAAAAATTTCATCCCGACCAACAGAAGCGAACTACAGCCCTTTCCTCCCCAGACAATCAACATGAATTTAAATCCGTCCGAAAAACACTCCTCGAGCTTTCACCGCTCGGGCGCGCGATTACCTAAACCCTCGAGCAACAACGGCACCGTGTACCCATGCCCAATCTGTCCCGATAAATTATTCAACCAAGTCCCTCGCTGTCGACGACAAAAATCCCGTCGCGAATGCACATAGATATACACAGAGATCGCGCGAACAAAGGCTGCAGCAACCGTCTATCCCGTCAGACACACACTTTCGCGCGCGCCGCACACATACGCTCACTCTCGACTTCGCTCTCCTTTATCTATCCTCTCCGGATTCCGCGTATCGATTGCAATCGGCGGCTGCGCCAGTTTTCGTCGTGCAGTAGTACTCGGCACGTCGGGGGAAAAGGTGGCGAGTGGGCGGAGAGAGAGAGAGAGAGACGATTTATGTAGGAAGTGTATCGGGCGCGTGTCGGATTTTTCGCCGAATTGCGCGCGCAGAGTCGTTTTGGGAAAATGTGGGCTCGGAGGAGTATGGGAAACGATGGTGGACTTCGGTCGTTGGAAGGATTTTTCGGTTGAGGAAGTGGTTTAGAACGTGATTCTGATATAAGTATATATCGTGACGCGGTACGAAGAAAAGCCAATTCCTTAACTCGGACGAAGAAAAGCTAGTTTCGCGCGAAAAAAGCCCTAGTATGGGCTCATTTTTGGCTTTTTGCGGGCGATACTGGCTTGTCTTCGTCCGAGTTAAGAAATTGGCTTTTCTTCGTACCGCGCGACGATATATATTAGTTTGTTTACTTTAGGCTATGTAGAAGTCATTGCTCGTTAATTTCATAATAATGGATTCGATCAAGTGTAATTCGTATTTTCGCCACTAGATGGATCACGTAATTCTTGTGTCTAAATGATTAGAGGTATCTATAAGTATGCGATAGAATTAGGCCAAAGTTAGCTCGTCCGATACTTCACGCTGAACCACGACACCATTCTGGTGGTTTAGCTCTTCGGACGGGTTCATAGAATTTATCAATCTATATATCGCGGGTATAAGCCGATATCTAGATTGAATAAATTCACCCTGAATTAAATAAAAACATTTCTTTTAACAAATCTCTATATATATATATATAAACTCCATTATGTATATTTCATACCGAATATCTACCGAAACTGTCGATGCCGTATAAATTGGTGGACATAAAAGTTATGTATACTCTACAAAATGAGATTTTCAATAAATATAGTTTTTATCGTTCTTAATACTATTACAATATTATATTTCTATTGCGAGATCTAGTGATGTATAGGTTTTGAAAACTTTCAGGTAAAGTAGTTTCAGTATATTTATGGAATGTCGTAAATTTTTTGTTGGATGATTTGGTTTTGAGTTACTTTCGTTTACTGTGTTTAGTGAAGTGGTATTTCTTGAATCGCTATGCTGAAAGCATTATAAATATTTAAATATTTTTATCTAGTTTGGAATTTTCTGCATTTATTCATATCGCGAAGTTCGTTTAACGTGCGACCATAAGAGAAAAGTTATTTACGAGAAACATTTGATCGTATCATTTTATTCGATTTGCGAGTATATTATTAATCAATATACAAAAATTGCAGAAAACGCGGCGGTTTATGGTTATGAAAAAAACTTGTTATAAGCTAATCATAAATGCTCTATATTTACGCTCGTTAAGAGCCAAATGATATAATTCGCCAGCGTTCAATCAACGTCGGCCATAGCCGCGGAAACAAATTTTCCCGTAATTACCCGCATTAACAATAATTTTTATTAAAAGCTAACCGCGCGTGCGCGCAATAAAACAAAGTCGAGCAATGTTATGATTTGCTAAGTGACGCGTGAGTTTCTTTTTCTCGCGAGTCGCGGACGGTAATTTATGATGCAAATCAGCAGCGAAACTTTCTGCAACTTCCACTTTTTCTCGAATAGTTGCAGAGAAAGCCGCATATAAAACTCCCGTGCAATTAAAAACATCTGTTATAGATACATGTTATTACAATTTTTTTTCTTGTTTTTGAGCGAAAGAAAAATCCTGAGTAATCGCGTACACAAATGGAAGAAAGCCAGATGTTTACGGCGGAAAGTGGACTCATATGTGTCTTAAAAGTATTCGCAGCAAAAGACTGTTACCGTAACGGTCACTAAAATTTTTTGCTATGCAAAACATCAGTTTCCTGCATATATATCTGCTGTAGTTTCTATTTTAAATCTACATCCTAATACAGAGTGTAAAATTAATACTGTTACAAATTATTCCATTATTTCCTAACCCACGCAAAAAAAAATACTATTGCTAATGTGTTGGTAATATATTGGAAACATGCATGGGAGATATTTTGGCAGTATATTGGAGATACTATTGGCTATATATTACTCGTATATTGCTACCCCACTGTTACCCATATACGTCCAATATACAGCCAATAGTTTTTGACGTCTTTTCAATTCATTAATGCAATATATGCCCAATATATTGCCAATATGTTTCCAATATATAAAATAATGGGTTAGGCTATTCGTGATAGAGCTTTTTGTAGAATTTTTTTTCGTTTTTTTGGAATGCTGTAACAGTATTCCCCTTAATAACAACACGTGGGGGAACCGTTAATTTGAAGCGTTTACTTATATCTGCTTATATGTTTGAACTCAAAATTTTATGCCATGTCTGTGTAAAATAAACTAATTTTGTTTTAAATTTTTATTTTAAAATATATAAGTATAAGTAAGTATATATAAGTATAATATATATTAAGTCTTAGGGAGTCTTATATTGGAAACATATTGGCAATATATCGGGCATATATTGCATTAATGAATTGACGAGACGCCAAAAACTATTGGCTGTATATTAGTCGTACATGGAAAACTGTGGTGTTGCAATATACAAGCAATATATCGCCAATAGCATCTCCAATAAACTACCAATATATGTCTCATGCATGTTTCCAATATGTTGCCAAGACATTGGAAATAGTATTTTTTTTTTGCGTGGTTAAAAGCTAAACCTACACCGAGAATCTCGTCACGAACACGGCATCAACCTCAATGCTAAAACTTTTCCAACGCTTCTTCAGCCGATCGGCACAAAAATCGAGCTCCCATCAGCTCCTCACTCTCGCGCATTACGTACACACGATATTCCGTTACTCTCTCTCCCTCACCTCGCGCTTCCAGAAACAAAAAAGTAAAATAAAGACGTTCCTACTCACTCGGTGGAATTTAACGATCGGGTGTCATCTCGGTGCCGCTGACCTTCGCCGGCGATTCAGCGTTTGTTCGCGAATTTCGCAGCGAGCGGCTAATTGACACACGTTCGCGCGCAAGAAAGCGAAATCCGACACGCGTTGCGTGCTTTTTGCGCGTAGGTATATACGCGGAGAGTGTGTAGGCCTAATTATTCGAGGCGCGTGTTCCAGTTTGTCGTCTTTTTTACACGCGAGAGAGCGAGTGAGAGGTTGAATGATATAGGCGCGCCGGTGAAATGGTAATTCCCGCGAATGTGGGCAGCTGTGTACGCACGCGTGTGACGGCTTATTAGGGAATTGAAAATTTCGAGGATGTGGGTGTTGAATCGAGTCGGTTTTATTTTAGAGTTTGGGTTGAAAAATTTGCTGTGCTTTTTATCAAGTCGCAAGTTTGGCTTTTGGTAACACGATTATAAACATGATTTTTAAGTTTTTAAAATATTTCAATGCAATATTTCACAAATAGGCCAACACCACGTTCCATCTATACAATTCGCTAACCATCTGTCCACTTACCCTGACCGCAACCTCGCGATATCTCACATTCTCTTCCATCATCCCAAAACTACCCAAGTGTAGCTCTCCTCCAAAACTATCTCCTCTTCGCTTTCAAAATCCGCTTCCCACACAATCATCCCATTACCTCTTTAATATCCGAATCGACGCGGCTACATAGTCGCTCGCCCGCGGCTCTTCTCACCTGGGAAACTCTCTCCCTCTCTCTCGCTTCTTTATAAACGTGCACGGAATCACGGACGCGGCGCGCTTTAATTCAGCCGTTGTCGTTTTGAGGAGAGACGTGGCACGGCGACAGTGTGAATGCGTGAAAGGGGACGCGATTTTTTTTTGTTAAGGCTGAACGCCGTAGGGAAGAATGTTTTCGGCTTCGGACGCGGTTAATTTATTTGAGCGCAACAAGAGAGCGTACACGCGGTTAGAATCGCGGATGATTAAGGGGAATCGGCTTGTTTGTCGGAGTGTAGATGTGTGTGAGAGTAGAAGGTTGTGGGATTGACAGGCGCGTGTGCTGAATGTTTCCTTGTCGGTGTATACTATGTGGGAAGTTTGAAGAGTTTAATTATCAGTGTTATGTGTTCTTGAGGTGTTTCGTGAGAATGTCATTGGGTAAAAGAAAAAATGTTGTAAAGGTCAGCTGAGTAGTTAGTGAGAAACCACAAAATTATGTTCAACTCGGACGTTGTATTTTAGTTTATCCTTTTAGCCATTTATAAAAAATGAAACATTCTTTCAAAATCTCTACTCCATCCCACTAACTCGCACCGCGAGTCCAAATCATTCTCGTATCAGCCGCATAATTACACCTTATCCGCGCAGCCCACGAGCGTTTTTCCAATCCCCCGCGACTGCGCAACTGCCAACTAAATCTCCTAAGCCCGTATAGTACGCGCGTAAAAGTGGCCGAGTAGTCAAGGCCGCACGCGAGTGCATCTCGATCGCGTCATATCCGTCTGATAATTACGCATAGAGTGCTGCCACGATATTATTACGGTGTCGCTCTTATTTTTCCCATCCGTGACGCCCTTGCCGGATAAGCGATTGTCTCTGCGTGGCTTAATTTATGACGCAGGTTTTCTTTCGATTAGTGAGTGTCGGAGGTGTGGTAATGAAAAGTCATAGAGTAGATGGGAATATAATACCTGGATTAATAAAATAATTAATATCTAAAAATATTTTTTAGATTTCTTTAGTGGTTGATGGAGTTGGATAATTTATGAAGTCAAATAAACGCGACTTTACATATAATTTCTAGGCCTACATACTACCATAAAAATTTTCAATTTCTCGAAGAGAAATCCCGAACGACCTGCGAGAAATTTTCCATTTCATCAAAGGGGATTTACACTTCTTTTACTTCCTTTCTCTTGTTTACAAGATTAAGGGACAGATTTAACGACCTTCCGCGGAACGAACGGCTTTATCCATTCGGCGGAGCAATCGAAAAGCCTGTGTCTGGGTTCGGTAGCGCGAGTTTTATGAATGAAACGGGTTACGAAATTGCTTTAATGGCCGCTCGTTACTTTTACTCTCTCTCTCTCTCTCTCTCTCTCTCTCTCTCTCTCCAGTGTATTTATACGTGGGGGCGACGACGACGCGGATTACGGGGATTTCTGGAGATCGGGATGGAAAATTATTAACTCGTTACATGGCGCGCGAGCGCGGCTTACTTTTTTTCTCTCCTCGCTCGAGAGCTGAGCAAATAGTCACGCGGTCGCGGGCGTAATTGGGTTGGCTTGTAGCTGATGATTTAGAGAGCCGTTGTGGAGTTTAATTGGAAAAATATTAATTTTATTCGGGCACTGGACTTTCTATAAATATGCGGCTGTTAACTGGAGTATTTTTAGCCCGCCGCGTGCTGATGATGTTTATTTTATTGCGCCCTTCGTATAATTTATATGAATTGGAGGGAGTTGTTAAGTGTTCGTTTATAGTTCAACTGCGGGTTCGTCTATTTATAATTAAAGTAATTGAAAATTAATGTCCAATATTATTTTATTTTAAAATAATTTATGAAAATCTATTTACGAATCTCGCGAAAGGTTATCCTCGAAATTAACTATTACATTATTATAATCTTATCAACCCAACTTGACGTCCACTACTTGACTACACCTCTTAATAACAAACCCATAAAACTAATCCTCCTTTACACTTTTACAACCGAGCGTCTTTCAACCCCGGCACTTCCACGACTCTCTCTCACTCTCATCTCTTAATCACGATTACAACCGCCATAAACTTTTCTCCTGCGCGCACCTTTAATTACCCCCAATGAAATCCCTTATCTCCTTCCCCTAATTCCTTCGCGCATCTCGCCGCCGTCGCGTGCATACGAACGGCGCCCATTAGGCGCCCGTATCAAGTGCACAGAAAAGAAGACTCGCTGCTGCTGCTGCTGCTGCACGGAGGGAAACGAGTTTCGGCCGAAAAAGGGGTTACAGGGACAATCGGGATGTTTATTTCGCGGATGGCTGGTTGATGAAGTTGTCGTGGGCTTTTTTTGGGTTAGGGGAACGAGCCGGTGTTGCGTAATGCGTTATTTGGGATGGCGGTTCTTAAATGATTAATGTAGTACATTCAAAGAAAATACTAGGTTTTTTTTTCTTGATGCGTTGGCTGTTATAAATTGATACTCATCAATGGCTGAATGTTGCATCCACTTAAGATATATTAATAGGATAGGAGTGTTTACGTATGTTAAGATTTTAAATTAAAGTTACCTCGACGAGCTTCATCGATGATATTTTTTGATGAAATTTTTTTTTACATTCGAAAAAACTTTAGCGAATGTAAGCGTAACTATCTAGTTTTTGCGCAGTACGGCTGATTACTTTTTTCTGCGATATCATTGTTGGGTAATTGATATTGACGATCTTATTACGCGCTGTTATATGATTAAGTTATTAAGTACAGCTTTGTGCACTGATAGAAAGAAATATTTGAGCCAAATTCCTGTGACTTAACTATTAATTCACGAAACTAAAATTATTAAAAATATGATGATGTTATTAATAACTAAGTCAAATTGAATTAAGTAATAAAACTTCAACTGTTTATAAAACATTTTATGAATTTTTCATCGTTTGTCAATATTTTATTTAACCTTTAGTTTGCATATCTAGTCAATAGTTATTATTTCGTATTAAACAATTTAAAACATCAAAAAAGCATTATAAATACTGATAATGTTGTTATTAAAAGTTTGAGAATACAATTAATTATTGTTTATTTATTTGTAAGATTAATTTATTTTTAATAATTTTAGTTTCATGTATTAACTGTTAAATCACAGGAATTTGGCTCAAATATTTCGTTCTATCAGTGTGCTTTTATGTAGACACTTGATTTTCACATTAAAGAAGTAACAAAATAATAACTTTACGATTTATTTTAGCACTTTACAAAACAGTCATTAAGTCTTTCTTGTTCGTGCTACATTTTAATAAATAAGACGTCCATTAATGGTAATAGTTGTATAGAACTCCCTTTCAGGGAAATAACCACAATTCCGCATGAACACCGCTAAAATTATAACCGCTGATACATCTCGCTGTTCTGTGTTCCCCGCGGCGCATATAATCTCATTAAAATTTAACGAATTTACAGGTCGCCTCTATACTTGATTAACGCTAGGTACACGCGGAGTTAAATTTTGTTCAATGCTCTACACCAAAATTGCAGAGTTAGATACAACTTTAACCTACTGAACCTTTCACCTAATTAGATCACTATTCAATCACCTAAAAACCTGCCATTTTTTCCGAGTAAATATTCATAGATCAACTGATCAGGTTTGCATCAAAATTCCGTAGTATATCCCGCAATCGTTCCATGTCACACCGCTCGAGTGCTTACGAAATTAACTATCGACCGGCGTGCTCTCCTCATCGTGCAAATTTAAATCCTCACCGGTCGCCACAGAAAAGAATCTCGAATTAACCGATCCAATTATACCCCCTGTCTCTGAGCGTGGCGGTCCATAAAAAATCTCCACCCCTCCCTCCGCATAAAATTTTCATTTCTTCAATATTCCACCACCACCAGCACCATACACACCTCGGCGGAATCAATATGCGAAAGAGAAGAATATTCCTCGACTCCGCCGCGTTTAATCCTCTTTGCCCGCACGAAACTCACTCCCACTCGTCGGCAATCTGTCACCCATACCCATATATACACCTATACCTATACGTATATGTTCACTTGGCACGCGTGCCAGGAGGGCAAAAGCCGCGGCAGTGGCGGCGCAGGATCGCGCACCGGCGGCTGCGCACGTCGCCGCCGCTCCTCTCTTTCCCTCTGGAGCAGCGGGAGAGAGAGAACGCGGATCTCCGCAGAGCGTCGGGGCGGCTCCCGCAGTCCTGCGGCCCAATTGTCCCGCGGCGCACCGGCGTGTCTGTGTGTGTGTACATTAGCGCCGGCGTCGTGACCTGCGTGGTAGTAGTGACGAGTGACGAGAGTGTGTTTTTAGACGGCGGATTTCGGATGCGAGGGAGGTTGGGTTAGGGCCTCGCCGCGTACACGCACGTGGATAATAATTTTCCGGCTTTTTATTACGAGCAGGATATGTATATATCGAGATGTAATACAGTGCGGTATAAAGTGCGTGTATGTGTATAGATACTGAGGAAGACCGGCGGCTGGAATTAATTAAACGCCGCCCGACGCCGGCTGAGTCCCTGGGATTACACATATATGCGGCCGGACCCTAATCCCCGAGGATTTATGGCTCTTGTGTTCTAAATAAGGTGTAGGGAATAACGATGAAAACGTTGTTTCTGTACGCCGGAGGGGGGAAATTATATTCGCGCGCGCCGGGAGTGGGAGAGGGAGATAACGGTGACCGTGAATTATTGAGTGGCGCTCATGAAGCCTCTCGCGCGCGTCAAAGAGAGGAATTCGCACCGATGACTTTTGAATATTTCAGTAATTGCGCGCGCGGTTAAGTGGAAGGTAAACTGACTTCAATTTTGGGCTGAATCGCTAAAGGTGTCGGATTCGGTTCGTTTGATCGGGGTGTTAATTTTTCATAGTGGTGATTTTGCATTTTTAGTGGTCGGGTGGGTAGTAGAATTTTAGAAAATGAAAATGCGTTGTTGAATGATGTTGCGCAAATTGATGCGAGAAAGGAACCCGATACGTTAAGGCAACGTTTATACACGAATTTAAACAAAAAAAGTTTATTTCCAGCAGGTACGTTTAAATTTATCAGCCCCACTTTCGTTTTTAGCGCATTTAACCGAAAAAAACACATTCTCGAACGAAGAAACAAACGGTTCCCAATAAACTCTCACTTTTTATATCCCTTCCCCCAGCCCGTGCCATACCCACCAAAAATACTCACCGCCAAATCCGCGCATCCAACAAAACAGATACCCGCATAAAAAAAAAGAAACATGTACGCATCGCCAGCAACACTGCGCATATACATACGCATAGCATTTTTCCGCGTCGCGGAGCGCACAGAGACAGACCGCTACTCCCTCTCGTAAACAAATGCGCGACTACGCGAGCGAAAGTGTGTGTACCGTGCGTTGGAACACGTGTGCGTCTGTCTGTCTGCCGGCGCGCGATCAATCGCTCGCTGATTTATCTGCGCGTATATATGCGTGTGTCGGTGAGATTGATAAGGTACACGCATTGAGACTGTGTTCTCGGCTCTTTTAAAATTCGCGTTGTTGCTCGAGTATGTATAAACGGATTTCGGCGTGGTTGGGAGGGAGGGAATTTTTTGCGAGGTAGCGAGGTACGAGGATTGGTGTGTGCATGGGGATTTTCATTTTTTTTTCTTTGCGCGCGCGGAGGGAGATGGAAATGTAGGGATTGGGAATTGAAAAGGGATTTATATTGACGTGAATGGGAAGCGCGGGATGCCTATTTCAAGATTGATGTATTCTATATATAATAATTGATTTTGTGTCAGGTTGGAATAGAATTTGATTCGTTTAAAATAGATTATCTGGTGGAATATAATAAAATCAATATTTATAATGTCATTTGATATTCAAGGTTGGGAATAATTTATATAGGATATAGTAGATCATACGTGAATTTTTGGTAGTCTTTTTCTCGATCAGGCGGGGGTTACTTAGAAATAAAACAACTTTATTTTTGGTTAAATTAGCAACAGAAATAAAGTTGTTTTATTTCCAAGTAACCCCCGCCTGATCGAGAAAAAGATTACCAAATTACAAAAATGGAGGATGATAAAATTTATAATTCAGATACGTGAATTGTACGTTAACTTACGAATTGAAAGAATTAAAAATGATAAAATAATTATTTTTTAAATAAACAATATCCCAAACAAAAATACTCGCTATTCCATCCCGAAAGGCAACCCTAAAAATGATTCAAACCATCCCGACACACTCCAGTTTCCTCCGACAGCTCCATGCAATGCAGCATGGCAATACCATCCGAACTCGTCTCTCCTCATTACTATTTCACCCCTTTCCCACCATCAAATATTAACCCTCCAATTGAACCCTCTCCTCACGTAGGCCCTGCTCACTCCTCTCTCTTTCGATCTCTTTCCTCCTCTTCACATACATTCGCGTACGGGCTCTGCACACCCACGCGAAAAAGGGGCAAAGGTCCTCGAGTGCTCGCGGGCTGCACTCGAGCTTCTTAACTCGGCGAAAAGCGACTCTTCTCTCGTCTCTCGCTCTCTCTGTCTTGTTCTCTGGTCTTTTCTTTGCGACCACCTTTGTGTCTGACCGGCGACTCCTGTGAGTCGAGTGGGTACCAGAGTGAGTGCGAAAAAGCAAGCGTGCTGGTTTAGTGGTATATTAGGAGTGTGTTCGATGGGGTGGAGTTAATTTTAGTGGGAAAAATTTTTGAATGGTTGAATGTATGTAGGATGCTATTGTCGAATGAATTATGATGTTCGGGTAATTAGATGAAATAGCTATGGTATATGTGATTGAGGGGGTAAACGCATCTCGTTGTAAATTACAATACCGTTTAACAAACTAAAGGATTATATCCATTTTAGCTAATTATTGTAACACTATATACCATTTTTTTCTGAATGTATAAAAATCTTTCGAAAAAAAGTTTGACATTTGCATATAGATTCAATCTTTTAATGGCCACTAATAACTCGCTGTTGAATCTTGAATAGACTTAAAGCGTAATTGACATATATGTTGAACAACTAATTAATTCTCTCAATTAAGATAATGGATATTTTTGCCATTAATATACAAAAAAGTCTATCATATACTGCTTCTTTTTTTTTAACAATTAAGGATAATATCCCGATCGCAATCGCCAATCTATACATAACCCGTGTAAAAAAAAAGTCTGAGCGAAGTCTTGCAGAAGTGTGGCTTCAAAAGTCTCGCTTGTCGGACGATTCCAGACTTTTTGCCAGACTTTTAATAGAAAAAATAAAAAGTCTGGCAAAAAGTCTGGTAAAAAATCTGGGATCGTCCGACAAGCAAGACTTTTGAAGCCAGACTTTTTTTTTACACGGAATACCAACGTTTTCATCAAGAAAAACTTCTTTACACTCCAACAAAATTTGGAACACAACAGCCAATCTAGAGCCCCGAACCTTCCGCCATGAACGAGAACACTTAAATTCTGAGAAAAAAAAACCTCGACAAACTAACCCGCCCGCGAACCATGACGAACCTAAATTCGGGCTCGCTGCCTCGCTCATGGCTCCGCCGTGGCGGCAGTCCCTACCGTAACGGCGTCGTCTCGACACCCCTCACGCGCCATCACAATCACCACAATCGTCATCACCATCAGCAACGCGACTCCAACTTGTACCATCGCCAAAACGTCAACAATATCACGCGACCGAGCAACAATGGCATATCCATACAGGACGACACGGAGACGCTGCTGCACCGCATCGCGTTCACGGTGTGGCACACGGCCCTGCACATCGAGCGCGAGGTGTTATTCTCTCTCTCTATATAAGATGTTTTTCTCGCTTTTGTTGTATTGAGGGTACGGGTGGTATATAAGGATATCGTGGTAATAACGGTCGTGTTTTTTGTTTTTCTGTTGCAGCACAATGGCAGCTACGAGCCGGTGCAGCCAAAGAACAACACTAGCACGCTGGCGAGGAGCAAGCAGCAGCAGCAGCAGGTGAGCCGCGGCTTTACGACTAGCGATAAAACGCGACACCGATTTCTTTCGCGAGGCTGCTATATGCGCGATGCCTATATGGGCATATTTGCATGTGAAAAAGAAATGGGGAACGGAGATGTGTCGGCAGTGTGATTGTTTGCGAATGTGCTGATGTTTTCTAATGGATTGTGCCGGTTATTTGTTTGCTGGTGTAGAGCTGTTGTTGTGCATTTTTGTGGAGAAAGTTTTTAAGCGTGTCACTTTTCTTTTTAGGTTTTATATAGAACATTTTTAGTTCTTGTTGTAAAAATCAATTTTGAGAGCAATTTTCGAAGTAGATATAGGGTGACTTCACCAGTGAAGGAACGAATAAGGAAATTGTAACTTTTGTTATTTAATTAAGTGGTTTAAAAATGGATTAAAAGTAAAACCCTTTTGAAATTTATATTCTAAAATTTTCAAACTTTACGTCGATGAGCAAATTTTGAATAAAGAATCAAAGTAAAAATTTTATTTAATGAAAATCTATAAATATCTCCTAAAAACCAGTAAGGTAACACGCAATCTTAGTATCTAAATACGTTTCACCAGTGAAGGAATACATCGTCAGTGAAGTAACACTTAATAGCGGCGATTTTATGATTTTATTCTTCCCGCGTAAAAATCGAAAATGTGGGCAAGACATGGGAAACATATTGGAAAAAGCTATGGAACATATATTGGGGATTCATTTACCAATATCTTGCGGCCATGTCTGCAAATGCGCTCAACCCAAACTTTCCTCCAGATATTGCCAATTTTTTTTACAAATACTTGCGAGAATAAGACAAATTTTTTTTTAATATTTTAATCTTACAAAAAATGTTTATTTAAGTATTGTTTAGTTAGACTGAAATGTGAAATGTTCTTTCCAATATAGTGCCGCCTTTTCAATAAGTTATTTTTATATTTCACAAATCAACATTATTTTGCAGAAATTTTTGAGTATTGAGTCCCTGTTGTACAAGGGATAACAAAAACAAGGCAAGCCTTGTAATTCGGACTCTTCGAAAAGAATCGTTCGAACGGATGAATTACACGGCTTAGATCATTCTCGGTCTTCCAATGCGTTTAAAGAAGTCACTACCGGCGCGCCGCATAGCGGTGGCAAACGGGAACTTTTGATGGGCGGCGCTCGATAAGCAAGTTTCCGCCACTTAGCGCTATGCGGCGCGCCGGTAGTGACTTCTTTAAACGCATTGGAAGACCGAGAGTATATAAGCCATGTAATTCATCCGTTCGAACGCCTAACATAAGATAAATGGGTTTTTACTCCTAGCGTGGTTTTTCCCCATTCTACACTCTACTTAGTAGTTCAGCCATACAACCGTTTTTGCTCTATAACTTCTGATAGTGTGGAAATGCCCTTACAGGGTAACGCACAACTTCCTCTATTATGATTTCCTTCTTCAAGGAGAGGTAACTGGAATCGCCCAGGCTTCTCCTACGTGAATTTATTTCTATGTAAGTGGCTCCTGGATGGTGATCCGGGCAGGCTGTACCTCACTGATAGGGGTCGACAGAGGGGGCCCCCACCATCCCTTCTTTCTTTCTTTCGTTCAAACGATTCTTTTCGAAGAATCTGAATTGTTTTTGTTATCCCTTGTACAATGTACAACAGGGATTCAATACTCAAAAATTTCCGCAATATTGGCGCAAAATAATTTTGATTTGTAAAATATAAAAATAACTTATTGAAAAGGCGGCACTATATTGGAAAGAACATTTCGCACTTCAATCTAAACAATACTTAAATAAACATTTTTTATAAGAATAAAATATTTAAAAAAAATTTGTCTTACTTTCACAAGTATTTGTAAAAAACTTGGCAATATCTGGGAGAAAGCTTGGGTTGAGCGCATTTGCAGACAGGCCGCAAGATATTGGTAAATGAATCCCTAATATATGTCCCATAGCTTTTTCCAATATGTTTCCCATGTCTTGCCCACATTTTCGATTTTTACGCGGGTTAACAAGATAATTTCTTTTATGCAGAATCTTTATATAAAATGAAATAAAAATTTTCAAGGATTCGAAAATTATCGTCATGTTAGATAAACAATACATAGAAAGCTTGATATTTTCATATATCGCCGGTGCTTATGAAAACAAACACGTAAATTATAAGGCTGTGAAAAAAACACTTCTTATCAAAACGCTATGAAAAAAAATACATCTCTATAAAATGCCATGAACAAAAACATATCTCAGTAAACACTGTGAGAAAAAACACATATTGGTAAACGCTGTGAGAAAAAACACATATTGGTAAACGCTGTGAAAAAAGACACATATTGGTAAACGCTGTGAAAAAAAACACATATTGGTAAATGCTGTGAAAAAAATACTGCATTGGTAAACGCTGTGAAAAAAAAAACACGTCTTGGTAAACGCTGTAAAAAAAAACACGTTTTCGCCATCCCCTGGCCGAAAGTGCCACATTCCCGCCCGGCTCAAAAACGGGAATGTAGTGTTTTCGGCCTGGGTATGGCGAAAAATAGTATATGCACCACGGAAGTAAAATTGGCCAGCCCACAGCTCGTATAAATTGCTACCCTCGCCTTTGGCTCGGATGGCAATCTACACGAGCTGTGGACTGTCCAAGTTTTTTCCTCCCATGGTGCGTAATATACTATTTGGGAATATGCTGTAAAAAAATAGTACATTATGCACCAAGGGAAGGAAGTAAGACATCCCAACCCGCGTGTGATATTAACGCCCGAGCCGAAGGCGAGGGCGGTAAACACGCGGGTTGAGATGTTCTACTTCCCTCCCGAGTTGCGTATACTATTTTGTCTCATGTATTCCCTGGAGGAAAGTATATTATTGTCTTTTCACCCTGATCTCAGGGTCTTAAGTGCCACATAACCTCACTCCTAAAACTGCGAGGCTTATGTACATTTCTAATTTTCTGCCGACTAGCGCCGCCTGCAGGTGATTTGCGGCCCGAGCGGCAGCGAGGGCTACAACACGCAGGCGGCGCTAGCCGGGCCGAAAATTAGAGAAACGCGCATGCGCGTTGCAGTTTCTAGGCGTGAGGGAATGTGGCACTTTCGGCCGTGAGAGCAGGGTGGGAAGACAACACTTTCCGACAGGGTATGAGACAAATAGTATATTACGCACCAAGGGAGGAAAAAACTTGGACAATGCACAGCTCCTGTAAATTGTCACCCGAGCCGAAGGCGAGGGTGTCAAACACGAGCTGTGGGCTGGCCAATTTTACTCCCGTGGAGCGTATACTATTTTTTTGCCTAGCGAGGCCGAAAATACAACCTTCACGATCGGGCACCGGGAGCGAAAGTGGTACTTTCGGCCCGCTAGGCAAAAAACATATTTTAGTAAGCACTATGTGAAAAAAGCACTTCTTAATAAAACGTCGTGAAAAAACCTCTTCCTGCTTCTAATCAGTTTAGCATAATTAAATTGTGATGAAAAAATTGAATGATCCTTTATCGGCAGAGTAGGCATTAGTAGGGCAGTTTAGAGTATACTTTTTTTAATAATCTTTTCTACTACGAAAACTAAGCATAATACATGAAAACTAATAACCTCAACAGATAGCTCGTGTTTCGGAGTTTATATGTTTATATTTAAAAAAAAGAACGACTTTTTTTGTTGTTGGTGTATTAAAATAATTGCATTAAAAGATATGTTTTTTTTCACGGTGTTTTAAAACAATGTGTTTTTTTTTCACAACGTTCTAATGAACAAGTTTTTTTCACGGCGTATTTGAAAAAGGTTTTTCTTCATAGCTTTTTTTTACGTGTTTGTTTTCATAAGCACCGGCGATATATAGAAAATGTTCGTTAACTGGTGACTGTTCCAATACTGGTGTAGTCACCCTACATATATATGCCAGAGATGAGGCCGGCTTTTGCGCAACACTACGGCAAAATTGCCTTTGCGTTATATACGATTCCGGGATCGTTTCCAGAGCCCGCGTGTAGAGATATATTGTCCCGCTGCGAAACTTTCCAAATATCGCGCGCGGCCGGCGAAATTTATTAATAAATTTGACAAACAAGATATCGCTCGCGAAATTGATACTGGCATCCGCTCGCGCGCGATTCCGGCGAGTTACATATAAAAGTCGACGGCTGCCAAACTTCGGGAGAGGCGTGTGTGCTGTATGTATACGTCTCTCGAGCTGAACTTCATTTCACGTACCAACGACTTCCTTTTTAGCCAGATTTATTTCGCAAATTTTATTAGACAGGGGGCAGAGAAAAAACGGGGGAGGAGAGAGGCCATCTGGTGTAATGTGGCTGTCGACCTCGCTGGGAAAGGCTGTGTACTGAAATAAATTTGATTTTGTTATACGAATTAGCCGCTTTCTCGGGCGATACGTGTATATATATGGTTCTCCGAAATGTGAAGGAAAATGGAGCGGAGATGCTGAAGCTTATATAAAATGAAGATTTACTTAGCGGAAATAAACATATTGAACGAAATTGCGGAAATAGAAATATTATGAAATATTATGAAATATAATTAAAATTAAAATCTTTTTGTGTGACGTTAATGATTGAAACTAAATGTATCCGTTTTAATCTTTAGCAATTTGAAGTAACGAGGAGTATAACGTTTAAAATTAAGAAAAAAAGTATAATTTTCTTAAAAACCTCTAAATTAAAAACGATAAAATAAACATAACACGCGTGAAATAAACCAACAACATTTTCAATTACGACAATTTACAACGAACCTTACGACACTTAAAAAATTCCCGACACAGCTGACACAAAAAAAACGCGCCGTTACCCTCACTTGCACTTCATTCCGCGCACTTCAAACATCCTCCTCCTTCATCTCCACGCGCATATCCTCACTTAAGAAAAAAGCCCTTTCACACCAACCGCCGCCTCTGCAGCACAACTCCCGTGTACGCAAACGCTCGCGATCAACAATTGAACCGACGCGCGATTTACGATGTTCCCTCCCCTCCTGAAAAAAAATCCCCCCGCTCGCCAAGATAAAACAAACACTTGCCGCGCCGCCGCCTCGGTAAATCAATGAACCCAAGTACACACGCGCGCGTTACGCTCCCAATTGGAAATTAACCGCCGGCGATTAGCGCTAATTGACATTAACCACGCGCGCGTCGGACTTTCTTCCTCCGCGCGCGTCACGCTCGACTGCCCGGGGATTATTTTCGCGGGTATATATAAGCTAGAGAAGGCGCAATTACCCGGATCCATTATGATCGGCGTGACGAATCCGCGAGCGTGTGTGCGTGGGCTCGCTTTAAACGAACAGGTGCGGGCGCTGCGCACGTGATACGAGGGTTCGCAATGGTGGGTATTTGTACAGGAGTGTTTGTATGTGAGAGAGAACGCAGAGGTTTGTTGTTATTAATGGGTGTGGGGTTCGTAAAGCCGAATTGATGGCGTATTATTTTGAGCGCCGGGGCTGGAGGGTGGTTACGTAAAAACGCGGCCGGTATGTAGTGGGTGGGAGATGAATTGCGCCCGTATCAGAGTTCAACAATTGCAGGTATACATTGTGATATGAAAGTTTTGAGAATAATGGTTATTTTTCTGCTTTACGGAAATGCAGTCTATCTTATATACTGTATGAAAATTTTACTTTTCAAATTATGTGTATTATGAATTATTTAAACTACTTTTCTAAGTAATATTTATTTTATCAGTACCAGAGATTAAGTAAACTCATTATATTTTGAAAACTATCTGAAGAAAAGTAAACTTCATTTAGATTACTAAACATTCAATTAAGAAGTTAAATTCAAAGGTTGGTTGTGGCCCGAGCCACAACCAACCCAGTATTAATCTATAAACAACTTAATACCCCAGGCTATACCCACGAAAGCCGTGCCCGATATCCCATCAAAATTTCAAAGCGCGCCTCCGTTCCCTCCGCCACCCGGAAAACAATCAACCCTCCTCCACCTCCATCACCTCTCCCTCCTCAAAAATCCCTATTTATATATACCCTTTCCTCGGAACAATGCCCCCCGCTCGCTCCCACAGCGCGCGAAATTTCAATTTCCCACTCTCTCTCTCTCCCTCGCGCGCGCAAATTGAAAACTTAACGATTTCCGCGCGCTCTAAAAATATATACACCCAACTCGTAAATCCCTCTCTTTCTCGCGTGTCGTTTGGAAGCGCGAGGGATGCGGAACGCAAATCGCCGCGAGAGAGAGTTCGTGTATTACACGCGCGCGCGCACGGTAGCCGCGGCATTTTAACGAAGACGTTTGCATTTCGATTATTGGCTATGGGGTAGAAGAAGAAGGAGAAGGAGAGGTGAGGAATTTTGCACGACGACGTGGTTTGCGCCCGTGATTTACGACGGAAAATTCACTTACCGACGCGGCGCGGGCTGATTTGAATATGAGTTAGGGCGCAGGAGAGGAGTTGGGAACGGAATTCGCTGCGAGGTAATTGAATTTGTACGCTGCAAGCGGAGAGTGCATGTGTTTCGGATGGTTATTGGATAGGTTTGTAAAGGTTGCGCGCTGTGTGCGAAACGACTTGTTTGAAGATACGTAGTCACGGTGGTGTGAGAAACGCGATCGGTGAGAAAATCTGCTGGAAGATTTTAAATTGTATATACATGGTTTAGGAAAATTAATTTGGTGTTAGGATACACTCAGAAAACGATCTTCCTGTACCAACGAGAGTCTGCCTGTCGGAGGAGGATTTTCAGTTAAAAATAGGGCCAAGAGAATATCTTCCTATGGAAGAAGGAATATCCGCTTGGTACAATGTCGCATCGCGATAGGAGGAATTCTTCCCGTATATATAATAATTATTAGCAAAAAAATAAATAAATAATTAATGTAAAAATAAAATTGTTGTACATGAATGGAATAAAAAGACTTTAGTTATTTTAAGTATTTATATAATAGTCCTAGTGTCATCTGTTATCAATAAAACTTGTCTTACACTGCAATTTAATGGTATTTATAAAATAGAGTTTTGGGGACCTAAGACCCAAAATATAATTCCTCCATTACTGACACATAACATTCTTGCAATAAAACGTAAAATTCTCCTCCTGCAGGAGGATTGGCCTCGTATAACAGGAGACCACGGTTCCTTTAATCTAATTACGATTCTACCGCGCGGGAGGAAGTCCTTTTTATTGCAGGAAAATTTTTTCGAGAGAAATTTTATTTTGGTACCGGAGGATTGTTTTTCTGAGTGTAGATGTAGGAATTACTATACCCTACCCAATTACGGTGCCCTATCTTTTAACACAGAGCGCGGTAACTGAGGCACAGTATAATTAAAAGCCGTGTTCTTATGAGATGTCAGTAATTACCGCATGCATCACCCAAAGTTCGTATTGATATTTAAACGTTTATGATTAATTTTGAGTAAAAGTTTAGGTTTTAATCAACCAAGATACATTATGTTCTATTTAATAAAATGAGTTAAATGCTCAACATATTGGGCATTGTACGATTATACTTGACCCCCACCGCTATCCTATGCGCCTCGACATTTATTGTAAATCTAGTCATGAATATCTCGTAAACATCGCGCCTGATTAGAAAATCTTTTAATACGTACGCCTTCACTCTCACATGTCGCGTGTAACGATAATGCCGTACTTTATTAACAAAACAACCGGCAAGACCGAAAACTTAAGAACGCCTTACGCAAACCTGCTCATTAATTAACACCCACGCGATCTCACAATACCGTATAACAAAAAAAGCGTTACCTACGGCTCGAATTAACGCGCGCCGCGTAATAAATTCTGTCGAATTATACCCTGCCACCAGAACCGGCAGGTGAATGTGCACGATAAGGCTCTCAATGTCGCCTCTTTTTTTCCTCAATGCGTGGCCGCGTCGTACGTATATCTATATGTACCCTTGACTAAAATCCCTGTCGTTAATTTTCGAGAGAGGGAACAATCGCAATGATTCTCCCACGGATTATCGCGCGCAGTGCGCGACGTTTTAATGCTTTTTCTAGGTCCGCCGGGGCGATTTGCGTCACGCTATATAACAGCTTACCGGGGAATTTGCCGGGTTATGATGCATCGCGCATGCAGCGCGTGTTTTGTACATAGTCTCGCGGTTACGATATGTCGCACGTTAGCAACGTTGGGTAATGGACTCCTGTCGTATTTAGAATTTTCTGATTCCACCGGATATATGTACAATATTTCATTTGTTAATATGTATTAGGAGATAGAGTGAATGTAGAAGTCATTATTTACGTGTCTGCTGAAAGTGAAAAGAGGGTTGTAAAATTCTTATACTATTTAATTATTTAATTCATCGAAAAATAACTAATTTAAACAATACTTACCAAAATAGCACTTTCTCAATATTGATGCAGAACATCTTCAAACTGTTTGCTCGTATTTATTATTTATGTTGTCGAGATAATTAAGTACCATTAAAATTTCAAATTATTCATATTATATTTACTCTCTAAAGTTGAATTAGTGAAAAAAACACTAATTATTAATTAAAATTGCGCCACCGCCGAATTTAGTGAATATTCTGTAATTCTTAGTGGAAATATACTATTTCATTAGTGAATTTTTTTTACTAATTCAACTTTAGAGTGTACAAAGAACCGTCCAAAATTAATAATAAGAAGTCACGCGCAATTCCTCCCACCTTTTCCACAATTATACCATTAAACACTATATATACGCCTTCCACCTCAAAATATTCCATTTCAACCATCGCTATCAAAAAAATGCCTCGTCCGACCGCAACAACAACATATCCACCAATGCCAAGTCACGACCAGCAAACACCCCCCACTCTAGCTTCAACACGCGAAGATACGATCCACTTACGCAAGCCGCCTATATGCGTCGAAATGTATAGCGCGTCCTTTACGTAACGCGCGGCCTCCCGCTCTCAAAGTAAAAAAATAAGGAGCACGCGATCCTGCGATATCCACGCAGCGTTGTTGTATAGACGCACGCCAAGTCCAGTCGCGCGCGCGAGCTTAGAGCGCGGATATGGGGCGAGGCAGGTGGCGCGCGCGGGTCTCGCGGTTCTTGAAGATACCAGTGAGGAATTCTGAAGAAAGTCGTGTGTGAAATTCTCGTTTTAAAAAGTGCGAAAAAAAATGTATATAGTGGCGAAAGTAAACGTAATAACAAAGCGAGATTAAAATAAAAGTGTGGAGTTGGTATAGCTGGAGAGAATAAAAAAGTTTAGTGCGCGCGAGAGCATAAAAGTGCTATGATCTTTTACAACGCCCGTTGAATTTGTAGCGGGTGTATAGCTACGTTTTCCCATCGGAGAATTCGCGCGCGTATATAACTCCGACTTGGTTTCGTTCCTACTAAAAAAGGATCCATGCAAAAAAAAGGGCCACTCGACGAAATTATATCGACGCCGCTGTGGGCTTCAAAAAAGAGAGGAGGCAAATCTCTCTCTTTTTCGCTGTCGCCCGTTCAGGATTTCATGCCGATTTCCCGCTTTATTAAACCCTTCCGGCGAGGCGGAAAGCCCCGGAGAGCCGCACAATGGCGCCACAAACGTTTATCGTCCGGATCGTTTACAAGCCAATATACAGCGAGGCAAGCGAAATAAAATGCATGTGTATGGCGCCGTATAATATATTATATCAGGGCCGTCTTTTTCTTATCGTTTTCTACAGCGCTATACGGAAGCACGCGCTCGGGAAATTTGTCTGGGCGAAGTGGAACGACGACGCGCACGAGGCTGTAAAAGTGATTTAGAGGGGATGTATGAAAATTAGGGTATACCGGGGTGTGCGATGGTTCAGGAGTCGCGCAAAGGCACTGGATTATTTTTATTGAACGGTTATTGGAGTTATTACGTGGTATTGATCATGGTTGATAAAAATGTTGTAAATTTATTCATAAATATGAAAACATTTAGTTTTACATCTGCAATTTCTTTATACTTTGGTTAAAATGTTTCGTATACGATTACTATTAATTGACCAATACCCTGGTGGAAATCCAAATATTTTATAACTAATAACTGACTATTTATTTTAAAAACTTGCTATAAAATGGGAATTTATCTTGTCCAGTTTCTAGCTTCCGGTGAAACGCTTCTTCTCCTATTATATGGCCATTTAATAGATTGATAAATGAATGAGTTTTTCGAAGACAAGCACAAGCTTGTTCTTGAATATTTTAAAGGTATTAAAACTGATCAGTTTTTTTAGTCTGGAAATGGGTAGTAGAAGGCTTGCTGTTATGACAAGGAGTGAAAGAGTGAATCAGATGGAGAAATAAAAGTTTTGCTGAATTATTCATAGAAGGAGTACAACAAGTGATTTTTTAGTTAATGTTATTTATTTATATTTTGGTAAGCCATCCAATGCACTTTATCATATTTTGTTGTGTCGTCAATCTAAGAAATAGGCAAATAATGGTAAAAAAATCGTTTCATCATAGCCATTAATTAGCCAGTTTTACTAGCTATTTTCTAACTTCTTGGCCATTTCATACAGATGAATTTCTACCAAATAAACAAAAATTTGTATTCATCATAAATTTGCGAGAAAGTTACTACTTTATTTCTGCTACCTGATTAAATTCATCAATTTTTTCTCTCGCGAGTACAAAAACTAACCCACACCCTCGTCATCTCTGTTCCAGGTCCACCACTCGACGCCGACACCAGCGGCCCGCCACCACCAACAGCACCAGCACGCGACCCATCAACAGCGTACTCCTGGCGTCGGCGCGGACGCGTCAACGGTCGCCTCGTCCTCGGCGAAGAGCTCGTCGTCGTCATGCGGCTCCTCCGGTGGCGGCGGCGCTCGCGTCAGCGAGGTCATGGAGCTGTGCTACGTCACCGAGCGCATAATCGCCCTCTGGTACCGCGAGGACGCTCGCGGCGTACTCGAGCACGCCACGTCCCTACTCCGCGGCAAGCACGCCGAGAATTATATGGTTAGTGCGCTGACTCAGTTTTTCCGTGAGAAAGACAGGCATTTTTATTGTTGTTGTTTTTACTTTGCTTTTATGCGGAGATAAGAGGTTTCTCGTTATTGTTTTACGGCGAAAAACGATGTTTCATGAGGGTGTGGGAGGTGATGAAAAGGTGACGCGGTAGTTGTTGTTTACGGTAGGAGGGTTATCTCGTGTTTATGATGATTAGAATAGAAATCGGCATTATTCGTCCGCAAAATTTTTTCAAATACTCATATTATTTCATTAAATATTTGATGCTATGAAATAATTTTAATTAATAAGCACTTTAATCGGTTATTCGAAGAAAATATTCGACGAATAATTTTTTCGAGTATTTTTTCAAAACACTTCTAAAGGCCCAGTTTTTATGAGAAAAGTGTTTATCAATTAAAATTATTTCATTGCATCAAATATTTACTGAAGTATTCGGAAAAAAATTGCGGACGAATAATGCCGATCTCTGAATTAGAATAGGGGTTCTATGGTTGAGGAGTAGTAAAAGTATGGATGGTTTGGTGATGTGGGTAATTAGTTGATTAAAAAGAGTTACAAAGCGTTATAAAAAATCTATTAATTATACAGGCATTGGAATTCTAATGAATACAAAAGATAAGCAAAAGAATGTTATATCAAACGAACATGAACAAAGTGAGTTATGAATTAACCTGCGTGATCGTAACATAATTATGATTTTATTCCATTTGTAAGCCCCTTTTACGGTCACGCTCGCTTAATTCTACTGCGCAACTTACATTTTAATTTGCACTAATGAGCATTACGAAACGAATAAAGTATATATTATTCTTTTTATTTTAGCCTGTTTTTAATGGTATGAAACATGCTTTGGCGACACAAGTGTAATCAAAATTATTTTAAAAATATTAGCGTTAATTTGGCGCGCTACGCGCGCCCTCTCTTCGCTGTTTCTCGATTTCTTTCGAGTTTCGAGATCGATTTGAAATTTCGAGATACCTCGCAAAAACGCTCGAAAACCAAACGAATCTCGATCGCTCAATTTATATTAGGGATCCTCAAAACACTCACAATAGTTACAAAATTTTTCAATAACCTCTGTATGCATCTAATCAAACTTTTATCCTCGTCATTACAGATCTTTAACCTGTCGGTGTCGGGCCGAACGAGCGAGCCGAACACGCGGGAGTCGGGCTGGCCCCAGGGCCTGGCGCCCAGTCTCGAGAGGCTCTGCGCCCTCTGCAAGGAGCTGGACTCCTGGCTGAACGCCGCCTCGAACCGCGTCGTCGTTCTTCATGCAAAGTGAGTTTCATATATTTCACCGTTTCTATATCATATGCTAACAAAGATAGCAATAAAAGTTAAAATTAGAAATATATTGAATATATCAACGAGAAACAAATTATTGTGCAGCCATTTTCTTTTCATTGTTACAATAACTATAAAAAATTTACAGTGACGCAACTGTAGCGGAATCTAAAGTGATTTTTACGATCTGGAATGTAATTTTCAGTGCCCGCGCTTTACGATAAAGTTTTATGGAAAGTCATTACTGTACAGGCAGTTATACCACCGGATAGAAAAAAAAAAAAAAAACATACTCGCTATACTTTTTAATCTAACAAATTCTTTAGATCGAAATAATAAATCTATGATAATGAAAAAAAAAGCATACATTTCAAATTAAATCTATATCTACAACACACGCACGTGTCTCTTTCTGTTCGATTTTCCAGAGGCAGCAAGGAACGCCTGGGCGTCGCCGTCTCGGCGTACATGAACTACAGCAGCATCTGCGGCGGCCACGACCAGGCGCTCGACAGATTCGCCATGCGACGCTTCCTCGACGACAAGATCGGCCCGCTCAACGTCCCCTCCCACAGAAGGTAAATGCCCTCTCCCTCTCCGCTGTCTGCGTTAATTCGTTAATCGCCGGAGCTCCTCATTGTCCTCCCGCAGACTCATTTGAGTGCGTCGTCGTCGTCGCGGCGAGAGTTTTGGTCATGACCACTTGGCGACGACCGGGGAGCATTAAACTATTAGTTTGATCGTTTGCTCGTTGTCTCTTATTTTGTTTAATTGTGGGCGTAGATGTCGAAGGAGAGACGAGAGTTTCTTTTTTTACAGTTAGGCGAAGAGTGAGTGGGTTCTCCGCCCGTTTTATAATTAATTAGGTATTTACGTTGTGTTTTTTTTTTGCTGACGGTGCGGTTAATCAATTTGTGTGTTTAGCGAGAAGATATTTCATTAATATTACATGTTCGAAGAAATTGATAATTCTATGCAAAAACCTACACCAAATTCGCATCCATGTAATATTATTAAAATTCAAATATCCGTATACAAAATTCCCACGCGTCCTGGATAAATCCCACTTTAAATACCTATGCAAAATCCGTTCGACCGCTGAACCTACGCCAGCATCGGCATCTCATCTAGACCTCTATACCACCGTTCCCCAATTCGATATTCATCGACACCGTTCCTCCAACCCCCTACTTTGCATGCCACCGCGGCAGCACGCATATCCACGTGTCCACGCAACTACGTCGATCGCGTCCAATTTACGTCGATCGACCCCGCGCCATAATCAGCTTCCCACGGTCATCCCTATTAGAGGATCCGCGCGCCATAGGCTATACATGCCCTTGAACCTTTTACGGGCCGCGCGCGCGACGCGTTCGCTCTCTCTCGCATAATGCGAGGAGGTGAACCTCTGTGAACTCTGGAGCCTCGTTACGCGTCGTCGATGTCGCTTGGGTGTAAGAGAGGATGGCGTATTTGGTTACCCGCGGGGGAGACTTATTAGGTGGCGAGCGAGATGTCGCGGCGATAAACAAGCGAGATGTTGCTGCCGCTGCTGCTGGCTGGGGAATTGTGGATGCCGGTATATGGTGAAGTAGAAAAGTAGGAGAGCGCGGGAATATATGCGGGAGTTTGGTTTTACATTGTTTTTGTGGGTTGTTATTAAAAAGGAGATACTTTTTACTGATGAATTTGATGTTAACTCGGTTTTCGAAATGTGCAGGTCAGTTTCTTTGTATCTATAACTTGCAAATGAATAACAACGTTCAAAATCGCGAAAAAACATATAATTTTTTCCCTACAAATCTGTACCATCCTGATCTACCAGCGCCTCATCATTTACAATTTTAATCACTTCTAGTTGCACCACGCAACTCTCGTCCACTTGTTTACACGCTCTGCGACCTTCATTACGCATAAGGGAAACGTCCCAATACCCGAACATATTATAAGAAATTGACCTTCAACATTCAATGAAAATAATTACTCTAGAAGGTTTAAACAATAATATTTTCTTTTATATGATCAATTATGACGTCCTTAGTCAAATGGTATCAAAACGAGATTGCTTTATAAAGGTAATTGTTTATTATAAAGATAAAAGCACGATGATGCCTTTGTTCCCTTACCCGAACGCAGAAAATACGTATGTCCCCATTGTTCCATTTTTATGTCCTAATACCCGAACAATCGTTTGCAAATAAACGATTTATTAAATTATTTTTGATTATTACAATATTCTTTTGTTGTTATAATTACTAGAATAGATGTATAAACACTATATATGTAAAATGTAAGTCATATGGAAAACATAACATAATCTAAAATACATGTAAACTTTGCAATATTGAGGTTACGACATACACCATGTACTGTTCGGGTACCGGGACATGTTATTTAATGTCATGACCCAATACCCGAATACTATCTAATTGAAATATTTTTTTATAAACTATTTACCGTATCCTTAATAACTTTAAAAGAATACTAACTAAACTAAAACTTTAAAGAAAAGTAAGAAAACATTTTTGAGATGTTTTAACGTTTATTAACCAAGAAAGAGACGAATAAGTAATATTGTTCGGGTATTGGGCACTGTTCGGGTATTGGGACGTTCCCCTTACACACACGCGCGCGCGCACGTCAAATCCGTACACAGATGCTCCTTTAAACCTACAATTAGGGGATGAAAGCGCATGCGCGCAAATACTCTTATCCACTGTACCCTGCAAAAATTGTTCGCCTACTTCCTCGTAAAAATAAATGCACTCCGCGCTGTTTTAATCCTCTCCTTCTCTCTTCGAAAATACATTTTTCAGATATTTGCATTAATCTCGCGCGGGTGTATATATAGCTGTCGCGCGCATATATGCATAATGCATGATACACACGAGCGAACGCCTGGCTTTTTGATTCCGCTCTCTCTCTGCACTGCAACATTTATTAATTCGGTGAGTGGCGCGCATTAGCATATCGTTAGGCGCCTATGTATGCGACGCGGGGACACAGTCGAGCGAATTAATTAACAAAAACGACGCGCACCTGTACTCTGTGCTGCGACGCCCCTCGCTGGGCTGTGAGAAAAAGGATTTCGTCGAAAAATATCTAGTGTGTATAAGGATCTAGCGATAAATTTGAGCTAATTATAGGATCTTGGTTAATGGTGTACAGCTATATAATGTCGCTGGATAATTCGAAGTCTGTAAGAAAAAAGTTGGAAATGTTTCGCAGTACGTATATAGGTAGTAAATAGTCTCTCTCGTGTCTACTTAAACGCTGAATAAATCACACGCCCAAACTCGCTAAATTCAATTTGCCTTTACGCGAGCGTACGCGAGAGGAGGGGCAAATATATGGGCAAAAATTATCTGGTAGATAAGCCGCGCGCGCCACGAAACGAGTTGACGGTTTTTATTTCCTATTTTTCACAGCGCTGCGTTCTATAAATACGTTATTACCGCGGCAACATGTTTGTCGGGTGTCGTTAATTATGTGATAAACATGAAAATCCCGATAAAAATTCGAATTTTTTATATGTTAAATGAAAATTTATTCTCCAGCCATTCTAACCTCCTTATATGGCACGCCTTACCTATAAAAACCCACTCTACTACTTTATACAATTAAACAATAATTTTACTTGAATCTTACAGGTACATCGAGTACTTCAGCGGGTTGCTCGCGGGTTCGCTGCGGATCAGTCCGTCGCCCCTGTACCTCACCCACCTGACGGTCCTCGGTGTGCCGCTGTTCGAGCCGACAGGCTGCAGAGCCTTCTTCAAGGTCTACGAGGGCCTCACGCCTGTCTACACCTCCGACCTCTACTCCGTCACCAACGCCCGCGAGTTCACCGTCAACCTTGGAGGACTCAGGCTCAGGGGTGATATTCTGGTCAAGTGCTATCACAGGGTGTACTCGAATCAGGGCCGCGAGGTCATGTTTTCGTTACAGGTAAGATGTGATGATTTTTTGTCTTTTGTTTTTAACGTATCGGTTTGAAAAAAAGTTTGTTGACGTCGTGGATATAAATGTGCGTAGGATGCAGGGCTATTTGTCACGCCATAAAGAGGTAGTGTGACACGATATTTTAAAAACGTGTCGGAGACAAATACTTACAACCGAAATACCGTTTTTTTTTACGTGGGCGACGAGGAATTTAAATTCAAAAATATGTCGAATCAGTGATTGTCATCTTTATGCAAATAAGCTGCGAACATTAGTTTGACAGAATTCAATTTTTAAGAAAATTATACTTTAAATTTTGAATCTTATAATGTTACATTATTCCTTCGAGTATATCTTTACTGAATATTAAATGACAATAATTAATGGTTTAATGCGTGCACGACGTATGACGACAGCCTATTGTAATATCAGACGGTAATCACGTTACTCTATCCATTTACAATCTTATTATGCACCCTATAGTTGCAGGGAACGTCGATTCAAATTTAGCCCTAATGAATCTGGAACAATGTAACATTAATTAGGGCGCCTGATCAATACATCGTAATCCTGTCGTAAAATTTTAATCGAATGCTCGAAGCTCTTGCTTTATTCAAAAGGACGTAAAGTGCAAACTATCCATGCTATAAATTTATATTCAAAATTAACCCAGTATTTTTTAAATGATTCCTAATCAATTACACATCGTTTATACCATATTTGTATCTATATGAGATTACCTAGTCAATACCTATCTTATAATTCTTTTTGATTTCTTCGAATGATTAGATAATTCAATAAAAAGAATATATTTACTTCTATCTTATCATAATTTAACATTTAAAAGACACTCAATAGTACGTCTCGCTCCAGTCAAGTTCAGCGTCAATTCCTATAATGTCCGTTTCGTGCTTACTAAACAATCAGGTACCTTGTCACTCGCAACATTATTCCAAGCAACAAACAACAATAACCTAAACCTTACCTAAAATCGAAACCCAACCAAACCTACCAATTTAATTAAAAGAAACCATCGCGCCTATCCATTAATTACGTGCATCACTCAACACTGTGATTTCCCGCAGTTTCACACGTGCGTAATAACGGAGAACGTCGTCTCGTTTCCCCGCTCGGAACTCGACGTAGCCTGCGACGACCCGAGGTGTCCGCCCGACAGCGTGGTCACCCTCTACTTCGCGAACGACGCCAGGCGACAGGACGGCCCGGTGCCCGCCCCGACGCCAGCCGTCCCACACGCCTCCGCCCATCACGACCCGATATTACATTGGGATAGTTACACGAACCTCGAGCTCAGCGACGATGGTGAGTACAAGTTCTTTTTTGTTTTGTTTGCGTGGTGATTGAGAGGAGAGCGGTGATTTTAGAGCCTTAGGAAGGTTGTTTTAGAGTTTTGGTTGTGAAATATGAAGGCTCTAGGGACTTTTTTGTTTGTACTCTCTAAAAACTAATATAAGTGAAAAGTCGTGTATATGGTGCAAATAACTGGAAAAATCGATTTATCCTGTAATGAATATTCACTTTTACACGGTGGAAATTTTAGGTTTAGATAAAAGGATCCTAATGGCAGCAAGCTTTTATATTTTAGATGTTTAAATATATTCAAATAAGTATTTAAATATACAATAATTTTAGATGTTTAAATTTATATAATTGAACGAAATAAAATGTTTTAGAAGTGTGCAACAATAAATTCTTCAAATACAAATATTCCTGTAAGCAATACTAAATTTTACGGATTCCACAAATCATATTACTCGCGGCAAATTATTTCTGATTCAGACGACTGAAACTTCCTCTTTATTATGTACTTTTCCCCGCCATAAAAATGATATCTGCATAAGCAACCGATAACACTTCGCGAAGCTCATTCATTCCGCGCAACAATATCAAACCCCCACCCAATTATATTACAATTTACCATCAACAACAACACACACCAAGCGCATCCCACGCCACGATCGCCCACTCTCTCTACTTATATACCTCCAATTAACCTTATCTCCCTCCCTCGTCGTTTTGCAACGTTTCTCCCATTGCAATAACGAAACGTACTCTCGCGCACTCCGCCCAAGCGTCTATACAGCCAAGTATCTCTTCCGCGGAACTTGGCCTATACGATTTGTTATCTCGCCGTGCGTTATACCCGTTGTGGCGGCCTTTATCTCGGCGCGTGTATATAGATACATACACACACACACACACACACGTGTGCGCGAAAGTTTTTTCCCCATCTAATCCGCCGCCTCTATCGCGATTATAGGGAATCAATAAAGGAGGAGAGAAAAATCGCGACGATGCTTATCGCGCGGCGGAAGCAATAAAAGGAAAGCTGTAGTGAAGTGCTATTAGGGGTTCCGGGAAGAACGGGTTGTTTTGTCGGTTATGGAAAAAGGAAAATTTTTAAATTTATCTACGGTTTAATTAAAGGTAAACGCGGGCATAAGGTATATATCCAGGGGGATAAAAACGTTGTTACCCGCGTGGTTTTTGTTTTGAAAATCTATATAGTTGTGAGATAAATTGAAGAGTGGGTGGGTACTGCAGAGCGCGTAAAAGTGCTCGATAGAGCTGTGCACGTATATATATATATATATATATATATATATATATATAACTATTCTTTATTTAGGACAATGGGCGCGACCGAGGTAAAATCAATTTCCCATCTCAATTACTCGATCGAATGTGCGCGCGGCCGTCTTAGAAAAAGTCCGTCGATTAACTTCTATCCCATTTACTCTCGATCTCTCCCTCTCTTTTTCTCTCTCGTCCCGACTCTACCTCTTTTGCCCCCGCCAAAAAGCTATTACTTTTTTCCACCTCCGCGCAACATATAATCCGACGTTTATTATATATATCTATATAGAAAAAAGACAATACCGGCAATCTTTAGCGAAAAAATAAAAACTTGTATCGACTTAGCTGGACATATATAGGGTACTTAACATTTTTATCGGTGCAGCGCGGGTAAGTTTTGCATTTGGAATAAATTATTCGACAGCCGGGAATCGAATCGTAAATAAAACTATAGCTACCGGCTGCGATAGCTGTATTTATCTAGTGTATATTACCAATAAATCTCGACCTAGCCAGCTTCCTCTTCAAAAGCAATAGCAAGAGCGTTGCAATAAAAAATGACATTTTCTCACTTCCGTAACCGTTTTTTTTATTTTTCATTACGTCGGACTATATTATTTAGTTTTATTATTTTCCGCTGTATTTACTTTTGATTCATTCGCATGAAGTTAATTGTGTGCTTTTATTTTTCACGTTTGTCGATCTGCAGACCTCTCGAGCTCTTTATTTTATTGTGATTGACCCATCGAATGTCCTGATAATATTCGTCAGTTCGTAAATTTAGCATTTAAAACACTTGCGCGCAACCTGCTAGACTTCAATTACATTGCCTGCGGATGCACTACAGCATCATTACGCCGTATGCTAATGGATTTTTACTGGCGTATATTAAATTTTACGACCGCGGTATATATACAACTTCTCGAAGTTTCAAATAATGACTTTGTAATAAAACTTTGACTTTCAATATCATCCCCATTAAACTTTCTTAATTTATAAAAGAACAATATCAGCAAAAGTAAGAACGCTGTACATCGCAAACCCACATCGCCCAAAATTAAACAAAAAGTCTCATAAACCACAGACAAAAAAATATTACAACACGAACAACCCTTTCTCTTCCTAGTAAAAAATTCGCATAACCGCACCGCGTATGATAAACTTTATCCCGAGTCACCCCATTACACCAGCCCAAAAACGCACATAATAAAACCACTCGGCCGCGATGCGCATCTCGAGCTCTTAAAACCTTCCTTTTCTTGCGCTTCAACTCGTTACGAAACTTCTCACCTCTCCCATCGCGATACACACACAGACCTCACCTTAACCGAACTTCTCTCCCTTCGCGCTTCCGCGAAGACAAAGCCAAGGCTCGCGTTTATTAGCAGAGCGAGCGGGCGCTCAAAGTTTTACATCCGCCGCGCCGCGCGCCCGTACAGTAACGAGTTTCGAGCGCAAATGAGCTCGTCGCACGGCGCGCGAATTTCAAATTGCCGGGCACGCGCAAGCGTCTCGAGGAGAGTTACAAGATGCGAGCGGGGGGCACGTAGTTGCCGTATTCGGGTTATTTGCGCGGCGGTGCAGCGCAAGACCGCTGGAGAATAAGTGTGTCAGCTGGGTTCGCTCTACTATGGCCGCTGCGTCGTCTCGCTGGCTGAGCCGTGCGCGGGGTCGCTGTAATTGTATAGACGCGCGGGTGATTTTTGGCTTGTTGTTGGTTTAATTGCCGGATTGAGTTGGTTCAGTACTTATTAGATTTAATGTGTATTAATCAAGAGTATATTTGGTGAGATTGTTGTTTTATTCTCGTGGTTGTATAGTGTGGTTAAGGTGAACGGTAATTAAATTTAATTATTAAAGAAATTAAATATTTCGTAACGTAACGAATAAGTAAAGTTAGAATTACATAGTGTGATATAGAATTTCACTTGCGTTGTAACTTTATTTCGCACTTAAACACTCCGCATAAATTATCGAGCCTTACAAAACGTCCATACTAAAAATGTTAGCTTTAAGCGCTTTCCAAGTCGTTAAATTAAAAACTATACGTATATTTCAGTACGCAAAATTATTTCCACATAAATTATTTTAACATACCACGCTTTTATTAACTTCGAACGTGAATAATAATTGCCGCTAAAAAAAAAATATTTTGCCCGGGTAGGGTTTTGCGAGGGAAACACATTCTTGCGTATTATTCAAACGACAATCTTTCTCTACAATTGTAGATTAGACACCAGATATACGCATCCACGCAATTCACGCGGGCGCGTTTACGTTAATAAGACGCACTCGGGAATCTAAAATTAAGAGCACACAGCATGCGTATATATACGCTCGCACTGTAAACGCTTATTATTATAAAGCTCTCTTTTCTCCGTCTCTTTCTTCTTCTTGGCGTTCGCTTTCTTCGTTCGCGCCTGCGAGCGCGTTCCTTTCTCCCCGAGCGCTATCGTCGTAATTACACTTTTACGATCCTCCGGCTACTTTCGTTTTTACCATTTATTCGCGCGTGCACGACAGAAAGAGAGAGAGAGAGAGAGAGAGAGAGTCGGAGGGCAGACTTTTACTGCTTATTAATTTTTGCATCTCGTAAACGCGGGTATTGTTTCTACTGATGGGTTTTTCGAGTGCGAATGGGGTGACGTTTTTCGTCGTGTTATTTTGTGTGTTGATTGAGAAAATGTTGTTTTTTTTTCTTCTTGCTGGTCATTAGAAGACTGTTAAAAGTCAATTTCATTTTACGCACTTTAATTATGGATATTTAAATAGAATGCGCGTTTCAATGTTTTTTCAATTTGCACTCTCCGCTTTGCTAATACAGCAGTGGTTTCTATACGTTGATTACACATATTTATTATTAGGCATAGCTACTGTAAATCTGCTCAGAATTTAAAAAAAAATAACTAAACTATACAGCTTTAGAATCTTAATCCCTTCTTGATCATAAATTTGTTTGGATTTCAAAATAGCCGAGGCTGTTTGAAAATTTACAAAATTATGAGGATCAAAATAACCTTTGATATATTCTGTAAACGCTGTACAAAAATAGCGCAATAAAAGAGCGGCGAAGGATTTTCTTTACTGCAGTGTCTACATGCAAGACATGCTGCAATATTTGTCAAATATTTGCAGTTGGAATTGCGAGAATTGCAGACGTGACGCATGAGCCTGGAAAAATGACACAAAAAGTGTATAATAATCTGATATTTGGCTTTCGCTTTATGCATAAAAAATCAAAGATGATTAATAATGACAAAATTGTAAATTCTATATAATAGAGATTACTATAAAAGCATCGTAATATGGAAAAAATTTTGCCTAGTAATTTTTTATTCATTCTGTATAAGATGAAAAACTGAAGATTCTTCTTTGATTCTAAATTTTTAAATTCACAAAATATTCTGAAAGATTATCTTTTATTATACGTTTCACTATCAAAGTTCTAAAGATATAACTTGCCTAAATAATCCCTTGAGCTATATGAATCACCTTGATATCTTGATAAAATTAGATCGCTCAGAACAAGTGGAGCGTAAACTTTAATCATATTACTGTGCATCGTGAAACTTTAAACGTTAAAAGCAGCGAGAACGGCGGAACATAAAAACACTTTAATATGAAAAACAATTTTATAAATTTACGAATTTTTGAAAACGAAAAAAAAGACAGTATACGAATGCTTTACATTCTTCGACCACACATAAAATCATCACCACCTTCATATCACCCTTACGCAGCCCCATATCCACCCGCCTAATCACCCACATGTCCCCTTCGCCTTTCTCTCTCTCTCTCTCTCTCTCTCTCTCTCTCTCTCTCTCTCTCTCTCACCGGTATATTCCGGGAAACCGGCGGAAACGGCGCATACTCACACACAGCCTCTCACATGGAGGAAGGTGGAAAGGCGTCCAGAATGCACACACATCTCACAGACACACACTAAGAGAGTGGGGCGGCCGCTCGCGCCGAGTTTATTCTCGTCTCGCGCGACAGCGGCGGCGGCTCTCCTACGTGCCATTCTGTACGCGCTTTTCTAAGTCGCCGCCGTCGTTCAGTCGTCGTCGCGACTCGGCCGCGCGTACGAGAGCGAGCGAGATTTTTATCTCCCTGCGTGCTCGCGAGTGCATTTTGTGTCGGTGTGTATACATACATCAGCTGTACAGTATATATATATATATATACACAGAGGAGAGAAGCCAGAGGAGAGAGAGGTGGGTGTGATGTATAGTGTGTGCGGCCGAACGGAGTCGGGAAGTTTCGGAGGCGGTGTGCGCTGTGCTTTGAGGGTGGATGGGGGAGGGAATTCGAGATGGTTTCGGTGCTTGCGGTCGATCGCGCGCAGAAGTGCAGCTTGTGAGTAACGCTGATGGTGGTGGTGGTGGTTTGATGCTTGTTGACGTCAAACGAGGCTATGAATGGGGGCGCAGGTTGTATGGAAGGGAAGGTACTTTGAGAAACATATAGTCGGATTGTCAGATAATTTTTATTTTATTTACGTTGATTCTCGCGTAATTGCAGCGACTTTTACAATATCGTTAAAGTGAAGTGCAACTGCCGGCTATATATCGATTTATCCATTAAAGCGTAACCTAAATTGGTTCGTTATACACAGATATCCTCTAACAAAACGCTGGAAAGGTTATACATATTACACTATTTTTATCATTCGAAACCGCGACGAAATCTCGAGCAACCGACAACGCGCCATCAAGTTTTGTCCGCATGAGAATCTAATCTTAATTGGTTTGTTACCGATTTCATCGGCGAACATACCCCACTGAAAAGCGTTATCGTTATTATAAACCCCTCCGTTAACTGTACAAGTCAGCCGAGAGACACGCGCATAGGGGAAATGAAAAAACTACTGAATTTCCATTAAGATAACGTGCCGCGTCGTTTCCACACTGCAGGCCGCCTGCGCGCACTGCAGTTTTTCAAACGGGGAAAAACAGGACTGTTGCGACACGCGGAATATATATAAAAGTGGGAGCAGGCGCGCAAAATTGAATTTAAGAGATATATATATACACAGCGCCGAGTGTGTGTGAGAGAGAGGGAGAGCCGTTCCGCTGATTTATTAGGAAATTACACGCGGCGACAGGTGCTCGGGAAACATTTTTAACGCCGCGCGTAGACAGACAGACAGAGAGCGTGAAATAATGTATACAATATTGCAGTGAGGACAGTGCGTGTGTACGACTTATCTGGTCTAATCGGAACGATACACGCAGCCAAGTGTCCTCTGATCTCGCGGGAATGCGCTGAAAAACCAACGTATCATTTTCATTGCAAGCGTGCGCAATATATATATATATATATATATATATATATATATATATATATATATATATATATATATATATATATATATATATATATATATATATATATATATATATATATATATATATATATATATATATATATATATATATATATATATATATATATATATATATATATATATATATATATATATATATATATATATGCCGTCTCGGGCGACCGGTTATCGACACGCGACGACGCGTCTACACTCACATGCTAATGATTTTGCCTACAACTGATTCGTAACAAAGCTAAGTGTAAATTCCGCGTGTCCACCTACGCTACATTTTTAGTTCCTTGATATTCGCACATACGCACATATTTACAGAAATTCATACTATACATATATATAGGTATAATTTGCTCTCGAGTGTAACGACCGGGTTTTCTCACAACGGCTGATCCTTATCGCCGCTTCGTTAAGCGGATCGCCGATAAGGTGTCTTTCCGTCTCTCTTTCACTGTATGTGTGTAGGATAGGTATAGGAAGCTCTCTCAGCGCTGACGCGACTCTTCTTTCGCAGAAGGCGATGTTTTTTGCCTCGGCCCTTTTTTGCTCGCGTGCAAACGCGATTCTCGGGGTTAATGAGTCACGGCGCTGCGACGCTGGTCTAAGGGGCAGCTCACGAGAAGTGGTAGACTGAAACAGAAATGGCATTTTTTGGTTATTGGTTTTCCGGTGTGTTTGTAAGCGAGAAGTAACGGATCGAAGCGCAAGAAGTTACATGCGTACATGCGGTTATCGGAGAGGCATTAAGATAGCCGCACGGTAAAAAACCTGCAGTATTATGAATTTTTTTTTATCGGCTGTTCGTAATTTGTATAGTTGGCGGGTCGGCGTTACGCGATGTACGCGCGAAGGAAGGAATAAAGATATTCTTTGGTTTTACGTTAAAAAATTTTAAAAAGGCTTTTCAAAAATCTTTTTATCTTTTACAGCTCGTGTTTCGCGAATGTTTAATTTTTCAGATAAAGCGAGTTCAGGGTGCATTAACGATGTTATTGAAACACTTTAAAGTCGCTTGAAGCGGTCGCAACTGTCTCGTATGTTGGAATAAAATTTAACAGTTATTCGTATACGTAAAATGTACAAAATGCAATTATAAGTTTATTTAAATTTTAACTTTTTTCATATTCTTTTAGTATATAATTCGTTTTAGTATATATTACCAAATTAATGATTAACTTCTACTAATTCTTCTGGAACCGTGAAAAACATTAATTTTTTTTAAACATTACCGCCAACTCTTCCATTCAAAACCACTTCTGCAAGCACTCGCTACCAACACCACAAAAGGAAAGTACTCAAAACCTACCCTAACTAAATTCGAATAAGCGAATATCAGTCAAATGAGCCTTCAACAGTTTCGTTCCTTTTTTCAAACAAGTCCTCGCCTTTGCGTTTGTTTAACGCTTGTTTATATTCCCTTACTCAACTGATTCTCAATTATTCAAAGAAGAAAAAACCAACTCACCGTTCAGGCACGCCTGATCGCACTCGTTGTGCGACTCGAACACGTCGTTATCGTGCTGAGGGCTGCCGTAGACCATCTCGCAAGAGCCCGAGTTCCCGTTGAAGCGCCAGAGCTGACCGCCGCCGGAGCCCTGCTGCGTGCGCCGGTTGTTGCTCGTCACCGAGCGACCCAGGCGCGTGTGCTGCATGCCGCCACGGCATCGCGGGTCGCTTGCGCGCCAGCTGTTGCTGGGCTCTGAAATTTCACGTGTGTGTGTTATGAGACGGTCGTCGTGATTGGATGATGAGAGTGTAGTTTTAAGGAAATAAACGATTCGAGAAAATGGGCATCGTTCAGTAACGTGATCACTTTCCTTATCGATATGTTAATATACGTAACAAGTTTTATGATTATGTAGTTAGCTAGCTAAATAGCGCTAAAAATATCCGTTTTTTTATAGTCTCGAGGTATACTGATTATGAACATCTTAACATTCTCCTCTCACAAATAAACTATCGACCTTATTATTTGAATATAAATATATTGTATGAAAAGATAAATATCTTACTTGCACTGACAACCTCCAGCATCGCCACACAGACACCGAGAATCGTGAAAACCCAGGCGAGCTTCATTTTTCGATCGCCGCCAAAAATACTCCTGAATTCCAAACTAAACACACACACAGCAGCGTGGCCTCCAACCCAACTATATCTCTCCCAATCTCCCCGCAACAAAAATATCCTGCGCGAAAGTAGCGTCTTCCCTCGTCGAGTGGTCAGCTCGCACTGAGCAGGTCAAAGTCACAGGCTGCGCTTTCTCTATCCCTCTCTTTCTCTAGCTTCTTCCCCCTCGAGATTTGGAAAACCTTGATTTTCCCGGAACGATAAGAAGAATCAGATTCCTCGCGCGTCGTCGTCGTTCGCTTTGGCTCTACTGCGCGTCTCGAAACGCCTCGATATATTTATATGCGCGGCGTAATCTTCGGCCGGTTAGCGGCGAGAATACAGAAAAAAAGAGCGAAGATTGGAAAATCCAGAAGAGGAGGGAGCGCGAGCAAAAAAGAAATCATTGACTGAGAATGTCCGAACAGAGAGAAAGAGAGAGGTTGACCGACTAGTATGGGTTAGGCATGTTTGTATGTATATATTGAGCGTTCGTGCGCTGATCATCTGAATTTCCGACAGATAAAGTGGCTCCCGATAGGAAAAATTCGCCGGTTAAATAAACAAGGCGCACGCGCGGATGATTATCGCGCTGACATAGCCTCGCTCTCGCTCTGATCGACTACGGCTATATATACACAGCTCTTCTCGGTGTATCACGATGGCGTGATGTTTGCGTTTCCTTGGACGAGCGAATTTGTTGCTCTTAATCGGTTTCGCGGAATTGAAATTGCAACGTCGGGGGTCTGATATTCGATTGATAAATCGTTTTTGCTTGTGTCAGACCGTTGGGATTTCTTAGAAAAAATTTAGCACATAGTTTTAGAACTAATAATTATCATGAAAAATCTCAAATATCGCGCACCATTACACACTTTCGCCTCGTTACCTCTCCCGAAGACGAATGCCGAATGGAGCACGCGTGCGCGAGCTAATGCAGTGCTAATCCGGCGGGATTAGCGCTCTCGGGTACACTTCGGCATTAGGCAAATCGCAGACGTAGAGATAAGGCGAGAATTAAGCGGCGCGCAGGCCGTGCGCTTCTTTTCCTCCGAAAGCGGCGCTATGTCTTTATGGCTGCCTTGTCCTCGTTGTGCGAAACGAAAGTATAATCGCGAATTCTACGAAGAATGATAGTCGGGAGGGGGAGAATTTTTTGCTACATCTGAGTATACTTATAATAACTGCTGTTTAGCAGCGGCAACTCGAGCGACCAGAAGTGCCATTGTATAGCGAACCGTTAAACTCATTTGAATGGAGTTTCGAACTGCGTCGTCGCCTCGACAAAGCCCGCACTCCGCGGAAACTCGACGACAACTCGCCGCAGAGCGAACGTATCGATTTGCAATCGTGTCGATAGACTCTCTCTCCGCGCGACCTTTTTATCGTCCGAAGAACCCTCACGAGAGTAGTACTCTACTTTCCCTCCCCACTCGAGCTACAATATCTCGAGGCTCTTGCCTCCCTCCTTAGCTGCCTAAACGCCGCTAATTTGAAATACGAAGGGGCTGGGGATTCCCACAGCGGTTCATCGATCTCTCGAGCATTCGCGGATCGTTTTTCTTTTTAAAGGAGAGCGCTGAGAGGAAATTCGCGAGTCGATTAATTACGGGGAGAGGGGTGGAATGAGGGAATACCGGGGGTGACGAGGAGAAAAGGGGATAGTAAACAATGCTGACGTCAGGCGGTGGCTGAAGATGTACGACCGAACCGACTTAGAGGGACAATGGGGAGTGTATATAGAGTTGGGATTTCATTATGTCGTTACAAATATGTATGTAGTACTGCGGAGTTTCTAGATTTCGTCGTTTTTTTGTTATAATCAATAGATTTGTGGCAGAAAATATAAGTATGTAGCGTGTAACCTATAGATGCACAGAGAAAAGAAAATCTTTACTGTTATAACGAACGGACGTTTGGATATGAACAAATGGAATGTTCATTTATAGTTAGACAAATTCGTTAACAATTAAGTTTGATTTGTCTACTCAAACGATTCGTGACTTAACTGTTAACGAATTTGTCTAACTATAAATGAATATTCATTTGTCCATATCCAAACGTCCGTTCGTTAACAGTAAAGATTTTCTTTTCTCTGTGTATAACCACAAAAGTAGAAAAGCAAAACATAGGACTTTAAGAGCCAACAAATCCCTTCTGTACACGTTCAAAACATTAATTAGATTCTCCCAACCGAAAATCTAAACTTTTCACCACCCACACTACACACACACACTCACACACACACACACACACACACACGTCCGAAAAAGGGCAGCGCACTCGTTCTCTTTTGTTTCTTCCCTTCTCCCTCGTTCTCTCGCTTTTCCACCGCTGCCACTTTTTTTTCGCTGTCACTGCGCTCGCATTCCTCTTTTATTGGCCCGCAGAGGCGGAGAGGGAGAGATTTTTCAATGATTCCGGCTCGCGCGAGTCTAGAATAATGGCGCAGACGCGGAAAATAAAGGGACGTCGGGACGCGCGCACTGCTTTTGTGCGCGCGATCGGAGCATCGCTAATTTTCGAAATGGACGGGGAGGGAATGGCTCGAGGCGTGTATAGCGAGGAAGGGAGAGAGAGAAAGAACGGAGACGAGCGGAAATTTGGGCTTTAGTGTAATGGGTAGAGAGAATTTTGGGGAAATGAGGTTGTTTATAGAGGAAATGTCTTTAAGAGCCGTGATATTAATGATAATTAGAGGAGTTTAGTGAATTATAAATTAGAGATGTAAATGTTAATTAATTGTATGTAGAGATGTAATTTAAAGTAAAAAGTAAATTTTAATATAAAACTTTTTCCATGATAAAAGTTTATATTTACGATCTTAACCGTAAAGGGACACACTACCTGCAAGAGATGTAGAGATACTCGCTAAGTTATAGGTTTATTTTTCATAACTTTACATAAAAATATAACTGGATACTTTCGAAAGTTTGCTCTTCAAAGTAAATATAATTGCAATTATGGATTTTTCGATAAAGCTATACCATTTGAGCATAAGTTAATAACTTTTGACTGGCTCAGTGAGAGACCAACAGTTCTCTTTAAGGATTAAAGCTCTTACGAATCTTTCAAACGCTATAATAAATCCCACCTATATCTCCAAAATCACATTTTAAAAACCGCTACAACTGCTCACTCTTCTCCGGAAAAATTCCATCTCATTCTATTCTGAACCGCTCTCACTCACAATATCGTCTCGAAGAAAGAACTTCAGCCGAGCATCAGCTGTAGTAGCGCAGAGTAGCGGGACAAAAGCGTGAATTTTGAAAACAGTAGCACGGCAGTTCTGGCACGCTAGATCGCCTCGGTTTATCTCTTTCTCCCGGCTTTCTTCTTCTGTCTCTCGGCCGGGCGAAAAGAGGTCGGCGCCGAAAAATCTTTTTCCGTCGCTTTGGCGACACCCACGCGCCGGGAGAAAGAGAGAGAGGAGTGTTTGCTGTGTAGCGCTTTGATGATATCGCGGGGTTCGTGTTTTTGGATGGATAGTGGAGAGTAGTTGGCAAAAGGAAGGGCTGATTTTTAAGAAAAGATTGATGATTAAGAGTTCCTAAATCTGCATATATTCATCGTATTTTGTGTATGAATGTACCTACATGTACGTATAATATTATAGTAGTATCAAGTCGGAAGAACCAAGGAAATAAATAAATTTTGTATGAGTCAGTTACTGTATTATTTTGAGAAAAAAAATTTCTATTAAACATGATAAGTATTTTATTATGGACAAGTATCAGAAACGTTAATAATATTCCTTATTTATTTATTATCACATTATAATTAAACGACTGCACCCGAGTACAAAACCAGTTCAACATCATTGAACCTCCATTTCTGTCAAATTTATCATTTCACTTCCATATAACACTTTATTACGTAATCCGCGTCGAACCTTAAATAAATTCATTCCTCGTCCATCCAAAAAGTAACAATTCCCTGAAACCCACGCACACCAGCTCACCTCGCCTCTCTCTTACACGAAGACGAGCCAAGAAAAAGCCTTTCTCTCTCTCTCTCTCTTGCTCTCTCGGTCCGATGGTAATGAAAGCGACATCGCACGAGGCGTCGAATCGCCGCGCTTTATGAGTACGTGTGTGTGTGCATAATGCACGCCGCTCGGACGAAATGCACCGGCGGCGTCCTTGTCCCACATCTCTTGCTCTCTCTCTCATGCGCTGCTTCGCGTCCGTCTCGCTCGCAGAGCGCGCTACCCTCAATACGCCGGGTGCGTTACGAGCCGGTTAATGGCGAGCGCCGCCAGACACTCTCCGGAGGTGCAGCGTGTGTACGATACTTTCGAGGTGGAGTGCACAGAGCAAGCGAGTGAGAGAGAGGCTTTTAGCATGATTTAGGTGGATGGGTGGAGAGTCTGGTTTCTTGAATTTAGGTGAGGAATTTTAGGAGCTATAGTGCATAGTGTTGCGAATTTAATGGTTTGGTAAATTAAAATTGTTTAGGGAAATTTGGAAGTACTGTGTGGCAAAATTAATGGGTTGGTAAGGTAGGATTGTTTAGTGGAATTAGCTGTTTAGCGAAGTACTTTATAATAAATTTTTATTTGTTAATCTTGAGTGCTCAGAAATTAATAATTAGATAAGAAAAACGCTATTTTCTTGTAAAAGCCTTTGACGCGAGCTTGAAAAATTGACCAAGCGTAAAATTTCAATATGCTAACCCTACATAACTTTGCAACTTCGCAGACTCTCATCTCTCTTCCTCGCTACAAATCACAACACCTCACTCACCCAAGACAGCGCCACCGCCTCCCACGAACCTCAAAAAAAAACACCTCCTTCGACCACCCCACAAATCACCCCTTCACCCCCATAAATCCCTCTCCCTCATATATATTTACCCCAACCTCTCTCTCTCTCTCTCACCCAATAAATCGCGTGTACGGCGCTGCTCCCCTACATATAAATCGCCGCGCTCGCGCTCTATGGGAAAATCGGATACCGCGCGCTCTCTCTCCCTCTCGCAGGGCGGAAGTGCAGCGGTCACGATCGGTATCGAATGTCCGCGCGGGATCGTGTCGCAATATGTCGTGCGCGCGTCCGCGTGATATAGAGGGAGAGAGAGAGGAGAGATTCGCGGATCACGATCGCGATATCGCGCGAGCCGTTCGGGACAATTAATCATCGCGTGCGGGGTTGTGGCAAGGAGGATGGATGGAGGAGAGAGAGAAGAGGTAGGATGGATTTTTGCCGGTAGTCCGAGATGTCGTGTCGTGTTGCTGAGGGTTTTTCTTTGGGGAGGAGATGCGACAGTTTTTTTGGCAGAGTTCTTTGTTGGGGTTTTATTGGGAAGTAGCATTCGTTCCGTTGGGTACTTGTAAATGATGTTGTTGGTAGGTTTTGATCATGTTAAAGAAAGTATTTCTTGATGACGGCCGCAAATATAGAGATTTTCGATTTAAATTATTCTTATGTGAATTGTTTTATTCATTAAAAAAAAGAGTCTTTCAACATTCGATGATAAATTTATCAAGAATCTCTATTTTTTAAGATCATTAATTGAAAAGTTATAATCTTGGTGATTGTTACCAACTAATTGGTTACAAATCCCTCAACTGTTCAGCATATAGTAAGATAAACTAATAACAATAGTTATAGTAACCAATAATTGATTGTGGTAACTATTTTTGTTAGTTTATCTTACTGCTGAACAGTTGGGAGATTTTTAACCAAATAGTTGGTAACAATCAACAACCTTTTTTTTCCGTTCGTGAGTTGTTCACCGTTTTAATCTATAACTTCTATAAAATTGATATCTAACGCTTTCATTCTTCCCATTTAAACAGAATTTACAAACAACAAAGTAACGTCCCACCACCCAGTACATAAATATATCCTCTAAAATCCTCTAAAACAACTCATCTCCATCCCCAACCGCATCACCGCGTCGACCTTCACCCCAACGTCCCCGCAGCGACCTGCGCTATACACAATCAATTAAAACTTTGCCAAAACCCAGCGCACCGCGACCACATTCAATCAGCAAAACTCCAGAACACCTTCTCCTGTATATACCTCCGCACGCACACACTATACACTACACACTGAACTACCTTGCCAGGCAAACCCCCTCGCAAGCATAAATCCCGGGTAAATTTCAAGGATCCTAGAAGCGCTTTGCGCTCCGCTCCGTTCCGCTCGGCTACGGCGACGGCGGCCCTCGTGAATTTATGGCCACGACGCGCGAGCGGGAGAGAGAGAGAACGAGATCGGCGTGTGGCCGTACAAGGCCTGGCGAGTAGAGTCGTGGCCGCGCGAGAGAGAAAGAGAGGGAATCGAGTCTCGCCGGCATGAATGAAGCTGGAGTCGAGTGTGTGTGTGGAGCCGTGAATGCGCCGCGATGCGCTTCTTCCTTTGGTCTGTAGTGCGTCTTTTTTTGCGGGGAGGTGGAGAACCGAGTCGAGGAAGGACGGTATATGTGTGGAGGAATGTGGAGATGATCTAGTTTTTTTTGTATGGGGAGGGAGAGAGGGGAAGGAGAGATACGGGGAGTGGGGTTTGACCGAAATTTTTTGCCGGACGCTGGAGCGAATTGAAAGAGGCCATGAAGAAGATAGTATTACAAACAAATTTTGTTATATGAGGTTGTGTTGTAGAATAGAATTATTTGAAATTTCTTATAACGATCAATACAAATCACTTTGTTTGATAAAATTATTCAGAATAATAAACAGGAATAAATAACAGTCATGTATACAAAGAATTACCGACATCTATCCTACATCGCCATGTCTGATACTTTAACTGCACGCCTTACTTGTATATAGCTCGAATTACAATAAACGAATAAAACAAAAGAGATTAACTGTTACATTGTCGAACGGTAGCGTTGAAAGCGATTTCTGGAATTTAATATACTTCAGGAGCGCACGTGCATATATATATATATAAATATACAAAATGTCTCAACTAATTTTATGCTGACGTAACCATGATATCATCCTTGGAGGAAAGGATAGAATGTCCGTATCACGCTTCACGCTCGAAAAACGAATCATTTACGTAAGCTCTCTCTTGGATTAATTAGTCTGCAATTCGAATTAAATTCAATCTCCTCCCAAGATCATCATCATCATCGTCATCTGCACTTATTCGAAACAATCATACTATACACTCGCCTCGAAAAAGCCTTTCGGAACGTCGCCGCGCCCTTATCTGCGTACGCGCAGCTGCGCATTTTTGCGGACTCGGGGAAAAAAAATCAGCGGGACAGCCAACGGACGTATGAATGAACCTTCGGGAGATGGTATCTCGCGCATGCGCCGCGAGTTCTCTCAGGCACTCGCGCGGTATCAAGATAACTCGCCGCGCAGCGAATTCGCGTAGGGTCGAGAGAATAGTCACGTGACGTGTGTAGAGCACTTGTCCGCGTGTGGAATGATATGTGCACATATACGCAGGGAGTAGGGATTGAATTATCTGGACGACAGCGACGAATTCATTTAAAAAGTGCGGTTAGATGTACGCTATTTCGCGTGTATTTGCGTAACGAAGAAAAGGAAGATTCTCGGAAGGTGACAAAGTCGTGGAGCTGTGCTCGCGGTTATCTTTTCTTACATCACTCGTGTGTGTATGTGCTCGTGAGAGTCTTTTTTCAGTCGGCAAATAATACGTGAAAATTTCAGTTTTTATTTCAGTTTACATGTTGCTGTGGTTATATTGGCGCGAATGTCAATGGAGCGTTGGGAGTGAAAAAGGATGTTATATCATTTGTAAAAGCGAGAGAGGACATTTTTTCTCATTCTTCGAAGGCGCCAAAATACGTGACATTTATCATGGAATCTTAAGTATACGGTTGTTTTTAAAAAAAGCAGCAGGTTCGCGTACAATGTTACGCCGACCGTTCGAGAAACACTTATTTAATCGTAAAAAATCGCAATACTTCTTTTATCATATACAAACAAATTTATTACACTACTTTACATAACTTTGACTTTATTTTTCATAACCTACCTCACCGTTTCATTCACAAACTCATACACACCGAATTCCCGTCAATGATGGCAGAAAAACCCACTTTTGCATATATCGCCTCATCGGATCCCTTCCCAAAACCTCCCACCCACGCCGCGTCCTCCGATCTCTTTTTTTCCTCCTCCACTTCTTCACCATAATCCTCAACCATACGTCACGCGATCAACATTTCCCAACTCCTCTCTCATTCACCTGCTCATACTCTTCGCATCACCCACGCTCTCTCTCTGGATTTTCGCGAGACTCGTTCGTTTTTTTCGACAGCCCGTGCACAGCAGCAGTGACGCAACGCGCGGGCGGTACTATATCCCCCCACATGCACAAACTCTCGCGTGGGCTGTGAGACACTCGTGTCGCCGCGGCGTTTGTCTCCGCGCGCAGTGGCCGAGCGGAACGCGAGCGGGAAAAGTGTCGTGTGCTGCTGCTGCTGTGGCGACGGGATCACCTTTCTCGTCTGTGAGTTTGTAGGAGCTTATATGGAAATGGCCGGTGTCGCGTGTGCTGCGGAATAGGCGGCGTATTGTTTACCGGAGGGAGGTGCGCGCGATGTGAGGTTTGGAGGAAATATTAATTCTTGTGATATATATATATATAGGTGCGTGTTGTGGATGTGCTGTGTGCTGGATTATATAGGAGGCTGCGGTGGTCTTGAGTGCAGCGGTAGAGAGAAGTATGTGTATAGGATGATATAGTTGGCACGCTATACTGTCCATTATAAACAGAGATATGATGTGCAATGTTTGTTTTGTAAAATGTAATGGTTGTTGACATCGACTAGACGCAGGTTGGCGAGTATTAAACGTGACTATACATTTTTTTTAAATGGCGTTAATTGTTGAAAATAAATTTTTGAAAGCTGAAAATGCAGCGCCCGATATAACCATGTAAAAACATTCTATTTATATAAAAAAAAAGAATAACATCCCAAACGAAGTTTACAATGACCATATTAGCGTAAACCAAATGAGTCAGCGAGCCCAGAATAACTGAAATTCTGCCTGAAAAGTGTAAGATTTCTAATTTCGTATATTTCGTTCATCACGTGACTAAACTGATACAAGCAGCGCGAAAGAAATATCTCCAATTTGTTCGATAATAATTGCCGCACGATGAAAGATTAACGTTAAGTATACTATATACGTTTCGCGTGGACATTGCCAAAATAGTGGCGCTGTGCCTCGGAGGCAGGCACGAGTGTCGGCGGCGCTCCAAGATCCAGGTCACCAATTAAGCCTCTTTTAACAATATTTATCCGCGGACGGATAAATCATCCGCTGCTTCTTTTTTTTTTAAATCAAAAGGTAATCCGGTAAATTTTAAACGATGGAGAAAAATCGCTATCGAGGTCGCCGCGTGTTAAGCCTACAACGAGGGCTTGTTTACCTTACACACACAGCGGAGTAAAAAGTTGACCTTTAACCAAAGTATACCTTCTACAACACCCAAACTCGTATATCGGAAAAAGCTCTCTCCACTCTGTACATAATAAATTTTCTCATCACGCGCAATCTTGATTCAAACTCCCAACCGTGCATCCCTTTCAGCGCGCAGTCACGCGCGCTCGTGGCTCGAAAACCTGCCAAAAACATTCCTTCCTCTCCCCTCTCCATAAAAAAAAGCATACCGCACGGGCATCCTCGCGCAAAAAGAGCAGTCGGTATAGCGCGAGGCCGTCGGACTGGTAATTCGGGCGCGCTCCTAAACGCGCGCTGCAGTGTGCTGTGCTCGCTTTTTCATCATCGGCCGTCGCCTGCTGGCCTTTTTCGGCGGCGCGCGAGGCGAGCCGTGATGCGTGTATATATCGTACACCTTTCACGAGAGAGAGAAGTTCGCGCGAGCGCTGATGAAGCGTGATTGCGAGGATCGCCGAGGTCGAGGTGGTTTGGGGTTGGGTTCCCTTTTTTTGTTGTTGTTGAACACATCTTATAGGGTAACTGAAGGTATTATTGCGATGTATTTTTTTAGGTTAGTTTCAAACTGATCGATCTCGTCCGAGTGTAAACATATCAATCTGCGGTTTTTTGCTAATGAAACTTTAGTGCAGTATCTATGTATAAAGCTATAATTTTATAGTCAAAAGTGTTTAATTAATTTGTGAAAAGAATATTAAAAGGTAGATCTCTGTGCTGGTGTTATTGCGGCATGAAGATATTATTGCGAAGGTATTATTGTGCCATGTTAAAGCATATAGGGACGACCACAATAATACCAGCTGCGCATGCGTATTAAACATGTAGGTATTATTGCGGTTTGACGATTAAAAGTAAAATATATACGTTATATTTGTGTTAAAAGATTAACGATTAAGATATATTTAACAATATAAATAAATAATACGTGAAAAAATTAGGTCTAAAAGTATCATAAAGCGCAGTTTTCTGCGAAATTCTGTAAACGCAATAATACCTGCAACCGCAAGAATACCTTCAGTTACCCTAGCGGGGTTCTTGAATTTTTGAGCGGTGGTTGTAGTTTTGATTGGTTCGTTTTGAGGTTAGGATTCGTTTTTACCAATAAAATAATTAAAAATGTTATTCCGAGAGAATAACTTATCAAATATCGTCATACCCGTTTGAATTCCCGGTGTACAGTTATAACGTACATTACATAAAGATGTAGAGTAAGCGAGATACATATGAAAACGCCGAGACCGGCATTAATACCCCATCGAATCCACAAAAATCCCCTTACAAGTTCAACGTAAACATTTCAATCTCTCCCAGCCACTGCTGCCCCCGTGTAAACCACGCTCCACTTGCTTTCGCACTGCAACTCGCCTAACCTAACAGTATACCACGCTAGACGAGAAAAAAAATCAAAGACCAGTGGCATGTACACGCGAGCAGTAGTTCCCCGTCGAAATCAGTCACTCGTAAAATCGCCACTGCATGCATGCTGCACGCGCGCGCGCGAAATACTATAGCCTTCCTATCGAGCGGACTCATCTCCGCGACGACAGACACGCGGAAATCTAATTAGCATATCTGCGGACAGGTAACAGGAGCTGCGAGAGATGTATTTCCCTGATAAGACTCCCAAGCGAGCGCGCGAGCGCAGACGCGATAAAGCGTGTGTATATATGGGCGAGAGGAGAAATGAAAAGTGGGCCGGGCGCCGGTTTTAATTTCGAGCGCATAGGGGGAAATCAATCAAGAGGATGATGGCGGCGCGAGCGGCTTGATGGATATTAGCATAATAATTGTTTCGGATAAGCTTTGAATAATGCATCTGATGTATGTATGCCGCGGTAGGTCGACGGTGCGAGCGGTTATGGTCAATGCTGAGTTTTATTGATAGAAACTGGGAATTATGAGATAATACGTCGCGGAATTGTTGGAGGTTTTATTGTAGCGATAGTACAAAGGTGGATGTTGTGGATAGTTAGTGCAGACTTGTATACCTATATTTTATCAAATATGTAAAGTATTTTTGCATCAACTTTAAAATGGTTTACGGTTAACGAGTGAAGTATTAAAAACTTTTATGTCATCCCGAAGCGCTGGCTGTCCTGACATCTTCATTAATCAAACCGCTGCACCCAACGACCTCCCCACCCGCAAAGAAAAAAAAACGCAATTCCTCCAATATTCATTCCGCCCTTCCGCTGCGTATGACATTTGTTGCCTATTGTCACGAGTCTGTCTCTCGCACACGAGTTATCGACCGTTCGTCCGTCGAAATGTTTTTTTCTTTTATTCCTTTTTATTTCACTCACACAGTCATCTCTCTTTCGTTTTGAATTATTATCGCTCGGTTTTCCGCAGCGCGGCGTTCACCGATTTATTATGCATCGATATTCGGCGGCGGTCATTTATCACGCGGGCAAATTCGATGATCGATCTTTTCTTTAATGGAATCGCGGATAGTAGCCGCAGCGGTTTCAAAACAATGGAATTATCTTGGGACCGAGAGATGAAGAATTGGAAGTGGAGAATCGCGGTGGTTTTGTTTTCGCGAGCGAGTGTTGATTGTGCGCTGGGATGAATATTTATTGGGGTTTTATTTGTACTTTTGCTGATCTTTATTGTAGAGAACTAACAATTCATCAAAAAAATACTATTTAAAACTGACGGCAGCAGCACTGCTATAAATTCATTCTAAACCGGGAAATACGCGAGCAATTTATATATCGGGATTTCAATTACTCGATAAAACTTAAAATTTCAATCCACCACGCGAGCAAACAGTCAATATTTAATCGTCGAATCTCGAATGCCTCCCTTCATTTTTACAGCTTGCTCGACTCCATAGCCGATATCTGCACCGGCATCACAGATCTTTAACGCGTCAGCATCACGACATGCATTCCCCACGCGAATTCCAACAAATCCTTCAAATGCTTCAAATAACAACAACCAGCACCTGCTTCTCCCTATACTATAAACACACACACCTTCGCCCGAGAAAACCTTCTCCCCTTTTTCTTGCAAGATTTAATGTCGCGTCAAAGCGCATTCCGCGAAACCGACACCCATTCGCGTGTCCCGCGCATTTTCATGCGCGCACGTGTAGGATTCGATTACGCGGTCGTGTCGTGCGCGCGCGCGTCTGTCTCTGGGTGGTCCCGTAGACTCTCTTTGAAGTCCCGCGCGGCGGTCGTGTGGTTTCGCGGGGGTGCGCGCGCGGATAGACCAGCGCAGTGATAAATAAACATTGCGAATGCTCGCGGTTAGAGGGGGTGAGAGCTGGAATTGGGGACGAGGAATTCTTGGATATGATGAATGGATGCGAGATAGTGGGTGGAGCAGTTCTGGGTTTGCGGTACAGGAAAATTTTTGTAGAGCGTGAGTTTATGGATTGCTTGTGACTTTGGAATTAAAGGATATAAAAGAGTATTAAAAATGAGTTGACTAAATTTTAAGATAATTGCGTATAGACTGCGCATTATATTAGCAAATTTTGATTTATTATTCAAAAGGTTTTGTAATTATAAGATACTTTCATTTTTTTGCGGTGCATTTTTTCGATGTATTCGCACGCTGAATTTACATGGCACACTGCAATGTACACTGAGAAAAAAGTTTTAGAATTTTTACAATACTTATAGGAAAAATTACTATACTGTGCGGAGAATCTTACCACAAGATCGTACAAGTGAGATATTTACTAAAATTCTAATAACTTTTACACTAAAGGTATGAAAAAATTACTAAAAAGTTAATAAAAGTTATTATACAAAAGTAGAAAAAATTAGTAAACAGCATGATAAAAATTAGATTTCATAAATTTTACAAAACTTTAATATTAATTTTACCTAGAAAACTCGTAATTTTTATTATACTGGATAAAAATTTTTCTTGTACAGTATAGTACTTTTAGGAGTACGCACTGCACTGCACATTCGCGCTACCATCAAAACAACATAACATCACGTCGACTCATTCTAACCTGCAATTTTATGGAAAAAAACTTGCTTTAGATATAGTATATTATTAATTACTTTGATCAACACTTAGATAATTAACCATAGATTAATAGCCAATTTGTTTTTAAAGTTTCATAAGAATAATTCACTTTTATAAATATTGTTATACTGTAACATATGCAGACGATTCGAATTTCATCATTGTAAGTGTTCGTCAACGGTGCAAATGGTGTAAGGAGATCGCTTGTCAATTCGAAGGCCCAGGTTCGATTCCCCATTCCGGAAAGATTCTTTTTCATCTTTTAAATTTAATATAATTTAATCAGATCTGTTTATTCTTAATAAATTCTTAATAAAACGAATAAAATCGGTAACAAAATTTTTTTTCTGAAATTTTTCGAGAAAGTATAAAAATTACTATACTGTTATATAAAAACTATTAAACTGACATCTTGTGGTGAGATTCCCCTACAGTATAGTAAATTTTCCTATAAATATTATAAATATTACACAATTTTTTTCTCAGTGTACTTATAGTGTAAATATTTGATGTGAAAACAATTTTATGTGAAAGCTTTTTTTAGTAAGACTTCCAATATGTCGGGGAAAATAATTTAATCATTTTTATATAAAATTACACTCTAAAAGCTTTCCCGTAATCTTCATAAATCTTGTTTTCTCCGCGCGCGCACGTTCGCGTGAAATTCCGTGTAAATAACAACATACGCTTTTATTCAATTTTTTTGTCCATTCTACTATATTACATAAAGATAGGAAAATTTCTCTTTTCACGCGCAACAAAATAATTCCATCAACCACCGCCGCTTTCCAACAAAGCATGTCCCGTACAATTTACAACAACAACAACCACCGTATATAATCATGAGGCTAATTAAAACCCTAGTAAAGTCCAGCGAGCCACGACCTTTTCCTTCCCTCCTAAACCACCTCGCGACAACACAAAACCCCGCGGCGGCTATTCTTCCCCGTTTACAGAAATCCTCTCGCTCCCTCCTAAACAAACGACCCGACGCACAAAAAAAGTCCTCCACGTGTACGCCACTACTCCGACCCACATTCCGCGAAACAATTAAGATTCTCGTATGCAGATTCGCGTACGGAGAAAAACATCGCGCGCGGCTCTCGGCTCAATTTTATAACTATTCATAAAGGCGACGAGGCGAGAGCATAATTGGTTGCGACGGGCACTTGGGCGACTTCGCGCGATGCCATCGTATCCCTGGGAGGCGCTGCTCTTTTTCCCGCAGCCGCGACGAAGAGAAGAAAGAGGAGGAACGTGGAAGGGGAGAGAAAGAGAGACAATGTTGTGGTTGTGGGGTCGCGAGAGTGGAAGAAGAGGGCGAAGGGAGAAGAGGAATGCGCGGGGAGTATTGTTTATTAGAAGTGATGGATGTTGATGGTAATGGGATGTGATAAAATGAAATATGCAGAAAGTTGCAGTGTGTGTGTGTGTGCGCGTTATTAAAAATGCCTCGCCTTGTTTGAGAAATGGAAGGAAATAGGTTGTTTAAAGTCACCTCGGCGTCATTAATTTTTCTTTATAATATAAATATCTTTTTAATAAGTATAACATTTATATTATATTTACTTTTAATTTAAGCGTTTTCGTTTCACAATTTTATAGCCCGGCGAATCACTCGATCCCATAATTTCTCAATAACCTCGATCCCATAATTTCTCAATAACCTCGATCATTATATTAATTTAACAAAACAAAAACTATAAATATACCCTTTAAAAAAAAAGACCTTCGAAAATTCACTCTATTTTTCTCTTTCTCGAAAAATCGAACCGCCAAATTAGCTCGACAAAACTTTCTCGCCCATATAACCCACACGCGTCGATGCCCAACACACATTCACATACACACGCATGCGCGCGCATGCATTTTACGACTGATTTTCTCTCGGAGGCCTCGATTTCTCGGTCGCGTATGCGCGACCTTTCGTCTCTCTCTCTGCGAGGCAGCGAAGAAGAAGAAAAAAAAAAAGCCGTATCGTCGAAATTACGTGACGCGGCGTATGCGCGCGCGGTAGCTGAATTTATGGAGTACCGGGCACTTGTTAAGAACGAACTTTGAATTCCTTCGCCGCGCGCGGCTCTTCTTTTCTTTGCCTTTTCAAGTATATATATATACGGTATGCCGTGTTGTTATGCATGAGCATGTATATATGTGTGTATATATTTTTTGAAATTTATCGGGACGATTACTGCCGCTGGGATATATTTTATTTTGCGGTAGCCGAGGCGAGCGAGTGGATTATTAAATGGGGATAAATTTGGATTAAGAATGTGCGGGTAATGCGTTTCGACGCGGCGGTGCGAATATGAATTTCCATTTTAAACACTGTTGCAGAGTTCATTTGTTCGTTTAATTGAATGCAGTTTTCGAATACGCGGAATATTCTGTAATATATTTCACTTTCGTTAGCGCCCGGTATACATAGGTAAATTCATAAATGAAATTTTATCACGACAAATTTTCTCTAAATATGCAAGCACTTTTATATAACACTTTAACAAACAGTGCAACACAACCGAAACAGTTATATATTATACAAACGATTAATTTATGTGTAAAGAGAATAACCTACCGCACAGACGATCGATTACAATATACCATCAATCCCAGCCCCATATCACACGACGATTTTCAATTCGGCGCCTCGTCAATAATAATCAGTCAATCGCCCGAATTAACCGATTCGCGCGAACTGCTGCCGCTGCATTACGCGCTTATCATCATCGCGCCTCCTCGGCGCATTAATTCACAATCAGCCGGGAGGCTCATTTGAGGGCGACGAATCACGACGCTCGCTTTTCATTACAGGCTGTTGAGCGCGCGTGCAAGGGGCCATTATTTTTAATTCCGAGGCAAGTGGCGTCGATCGAGTGGCCAATGCAGAAAATCGAAGAGGTCGGTTCGGAGGTGGTTGGGGTCTTTGAACGACGTAGCTTGTCATTTAAAAAAGAAAGAAAAAATACGTTTGTTCATTTGCCAAGTATCTATAAGATTATGAAAGCTGGTATAATTAATTCTACGTATAAATGTCGATTTTATTCGACATTTGAAACATTTAATAAACGGGCACAAACTGCATCAATAAAATCCGCACCCACTTCTCACGGCACTCAAACTCAGCCAAACCCACTGCACCCACCACTTCATCATTCTCACAATCCTTCCACGCACGTCGACGATCTCAATTCCCTCTTGCCCGCACGTACGCCGTATACGCGTTCGAGGGGGGCCCCCCAGACCGATCGAAAAAATGCGATTGCCGTCGCAGATAAAGCCGCGTGCATCGCGTGGATTGAATTCGGACGAGGGACGTTTCGGGGCGTGCCGGCGTTCCTCTCTTTGTGCCTGGGTATAGGCCCCTGCGTCGCGTTATGAAGACACGGTGATTTTTTTTATTTTGGTATATGGCATTGTTGTTTGGGTGGTTTTTTAATGGCCTCTTTCATGGGGTGTAATTGATTTCGGGGTTGGGATTGTTACGGGTATTGATTTATATTGGTGTTTTGTGTCCGATCGAATTTACGTTGAATTAATTCGGTATAAATGCAGCGAATTCTAAGAAATTGGACTCAGAAAGCTATAATATTAATGTTACTTTTGATGAATTCGTTCGTTATACAACAATTTCGCATTCGGATGGCTCGCTACTGATAAATGAATATTTTATTCTGCCCGTTCTTCAAACCTAAACATTCATTCGCTCCTATATATATGTATCCACCGGCGCATGACAAACGCAGCGGAGGCCGGTGAAAAATTCAAGCCACGCGCATACAACCTCCGCGGTGATCCATTTTTCCCGTCGGCCCCGTAAACAGGCGCATCTCCGCTGCAAATTCACATAAAGATCCGGCGCGCGTTGCATAAGCCCTCGGGCAGCAAGAGACGGATGTATATATAAATGTATGCACCATCGTACAGAGGTGCATGAGAGTGCCCCCTCGAACTTTGTCTCTTTCTCCTCCTTTCCCTTCCCTTTCGTTTTCTTCTTGTATCCTCCGAGCTCGCGTCTCTGTACCTATAGACGTGTTCTTTCAGCTGCTCCTTTTGCGGCGTGGACTATATATTGTTTTCTCGGAGCTCGAATTTTTCCCGCAACCGCACGAGTTGTAAATCAAGTTTCGTCGCGGGGGCAGGTATGTTATTCAGGGGCTGTTTATAGGTATATGACAGGGAAAATTTTGCCGCGCGAAAGTGTAGTGGAGATGGGTTGCGAAATACGGTGAGGTATACATGAAAAGTTGGATGCGCCGCGGTAGAAATTTTTATTGCGGTATATGGTTAAACAGTGCTTATAAAGTGTCCAGGGAAATGGCGCATTGTGTGTGCGTGTGCAGAGCATATGGGTATATGCATAAAAGTGTCATTTTATCGATCGTAAACGCGCGCGCAGCTTTTGTCGGTGCGGACTTCCTTTTATTGTCCGCGCAAGGCAAATATTTACCGTCGCGCATAAACTCAAAAAATACTCGCGCGCTCGCAATAAAAGCATTCTCGTTTCACGGCGGCGTGTCTCTTGTTCCAAATCTCAAGAGAGAGAGAGAGAGAGAGAAGCATTTTTTGCGCAACGAAGGTCGGGGGAATATCTGACCGCGCCGCCCAGAAATACACATTCGGCGTAGGTATCTTCTGTCAGTCGCTGCCGCCGCCGCCGCTCCAGACTGCGGCGTCTCTCTATCTCCAAAAATAAACTGTTTCAGCACGCGCATTACCCCCGAAAATCCCGACAAATTACGCAACGCGATAACGCTAATTGGCCAGATGCTTCTGAGACGCGCGCGAGAGCTGTATACACTCTTGCGTGTACATAATATCGGCGCGCGGCTTGACATGGATACAATGGCAGGGACGGCGAGTCATCAATTTCCAGGTGGAATTGTTGGCGTCGTCGTCGTTGCTGCCGCAGGCAGATTCCGCCAAGATTCGAGGAGGTTGAGTGCGCGCGGTGTGGAGCGGAATATTGCCGGGGAGAGAGGTTGTTTGAAGAAGGGTTCGCGGGGAGAAGTGGATGGTAATTAATTTTCATGGGATTTGTGGGATTGGGGAGGTAAGGCGGATGACAGGCCGTTGTGAATTATATTGTGGTTCGAAATTTAAATGAGAGTTTTAGAAATGTTTATTGTAGCGCGAATTTGTATAGTCGTCGACGAAATATTTTAGCGTACGATATATGAGATATCTAATGGTTTCATATTCGTCTGTGTTCGAATATTCGAGGAAGGGCAATAAACGTTTGCTGCAATATCATAACGATTTATACGTATGCGCTATACGTATAAAGTTGTGTACTACAATGCCGCGGTATAAAGCGAGTTTCTATGTCAGACCAAAATGTCACTAGAATGAATGGAATTGAATTTTATCGTCCGTGAAACCATAGCCTTTGAAAACAGAGAAGCCAATTCGGCTCGAAAGTGGATGTAGTGTCGTATTCGAGTTGAAATATTTTACTTCTGAAAATTGCTCCAGTTTCTCAAATATTTTCATACTATATTTTCGGAAGAAGCCTTTGAAAAATATTATTCAAGAAAGCTTAGTAAAAGCTTCTATAATTTAACATTATTTTCACTGATGCACGAAAAAAAAAGATAAATCGCAGTTATGAATACGTCGGTTGGATATGTTCCAACGACAGTCGCATATATTGTAAAATTATCTAATTAAAGGATTAAAATGAAACTTAATACAATAATACTATTCGATTAATCTTACCATGTCAAAATGGTATTACATCATATCCAACTAACTTATCAGTATAATTACCTATCAGCATCACACAATTTTCAAGAGAAATAAAATAAACGAAATAACACCGAAACTCCAATACGACAATACACAGTTTGATTAACCCCAATCTCGCCAACCTATATATACACTATAACAACCCTATCTCGTTTCTCTGATTGCAGAAGGCCGTGAGACACCGCTCTCGCCACCCCCAGCCTCGTCGTCCTCCCAGCAGACATCGCCACGCGGACTCGGTTACACCTGCGGCCCGATCGATGGCTCTCTCTACGCCGTGGTCCAGCAATCCAGCGGCGGTGGTCACACTGGCGGCCATGGACCTGGTCACCACCACCATCACCACCATCATCACAACCACGCGGCCCGTAGCTCGCCACTGACCGTCTCCATGGACAGTGGTATAAGCAGTGCACCGCCCCAGAGACCGAGCCCACCCGAGATACACGAGCCCGAGAGCCAGGCACACGGCGACCTCGATAAGCTTCTCCATGATATGATGCTTACTGTTGAGGTGAGTCGATGGGATCGGATGAACGTTCTGGATGGTGATGATTTTGATGATATTAGTGAAGTGTTTTCGGTGGGATTGAACTGAATTCTCATTTAAATTAGAAGGTAATTTAATTTTGGTAGCTTTGAATTGTATTTGGCAAACTGCATTTAATTAGGTACAACTGTTTACCTGCATCCGTTAGAGACCCAATGTTGATTTTGATGCAATTAAGAGACTATTTAACGTATGTTAAATCGACTATATCAATACTTTTAATGTACGTGTAACTTACATTCTTTACGACTAAATCCTCTGAAATCAGAAATCGATCTATTGAATCTAGAGTATATTTTTGCCACTCATTGACATCAATAGCTGCAGCAAAATCATCGTCGTCCGCAATAAATTCGCAACGAACGGTTCATATACCAGTTTCCCTCCGCGATTGAAAGCACATCATCTTTCAATCAATCAATCATCGCTCGACTGGTCTTCAATGCCCCTCTCTCTCCATCCTCCATTCGCTATCTCACATCTCTACATCCTAGCTCTCCTATCTCGCTGCAACAGCAGCAGTAGCAATAAAACCTACCACGCCTCAATCGCCAATGAAAGAAAAAAGGAACGACCTATAAAATCCGTTCTTCTCGTTTTTTTCCCCGCAGTCGATGCCAGATCCTCCGAACGACGACTACCACGGCAGCCGATCGATGCGCAACGGTCCCAGCAAGATGTACATCCACGAGAATCCCCGCAGCTACAGCACCCAGCCGAGCGGCTCCTCGAGCTACTCTACCCTCAAGGACTCCTACCGCAGCTACAACAGTAGCACCGCCAAGGAATCAAGTCCACCCTACAATTCAGGCAGCAACTACAGCACCCTGAAGCACAATAGCGTCAGTCGACCGTCCTACGACGCGGTGGACTATCAGCGCGGCTCGCCTGACAGGAAACACAACGACGCCTCGTTCTCGCCACCGGGAAACATCGATTACATCGACGAGGACATACCCTATCACGCGAGACAGACCAGCCAGCCGTTCTCCTATGGAGCTACCAACGAGATGATCAAACACCAGAAGCTGTCGTCGCCGTCGCTGGTGAGGAAGGCTTCCGTTAGGTCAGCTGGGGCTGCGCCTGTTGTGGATCTGGATGACATTCTGGGAGAGAATTCCAGTAGCAGCGGGACGAGCAGGAGAGCCGTCAGCCCGCTTAGTCCAAACACACCCGACCCACCGCCGGAGTTTGCTAATGGACCGACCTCGAAGCCTGGGATCAATGAGGGAATGGATGGGTAAGTCGTCATGGATTTTTATGGGATTAAACGAGTTGGCTAGCTTGTCATACCTTGATTGAATACTGAAATAAATTTAGCTTTTAGAAATCCTTTAAACTTTTTAAAGGTAGTTCATCACACATATAGCAATATATATAGCTATTCGTAATGAATTTTTTTTTGTTTTGTCTTTTATATTTGATACAACCAGATCAAGTTTATTCGAATGATGGGTGTCTTAAGAAGTAGAAAACATTTTTTTCATGCAAAATTGCGTAGGTATTGGAGCTAATATCAAGAATTAATTATTTTGAAATTTTACTAACACGTCGCTTCTTTGCAAATTTTTATTATACATGCAATCGTATCGATCAAAGTCTCATTTTGTTCCTTATGAAATTTGAGGGTAGGTTCGCGGTAACGATATTGTTGTATAAGCGATGTGAACGGCGCTAGATTTCATTGTTTATCGAAATTCCAGTGAATTTCGTGAATTTTCGATAAACAATGAGATCTAGCGCCGTTCACATCGCTTATACAACAATATCGTTACCGCGAACCTACCCTCAAATTTCATAAAGAACAAAATGAGATTTTGATCGATACGATTGCATGTATAATAAAAATTTGCAAAGAAGCGACGTGTTAGTAAAATTTCAAAATAATTAATTCTTGATATTAGCGACAGTGCCTACGTAATTTTGCATGAAAAAAAATGTTTTCTACTTTTTAAGACACCCATCATTCGAATAAACTTGATCTAGTTGTATCAAATATAAAAGACAAAACAAAAAAAATTCATTACGAATATAAGCTTATATATATATTGCTATATATGTGTGATGAACTACCTTAACGCATCAGAAATACTAACGTAACGATATTGCTTACAAAAGCTGCTTTGCAAATATCTGAAGTTTGACCAAAACGGCTACTCTGAATTGACCACTACTATGTTAACGCACGAATATCCGTATAGAAATATAAACCACTACTAAAACACGACGCTATTATTCTAAAATAAACCCGCACAATCCTTCATAAAATCTCACAGCATCAACTCGATATCAAGTTTCATATCTCGCCGTCCTCGAAAATAACCAACACAACAGCGCCACGCGCAATTGCTGCCAAAACGAGTCCACTCCAAAATCTATTTACGCCGTTCGAAAGAAAGCACACGAGTATCCCCGCCTCTTTCACACTCGTTACCTTTAGGGACAATTAATAAATCGCACGTGCACACACATGGGCTGCTATTGCGACACACGAGAGCGCGTGTGCGCACACGCACGAAACGTCTGCCAAGAATGGTAAATGCGGTCGATGATGGCGCGTATGTGTGCGGGCAGCATCTGATGCCCTGAGTCATTGTGCGAGCCGAGAGAGAGAGAGAGAGAGAGAGCGCGAGGGAATACAGTATGCGAGTGCGCGGGAGAGTGCGTTGATCGTGACCCATGTGCGAAGCGCGGTTTTGGTCGTTCTGCCAAAGCTCTTGCGTAAGTGTATATGTGTGTCTCTAAGGCCGTTTTTTCTTTTTTCTTTTTTTTTTTTGCAAAGCGAGGTTGCGAAATGGTGAAGAGATCTAGGTTTGGTTTGTGGATGGTAGTATTTTGTTTACAATTATGTGATGGTCATTTGTTGTTTAGGTAGATGCTTAAAGTAATAGTTAACTTTATTAATTATTTTAAATATAATTATAGCGTACTAGAAATTTCAATTTAATACTAACATACTGTTCCTCAACAATATTGTACCGCCACACAATGCATAACTAAATCGCTCGCAGCTTCTGGCATTCGCTACGCGGAAGTAAGCGCATTACCGCGAAATAAAGAATAACCAGCAACGCCGCGCGCGCGCATAATAGCTATGCGCGCTTGAAAATTACAGCGCGGAGGATGTGCGGTTAGAAAAAAAAAATCATCATCCGCACATTGCGAAGCGCGCGCGTGCGCATTATTCTCCGCGATTGGTCACGGGTGTCTATGATTTATCGGAATTAACGATCGCCGATGGCGCGCTCGCAATTACATCGCGCGTGTTATACGTGTAGCGCGCACGCGCGTACGTGATGAGCCTTCAGAGAGCGAAGAGCGCGTACGCACGGCTCTTTTGTTGTTGTTCCGGAGGTGTGAATGGTTTTTTTTGCGAGCGTGGTGATTGCAGGCTGGGGATTTTTCGGGTGTTAAAGACCTGTCCGTTATGTTTTGAAGAGGATTTTTTTTTTTGTGAAGGCATCAGGAGTAGACCTATCATTTTCGATGATTGATTGAAAGTTGATTGGAGGTGTTAAAGTTTTTTTTTTCGATCGCGTATGTTAAAGGAATAATGAGGATTGATAGGTCGTATAAGCCATTACTTTCGAATCTTTTTCATCCTGTCATGTGTGTAAAAACATTGCAAAATTAGCATAAATATACCGTTGGATGGTAAAATTATAAAAAATAACTGAATTTGTTAATCGTTTTATCGTCAATGTTTAGAATATTTCGTGGAAATGTGTGAATCTGCGAAATCTTAACTCTGCAAAGTAAGAGAAATATACAACTTTTACGATTCATTTCGGATTAAAGGTCAAATAAGCAAACAAGAAGAGTTTCTGCAGTTTTCACGGGAATAATGCGGTTTTAGCTTTGAAGTATCGAACGGTTTGTATAACACTTTCGTGATAAAATAATGAACCTTTTCGCGTATTCCAAAATAACACTTGAAAATTCTTTATACACCTCTTTTTCCAATTTTATGCAGAAAACAATCATACTTTAGTACAAGCTAAACGCTATAAATATAAAATCTTTTTGATCACATCAAAAATTAAATGAACCCTCACGGAAATCTTCCATCAATGACTGCACCTTCCTCGAAATCTCAAGAGTCTCTCAAAAAATCCACTCAACCTGAGAACCCCACATTCCAGTATATTTCGAGCCCCGTAGATCTTCATCCTCCCCATATACTTCGCCAATCCCTCTTCTCTATTTTCCATTCGAAACCACAAACGATCATAAATATTAAATACCAAAACAGCAGCAAATCACACGTACACACACACACACCGGACGCCGCGACGCCGTCGTCGGGGCAAAGAAAGAAACTCAGCTGGCGGATAGGGGCTATTTCGGGCCTGCGACTCGCCCTCTGACATAATTATATAAATATAGCCGCCCCGCGGACGCGCGAGACACGCTAAATCGGCCATGGTGTAGGGTCGCTGCAGTGTGTATATAGGTATATTTATATGAGTGTACACGTTTTGTTTTTTTCTCTCGCGAGCGCACCTACTTTCACCATCGTCGTCGTCTTCCCACGTACGACCGGAAACGCGGGCGCCTGCGAGCGAAAAAAGCTGAGGGAGAGAGAGAGAGGGAACGAGGAAGTCTTGATTTCGCGGGGGATCAAACCAGTCTGCTCGCGTTGTTTTCGCGCGAGTGTGTGATAATAATGGCCGGCAGAGATGATGTGTCTTTGTGAGTTAAGAGGGTGCCATGGCGTATATACGGTACCGCGGCGGTGCTATTTTGGGGAGGGGAGAGACGCTGGAAAGTGGTTTCTTAACGATGTTTGGGTGGTGTTGGGTTTCCGTAATTATGATTTGTACTGGGTTCGAAATTAGAACGCGGAGATTTTTAGTTTTGAATAGAGTGCATGGTGTACTCTGTGTAAATAGGGAAACGACGGTTTTTTGCATGAATATGAATAAATGTATAAATTTAAAATTGAAATAAACGTACGTGAGTGAATGTAAATCGCGGCTGATATTAATATATTAGGCGTTGAATTATTGATATACGTTTTATAAAATAAAACTTTTACAGTGATGCAACGTTACACGCTCGAATTGCAAACCAAGTATACGTCTTATATACATATGTATTCGTAATCCTATTAAGATCATTCGAGTAGTCGTGATATAAATTATTAAATAGAACGAGGACGTAAACGGCTTATTATCATATTACGTGTAATAATAACAGGCCAGCATTATACTCGCTATCGTTATTGTACATCAAAATACAATAAACGCCTCTCGAACGCGTCTAACCGGCTTTAGCCTTTTTCCACTGCACGCGCGGCTAAAAGCTTTCCCGAATCCTTTTGTTTGAATTTCGCGAATTAAAAAGGTACACACACACTACAGGCGGCACGAGTCGATGTTACGTCACTGCAAAAAATTACATAACCGCAAATGAGAGCTTGTGTGTGTGTATATATGTACTGCGATCGCGAACATCAACGATCGCGAGACTATAGCTGCGCGCGCCTGTATTTGTTCACGCCCATTAGGCTCGCCACGCGCGTCGTAGTGTATATGGCTCTCATACAATATCGCTCAAAAGTACTCCGCTGATGTATAAGCCGGGGGTTATTAGGCTAATAGTATAGCTGGAATGAAATCATGCTGAAGAGATTGATTGAACCGTAAAAGTATATAAAATAGGAAATTGAGAAATGCAGAAAAGTGCGGTACAACCGAAAATCGCACGGGTAGAAAAGATTCACGACTTTTATAAGGAGGGATTTGTGTTAAACTAAATCCCGCGGGATTTGCATAAATCTCGGCGATCTTCTGGATTTTTTTTTTGGGTCGCAGCGTTCCAAAGTCTCAAGCGCGGAGACCGTATAAAATCGTAATCGTATCTTCACTTACGTAACTTATCCCGTAAACAATCTTTCCTACATTACGTACTTATACCTAACCGTTAAATTTTACGTTACAAAAAAAAACTCTACCAAAAATACCGATAACTAAATCAATCGAAAACCACCTCGTACGTGTATACTTTTGACCTCAAGTGTATCACATACCCGCTGTGTGCTTGTACGTACGATGACTATCGAGGCGACGTCTTGGACTCTTGCAGCGCGTATCTGTTATAATTCGCGCGCCGATGACTTTAACGTTCTGCTCCGGCGGTCGGCCGCTTAGTAATCTCCTTCCCTCCCTCTCTCTCTCTCTCTCTTATTCTCGTTACGCGCGATTACTTCGCGCCCGTTCCGCGGATTTATATGCGCGCGCTTTGTCGTATACGTGCACCGCTGACGTGTACAGCGTGTGTTTATAATGGTACCGGAATGAAAGAGGATTGTTGCGGTCGCGCGGGATTGGAATTCGATTTGAACGTGTGATATATTTGCGGTCGAAGGAAATTGATTGACGTGTGCATTTTAATGGGGGTGTGCGCGCGGTTGTTGGCATGGATAAAATTGATTTGACTAATGTGGGTATACGGGAGGATAATGTTGGAATGTGTGTGTGGTTTTGCTGTACTTGACTGTTCATGTTTATCAAAGGGAATATGTAATGAAAGTTTCGAACGCGAATCGAATTTGTAGACTTTAATTAATGTAAATATGTACATGCGAATGTTATTTTTATTACAAATATTCAATCGATAGCTAAATATAGTTTTACATTCAGAAATATTATCTGTTCGCTTACTTGGCTCAAATATATAGAATCATAAAAAGATGAGTCTCCCCATTAACCCTTTGACACAAAATCTAAACATGAAAAATATTATCGACTCTGCGTAACAAACCAATCATAACACACACATGTATTTCCCCATCTATGCAATTGCGATTACTCATCCGTGCATTCTGGGTCGACGCATCCGACCATCATCATTCTAAGCCTCACCTATATCACACCCGCGTCCTTCGATCTCCCAAACTGATAACTCTTACATTTTTTTTTCTTTCTTCTCAACAGAATGTCGTGGCTGAAGCAGCAGCAGCTGAAGCTGGCGCAGCGCCGGGACGAGCGCAGCCCGGCGAAGATCTGGCGCCAGGAGACCGGTAACCGGATGATCGGCGAGCTGAGAAACGTGCAGCGCACCAGGCTCAGGCAGGACGGCTACGCCAGTGATTCGGCGGTGTTAGACGACGATGATGATATCTGGACGGTTAATAATTCGCATGGACAGGTCGGTTTTTTCGAAAATTCTTCTTAGATTTTTCGTTTTATTTTTAAGTTACGAAATCTTTGTATAAATTCTTTTTTAAAACATATTGCAAGTTACCATTTATTCTTAACTACTTAAAAAACTTTGAAAAAAAACTTATGCTCGCCACTCATTCGTCAATCCTTCGAACCATAAAAATATTAAAGTCAAGTCAGCACCCTCTTTCCTACAATGAACTAACCGTCCTGCAAACTTTTTCACCCCTCGTAAACCCAGCCACACACATCTCCTAACCCGAAATAAAAACTATCCCACACGGCCCTAAACCTCCAACTGCCGTGCTTTTACCGCCCCGTAAAAGAAAAGAAAATGATAAAATTCTTCACTCACTCTCCTCGTATACACGCAGACGTCGACGCGCGCAACGCTTAACACGTCGGCGCCGGCGAGTCCGTTACTGCCGCAGCGCTCGGCCAGCCGCAAGCTCAACGGCGGAATCGGCTATCAGCCGCAGAACACGCGGCCGCGCGCCGAGAGCGTCAACGAGCGGCCCTTCGTCAACGTCAAGCGCGCCTACGAGTTCCGCAAGTACAACGACAGCCACGTAAGTTTCCAACGCTCTCACACTCGCTGTATATTATTTATATACGTCTCACACCGTTTGTTTTACATTATATATATAATACATAACGCAGTTTAATTTTTTAAAATATATTTACATTTAATATATACATAACACTCTTTTTTTGGAGATTAAATTAGTGTTAGAAGTTACTTACTACTAGTTTTCTTTTTACTCACTAGAGATTTTATTTAATGGTTAAGATCTGTTATATAATTTTATTAATGAGCGATACTAATCGTCGAATTGACAGTACTAGTTTTGCAAGATAATTAATGAGTTTTTATTTAATATATGGTATTATCACTTCATAGCTGTTTAATTTTTTCATTAATCAACAGTTAATGCATATTGACAAGTTAATTGTTCATAGTTAATTTACGTGTACACTCGTTACATACGCTCTCATTATATTTAATAGAGTTCTTGTTGCACTAATTATTTATAATACACAGTTACGAACTAGATTTTTATAGTTAATAATATATATATATTTAAGATGGAAGTATTGTTCTGAAAAAAAAGTATGGTCATCATCTGTAAAGTTTTTTAAACCAAATATCAAAGTGACATTTTTATGACTTATTCTTGCCACCGGAGCGCTACCGCGCTCTTTAATATTCCTTAACAAATGTAAATAATAGAATTAAAGTACAATCTCATACTTCCATCTTAAAAATGCATCTGCATGGCTCTTTTTTACGATGACCATTTGAAACATATAGCCAACAACCAATAGCATCAACAATTCATTCATCTTAAAACACACATAAATACAGAAACAAAATCAATTTACAAACCCTTCAGAAATCGCGCAAAAATCCATCGAAAATTCACCCACCCCCATACCACACCCTCGCGTCTCACGAGGCTCGCCGAGCATGTTTGGCTGAACGGTCGAGCGCTTGCGCTTGCGTTATTGCAGAGCCCGCCGCTCTCGGGAACCAGCTCGATCCTGCAAAAGTACAACAACAACAACAACAACAACATCAACCACATCAACCACATCATCAGCAACGGCCACAGCCACACGTCGAACTCGTCGCCACCGCAGCACATACCACCGAGACCAGAGTCGCGCAGCGACAGTTTCGCCCGCACCGAGTCGTTTCTGCGCGAGCACAGCCGCCTGCTGAGCAGCAGTCTGAGCAGCCACAGCAACAACGGCCACCACGTGGCCTTCGACCTCGACAAGGAATCCGTCATCACCTCGTCCTCGCGCTACCCCTCTCGTCCCGAGTCCAGAAATCAGACGAATTATTACACTCTGACGAATGGCTTGAAGAAGGACACCAGCGAGACGGGATTACTGGCCATGGTGGAACAGCAACAACAGCAGCAACAGCAGCAACATCAGAAACAGCAGCAGCAGCAGCAACAGCAGAGCGAATCAGCGGCCGACCCTCTCGTGAGCCTCATTCAGTCGCTGGCCGAGATCAGGCCGCTCTCGGAGCAGGCCGCCCTCGCGAGCAACGCCAATAATCACACTAACCACAACGGCATTAACAATGACAACAAGGCTGCCGCTGCCGCAGCGTCCGAGCAGTCGCTTATGCTGCACAATTCTGCGAGCGCTGCTGTCATTAACACGTACACCACAACCCCTAACCAGTCGCCAAAAGCATGGCAGAATACTAGCACGACACAGGTTCGTTCGCCCCCCGTCCACTCGATCACTGCCAAACCATTCCGCATCCGTCCACCGCTTGTTTGTATATAAAGAAACATGGCTTTTTTATTGTACGACAATGTTTTTTTTTTCTTTTTCTTCAAATTGCTTGTGCATGGTGTTTGATGATAATATATATACGTACGCGTTGCTTCGTGTGCATTGTGTGCCGCTGCTTCTGGATGTCTGATAATGCGCGATGTGTCACGTGTCATGCGCGCCTGCCTGGATACATAGATATGTCACAATGGTCATTCATTGTAAGGTTCGCTTGATACATGACGGTGGAGAGAAAATATATGTTACAAGATATTCGAGTTAAAGTTTTTTCGTGTACGAGTATGTATTTACAGTGGTTTAGATATCTCAGGTTACGTCGCTGTTATAAATGTCTTCGTGGATGTAGAAGAGTACAAAATTAAAGATACTTGACTCTGGGACATTATCGTGCATCTTGATCGAATGACATTTTTTCCGTTCCAAAATAAGCATAATATGAAAAATGATTTTAAAATTTGTAATCGTATAAAGTTTATAGTAACGTATATTTTCTCACGAGAAAGAGTAAGTTTTCACTATTTCCTATCATATTCCACATTCGTACATTTAAACTTTAATGTCCTCTTTACATTTGAATTTTTTTGTAATTGAAACAATATTTAAATGTAAATACTTGAAGCGCTTTCTTTGTATGTTCGTTACGGTCTTTTGATGTATTTTAAATCATAATAGTACATTATGGCAGTGGTGTGGAAGGTGATTATTTACCGCATGAGATGTTTGTCGAATGCTGTAAAAATCACCTTTCACACGAGTTTCATACTGTATTTTGTACCACGAGAGCTTAAAAATCATATTAAAGTTGCGATTTTTAGGTTAGAGTGGTATAAAAACTTTTGTTGTCCAACAGCTAAATCATTATACTACTCTAAAATAAGAGGACATTAAGGTCTTAACTATAATAAGGTGATAGAACGAAAACAGCTTCACCGACTACTTGATATTTTCATGGAATAATTTTAAATGATTTATTCAAAAAATGAATTTAAACTCGGAAAACATCAAGTACAGTCGGTAAACTCAACAATAAGGGTCCTCCTCGAACCCCCTGCAAAACACACAACTCAACCCAGCTCTAACCTTCAACTCTCGCCCTCCACCCACGACAGTCGCACAATGACTCGCCGTCATCGTGGACCGAGAGGAGCGTCAGTCCAGGTAGCGTGCAGGGTGCGGCCAGCGGTGGAAGTACCACAGCCTCGCGGCCCCAGACGCCCGCCTTCCCCGTGCACCCGCGCACCCCCTACGTCAACAACGCCTCGCCCACCGTCACCTTTGCCTCGGATCGCCAGCAGCAGCATCAACAGCAGCAGCATCAGCCGCATCAACCCCACGTCGCCCACAACAACGTCAACCATTCGGTCGTCGTCAGCTACGCCAACAACAACATCAGCAACGCGGAGACGAATAACAACAACGCGAATTACGTGGGCGCGGAGAGGGCGATCTTCATCGAAGAGCGCAGAGATATCAGAGAGACGGGACTGCCACCTAAGAGTCCGACAACGCAGCGGTGAGTTGCTTTTGGATGTATTGTCGTCTTTTTTTTTGTGTTTTGTTTTGATGGAGAGTCCTGTTGGTTTTTATTCGATTGAGTTTGGTTTTTGATGAAGCCCTGTTTCATTTTTGTTTTAACCTTTCGGAAATTGTTTATTAAAATACTAAATGGCAGGTGATATTCATTTTAAATATTTGATATTGCTGAAAAACTGATGAAGGATTTTAATTTTTACAAATGCTGCGGCTTCTGAAAGGATCGATGATGTTCTGATTCTGATGAAAACTCTTGCAACACTGAATGAGGAGAAAAGTTTTTCTTTGACTTATTGATGGAATTAGTACGAACCTTAAAAAAAATAAATTACTTAAATGAATTTTTAATAATATTTTTGCAGATTCTTATCAGTTAAAAAAAACACATTCCTATAATAATAGAAAAAATTTAATTATTTTAGCTTTTTATTTTATTTGTACTTTTTTATTATTGATTTTTTTTCTAATTGATGTTCTCATATACTTTTCAAAATTTCCTGAAATCAGCAAGACTTTTGTTCCTACCATTGGTGATTTTAGACGCTTGAGTTTTCCGGATAGTGGCACAATAACAGACTCGCGTACAAAGCGATGGCCGTTAACTAAGCAGTCAGCGTCGTTCGACTATAGGTAATCATATAGACGTGAAAAAAGTAAAACAATAAATGGCGACGCCTATTATGTGCCTTGCACACCTCTGAATGTTTTCTATATGTTGTAATCTTTAACAATCTGCCTACCTTTCGAACCTTCTTCTGCACTCTTAGCCAAGATTGTTGTCATCCGTGTGTTATATTTCACAATTGAGTATCTAAAATTTAAGATTAGGATTATTTGTTACAATAAGAGTAAAAAATATTATAACAACTGCATTTTGGCTTGAATTAACGAACTAAAAAGTTCGAGGTTGAAAGAATGATGATGAGCTTGCAACTACTAACCAATAAACAGAGTTTATGTGTCACCTATTGTATAAAGAATAAAATAAGTAGAAATTAATTAATTGACAATTTAAAAATACTTACGCATTTATCGAAACCCAAAAAAAATTTGCTTTCTACTAATTTTATTCCTTACCATCCACAACGATATAATCTATAATGTGCCTTATATGTTTCAACCGTAAACTTCTCTACCTACGTACTTTCCATTTGTCGATGTATGTCATAGATATGTGAATACTCTGTACCTTCTATTACTCTAGCACGATCTGGATTTCGTACTTGTATGAAAAAGATATTTTTGAAGAAAGATTGAATAACATTTGTCGATTACAGCAAGGACCGACCTGTTTCTCCGCTGGACGATTTAATTAGTCACAACTCGTATGGCCGAGGTCCTGGCACTCCTACTCACGTCGAATATGGACAGAGCCCAAAGGTAATTGAACTATGTACATTATTCACTAAGAAATTTAAAAAGTGCCCATTGAATTTACTTTTTTGAGAATTTGTAGTAACTTTATCGTTTCTCTTATTTCTAGCGCGAAAAAATGATCACGAGTTTTATTGCTATGGTAAAAATACATTTTGTGTTGAATGTAATATGTCCGTTCAGTCCAAAATAGTATATAACTATAAAACACAAAATATTATGTTTTGACAAAACAAAATTCATAATGTCCCAGTTAATAAAGTTATTGTATTGTTAATGAAATAACACAAGTTTAAGAAACTTTTTTTTTTATCAACAAAGAACCCATTATGTATATAATAAATCTTAGATAGTGTTAATATAACAAATTTCGAATTTAAATGAAAATTAATTCCACGTCTTCACACACGTTATTTTAACCCAAACATGCCTAATCAAATTATTGTTCTCCCCAATGTACGTCTTCACCCTTAACAATCTACTTTTGCTGCCATTCAATTTTACCATGACTTTTTCAGAGCGCGGTATCCTACACCTCGATAAACAGCGCTGGCCACTCTGCCGCGCACGTACAGCACTACGGCTCGCGGCGCTCGAGCATTCACTCCAACACCGAGCCCCACGAAGTTGCTGACGCCAACGTCAAGTTCGTGCGCGATACCAGCAAGATCTGGTATAAGCCAAACATTTCGCGAGAACAAGGTGAGTGTCTGTCTGTGTGTACATAACGTCGCCGTCTTCTATCTCTCAATTCGCGCTCAACGATATATGAAACGCGCTCGCGTGGGCTACTTCTGTTCAAACTGTGCGCTTTTAATGGGAATAAGTATATTGTAATATATGTTTCTTATTTTAATTCTCTTGTTTGGAATTGCTTGTCATTCGAATCATTCGTGAATAGAAATACGCTATCTAAAAAAATTGGCTTAAAGAAATTTCATTAAAAATAGAGATCGGATCATTTCAAAATTTTGTCCGGTTCTTAATCTCGAAGGACGAAAACAATATTTCATGCTAATCCCTAAACCATTAATTTCCAGCAATAGCCATGCTGCGGGACGCCCCACCGGGCACCTTCGTCGTGCGCGACAGCAACTCGTTCCCGGGCGCCTTTGGCCTCGCGCTGAAGGTCGCGACGCCGCCTCCCGGCGCGCCGTCCAGCCCGAAGGACCCCTCGAGCGAACTCGTGCGACACTTCCTCATCGAGCCGACGTCGCGAGGCGTGAGACTAAAGGGCTGCGCCAATGAGCCCGTCTTCAGCTCGCTCTCGGCTCTGGTTTATCAGCACAGCCTCATGGCCATGGCGCTGCCGTGTCAGCTGCTGCTGCCCGAGCCAGAGGCTGCCGCCAGGGCGCTGGATATGCCGTCGAGTAATAACCCTCAGCAGCTGCTCGCCCAGGGTGCCGGTAAGAGAGCGTGTTTTTTTTTAATAAAACGAATTGTTTTTAATTTATACAAAATGAGAACTTTTTTTGCTATTTTTTGTTGTGATATTCAACGATATTTTTAAAATATTTTGTTTAAAAATTTTAAAATTGTTGAACTTCAATTTTCATTTAAAATATCTAACTAGACTTTTATAGAATTCTAAAGTTTCGGAATGAAAATAGAATTAATACTATACATTTTGGCAAATATCGCATTTTCATTATACAACATTATTTTTAATTATGCGATAATTTATAATTTAAAAACTTTATCTTCATAAATGCCATTATATTTATTAATAATACCTTGGTCGTTTCAGCTTGTAACGTGCTTTACCTCTTCACCCTGGACACGGAATCGCTGACCGGACCACAAGCCATAAAGAAGGCCATAACGATGCTGTTCGAGCAGAAGCCCGTGCCCAACGCGACGATCGTGCACTTCAAGGTCTCGACGCAAGGCATCACGCTCACCGATAACGCCCGCAAGCTCTTCTTCCGCCGGCACTATCCGACGAACAACATCAGCTATTGCGGCCTCGACAGCGAGGAGCGCACCTGGGATTTCGTCGCCGACACCGGACGGCCGCTTAGCGAACAGTACGTTTGTTTATTTATGTTGGAGAAAAGGACGGTTGGATTTTTATCACAATTTGTCAAAAATGCACAGTGATTTGTGATGTTAAAAAATATTAATTTTTACGTATTTGTTTTGAAATTAGAATTTTACAGAATATAAATAGCCCATTGGGTAAAAGGTTATTAAATTTTTAAAGAATTTCATGTATTCTTAATTATTTTGTTATTTTAAGTCAGAAAAATGACGACAAATAATTTTAAATCCGTAAATGTTATCTTGAAGGAATGTTGTAGTCAATATTCAACTATGTACTTAACGAGATTTCAGTCGAAGTTTTTTTCTAACAATTTATAATTTGTATAAGTCGTCTCAATAATCTATTATTTTAATAAATGCAATGCAATCAAAATCATAAAAAAAAAACTAAACAATTTATAAGAATAAAGAAAATGCTAGATAGAAATCTATTATGACCACAACACCTGCATAAGAGATAATACAAAAAAATGTTTGAATATTTTTATAAAATAAGATAATTTAACAATGAAATACATCTAATTATACTTTAATTTAATTCCGTTAAATTTTCCAGCCGATGCTTCGGATTCGTCGCGCGCAAGCCGGCCCACAAGTCCGACAACCAGTGCCACATATTCGCCGAGCTGGAGCCGGAGCAGCCGGCAACAGCTATCGTCAACTTCGTCAACAAGGTCATGATGGGCAGCGCCCACGTTAAGGCCAACATTGTCTGAGACCGGCGCTAAGACGACGAAAATCTCTCATCCACGTAGCGGAGCGAAAAATAATTACACATGCGTGTGATTCGAAAGAAATAATGAATAACATAATAGGTACTAGCACTGAGCAACAATTCTAAAAAGAACAAAAAAAAGAAAGAAAGAAACTAAACTTAGCAATCGATTTTCTTCGTTGTTATGACGTGTTTTTTCTCGCAGGCAACACTTTTCGTCGACTCTATTTTGTAAATTTTACAAAACGTTCCACGGTAGACTGTCAATTATGTTGCACTATCCATGCAGCAGTGCGGACTAAAAAGAAAAAAAAATTTATCATTCGAATCAAGACTTGAATTTTCCGCCCTACGTGTTTTATGTACTTTTGAATTAACTAACTGCGAGTCAAGAGTAATATGAATAGTTATCGAGAAATTCGTCGTTATTAACGTGTACCATGGTGTTATACTTTCGCGTAGTCAAGCTACGTATTATAGGAAGTGCATGCGATTTAACGATATGTACGGCAAGATCAGCCGCCTGTGTTTTTGTTTGTGTCGTAATAATCGTGAAGAAAGAGCCGAGAACGGTAAAAAAACTATCATTATAAAAGTCTAACCGAGAACTTACGTTGTTATGCCCACGTTATACTGTAATAGACGCAAAATGAATATTACAATACATGTAGTAACCTGTCTTCTTGTTTTGTCGGAGGGTTCTGCGAAAGGACGAAGAGATAAAGACGGGAGCAAGGGAGTTGATAGAAATGTTCATAAATGTATATAACACTCACGCCTTATGTAAGAAAAAGAGGGTAGAGCGCGAGCGCGCCTACAGTCCGTCAACCGGACGCACACGTATGTACGTATACGCTCGGAAGAGGAGGAGGAGGAGGAGGAAGTGAACGAGCAGCGGCAACGTCTTATATCGAAGAGGATGCGAAGCGAGAGTCGAGGATAGACTGCTTTCGTGGAATATATAGTGGGACGAACGATTGCTTTTAACTTAATTTGTAAAATAATACTTAAAACGACAGAGACGGGCAGAGTAGTAGCGTTTAAAGAGGAAAAAAAAAGCAAACAGATGAAGAAAAAGTGCGTGGAAATGCTATAAAATAAAAAAAAAAAAAGATAAAAACAATTTGAGTTGTGCCTTACAAATAATATATTTACATTCATAGATCGTGTAACGTTTAAGTAATTTATGATACTTATAATTTTTCTCAAATCAAATTCTTAGTCATGTAAATTAAGGATTTTTTTACAATTTACCTCGACGACGAGGAATACAAAATACACATCCAACATACACACATCCATCTCTCAATTTTTTGAGTTGACACTGTGTACACAGACACACACTTTTTTTGCTTGTGACGTTTATGCTTTTTCATTGAACGCCGGGTCCTTTTTCTCGACCGACCGACGAAGAAAAAAAATAACGAAACGAGGAGAGAGAGCTGAACGAGAGAGTATAAAGGCGAATATACCGTTGTTGCGTCGGTAAACGAACGAGTATGGAAGAAGCTTGTGAAGTATCGAGAATATTTTCTAAGACAGCTGTAAGCCTATACGAAAAAAAAAGATATCCCACTTATGCACCATCTAACGGAGGATGAAGCATCACATATATATCTCGAGACGATACCTCTAGAAAAAACTCTTGCCATTGTTAGAAAGAGAAGGAGGGGAAAAAGAGAGAGAGAGAGAGAGAGAGAGCTGAATCCTGTTAGAGAACAACTTAGTGGAACTTTCGAAGATTTGTTTTCCATTATACTAAACGGTTACGAAAATTGAAAAATGGAAGAAAGATTATACGAAAGAAATATAAGCAGAAGTACGAATCTCAAATGAAGAATGTAACTATTATCAGCAGTCAATTAATGAGTAACATTATAGGTACGACAATACTTTCGACGCGTCCTCGGCGCGAGTTGCTTTGTCATTTTATTTTTTTAACGCTTTGTGGAATCATCGTTGCCATCTTTATTGTTTTTTTTTTTTTTTTTTTTGACTTTGAAGTAAAGGAAATCAAATGTTCTTTCTTTTTGTATTAGCTATTATCAATATGTATGTACTTTTTAATCGGGCGGAGAGATACGATGCTATACGTGCGTACTAGTCAAAATTCGAGCAATAATAGGAACGTCCGGTCGTTTTTACTTGTATTTTTACTTGTAACATAATGCTGTTTTACGTAAATAATATATAGTCTTACGACGTAAATTATGCCCCGCAAGTGTGAAATTACCGCGTCGCTCGCAAGATCAGATTTTTATTCGTAACGTTACTACATCCTCTTTTTATTTTTTTTTTTTCGCCAGTCCATCGTATTACTAACATAATTTTATTGTATTTTTGTGTATAATTTAATTTTGTCAGTCATTATTGTAATTATTATTAATATAATTATGTACGCTTTAACTGATGTATGTTTGTGCCACGATTTTATTGTCGTACACGAGTATAATTACTGCATAATTCCATGTATAACAATAAAGTATATTCAGTGCACAATATTAATCTCGTTGTCTCGTTTATTTATACCTCCAGAACCTTCAACATTCTTATTCTCCATTTAAACCGCAAAGATTCAGGCCGGGAAAATTCCAAAACTTTCTTTTCAACGCAAAATCGCGCAAAATGTACATATTCACGATTCACAGAAGCTTTAAACGTCGACGTTCTGTATGATTTGTTTTGCCGAAGGAGCAAACACACACACGTACTCGCGCCTGGCTTGATTAACTGTAAAAAGGCAAATAAACGTCTCGCGGCTTCATAGTCGGGTTATACTTATGTAAAATAGAAAGGTATTTGACATTGTTCCGTTAGCGCGTGAGCGTATAAGCCGGTTGGAATTACCAATTATGATTCATGGCCTTCGAAAGAGAGTTACGGGCCATTCACGTGTCATTTACTAAATGACTTTTTAACTCCGCCGAGTGCGCGTTAATAAAAACGCGGACTGACGGACAGTCGGCAAAAGTACCACAATAAAACGTGTAAATGTGGTGCTACACCATTAATTACCGACGCGCGCGCGCGTCTCTTTTAGCGCAAACGCGATTTTCGTTGCTTTATATGGATGACCTTAATGTGGAATTCGAAACGGTATATTTAACAATAGAAGTAACATTCGATTTTTAATTGTTATTTATAATTGCAGGAACACCCATGTATTGTGTAGCAATGGAATGCTAAGTATATATGTAAGTTTCTATTTAAAGTTTATGGCGATGATTTCTTCGGTATACGGATATTATTTATAAATATATACAAAAATTTTTAAACTTTAATTTGTTTATTCACAACCGACCGAAAATTGAAAAAAGCGATAATAAATATTACCAATGATTGAAATATAAGTAAAAATATTTTTGGAGTTAAAGCACTAAATTATTTAACAATGTCAATCAATGGTAAAAGATATATAAATTATTATTATTATTAACCATAAAACTTGACAAAAATAAAAATATGTCTTAGATAAACACAAGAGTCTACAAAATATAGGCATTACTAATTTACTATACCAAGGAATTTATTTCACTTTTACTTTTGTTACATTACAAGTTGGAAAAAGCCCAATCGTAGTTGACCTTAAAAATGCTAAACGTAACAAAGTCATCATAATCACTACTTATCCCCAACCATCACAATTACCCTGCCAAACCCATCCACCATAATAACCATCCAAAACAACCGGTCGCACGCAAGACTTCACCGCAAACCTCCCACCCATCCCAAATCACCGCGCAACCGCTCGCGCATTAGAAAGTGTACACTATACTACCTCCTAATCCTCCTCCTCCACGCGCACGAAAGTAAACGACAGACAATTCTCTCTCGATCCTCACCCATATTCCGGAAAATCCTTTTTCCGCGGCGGCCAATCAGAGCGTGACACTCCCGCGGGGACGTCAAAATGTCACCGCGCGCCGCGGCTAGGCGGAGAGCTGGCTAACGAAGAAGTAACGGCAAATTCGCCGGCGCGAGTCGTACGTACGTAACGTATAACAGCTGACCTACTGCGCGCGCGCGCGGACCTCGACCTGACATAGGCGCGCGACGGTACGGCGCGCCAGCCAACTTGTGAATTGTGTGTCAGTGGTCGTGTGAGGGGGGAATGTTTGTGTTTGCGGAGGTGGAGGAGGAGGAGGTGATGGAGTTTTTTTTTTTGTTAGGTTCCGGTGATGCTTTGGGGTTTCTGGATGGCGCGGGATTATTAGGCTGGTAAATGACCGGTGTGATTGGAAATATAGGGTTTGGATGTCGACGGTTGTTTGTATGCCAGTAGTTACAGACAGACAGTTACGACAGTCTACACTGAATTATGATATGTTAATGGAAACGCTCGTAAATTCGAAGGCTGCGATAAAAGCTAAAATTACTTCCTAATTGCGGTTCCCAAGTTGACGCGCGCATTCGAATAATTTACGGACATACGTTGGAAGAAAAATTCCTGTACACGTTTCGTGTATACTTTGATATTAGCCTACCGCTGTAATAAAGTAAACAAGTAATCGCCGAATTTTAATGTTATACACAGCCGAGTAAATTAAATACACATCTAATCTTGTTGTGTATCTATTTACGTCCGGACTCGCTTCGAGTCATTACAACCGTTTACGCGGTGCTCAGGTATACCTATTCACTCGCTCGTTCCATCACTTTTCTCACAATCTTGCGCGCGCGCGAGGTAGGCCTATTGCAAAAACGGTAGATATCTATTACGCACATACACTAACTCGTAGATCTACGCGACGTTTTCGAAAAGTACCGAATGTCTATTTAACTGTGTGACGTTTCATTAAGTTGTAATTGAATAAATAACTCGTAACGATAACGGTACAGAAGTTTAGAAGGATTTTAAAAATTATTGAATGTAATTATCAAATCAACGCAGAATCAGGAGAATTTTGTAAAGCTTAACGGTTTTTTTCATTGAGAATTGCTAAAATAATGAATAGACTTTAGTAAAAATAAAATCGTTAGTATTAAACAAAACAAAGAAGTACGTCGGTGATTCATTATACTAAATAAACACTGTCTAATTTTACCTTTATACAATTCCTTTTTATATTCAAAAGCCTTCATCACAATAGCACATTTCTCCGTATCAAACAATCAGTCGTCTACATAACATACAAAAAATTCTTTTCCCCCTACAATGACTAACCGATCCCACATCCTCTCCTCTCCTTCTCACGCGCATTCCCAATATCCTTCGATTTTCCAATCAACCTCCCCCCGAAAAATTCCTTCCTCTCCAAAAGGAACAAAAAACATACCAACCATCAACATACCACGCGCGCGCCGGTATGGAAAAACCGGTAGCCCGGCCGATCCTCCCAGCACTCACACACACACACGCAGCAAGAGGCGCGAAAGTCGAAAATTCCCATAGGCTCTTAACCTCGCGCCGGTGAATCTGTCCTCCGCGAGAGCCTTGCTCGCTCGCTGCGCTCTTTCACCTTGTCCTTGGACCGGTTCGCCGCGCGCGTTCTTCAGTCGGCGAGGAACGCTCGAGAGGTGAGCGCGCGCGCGTGTGTATACAAAGAGAGCGAAGGATATATACCTGCACGCGTGGCTGTTTGTTTGTGCGTTTATGTGACGGTGGGGTAAGGAGAGATGAAGATGACGATGGGGGTGGTGATGTTGCTGGTGCTGTTGGCTGTGGGGATGGAGGTGGAGGCGTTGACGATGGATATGACTAAAGCGCTGCAGAGGAACGTTAGTGGGTATTTAGTCAGCAAGGATGGGAAGTTTTACGTGCAGTCGGTGTCGCTGAATGGCAGGTGAGTTTTTGAGGGTCTTTTGGGATAATGAGCGGTCTTTCATGATTTGTTGATTTTTCGGGTGTAGCGGTATTTTGAATATAGAGAGATATTTTTTAGTAGAAGAGTAAGTGTGTAGTAGAATTTTCATTATAATTTATTTAAAGGTAAAATTTAATTTATTATATATCATTTTCAAGGTTATTTATATTAAAAACTGATTTCCTTAAATAGGTAATTAAAGCTGAAAATGTTGGTCAACTTAATGACTATTCTAATGTGAGATTCAAAATTAATTAGCGACGGTTTATAACGCATGATGCCCATATCATTAAAACTTGGAAAGGATAATTATGAATCGATTGAAAATAACGGTTCCCCGAAAATTTTTTCTAGAAAAGGCGCGTGTAAAAGTGGCGAGCAAAAAGGTTTTATTGAGGAAATGTATAAAGCACGGCTTAAATCAACGGGTCAGGTCGAAAGGGAACACGGGCTTTCTGGCCCGGAAGAAAGTTTTTTCGGCTGATCGAAGCTCTTGGGATTCTGTACGCTCTACTTTTTAACAGTGACTAAGCGTCCAGTTCGGGAGTAAAAGTAAATTATATGTGTCAGTATCACTGTTTGCACTTTTACTTGGCGAAAAAATGCTCTGATAAGGAGAGAGAATTCGATGGGAAAGTAATTGGATATTTATAATTTGCGGAAATAATGAGCTGGCAACTGTTATTTTTGAAAGAAAGAATAAATTGAGAATATTCACGATTCTTGGTAAAGTAGTCATAAAAGTTTATTGCGAGACGTTATATTATAATACACTGTATTTCCACAGAACCATACAATTAAACGACATGTGAAAATCGCACGTGAGAAATCCAAATGTCAAAACGCTTCTTCCACAATTTCATCACCATACATACACCTCATGATGATTTCCTGTTATTTACGTTCTGACGACGTGTTTACCATGGGCTTTCCCAACGAGACGCCACTTTATGACCTTTTATGATGATCGCCGCGGTAAAAGGCGCTGAGGAAAGTCACGCCGCATTTTTGCCGCGAATCCAAACCCGCTCGTTCAAGCGATAATTGCGCTGAAGTTCTACTTTTGCACGTGTGAAATTTCAAAGCCATGCGTGAGTGTGTGGTATAAGACGTCTGTCGAATTCGTCTATTTACATATCATCTGAGCAACGGTGTTCGCGTAATGCAACATTGCCATCCATCAATTGCCAACGAGTCAATCGACTTTCTCTCGCTCTATATACTCTAATTATCCTCAGGCGCGTGATCACTGTTTCGTTATTTTTCGTTTTCCAACACTTTCCTGAATAACGATGTCGCTACAAGCGATGCGTGGCCTCTAGGATGTGGCCGTTATAGGCGCGATAAGTTAAAAAGCAAAATTTTAATCGACGGGTCTTAGATGTATTCGAGGAGGAAAGAAGTCGCGAAGAGTATTTAAATTTTGCGAATTGAAACCGATCCTTCAAATTTATGCTTCCTGAACTACATTTAAATAGGAATCGGGTTAAAAATGTATGTTAATACTATGCATTTGCTCTGATTAAAATTGAAGAATCCAGTAGGTATCAGTTATAGATAATCGTATATCCAGTTTTATATAAAAATCAAACTCCTTCCTGTCGTTATAAACTACGCGTTGACTACGAATTATCTTGTTCATAATTTATAAAAATACCGAACGGTGTAATCGGTAGTTTAAGAATCAGTTTTAATCAACTAAAATATCTATGTGTCAAATCAGAGCTAATAGTTAATAAACCATGTCAAATAACATTATATAATCATAAAGTATAACGTATTTTATACGTGTGAAATAGTTTTAGAATAAAAAAGCCTATTATATTTCAAACATTGCAGAATAATTATTTTAAAAACTGTGGTCTCATCCTTTCTGTAATTCTCCATTAAACAATAGGGTCACAGTTTAGTTCACATCTTCAACTTTTTCCATTCCTCGTAACAATATCGGTGTCACAAGACCATCACCCTAAACCTCTAAAATTACTGAACTCATTTAACCTTAATCCCAACTCGACTATACTAAACTAAAAGCCATCAGCTAAAACTGAATTCCTTCCTCATTTCCGCAGCGCTGGAGCCGATCGACACCAATTCGAGCCCGTCTCTCAGGCCAGCATCAGCGACGAAGAAAGCTGGATCGAAACGGACGACGAAAAAGACGAGAGCGGCACGTCCATCGCGTCCCCTACAACCTTCGCTCACACCACGTCTGATAAAAGCAGCGAGGAAGATGACGATTACGACGAGGACGACGACGGGGATTCCTGGACGAGCCCTTACAAGTCCTGGTGGAGCTTCATCACGTCGCGGTCCAAGGCGCGCGGTTTCTCATTCTTCGGTATGTTCGAGTCAGCCTTCGGCATGGTGAGCAAGTTCGTCGGCGGTATTATAGGCGACGAAGACGACGACGACGATGATGACATCGAACAGGGTAACGGTGTGAGCTACAAGGACCACCAGCTGCTCAGGATCACGCCGAAGAGCCTGAAGCATGTGCGGCATCTGCAGGAGCTCAGAGAGAGCGAGCCCGACGACGTCAAGTTCTGGACGACACCGGCCAAGGACAAGTATGACGATTTTTTCCTCCTCGCGTGTGCTTTCTTTAGTCGCGATGTGGCTAATTGCGAAGTGGTTCTCGCGCAAAACTGGTTCTTCGTATGCTAGATTTTGTTATGGGAACAAAAAAATTGGGATCGTGTAAAAATAACTTTTACTGATAGGGTACAGGCTGAACGAGTTTTGCATAGATTTTTTTATGATGGTTAACAAAAATGTGAAAGTTATTGTTTAAAACGGAGTTCTTGTGTGGTAAGATTGTTATAAAGCACGAGTATTTGCTACACTGAGAAAAGAAATATAATATATTTTCACATAAAAGTATAGTATAAAATATAGTGGTATTTGGCTACATCTATATTTTATAATGATACAAGCAACAAAATTACGATAAAGGTAGCTAGAAATATGTTATTGGGTACTATATTATTTAGTAAACTTGGAAATATCAAAGGGTTGCGAATGGAAATATTATATTATACTAAATAAATATAGTAAACTTTACTGAAAATTTAGTTAAATTTACAATAATTCAGTTACTATAACTGTTTAGTCGTTTGAATTATATGAATATATTTATTAACATATTATATTTAATTTATTTTACAAAAAAAATATAGTTAAGGCAATAATATTCAGTTTTACTATGGAATATAGTTCACAGTATAAACGCTTTTTTTCTCAGTGTATCTGAAGAAGCACATCTCGACTGGCCTGGCTGTGAGTTTTAAAAGTCATTGTATGCATATAGAATACGCTTTGGTTAACGGTGACTGTTACAAAGATAAACATGACTTGAATAATTATTTTGACTGAATAAATATTTAAACGGTTTAAGGCTAATGGCGCAGTCCCATTATTCGTATCGTAAAATATTTGAATGTTGTCATTTTTCATTAATTTATGTATTTTAAGATTAAATAACTACTAGCGTTAATCAGCGCGCTACGCGCGCCACTGTTTCGTCTTTTGTTTCTCTCCTTTAGAGATTCGAGACGGATTCGATTATTCGAGATTTCGAGATCGTTCGAGGGCAAAATAGATTATCTCGAATGCTCAATTTATATAAGGAATACTAAAAAGATTGACGTTTTTAAAAGCTCATTTGAACCAGAGATCAGAATTATTCGTCTGCAAATTTTTATGAATAAATACGTTTCACATAAAAACTGGGCCTTTAGAAGTGTTTTGAAAAACTAATCGAAAAAATTATTCGTTGAATATTTTTTCGAATAATCATCGAATAATTATCGATGATTAATATCGAATACAAATAATAATAAATTATTCGAAAAATTATTCCACAAATATTTTTTTCGAATAATCGGTTATTATTAACGCTTCTAAAGGCCCAGTTTTTATGTGAAACGTATGTTTCTTCATCAAAATTATTTCATTGCATCGAATATTTACTGAAGTATTCAAACAAAATTTGCGGATGAATAATACCGATCTCTGATTTGTTCTAAATATACGAAATCGGTATGAAAAATCTTCGGATCGTAAAAAGATACATTTATAAACAATTATCAATGTTAAGAATAATACTGAATATATAGCTTCATGTTTAAAGACATATCTTTAATTACGATAAGCTACAAAGATTTCTCGATTTAATCAAATATAAAAAGTCAAGTAGGTTAAATATAGAATATAGAATTACGTAGAAAAAAAACGCTTAGCTAATTTAAACTAACTTACGATGTACCATATTTTTTGTTTTAGAATAACGGACATTGTAGTTTCTCCGATAATGTTGAACGACGTGAAAGAATTTCTTCGGAACAAGAAGATCGACTACACTATTTTAATATCTGACCTCCAGGTACGTTTTTCCCATTCATACGATTTTTCACAAATTACATCAATATTTCAACAACCTCAACGAATTTTACAGAAAGTCATTCGATCTCAAAATCCCAGAATGCCCAAAGAACGTCGTCAGGATTTATTTTCATCCCAAGGTCACTCGATGACTTGGAAGCGCTATCACCGTTACAAAGGTATAATTAACATCGAATTAAGTAGCTTTTCGAATATTCAAAACTACTCTAAATGCTAATAATAATCCATCAATTTTCAGACATCATAGGCTACCTGGACCATCTAGCTTTTAAGTATCCCCAGCTCGTGGAGGTTCTCACGATCGGCAAAAGTTTCGAGGGCCGACCTCTCAAAGTCATCAAAATATCAACGGGTGCGAACAAAAACGGAGAGCCTAAGCCCGCTATCTGGATCGATGCCGGTACGTTTCCGCAAAAAGGAACACCTTTTAAAAAAACACAGCCATTCTCATGTACCAACACGTACAATTACCGATTCGTTCGCTCGCCGCCTCACGTGAAACTGGTTCACCTATAGTTCATTTTTCAACCTTTCCATATCCGTAAATTCTCCGTACCGCCACGGGAAAACACTATATTCGTATGCGCACATATACATACACACACCCGAAGAACCGTTTACCCGGATTTCGTGAATAGGTCAAAGTGAACGAGATTTGCATTTCAAGCCGCGAGCATAATCCTATTCCTCTGTCGGGAGGAAATAAAAAATCATACGTGCCACTCTTTCCGCGTTTCCCATTTAAATGCGAATGGGCATGAAATAACCCGGCTCTGCGCTGAAAATGTCATTCTTCGCAGCCATGCACGCGAGGGAGTGGATCAGCACGGCGGTCGCCACGTACATCCTGAACCAGCTGGTGGAGAAGAGCCAGAATTACACGAGGCTGCTGGACGTCACCGACTGGATCGTCATGCCGATCGCCAATCCTGACGGTTATGAATTTACGCATACCAATGATCGGCTCTGGCGGAAAACGCGTAGTACGCACGATTCTGACTCTGTCGCTGATTCTAGGTAACGTGTACTAGTTTATGACTGATTCACGTCATCTGGTAAACTTGTGCAAAACGTGCGGAAATGATCTGAAAAGTTAATTATTGTAATTTATTTGATATTTGATTGAAAGAAGCGATTATGTGTGATGTTTATTTTATGAATCGCCGTATTTAATTAATATAATTAACTTCATAAATTCATTTTAGTAATTACTTTCATATAATTTATATAATTATAAATAGATAATTAACAAAATAAAGTAAAACTAATTAATAATAAATTAAATTATTAATTATAAATTCATAATTATCGTTTGCGATCAAAATGCTCATACAGTTACTGTTTAGCATATCCCAAGAACAATATTTAAATTACTTTTTTTAAAAATGTTGAAAATGACATCAAAAATTAACCTTCGCCTCTGTTTTATCCAACGAAGGCAGGCGCCGGGCTTCCTGCACATGCTGACGCACTACACCAAGTGGCTGTTTGGCACCTGCGAGGGCGTGGACCCGAACCGGAACTTCAACATCCACTGGGGCGAGGACAAAGTCAAAGGCGCGAGCTCGGATCCGTGCCACGACACCTACGCAGGGCCCTCGCCCTTCTCCGAGCCGGAAACCCGAGCCATCGCTAATTATATCATGAAGAATAAGAATACGATAAGGTACACTTTTTTTTTCTACAAAATTTTGTATCTCGGGTATTTATTAATTTAGTGATGCTTCAATCAACTTGAAGAACGATTAATTTAACTAAACAAATATTATTATACTAAAAATTGGAGCAGCCCACTTTCAATGAAATCGTTTTTGGTTTTTTAATGTTTGAAGAAACTTTAAATTCAATGAGATTTTTTGCTAGTGTAGGCATCCTCGTTAGTTTTTGTGTAGTTCGAGTGCACAAAAAAGGCAAAGCTTGTCGATGATTTTTTGATGAAATCAAGTTCGATTAGATTTTTTTATTTGGATAACTGTGGATTATTGGAAAATAGAGTAAGCACCTATAGCTTAATCGATAACGTTACGCGTAGTTTATTAGTTTTTATTAGGTGCGAAGCGTTACCATGCATGTTTACTTGGTTTTATAGATACGAGATATGTGATCAGTTAAATAAGAGAAGTTTGTTGATATACAAGTGATGTGGCGTGACTTATTTAAATTGGATTAATTATATTTTTATCGAAAGAAGAAGTTAATCTCAGCCTCAAGGTATCTTAAAAATTATGAACGTTATGTTTTTATGATTCAAAGCCTGATTATACGACCAAATAACGCTTGCACATGCTACATTTTCCAAAACCAGACTCCATACGACTTATTACATACAAAAAATTCAATGCTCCAAGAAAATTATGCGCAGCATTTCCGGGCCCCCCACAAAAAACCAGCCTAACGCCCATGAAAATCAGCGCGAATATTCAAACCGCCACGAATTTCTTTTCCTATGCTCATTCGCACTCTCACATGTGTACCACTTACATATGAGCGCGAGTATAACCGTTATAACATTGGTTTCCCTCTTGCAGAACCTACCTGACGCTGCACTCCTACTCGCAGATGCTTCTCGTGCCCTGGGGCTTCACGCGCACCAGGCCCGCGGACTTCGACGACCTCATGAACATCGCCAACAAGGCGAAGAAGGCGATTGCCAAGGTGCACGGCACCGAGTACAGGGTTGGACCCGCCGCCGAGCTGCTCTATCCCACGACCGGTAAGTGAGAGGTTTATTGCGAGAAAGTGGGGATTGGTTGTAAGGCGGGATTTCAATGAGAGAGAGAATTTAAAAGCTGTTTTATTTGAAGTGGTAGAGATGGTAAATTCCATGTAGTATAGTAAAGAGAATAAAAAGTGATTTGAAAAAACTTTTTACTAAGATGACTAGAAAATTTTATAGTAGTATATATTCTATTTCATTACTGCCATTAATACTATTATTTACATTATTATTTACTTTGCAAGATTTCGCTACCTATTCTTATGCATGCATATGATGAATTTTCCACGCGGGGAAAAATTTTCTGTTAAAAATTACTATATTTGATAGAATCATATTCCAAGTTGCTATAAATGTAGTTAAAATTGTATTGCCACAATATTAATCTGAAAATTAAGCACAGGTAAATGCGTCAATTGAACATCTAAAATAAAAGACACGTGATTATCTGATAACCACAAGCCTAAACCGGACGCGACAACTTGAGTATATCGATATTTAGATTGTCTAAATATTTGGCACGTAAATTCGTAATGAGATCTCTTATCGTTCGAAGTATTCGTATCGATAAGTCAAGCAAACGATAACCTACTTTTTAGAACGAAAAATGGCATTGTTTCGCGCTCCAATCAACTTCTAAAATCTTGGTATTTTTATATGTTAAATAACATTTCCGAAGAAACTGACCAGCAACGCTAAGAAACGCTTCAATTAAACCGCGCGGGATTCACTATTAATCGGTTCAAATTCCAATATTATTACGCACGCACCCAAGAATGCGAGTAGAATTATAATATTGATGCACTATGCTCTACTTCCAAACCAACTAAAACGTGCAATTTTCACTCCACCAGGTTCATCGGACGACTGGGCGAAGGCGATCGCCGGCGTGAAGAACGCCTTCACGATGGAGCTTCGCGACCGGGGCGCCTACGGCTTCCTGCTGCCCGCCTCGCAGATCGTGCCGACCGCCCGGGAAACGTGGGCCGGCGTCCGGGTGATGGCGCGCATGGCTGCGACCAACAGCAACACCTGAGAGACTGCGGACGAGCGTATGCGCGACGCGTGCCGAATAATGTTGGAATATAATAATGTTGGAGGGGAACGAGGCGGAATGGAATGTTTGAGCGCGTGTGTCTGGGTTTGGATTTGACAGAAGAATTTGATATGTCAGTTCATGATGTTTATGTACACAGAGTACGAAAATGATAAAACGTTGACATTACAATTTTTCAAAAGTATAGTAGTATAATTAATAATAATATATAATAATTGTGCAAGTCTTCGTGTATATTTTAGTTAAAATTTTTAAGGTCAAGTTAATTTAAAATTTCAAAACATACTTGACAGTACTTTGTGAACGGTTATTTACCTATACTATAATTCAATATTGACGCGACTATGTAACTGACACAACCGTTAAACGTCAACAGTAAATGATTAATCTTTCACGTCCGGACACGTGTCAGGACTCAAAATTCCATTACTCACTAACTGTCTAATTAGACCGGCGGATCATCTCACACGAGCTTGCTTCTCAGTCTCGACGAAAAAAACCACTCCAAACGAATTCCAATGTTCTCTAACAATGTCAGCGCGCACTAGCGAGTAAAAGAGAGCGATCTAGAGGAGTCAAAACGGTTTCTGCCGCACGGAGCCGCGACGAAAGAGACGCGCATTGGCGTATTGATAGCCACTGCTGTACGCTGATCAGCATAAATCTTTAGACTACGTCTGTGAGTGTGTGTACGCGTGAATGCGTGTCGATTACGAAATGTATTTGATGATTGATTGGCGTCGATCGATTGATCGGATAGAGCCGACCGCGTGATGAGACCCACTACTGCGCGCTCCTTCTCTATCGAAACTGGGTCGGTGAACCGATCGTACTTACTCAGGTTACCTGATGGAAGCACTTGCACGAGAGAATGACGATTGTTTCACTGCTTCTTCTTTTTTTTCTTCTTGTGACCGACTGTTGTGTATTTATTTATAATTGTATATTTATTTGTGTACTGATATGTGTTCTCATTGTGTGTAGTATTTATTAAAGTATGTAGATGGATGTAAGAAATGACTTTCTGTATTTTTATTCTCAATCCTTTCCATTTTTTCTTTAAATTTCAGATGTATATGTGCATATATATTAGAGATTGCATAAAATCTACATAAAGGAATAAGCACTGAAGTTTTTCTTTGAAAAACATATATCAAAAATAATTATAAAACTATATACTTATTTATGTTTAAAATTTCATTAAAATGTTATTATCTAATCTAAAGTATATAACTTAACAAAATTCTCCAATGCGTCACCAGCTTAAAGAAAATTAAACGCAGTAGATGTAATATTATCTGTGAAATATTCCATGAATAAAGTAGATCAAGCATCGAATTCTAGTAACGGATTTATCTCGTTTGATCCGGAAAAGTATAAAGTCCGAAATCAGACAATATATGTCATTCGATTATCATCATGAGTACTGCGTCATAAATTTCATATACTTTCACCTTGTATAAATAAGGCATTTGAACAATAAAAGATAGCAATTAAATAACAAATTTCGATCGCTATGCAACTCCTGCTGCATATTACGGTGGGCTTTTTGTGCCTCCAGGGTAAATTCGCAACATACATTATTTCGTTAACAATACATTAATCGATTAAAGCATTATCGAATAATACCTCTAAATTACAGTTGCTTGTGCATTTTCGGCACAAAATAACCACAAACTGTACCCAACGAAAGAAATCGCTCCACAAATAACCGGCGGCAACGATGCTTATCCTGGACAATTTCCATATCAAGCAGCTATCGTGTGGGGGCAACCGCCATTAATAAAATACAAAATCTTTTGCGGTGGTTCCATTCTCAACGAAAATTGGATTCTGTCTTCCGCTCATTGCGTATTGTCTCTGCCGAGAATAGGAAATCCAAAGGTTAAAGTAGGTAAGCATTTGAGAAATCAAGACAGCGAGAGTGTACAGACTATTGAGGTTGCTGTTCGCCTTGTTCACAGTGAATACGATAGGTAAGAATTTCTGTTACTTTATTTATCGTTAAATTTTTCACGAAAATTTTACGTAAATTTTACGTCGATGAAATAAGGCGCTATATATATATATATATATATATCCTTGTTTACTTTTTAAGCAAAATAAATAAACATCAGAATTTAAAATCTTGTAAAACTCTAGTAATACGAGAACGAATGACATTGCACTGTTGAAACTTTCGAAACCGATAAAATTTAATACACGAGTTCAATCAGTAAAGCTGTCAAATGCAGATGTTTCGATTCAGAATGGAAATGCCATCATTACTGGATGGGGTGTAACCTCAACAAACGTATGGTTTCGGTTACCGAAAGTTCTTCAAAAGGCTGAAGTCGAAGTGATTGAAAACAACGTCTGTAATCAAGTATTGAAGGGTTTATCTGAGACGATGGAAGCTAAAGAGACTCATTTGTGTACTGGACTACTAAATAAACCTGCTTCTGTTTGCATGGTGAGAAATAGTACACCAAAAGTATAAAAATGATTTTCAATGTTTCAACAAATGATTTTTCATTTTCATGAATTATATTCAGGGTGACAGTGGTGGCCCTTTAATACAAATAAGCGACACCCAGGAAGCAATTCAAATTGGAATCATATCTTGGCATGCATTGCCATGCGGTAAAGCAGGTGCACCATCTGTCTACACGAAAATTTCTTCGTACATCGAATGGATCAATGAAAAAATTGGTTCTGTGTGATATTTTAACCATCATGTACCTTTAATAAGAGTAAATAAACTTTCCCATATTCAATAACATTGATAAATTGTATTTATTTATGAAGATAAAATAAAGATTCGATTGTGTACAAACTTATTTACTACTTATCCCCATTAATTTATCACGTTATTTCTATATTGGAGAATTCTTTTTATCTATTGTCATACACAGAAATAAAAGTATGCGAATTTATCGATAATCAATATTCTAACATTTCCCGGTATTCAATACAATAATCTTTATCCCCGCCATATAACTTAATATTATTTGTATTTTTTATACTTATTAGAATTGCAATTAGTTTTCGAGCCTGAAAAGAGTCAACACTAACAAATAAATTAGTGTATGTTATCAGTCACTAAACGTATTAATGTGTAATCAATTGATATAGCAATCAGTAGCACGAAAGAATCACGGCCAAGAATCTGTATGCTCCCACGATAAGAGACCACACATGTTAAAATTGCAATTAGTGGTTGAAATTCTATTATCAGTAATCGGCCAATCCCAGTTCTATCGATTCTTTGTGAATTCCATTGATGAGTAGAGTCTAGATACTTTCATACACTCTCGAGCACGGTATAAATTGACTCGCCACCGAATTATCCTCACTCTCGACAATGGCTTTCAAACTGGTAGTTCTCTCTTGTCTGCTGGCTATTGCCAGCGCCTACCCTCAACAAATCCGTAAGTAGCCTTTATTAATTTCTTACACTAATCAACTCATTTTATTCCAAACACTTGAAATATATTTAAACAAAGAATTTTATTCGACTTTATTATTAAAGATTATTGTGTTAAAATATATTAAATTTTCGAGCTCTATTTCCAATTTTTATACATGGTTAAATAAGAAATATAATAAAAGCAATATTATCACAGTTCCCCATCTTGGCGTGAGGACTCCCTTGTTTGGAGGCCGCATTGCCGGAGGCCACAATGCCAAACCTCACCAGTTCCCTCACCAGGTCTCCCTGCAATGGGGCATGCCACCGGCGGTCCCGTACGACCACTTTTGCGGTGGTACCATCATCGGTAAGGAATGGATCTTGACCGCTGGACACTGCGTTCACGCCGTCGCCAACTACGGCACCTTCGCCGTCAAGGCCGGCAAGCACAACATCAACAAGGACGAAAACACCGAGCAGATCAATGTTGTTGCTAAATCCTTCGTCCACAAGGACTACGTAGGGTAAGTAATCCGTTAAAAAACGTTTCAGAATACTTCGCTAAAAGGATAGTGAATATTTATATAGAAATAAAGTTAACAGAGTGACTAACTTGAAATACTTTTTTAACAATACAGAAACGTAGCTCCCTTTGATATCGCTCTGCTGAAGCTGAAGACCCCGTTGAAGTTCAACAAGCACGTCCAAGCGATTCCCCTTCCTAAAGCTAATGCTGAGACCACCGGCACTGTCACCCTCTCCGGATGGGGCTCCATCTCCCTGACCAACCGCCCCAAGTACCCCAGCATTCTGCAGACCGCTGACCTGCCCGTCATCGACCTCAAGACCTGCAACGCCTCAATTGAGGCCTTCGCCAGGCCATCTCCTCTCCACCAGACGAACCTGTGCACTGGACCCCTCACCGGTGGACAGTCCGCCTGCAGCGTAAGTTCGATTGCAGACTATTTTTAATTTTTTCATCAATATAAACAAGAATCTTCTTAACCAATTACAATGAGAGCAAGAGAATTTATGAAAAATTTTACTACAGGGTGACTCCGGCGGCCCATTGATCGCTACCAATGGCAACCACAAAGAAGTCGTCGGTGTTGTTTCTTGGGGAATGATCCCATGCGGAAGTCTTAACGCCCCATCAGTGTTCGTTAAGGTTTCCTCCTTCATTGACTGGATCACCGACATCACCGGTGGCACCTATTAAGATAACAATCTCTTATGGTTAAATTTACATCAACCAACGTGAAAGATCTCTTCCACATGATGCCAAGAACGACGGTGGTACAATGAAACTTTCGTGCCGTATAATTTTTCAAAAGCTGCAGATATAAGTTCCTCGGTAGTGATAACGAATAATGACGCTGATATCTTGTTGAGTTTCATTTGAGTTTCACTAAATCTTTATCACCATCACACACTGTAAATAAGAACTTATCAATCATCAAAAAATAAACATTATTTTTATATCAAAATAGATCTGGTTAATTTTTGAACCCTCTAATATAAAATAAGCAAAATACTTAACAGCACTGATTTCGATAACTAATCAGTTTATTGCGATAAAATATTCCATTTGACATTATCGATTAATGTTCTAAATTTAAAATGAAAAGATATGCTAAATATAATATGCTTAAAATTTTACATACGGTAACTTTGATAATATATAGTTAAATGTTAAATACTCAGTACTTTTAAATCAAATAAAATAAAAAAGTTGTAGTTGCTTATTTATATTTTGTTTTTATTTCCATTTTGTCTCTATCTTATATCTGTAAATATATATATGAAATAAAAAATAGATATTATTAGATTCCAGTTACTATCTTTATTGATTGAATACTGTAAAAAAATAAAACTAATAAAGCTAAACTTTCGAGAGCAAAAAGCATGGCGTACATAAAATCGATTGGTCTGTTTGTAAAAATAACTTTAGATTCATAATAGTAACGTACTTTTTGTACTTTTTGTATCCAGGATTGTATTATTATTAATTTGTTACAATTCGCTGCTTCATAAAGATTGATTAAGCTTTTCTAATGCCCTATTCGAAATCTTAAACAAATTCTAGCTATAAATTAGCTAGATTTTCACAATATGGTTTATTTGTAGCTAAAAGCTATCTACTAGAAACTCCGGTAATAAAGTCACGCTTTTAGTATTCGAATTAGCTAATATATGCTTAAGCCAGTTATGGCATACAGGTATAATATATAGATACACACTGTATGAAAACTGTTCAACACCAGAGCTAGATGTTCAGAGTAGTGCGCAACCTAGTTTCTTGCGTCTAGGTGTCAGGGCGCATCCAAAATGTGATAGAAAAAACTACAGAACGCACCATCTAGTCTACGTCATCGGCTACCCCAGAGACCTAGAGCACGCATTGGATTCGCTCTACTTGCACCTAGATACAATGAATTTACCACCTAGACACGATCATCAACTAGCCCGAACGCCTAGGTCCTATATACCAACATTATTACGGCGCTGATTCTTAACTAAAAAAATTAGTTACCTTACAGCTAACGAATATCGCTTTTCAAGGGTTAAAAAAATTAACGAATTTCTAGCTAGATTATAGTTTACAGGGTAGCTCATTTATAGCTAAGGAACATAGCTAATTTATAACAGCTTATAGATATTCATTTTTTGTTTATACTTTTACTCTCGCGAATTTGAGATTTTCTTTTTCGTAATTACTTTCATTGCTTTGTTGCGAATATTTTGTATATTATGAAAACTATATAATATTTAATGGATGCGATACGAATTCCTCTTTTATAGCCCGTCCTAGCACAGACATTTCAGGTATTCATAACGGAAAAACAAAACAGTACGCGCGCAGCGCGTTTGAATTTTGCTAGTTATGTAAAATATCTATTATTTGTAAATTTCGCTTTCTCAAAGAGAAAGCTTTGTAAGGGTGAAAATGTTCAAACCAAAGATTTTGATGAATTTCAATATTTCTGAGGTTTCTGAGTTAGAATAATAGGTTTTTAAAAAATGTATGTATGTATGTGTATGTATATATATATAATCAAATTTTGTCCCCACCATAACTCGATCTTGAAGGGATGCATGTAATGAGCTGAACTTTTACATGCATCTTAGGTATGTCCTAACTTAGAACTGATTAAATTTTGGAGTCAAATAGATTATTTTAATGTCTTATCTGGATAAAATAACAGTTTTGCATTCATGTTTTTTTTCAAAAATAATTATTTTTTTTTAATTTGCGCTAAAGATATGTAAAATGTAGACTGATATTCTTAAAGTACATTTGATTTCCTTCTAAATTATCTTTTTTAAAACTACTCACTAGTTAATTTTGACTTTAAAAGGCTGATTTTAAAATGTAGGTACTTTTTCGAAAAATTAACAAAATTTGTTAATTGTATACAACTTTTTCAGCATTTCATCTCAAAGATTCATATAATATAAACAAATATTTTTGAAATACGCTTAATTCCTTCTCTATTCATGACTTTCAAATCTATTTTAAAGATATTTTGCTTTTTCAATGAGAAAGCTTTGTATTTTTTGAAAAATAATTATTTCCTTTAATTTGTATTAAAGGTATACAAAATGTAGACCGATATTCTTAAAGTACATTTGATTTCCTTCAAAATTACATTTTTCAAAACTGCTTACGAAAACGCAAATTTGAAAAAGTGACTACTTTTTCGAAAAATTAACTAATTTTATGAATTGTAAATAACTTTTCCGGCATATCATCTCAAAAATGCATATAATATAAACACCTATTCTTGTAATACGCTTAATGCCCTCTCTATCCATATCTTTTAAGACTATTTTAAAGTTATTTTCGAGCTAAGAATATTGATTTGAACATTGCATCAGCTTTAAACAAAATAATGCTATTTTAATGAATTAAAAAAACTTTATTTAGCAATTTATATTGAAAATATATATATATATATAGAATATAAACGCATATCATTAAAGTATGTTTTACAATCTTTTAATATTTTTATAACGATTTTATAGTTTTTTTTAGTTGAAAATACAGATCTAATAGACTGATTCAACTTTAAACTTTGATTTGTATTGGAGATATATAATATATAGACAGATACTTATGAAGTACACCTTATTGTATTTTAGTGTGTCTCCTTAGTGTACTTGAATTTTGCTTTTTGATTTAAAAGTTTGGATTTCAAGAAGTAGAAACTTTATTAAAATTGATCATAATTTTCGTACGGATGAATATGGTAATCTACACTCACAATGTGAAAAAAATCTACGGTATGGTTGTATACGAAAAAAATAACCAGACGAAGCTGAAAGTCAACAGGTGTAGCTGCATCGAGCTTTGATGGCATCTATCACTGTAAATCAGCATATTATAAAATGTGGGTTCGAAATGTTGAAGTTTATTGCATAAAAATATGTTCGTGTTAAAATCGATTAAATATATCAAATTATAGCATTAAAGTAAACAATAAGTTTTAAAGTAACAGGTCTAGTGGAAAAAGTTTAAATTAAAATATCAGATTTTTTATAGGAAATCAATATTTGTGAGCATATTGTTAAAGTCATAAAAGTATAATAGCTCAAAGAATTTATAAAATTTTTTTTAAACCACTTCTTATCTACATTTTCTATTTTTTTTAAATAACTCTTTGAGAAAGCATTCTGCTAATTTAGTTAGCAGCGCTTTTTTATAAGTAATCATTCAAATTTTTGGATGAAATATTAACTTATACGTACAGATAGACTTTTAATAATTGTTAAAATATATCTATAAAATCTATAAACAGAATACCGTTAATATCTTACTTTAATCTCTATAATCCGTTATACTTATTAAAATGAGTTTAACATCCTGACGCAACACTAGACAATTCTTACATATTTTAGATATTCACGCAGATCACTTTTACAATGAACAAAGTATTGATATATAAATTAGTTAAGATTATCAGTTATCAATCTCTTATCATATGAAACAATAATCAAAAATTAGACGACATTGTAATCAAACTGAATCACGGCCAGCCATGTAACAATGCATTATATACGATGATAAGTAACTATACATTTATAGAGATTAGTAGGTGACTTCAATTAAGATTTGATACCGTGATCAATATCGCACCGGTAAAATAAGTATAAATTGGTTTGGGAGCCGAAAGTTCATCACTTCTCAAGATGGTTTTCAAATTCGTCGTTCTTGCCTGCCTGTTGGCCGTGGCCTATGGCAAACCTTCAATCGGTAAGTGACAAATTTTTCTTATATTGCTTAATCTTTCTTTGAGTTTTCTCCCATACTTTTTGTAATAGCCTTTCGTTTCTAATATCATTAGTATTTTTTTAATATCCTGATTAACTTTTGACATCAAATTAAATCAATCAATGTGTTATTGTGTTCCATTCAGTTCCCCACATCGGTAACAGGATTCCCCTGTTCGGAGGCCGTATAGTGGGCGGCCACAATGCCGAACCTGGCCAGTTCCCGCATCAGGTCTCCCTGCAGTGGGGCATGCCTCCGGCGATCGCGTATCAGCACTTCTGCGGTGGTAGCATCATCGCAGAGGAGTGGGTCCTAACCGCTGGACATTGCGTCCACGCCGTTCCTGGCTACGGCAGCTTCGCCGTCAAGGCTGGCAAGCACAACATCAACCAGAAGAACGAGAAGTCCGAACAGACCGTCCAAGTCGAGAAATCTATCGTTCACAAATCGTACAAAGGGTGAGTAACTTGAATGTCATTATTTAAGTTCTTTGCGTCAAATTCTCTATTGTATTTTACTAAACTATCCATAGAAGATTCACTTTAGCACGATCATCGCAAACGTTCTCTTCTTTCTTGAAAAACAATCTTCTCTTTATTTAATTACAGAGGCGTCGGTCCCTACGATATCGCCCTGCTGAAGCTCAAGAGCCCGATCAAATATACCAAGAACATCCGCTCCATCTCGCTGCCCAAAGACCATGAAGAGACCACTGGCACTGTAACCCTCTTCGGATGGGGTTCAGTCTCACTGACCAGCCGTCCCAAGTACCCCAGCATCTTGCAGACCATTGACCTGCCTGTTGTCGACCTCGAAACCTGCAACGCCACGCTCCTCGAGCTCGGCGACTCGCCTCTTCACGAAACCAACATCTGTACCGGACCCCTTACCGGCGGACAAGGCGCCTGCAGCGTAAGTTTTTTGTGATTTTTAAACATTTCGAAAATCAAGTAGGAATTTGTTTTGAATTACTTTTTATTTCTTACACGGAAAAAAAATGATTTGTTGTCCTAACCACTCGGTTGGTTAAAAAGCACATAACAAAAACGAATAGTTAGGTTGAGAAATAAGTAGTAGTTCTGCCAATCAATTTTATATTGTTACGCTTACTAACCTATCGTTATTTAAAGCGACCAATAAAGATAGGTACAATAAATAATCATTTTAATAATATTTTTTAAATAATATTTTTTGTAAGCATTCTCGTTAGTTACTTTAACTGCGAAATTGGTTTTTCCAAAAGGAAAAGTAGTCAATGCGACTATATAGATTTGGATGTTTTTAAAAACTAGTTTTTGTCACCAATTATTTGTACTAAAAGCTCAACCAATAAAATGGTTACGACAATTGTGTACTATTTCTTACCAATCGCATTGGTTATATAATACTAACTATCGCCTTTGGTTGTGTGCTTTTTGACCAATTTGAATTGGTACAGTAACCAATTTTTTAGTTACTCGAACCGACCTTTTTGTTCCGTGTAGCGGATATAAAGTCTAAGTTTTAAAAAGCATTCAATATTTTAATTAATTCTCTCTTAAATACTAAAAACAATGGCTCAAACGATGTATTAAAATAAATCTGTGTTATACAGGGTGACTCTGGCGGCCCACTGATCTCTGGTAACAAAGTCGTTGGTATTGTATCTTGGGGATACATCCCATGTGGCACTGTTGGCGCACCTTCCGTCTTCGTTAAGGTTTCGTCATTCATTAACTGGATCGCAGAGACCATGTCGAAAACGTAGGTGTTGCTGGATAATCAAGATTAAGAGATTCAGCCTGCCATTAAAACATACTTTAATCTGTCCCACGATTGATCCAGATAGACGAACTACTTTTGTAGCGATGTGATACATAAGTGACCTGATACCAAAAAATATAATACAACGGAAAATTTGCCTAATTTCATGTAAAAAAACTGTTTAAATAAAAAGTATTTATTTATTTACTAGATATTTTGTAATTATTTTTTCTTTGCATTTTTCATATAAGAAAAAGTCGATTATGAAATGTTTATTATTTTACATCTTTTAAACCTTTTATTCTGATAGATATTATCTTATTTTCCTTACTATTGATTAATTTAAAAATGTCTCCTATTCTTTTTCGTACATTATTAGTGATTTCATCAAAACTAAAACTTAAAGATGTTCACACAACTACTTGTTCATTGTTATATTTCAATAAATATAAAACGAAAAATTTGAATTGATTTCTAATTTAGTTTTCTTTGTTTGAAATAGTACATTGTGTACCAAGGGTGTATAGTGGGCTTTTTTAGATCGTGTAATGTAAAAACATGAAGTAAAAAAGCCAACTAGCCCTTGGTGTTGCCACCATATTTTTTGTGACATATGCTTGGATTTTCGTCTTCATTTGGTGCCTGGAAGACGAGACTGGACTAACCGTTTTTCGCCACAGAAAATAAGGTCCAATATACTTGAGTAGGCCATTTAAAGATACAAAAGGTATATAAGATTATAGATGAATAAAGTAAAAATTCATAAAAAATGAAACTAAAATTTTTATTCATTAATTAAAAGCGTTAATTTCACTTTTAAATTCTTTTTACCGGCTTAGGTTCTTGTGAGCCGCCTTCGTCCGCGGTACGAAGAAAAGCCAACTTGAAAGTTACAAGCGAAGAAAAGCCAAATAACTTTCAGATAATAAGATAAGATAAAGATAACAAGATAACCAAAAAGTTTAAAAATATTTAAAAAAAAATAAAAAGATGATCAGTCAAGATAATTAGATAACTAGTAATTGATTAGATGCCGTCAGTTGGGATTTTTCCTTCGCAGAAACGGCGCAAACTGGCTTTTTTTCGCCTTAGACGCGTTTTTAGATTTTCTTCGTCTGTAACTTCCAAGTTGGCTTTTCTTTGTATCGCGCGACGACTTCTACCTTTTTTGCCCACTGGTTATAAAGTAGTTACTTTAGTTCCATTATGTATTGATTCCATATGTGTATTGATTATAGTTTTTCAATGGAGTATATTAACGTGTGTAAACTTGTTTAGTAATAAATGTTCATTAATCCGAATGACAAAGCAAAATTATAATTCAACAAAACGTATTCAAATTTGTAACATTGCATATAATGAGATAAATTCAGTCCTTAATCTTTCTCCGTAAAAATTTCGATTTCAATTTCCTATAAAAATCAAGAAACTAGAATCTTATGCAAATTAGGCAATTTTAAAAATCTGATCAATTTAGTTTTTCGCATTTATATATATTTGGTTAAACGATCAATTATTAAATTCAGAGCAAAGAAATCGTTCTCGGGACTTCTTTTATATTGACTAGGGATTGCTGATTAACCAATTGCAAGTGTTGAAACTTGATCTTTTTTTAAATATTACATAAATAAAAAGTAAAAAAACTTTAGCGATATTCTCGAAATGGTGTTTTTTTAATCGGCCCAGACTTATTCTCCACAACCATTCGATGGATCATTTTAATTCTTAGTGAGTTTTGTTCGTTTTGATGTCCTCTACCGTAATTTACCACAAAATTGCAGAAAAGTTGGAACAAAAAATTGACAAGGGAGAAAGGGCGGAAAAAACGTAATTTTTACAACATTTTTTTTACATAATCGCTATTTTGTTTTTAAAATGATTTTTTTTATAAAAGGTAGTAAATTACGATGTAAGACACACTCCTCATTAAAAAACTTCTTGAATTTTTTGTTTCAGAGTTGCCAATTTCGAGATTAAATGGATCATTAGGCAGTGTTATTTTCATCACTCAGCTTTGACGAGCTCTATAAAATTATGTAAACATTAAAAAAAAAAAAAATTTTGTAATTTTGAAGAGTAAATTAATAAAATAAAAAAAGTTGTACAATGTCCTGTAATAAAGGAAACGAGAAAAAGAAAATTTAATTATAGCTCATTTTTTGCCTTTGTAACCGGTAATAGTCCCTTAAAACGCACAAAATGCGTTGTATTGCCCTGTAGAGGTATAATATTACGCATGATGACCGTAAACTTCATATGTTAACGGTAATGATTTTTTTCTCTGATTGCAGGAAAAAAAAGGATTGTCAATTTTTGAAAAATTTTAGTTAACTATATGATTTATAAATTTTATAATTGGGTAAACTATCGCTTTTTGCTAGAATTTTCTAATTATATCATTAAATTACTGTAAAATTAGACGAACGTTTCAGAGCTATTTTTCTCATCTATTTACTAATTTCAAAATTTCAGGGAATCTTCGATTTAAAAAGTTAATTTCAACTGCATGATTATATAAAACTATCAATTTGTATTTTATTTTCAAAAACACATAAGTTCAAAACAATATCAGCTGAGCAAAAATATTGATACGTGTAAGAATAGAAAAAGTATACATTCCTATAAATATACACAACGCTGATGTGACTTTGTAATCAAGTAAATTATATTAGCGATAAAAATTTGTAGATCTAATCAATTTCTTATTTTCTTATCTTATTTTTATTTATTTATCTCAATTGAATACGAGTATCTTATTTTTATTTATTTATCAAGCATCATAACTATGTAGAAAACAGGTACATAACATTGACATCAAAGCCAAACTATTGTCATTCACGAAGATATGGCTTTCAACTTCGTCATTTTCAGTTTTCTCTTGGTACTCGCTAGTGCTGGTAAGATACATTGCGGCACATAGAGCATTTCACCTAATTTTATAGTACAGGGTGCATAATCAATCAGTACCAATCCCCTGTAAAATCAATTATCCATTTTGCAAGATTCCCTCATAGTCGGCCGAGTACCATCGCTCACTTCAATCTTGGGCCATAGATTTCCATTCCTGGGTGGCCGCGTGGTCGGTGGCAGCAACGCCAAGGAGGGCGAATTCCCGCATCATGTCTTTCTGCAACGGATCGACGACGGGGTTGAGTACTTTTGTGGCGGAAGCATAATCAACAAGCACTGGATCTTGACGGCTGCACACTGCGTCAACGCGGTGCCTTTCGACGAGAACAAGTTGTGGACGTCGAAAGTTGGTACTCTCACGAGGAATACGTCGTGGAAGCGTGATTAAAAGTTGAAATGCACATGATGTGGTTGACTTTGCATTATCAAGTATACTTTGTATCTACAAAATATTTTAGTAAAACTTAATTTATTTTTATTAAAATGCGTTATAATATAATCCTTTATTTATTATTGACAGTACGCCCAATGACGTCGCACCATACGACATCGCCTTGATAAAGTTAAAGAAGCTACTGGAATTCAACGACAGGGTAAAATCCATCGCCCTACCTGGAATTGGTACTGAGCCCACCGGTGACGTCACCCTGCCGGCTGGGGCTCGATCTCGCTGACGAGCGTCTCCAAGTTTCCTAGCATTCTGCAGAAAGTCACCGTTCCTGTCATCGATTTTCAGAGTTGCAACGCCTCCATTGTCCCGCATTACAACGGTGAACCATCGCCTCTACACGAGACCAACATCTGCACTGGACCACTTGATGGCGGATTTGGTGTTTGCTTGGCAAGTTTTTATAAGACAATTTTGCTATGTGTTGTTGTATTGAATAATGATTAACACTATCATTTTGTTAATTTATAGGGTGACTGTGGCGGTGCCTTGATTCAGACAAAGGCAGACGGTGAGCGCAAGGTTGTTGGAATAACATCATGGGTTTTCTTTCCTTGTGCCTCTGTCGACGCTCCTTCTGTATTCGTTAAAGTGTCTGCCTTCATTAATTGGATAGCTGATACCATTGCCAAACATGCAGCGTAAAATGAAGACTTTATAAGATTTCTGTTGTGTTTATATTGTAAATCTATAAAATAGTTATAAAATTATAAATATTACATTGATATTAAATATGTTAATGATGTAAATAATGAAACATTGTAAAAAAATATATACGATTCATTCCTCTATCGAATTAAAATATGATTGAATACTGATAATTGTAATTTTATTTAGGAAAAATAAAAGGTTTTCTGAAAACACAAATCATCTTTTTAAAGTCGTAATTTTATATAGAATGCTGTGGCTTTGAGGGATATAACCATAACTTTTTGAGTTTTTGAGAAAAAAAGGTTTTAATGTTGAAAATTATCTGTAAGATCGGAATAAACGAGATAGGGCACGATACTGTTCTAGTCAATTGACACCATTCAACACACTGCGCACATATTTACACGGTGGTATGACCAGGTTATAAATTGTCTGCTTCGTGGAAACTTGCAAAAGTATGAAGTTATGCCGTTATATTCTTTAATTTAATTATGAATCTGATCAATAAAGTACAAAATTAACAATTTATGAAATAAACTGATAAGTAAATATGAGCCTATATTTTATTATTAAAATTATATAAAATTATTGTACATTATTTTAAAAATATTTCGTTTATATTTTAATATAAGAGTGTATATATTATATGTATTTGATGTAATGTGGCATATTCTTACTTGTACAATATAAGTTTATTACCTTAACAGTATATCACTAATTTGTATATTTTTCTTGTTTCGAATAAGAAAAATTCCATTCCGTTTCTATTTTACTAAATATATTGTGATATTATTTAATATTATTTTGTAGTTAATAAATAAAAAAAATATGTTTAGGCTTTTAATAATTTCGTTTGTTATATTCAATAATGAAATGTTATTTTCAGTTTGTTACAATTCACTTTCTTTTGTAATATTTCTTTTATCTGTCAGGATGACACCACTCAGTGAAGCTGGGAAAAGATTTATGGTATGAAAAGACTCGTAGATTTGAACTGTTCTCTTCTCCGAGGAAGGTAGGAACAAGAAAAGGAAAAATAAGCAGTTTACAATGGTTCAAGTATAAATATAAGTATATTTATTTGTTTGTTTCTTACCTACTGAAGGTACACAGTAGTCGCTCGCTCTCAAGTAATTGGCGGCGATTTTTCAATTTATATATTCCTTAAGCTCGTTCACTTAAGGTTCGCTGCACTCGGCGCGCATAATTATTACTCCGACTCGCAGTTATCGAGTTTTACGGAAAATACAATACGATAGAATATACGTTTATCCGGAGTCACTACTAACAGCGCTCGTACCGGACTATATAGTTATCTACGCTCGCGAAGGCTCTTCGCACGACGATGGAGTGGTCTCTCGACAAAGGAGGAACTGAGTGCTGGAGCAAGCGCGTTGTGAATATTTAAATGTTTATCTCTTTCGCTAATAGATAATTATCTATTATATGTTGACCTTCCAGAAGCATCAAGTTTCGGTGATTTTCCCGTAGGTCGAAGTTCGAGCTAATCAATCGATTCGTATGCACCCGCTCTGGATTCGTGATCGGATGACAATCTATTGTTATACGCATGGGAAAAATGCTTGGTTTTATGTTTTTTCCATATCCATTCAAGCATTTTCCCTTTACATTATATGTAAATATGTATATAATTATTAAATTAGAAGTTATTTATAGATTTTAGGAAAATGTTCGTAAAAATTGAATTTGCCACATTAACAGTAGGAAGTAAAATAATTAAGTGAAATATTTAACAGCTTTAAAAATTATTGTTTCATGTACTTCAATTATTAACTTAAAGTAATGTTATGAGACAACTTTTTTACCTAAAATTATGAAGAACGTAAATAAGTGACACTCATTAGCTGGTTCCATCGTACTTGGATTTGCGATAAATTGAAAAACATTTTTTTATCGTAAAAGAAGAGGTAAGTTACTAGAATTTTCTAAATTCTCACGTTCATGCACTTAAATAATTTTTATACCACTCTAACCTCAAAAGCATAACTTTAATATGATTATTCAGTTCTTGTGGTATAAAATACTGTACGACACTGGTGCGTAAGGTGATTTCTACCGCAAGAGACGTTTTTCGCACGAGCGAAGCGAGTGAGAAAAGTATCACCTTCCACACCTTTCACACCCGTATCGTAATGTACTATTACAGAAAAAAAGTTACGGGCAATTACAACTGTCAAAACATTGAAAATTAGCCTTTGGTGAGGGATATTGATACAGTCGCATTCGCCTTAAGCATATTTTGAATGGTGTTCTGTCAAGTATAAGGTAGCAAAATAATTGGCGTCGATCTGCAAAAATTCTGAGCAATTCTACTTACAATTTGGAAACTGTTTCCCATTTCATGTGCTATACAAAAAGTTTTAAGTTTTTGAGTTAAAAAATCATAAAAATTGAAGATTTATGAAAAAATTCAAAATTTTAAAATTTTCAATTAATTCTAACTTTTGAACGATTGAATATTTTGCTCTAAACCTCTAGGGCTGTGTTTTGGGGCTAATTTTGAATGAATAAAAAAATTTTGAGCAATTTTAAAATTTTGAGCTAAACAGTTGACATGAAGTTACCCATATATTGGTATAAGAATATACACAGTATATTGTAAAATCGATTTTTTCGACTTATAGTGATTTTTCGGTTTTAAAAATTTTATTTTTCTATTCTATAGAAAAATAAAAATCAAGTTTATTATGTTAAACAAAATTTTTGTCAGACGTAGTCAGTTATTAGTTATTAGTAAAAATGTAAATTTTTTGAAGGTAGGTCAGATTTAGAAAATAAAACATATATTATTGTCACGTGTTGTCAAGTATTAAATTCAAATTTACCAGCGTTAATCAGCGCGCTACGCGTTCCACCCTTCATCTTTTTCTTATACTCCTTTCAACTTCGAAATGGATTCAATTATTCGAGAATTCAAGATCGTTCGAGGACAAAATAAATTATCTCGAATTCTCAAATTATATAAGGGATACGCGCAAAATCATTGCAAAGATATTGAAACGTTAGCGTACCGTGTTCCGGAGTCAAGGAACGAAACTATACCATTATAAATCGAAGTAAAGACTTTTTTCATCGTTAAAAAAATATTTTGCGCAAAAATTTGTTATGCATATACATTTTTATGTTAATTTAAACGGTATTTTTCATATTCATTAATTCATATTATGCACAACTATTAAAATTTAGTATAACTTAGAACAAAATTGAGTAATATAATATTACTTCTACAGTAAATATAAAATAATAACAAGATTTTGCACTCGATAAACTTGACTTCGATTAATTAAATAGATTGCACTGTTTCTGCGAATGGGTACGACGTAACTCATAGACAATTCATTACTTGAGACTAATCATAAAGACCGAATATTGCCATTTAGTTCCTGCATTCTTTTGCCTAAGATCCCAATCTAAATCTAAACTCAAGTATTTATATATTTAATGCATTGAGATCAATCGGTGATAAAGAGGTGTGGATCAAATCAATTCCAGCTAAAATTAATTAAGAAGGATGCTCTCCAATCAACCTCTCAAGATGAACTGGTATATATAATAACGATCACAACCAAACTATCATCATTCACGACCATGGCTTTCAGAATCGTCGTTCTCAGCTGCCTCCTGGCCCTCGCCTATGCTGGTAAGACTACACCTTGCAAATACTCATTCCAACTTTTTATCAAAAAAGTCTTAATCATTGCTATAACGTACATTGTTAATTCTAACAGTACCCCAGGCATCCATCAGAGTACCGACCCTCACTCCCACTCTGGGAGTCAGAGTACCGTTCCTGGGCGGTCGCGTGGTCGGTGGTACCGACGCTGAAGTAGGCGAATTCCCGCATCAGGTCTCGCTGCAATGGGGCAACTACGCATCCTTCGAGCACTTCTGCGGCGGTAGTATCCTCAACGAGCGCTGGGTCCTCACGGCTGGACACTGCCTTAATGCGGTAAAACCCTATGGCATCTTTATTATCATGGCCGGCAGACACAACATCGAGGTGGAGCACGAGCCGAACGAACAGCTCATCGAGGTCGAGAGCTTCCACGTGCACAAGGTGTACCTCGCGTGAGTAACTGCGTTGTTTATATAGGTATTACGTCGTTTATTTTGTATGCACTACAGAAAGTTCATGATACGCGGGCTGCTATTTTCAATTTTTTTTATTTGTCTTACTTCGTATTGGATAAGAAATAGCGGACAAAGTAAGATGTTTACAAGTGCAATTAGCGCTCGAAAGATTACGACTTCGATACACTACTTTTCCGTCATCACAAGTGTATTCCATTGAGAGATTAGAGCTGTACGCAACAGAAGTTTTTCTACGCATTACGTTAGCACGTGTAGCAACGGTTTATTTATGTCGTCGAAAATTTCCATGCTGTCGATATGTAGTATCAAATGTGGAAATTTACGGTACTTGTGTTAATATTCTAATTCTCCGCAAACATTTTTATAAGTTATTGTATTTAAGCATTTCAATTATCTTTAACTTGCATAATTATAGGTATCTCCACTTATTCTGCAAAACTAAATTAACGTTAATTAAAACTCTTCAAACAGCAAATTTATGCATACGCAATCTTTCTTCTGTTGAACAGTGCTAAGAAGGAAGTGGCCCCGTACGACATCGCCTTACTGAAGCTGAGGAAACCGCTGCAATTCAACAAGAGAGTACAACCCATTGCCCTCCCCGAACCCGGTGTTGAACCCGTTGGTGACGTCACCGTTTCTGGCTGGGGCTCCGTCTCGCTGACAGCCAGTCCTTCTTATCCTAGCATTCTGCAAAAGATCACCATTCCGATCATCGATCGTAAAATCTGCAACGCCTCTGTTGTTGCTCTGTCCAGTGGCCGTCCGTCGCCCCTTGACGAGACCAATATTTGCACTGGACCTCTTACTGGTGGAGAAGGTGCTTGCAAGGCAAGTATTGATAATAAAATAGTCGTCAAAAATGTTTTTTAATATTTTTTGTTTCTAAAATTGTTTTCACCATTCCCGAACTTCCTAATTTAATTTTTTGTTGTATTAGGCTGACAAGTGAAATTATTATTATTATTTATAATTATTATTATTTATTATTATAATTATTATTATTTATTATTATTATTATTATTATTATTATTATTATTATTATTATTATTATTATTATTATTATTATTATTATTATTATTATTATTATTATTATTATTATTATTATTATTTGTTGTTATTATTATTTATTATTATTTATTGTTATTATTATTATTTTTTTTTATTTTATAGGGAGACTCTGGTGGCCCTTTGATCAGCACAAAGGCTAACGGCGACCGCGAACTTGTTGGTGTAGTGTCCTGGGGATACGTTCCATGTGGATCTGCTGGCGCACCTTCTGTATTTGTCAAAGTTTCTGACTTCATTGATTGGATTGCAGCTGTCATTGATGTAAATTCGGCGTAAAAAGTCATTTCTGTGGAATAACAGCGTCAATATTATGAATAGATAACGATTTTATGAATGTAAATATCGACTTTTTTATACTGAATTAATAAACCTTTTTACCTGTTCCAGTTTAGTACTTTTAATAAGTCAATCCCTAAATCCAATTCCCAATAAAAGCTATTAACGAGTAAACAATACAAAAAAGTGTTTAGGTGTAAGGTAACAGATGTTATTTCACTTTACACTGTATTTCTTATTCTTATACTACTATTTCTTACAATTCAAATAAATATGAAACAAAAAATTAATTAATATTAATGAAATCATTAATTATATTTTATTATAATAATGTAAGAGATAGGACTTGTCATTAAAGTTTAAAACCAGCATATTTAATGAATATTAATTATAGTAGAAGTCATGCATTTAACTATTGATAATAAAGATTACATAAACTCAATTATCCCCGATTAATTCATTGAAGTATTCGATTATTTACTTACCACTAAAGAACACGATATGCGAAGATTGATGTGTGTAAGATTAAATATATGAATGAAAGTACTCTCTAAAAATGAATAATATGTGAAAAGTCGTTCACTGGTTATAAGAATAAGTGAAAGAATTGAATAATTCTTTAGTGACTATTTACTTATGACACAGTGAAAATTTTATTTCACTACTTCAATAAGTGAATATTCACTAAAAAATTAGTCAAAATTTTCACTTATTTGTACCAGTGAACGACTTTTCACATATTCATTTATAGAGAGTACAGTTTCATTTTTTAAATTATATAAGGTGAAAAATAAGTAAGACGAATATTCTAATCGGAATGTTTCTAAAACTTATAGTTCATTTTTGGAAGCTCATTAATTAGGAAAAAAATAATAGAGACCTAAAACTTGTAATTACTTCTTGGTATTGCGTTTTGCAGTGTTACAGGCGCACCATCAGTTTGTGTGAGAGCTTTAGTTTTCGTTGATTTAAATTTATTCTACTATTAGTCAGTACGATTAATAATCTAAATTCGCAAAAATTGCATCCGGTGAAAATTGTATGACCTGTTAATTAATAAAAGAACCGTTTAACAATATTAATTTCAGTCAAACTACGAGCTATTTCCATTTAAAAGTAGAATATAGTTTCATAATGTGCAAATCATAATTGAATTGTATAGTTTGTTTTCATGCCCTGGTAATGTTAACCATAAGTTTGCTATTTTTGAGTTAACTTTATGGTTAAAAACGCACATTGGTTATTATTTCATAATTATGTACCAATCGGACATAAATTATGGTATTTATTATACACTTCATAAAATAGGTATTTTAAGTAATACAGTAACGCATTTAGATGAATTATATTACTTTTGTTTATTAATTATAAATTTTATTTCTTAAATTTATATCTTCTAATGCTGTTTTTATTTATGAATATAAAAATACTTATGTAGTTAATATTCCATATGAGAAACAGTGATTGTAATACTTATCATCAACTCATGATTGAACTGTCAACGTTTTTATTATTTGAAGAAATTGAAATAAAAAATCTTTCAAAGTCTTCTCTTAAATTTATTAAACTTCATTGGAATGATGACAAAACAATAACAATTTAAGTGTTAATTGTTGTCGGCATTCCTGTGATAGGTACAAGATTATTTGTTGACTTTATTGGTTTATTTATTAGGAATTACAATAAACAAATAGAATTGAATCCTAATTCCATTGCCAAGATTCACCTCAGATTCTCCAGAAAAATACTAACTTAAATTCTTTCACTCTCTGTCACAATTTTGATAATGAACGTATTTTCTTTGCTTACAAACTTAAGTATATATAATAATGCACAGCCAACACAGCGACAGAATCCTCGAGTAACAAAATGACTTCAAGACTCATCATCGTCTGCTGCCTTTTGGGTCTTTCTTGGGCTTGTACGTAAACATAAAATTGACTATTTAATTCAAATTTTTAATTACTTATTAGAAAGTAGAACTTTATACGATTGTGTTCTGTTTTATTAATACTATTAATTTTAATTTAACCGCAAACATAACGTTTTTAAATCCAACAAAATATTATTTTCAGATCGCCCATTTTTAGGACAGGCACAAACATTTGGAGATCTTTTGAAAATTAATAGAGTCATTGGCGGAAAAAGCGCTTCCAGAGGAGAATTCCCACATCAAGTTAGTTTACAATTCGGTTTCCCACCGCTGATTCCTTTAAGCCACATCTGCGGTGGTTCAATAATCAGCGACAAATGGATTTTAACAGCTGGGCACTGCATAAGCCATTTGCCAAGGAGTGGAAAATTCGTCGTAAAAGCTGGCAAGCATTATATTAATACGAGAGAACTCACTGAACAAATTTCTATGGTTTCGGACCTCTTCATACACGAAAATTACAAAGGGTAAACTAATATTCCTGTGCTATTTTTTTATATAACTGAAGTAAAAATATAATTATATTTATTAAATTTTTCCCCGCAGGGAGGTATCACCTTTTGACATAGCGCTTTTGAAACTCATAACACCCTTCCAATTCAATAAATACATCAGTGCAATTAAGCTGCCCTCGCCAAACGTTCTACCTCAAGGTACGGCGTTTTTATCTGGATGGGGCTCAACTTCAAAAACTAGAACTCCAGCTTTCCCGAGTGAATTGCAAAAGGTATCACTGCCAATCTTGGATATAGGTATCTGCCGAAGAGCTATGATATTGTTAGGTCAACCAGGAAGTGTTCACGATACAAACCTTTGTACTGGTCCATTGACTGGAGGATATTCTTCATGTAGCGTAAGTTAATTTCATTGTAGTAATTTAACGCACGTATTTTTAGTAGATTTTATACTCGATAAAAATATAATGATATTGTCGACTGTATTTTTCATTTTGCTTTATTTGCAGGGTGATTCTGGTGGTCCGCTGATAAAAGTAAGACAAAACGGCGAGAAAGAAGTCATTGGAGTTGTTTCCTGGGGAATTATTCCATGTGGTGGTGCTGGATCACCAGCTGTATTTGTCAGAGTTTCGGCTTTCACTGAGTGGATAAATTCTATCATCATAAATAATAGCTAGTGATTCATACTCTCATCTTCTTACCAGAAATTATTTGTACATACCATTAAAATGAATAAGAAGTAATTGTAATTTAATTTAGAAAGTTTACTGTGATAAACTGTACATAAGAGTTATAAATTTAATAAATAAAAACTTAATTTTAATATCTGAAAGTTATTTATATCTTTTTATTTTTATCCCACAATTAAAATTAATGAAAAAAGAAAAACACGACCTTCAATGTAAATATTACAAAATGATGAGATCAATTACTGATGTTGTTTTTATAAGTAAAATAAAATTAGAAGATTATTATTAAAATTTTATTTAAAATCAGTAAAAGTTTTGAAATGTAAATAATAATAAGTCATATCTGTGGCTTCCAGGAATAACGACTTAATCCACTTGTACGTGTTTTCGGAAAATCACCGTTTTAAAATTTCTATCAATACAGTTCATATGTAAAATCGAAATGCGCAAGATGAGTCATAACAATTTAGACATTTACAAAGGTATCGAATATCTTTCGAACCCCACTATCAGCTGCTAGAATACATTTTTGTTCTTCGTATAAACAAACAAAACAATGCAGTTAAGTCGTTATTCCGATAACTGTGCAGTTAAGTGGTTTAGGGAAATTGTTCAAATAAGATAAATAACATAGTTATTTCTACACTTAAAACATAGAATACGAATTCGTTTTTAAATATTCATTCCCACGCATGTGCCTTTCATCGGAATATGCGTCAAGTCAACGGAATTCGGTAAACCGAATACCGAACTTTACTCGGTTACTGTTTACGCACACTTGCCTCATCGCCCGGCAATCAAAGCTGTTGTGTTACCTTCCATTATCTTTTGCCTTTGATCTTTGTTGCTATAAAAATAGGTATGTCATAATCTGTTTATTGCGTAGTATTAACTTTAAAACAGTGCTTTTAATTAAATATAAATATTCAGTTAAGGTTAAGTGGTTTTTCCGAGCACAGGTGCAGTTAAGTGGTTATGCACTTAGCTGATATTTGCTCTTTGAACGCGTTTCAGATTTTCGGATCAAGTCTATATGAAAAAGGATAGTTAGAAGGTATAAATTCCGGTGCTAACTCAATTTTGACAAAAAGTCAGTTAAGTCGTTATTCCTGGAAGCCACAGATATAATGAGAAAAATTGATATAAAACATAGTTTTAATAATCCATTTAAAAAAAATATTAATATGTATAAATCGATCATAACAAAATTAAACTATAAGAAAATACAGTAAAACGTAGAGTGTATACTTAACTATAGTTAAGTATATGTTTGTGAAACAAAATACATTAATAACACTTATTTTCTATTTTGGCTTCCTGTGAAGTGAATATCACTTCTGGCCTATTTTCCATTTTTTTCTTGATAGAGGATGTTCAGTGCTATTTTAGTACATTTCGACACGGGTGGGGAAGTCGATTATTTAGCTGGTGTGACTTTTTGCACGAGCGAAGCGAGTGCGAAAAAGTCACACCACCTAAATAATCGACTTACGCACTAGTTTCGAACGGTACTTTATACCACGAGCGCCGAAAAATCATATCAAAGTTGTGATTTTGAGGTTAGAGTGGTATAAATTAGTTTTTCTAAATATGCTTGTTAAAGAAATATACAAAAAGATTTTTAGCTTGAATTATCTATAGTTACCTTAATTGATAATTATTAACTGAAGATGACCGAATTAGCTATAGTTACGTTATTTGATAATTGTTAATAGACGTAATTATTTATTTTTTTGCAACACTATGCGTAAAACACGATTTTACACACCCATTTGAGTGTGTAAAATGCTACTTTATAGTACACTTGAAAAAAATCATGTTTTTGCAACTGGAACGTAGAATTTCATACTCCGGGAGGATCGCGCACCATAAGAACCGGCTTCGCCGACCCTATTGATGCGCGGTCGCCCCCACAGTGTTGCAAAAAATATCGTATGCGATCAGGCGTACGATTTATTTACTCGTGTGATGCGCGTCACTCGTGTCCGGCTTCGCCAGACATTTCTGTGCGGCGATCAACTAGTGCGTAAAATCGTATTTTACGCCCTTGTTGCATAATATACTATTATTTTTTCAAGCATAGGTATTATGCGGGGTTTGAACCAGCGAAAATGCCATATGGTCTTCATTTCACTTTCTAAAAATAAAATATTTCAGAAAAATTCACAAATAAACTCTTAAAATGTTAGATAGGAATCATGTTAAAATCAGATATATAAACGATATTATCTTTGCACTATGATCGATGGCTTCCGGAACAATGAAACCATTTAAGATATTTTCTAATATCAACAAAGATAATCAGATCTTTATTTTACTTATGATCTAATACAATTTTACTTAGAAATCTTATTAATTACATTATTATATTGCCGTCACAAAAGCTTATATTTTGTTAAAACTGATTATTAGAAATAATAAGATGTAAATGTGAATGAAACTAGCTAATTAACACTAATAATTTTTCAAATATTTTAAAAGAAATATGTTGATAACGATGACTCAAAACTTAAAATCCAATATAGTTAGTTCATTAATAAGAAAGTAGCTGCATTACGTATTTTGAAGAAGATAAATTATTCATTTACAGATAATTGTGTTATTTCTTTTTTCACTAGGAAAAAAAATATTGACATTAAATTTTTACAGGCGCCGTCACACTTTTGACTAACTTTTTTCATTAGAAATTTAATATCGCTTTTTATTAAAAGTATATAAACCAAGCACTTAGACCAGCAGTATCCTCAGACTAAAAATGACTCTGAAACTTATTGTTTTATGCTGTCTAACAGCGTACGCTTGTGCTCGTAAGTAAATATAAGTAAAATACACTACTTTACTCTTTAAATATAAACAATTTCATCTACTATTATCATACATATATTACACAACCATTCTAACAGTCTCAGGTCCTCCGGCACAGGCGCAACCCCTCGGCGACTTCTTCAAATTCAACCGAGTCATTGGTGGAAAAGCGGCCAGGAGAGGAGAGTTCCCGCACCAGGTCACTCTGCGATGGGGCCAGCCGCCATTTGTTCCATTTGACCACCGATGTGGCGGATCCATAATCAGCGAACGATGGGTTTTGACGGCGGCACATTGCGTGTCCATGTTGCCGGAGTTTGGTCAATTGATGGTCACAGCTGGGAAGATTTCCATAGGGAGTAGGGAGTACGCTGAGCAATCAACACTTGTTGCAAAAATATTCGTTCACGAGGAATATAATGGGTCTGTGCAAAATATTCCATTGAACGTGAATTATAATCAATAAGTATTATGAATAAAGTCTTAATAAATTATTGACTGTCAATGAAATTGAAAATTTTATCTTTCAATCTTGAGGTTTTGTATAGATTTCTTGAATAATATTTTTAATTCTGCAATGTAAGATTCTATCTTAAAAATGAAAGTATTCGATTTAATCTAATAAGATATTTCATTTTTCTATTAGTTTTAGCATTAATTCATATGTTTCAACTCTTTTTACAGATCTATATCGCCGTATGATATTGCATTAATAAAAGTGTTGATACCCTTTAAATACAACCAATACGTTAAGCCCATCAGTCTACCAGAACCCAATGTCCTTCCACAAGGCTATGTCATTCTGTCAGGCTGGGGATCAATTTCAAAGACTCAAATGCCACTAATGCCTGACTTACTGCAAAAAGCAAAGTTGCCCATTGTTGACCTCGAAACGTGCAGGGCAGCAATGAAATTGTTGGGTGAACCGTGGACAGTAGACGATATGAATGTATGCACTGGACCATTGACCGGAGAAATGTCGGCATGCAATGTGAGTGTTTTTATGATTCGTCTTGCGTGTAGCAGTCGATAGTGAGAAAGCAACATTAAATTTTATCCTTTTTTCTTTTACTTTTCAGGGTGACTCGGGCGGTCCTCTTATTAAAGAATACGAAAATGGCGCCAAACAAATCGTTGGAATAGTTTCCTGGGGCCTGTCGCCTTGCGCTAAGGTTGGAGCACCTGCAGTGTTCGTGAGAGTTTCCGCTTTTGTCGACTGGATATATTCTGTCGTACAATCTTTTTCGTAAATATTATTAAGATATAAATTACAGGAATGCTGTACAAAGATGATGTTTAAAATCAAAATATTATGTTTAATTTGTATATATAGGATATTATTTATTGAACGCGCATATACTTAAAAACTCTGTACTGCATGTTATAAGTAATGAATAAATTATTTATTTACAAATAAATTAAATTTTATATTTAGAATTTCACTACCCCAATAATTATAAAAAAAACTAATATAAAATCATAAAAGTAAAAAATTCAGTCACCAATTAGAAATCTACATCTTTTAGACACTCACAAAATTTAAAAATGTTTCTATTTTTCAAAAAACTATTGCCAAAACAAAAACAAATATTAATACGTGTTTATAAATATTTACGTTTTAATTATATTTCATGATATCACTTAACTGAAATCAGGTGAATCCTCTTTTGCACGATGGTCACGTACAACGAGTAATCATTCTTCGGAAGACTGACAGTGTCACTACAATAATGTTTTTTAACATTGAATTTTTTTAAATAGATAGCTTCTTTTTGAACGAATTGACATTTTACGAGTATACGGCAATTTTTTTTGAGTACATACTGTTATGGTAGCTACGTAATCAAAGGCTGACAAAAATATGTTTATAAAATCACCAACGTATTCTTCAAATTAAATTATTTTATAATTACGATTTATCAGGATTAAGAGTTATTGTCTTTGTTTTAATATATTATTAATACACGTGCGACTCTAGTCTTTTTGGACAATTAATTTTTGAATCATTCTTCAAATCTCAAAAGAGATCGTAAAAATAAGATAATTAAAATCTCTAACAATGAATTTTTTGCAAATAAGAACGTTAATGAATAATTATATATCGTCTTTCGAATTATTTCCTTAGTTATGCAAAAAACTACGGAGCGCATCACCTAGACTCCGTAATCTATCACCCTGAACACCTAGACGACGCATTCGATGAGATCCAACACCTACAGCGAAAAACCTACAGTGCGCACCACCTAGACTCCGTAATTGGCTACCCCAAAGACCTAGACCACGCATTCGATGTGTTCCAACACCTAGATGCAAAAAACTACGGAGCGCACCACCTAGACATCGTCATCGGCAGCCCGAACACCTAGACGACGCATGGAATAAATTCCGACACCTAGATGCAAAAAACTACGGAGCGCATCACCTAGACTCCGTAATCGGTCACCCTGAATACCTAGACGACGCATTAGATGAGTTTTAACACCTAGAGCCACAAACCTACGGCGCGCACCACCTAAACTCCGTCTAATGAGCCATTTATTTGTATCAAGAAATCTCTTTTTTTATTATAGCATTCATTGGCCAACCGCAAGGCTTATTCCGTGATGAAATAAGCAGTAATTATTACCAACCGTTGGTGAAACGATTGGCCAAACCTTTGCGATTTGGTGAACGGATGGTGAACAGTTGGTTACCACTTTTACCAGGGTAGTTTAGATTTTAACTCAATCAAGCCAAGTTCAGGCCAGCAAAGTTTCCAAAAAGATTTTTGCACACACCTTCCCATTTCTACCTTAAATACTTTGAATTCATTTTACTCATCTCCCATAATTGTATGAAATCAATGAAATTAAAATTTTATTTATTTCTTTATCAATCTATTTAATTAAACATGTCCTTGTATTACATATAAAACTATTTGTTGTATTGGGCTTAAAGCCCGTTGACTTATAAAATAAAATAAAATAAAATAATTACTTAACGCGATGCCCGAATATTAAAATAAATCATCATGAATTAAATGTACAACAAATATTCTTCTATTAAATAATCCATATTTTTCTTTCTCCAGAGCAACAACAGCCGCACCTAGGCTTGCGGCTACCTCGTTTCAGCGAGGCCCCTGGTGTAGGCGGACGCATAACTAGAGGCGCGGATGCTGAACCCGGAGAATTCCCACATCAGGGGTTTCCCTGCAGTTCGGCTTTCCGCCCATACCAGAACTGCCCATACTATCCTTGATGCATTTGTGCGGCGGCAGTATTTTGAACGAGAGCGCTGGATCTTCACCGCGACCTACTGCTCCCAGGCTGTCACGTTCGGGAGAAGCATCTGATCAACAAGCGCGAGGTCAGAGAGCAGACGGTGGTGGTTGAGAAGAGCTTCGAGCATCGGGATTACGCTGCGGGTAAGATGATTTAAAGTTGAATGTTCATTTATCTTTGAATTGTTGAAGCTAGAAATTTGTAAGAAAATTTTTGCAAATGTAGTGTTACTGTACTTTTGGATAGTAAAAAAGCTAGTCAGAATAATGTAAATGGAAAATTGAATTTTTACAATTGACAAGAAAAAAAAAATAAATAAATAACCTTCAATGATATTGAAGATATTTTCACCTCAAAGAATTAACTCGACTTAACCAAGTCTAGACGATCAATCGATTAAAAATAATCAAATCCAATAACTAACATTAATCTGACATTTTTTAAAGAGGCGTTAGTCCCTACGACATCGCCCTGCTTAAACTCGAAACGCCCCTCAAGCTCAACAACCTCATCCAACCCATTACCCTTCCCAAACCCAACAGTCTCCCCGAAGGTAAAAAAACCATACTCTCAGGCTGGGGTTCAACCTCTACAACCCGGAACCCCCAGATGCCCAATATTTTACAAAAGGCCGACTGCCCGTCGTCGACCTGGTCACCTGCAAATCAGTGATAGAGGAGCTAACCGGGCCGTCGCCCCTGCACAAAACCAACCTGTGCACCGGTCCGCTCACCGGCGGCGTTTCCGCCTGCAGCGTAAGTGTATAAGTAGCTTTTTAGCGGAATGCGCGTATGGATGGGTTGACTTTCACCTAGCGAAGCCTTATACGACGGCCGGTATAAGCCTATAGAGCGCGAGTGTCGACGTGTTCCGCTCTGTGTATAGTGTACACGCGGTTCCGGCGCGCCCTTTTACTGCCTATCGATTATTCCGAGCTAGTCGAGTAGTGAAGAATATTACGTGTAGGTCCTGAGTGAGTGGGAAGATTTGAAGTTGGTTTGAGTTTATTTGTAGACTTGACAACGCTTTACTGGAGTTAATTTATTGCTCTAGGTATATTAATTATATGGCGAATAATTATGAATGAAGCGATCTAAATTAAATTTAAAAAATCAAAGTTGCTTTACTTTGCGATAGTCATTTACGTTAATTTAATCACACATAGCATTATTTTTATTATTACATATATAGTATGCGAGATTTTAAACGATTTGATAGAATAGAATTTCGTTAGACGAACAGCGAGATTTATACGGATTCCATCGAATTTCGGGGTGACTCTGGTGGTCCACTGATCTAAAGCAACGCGGAGGGTAAGTTCGAGGTAATCGGAATAGTCTCCTGGTGTATCGTTCCATGCGGGACGCGTGGAGCGACTTCGGTTTACACGAGAGTATCGGCTTACATCGACTGGATCGATTCCATCATGTCACAGTATTCGTAATTCACGAAGTAATGATGTTTCTATTCTAATGTGAAGCGTATTAAATGTGTACCTTTTTTATAATTTTTAATAAAAAAATTGAATACAGATTTGACTTTAAATTGTTTATTATTAACACATCGTCTAAGTGTTTAAATCAAACATATATTTATTTTAAATTTATTCTAATTGATAGTAATAACTAGATATGTAAATGAATAATACTGTAAATGTAGGAATTATCTCAAAATTAATTACAATTAGGTTTGGATGTATGCTCATTAATTCATCACTCCATTCGAACCAAGAAATACTAATGGAAGTAAAAAAATCTACTAGTTTTTCAAACCCCTTTCAAACTTCCAGTTTCTTACGTCGCATTACAAAATTCTCTTCCACCGGATCCTCTACAAAAACAAGTAGCCGATATCATTTAGGTAACTTGCAACTGTCAACAAGATCTCACCCACTTCCTCACCACACACAAAAGCCGAGTCTCTCGTTACGATTTACAAAAGAATCAGCGCGCATTTCCATGAACGCATTAACCGTGGCGCACGATCGGCCAAGTAGCATAAATCTAATGAATGGCGCATTCTCTCTCTCTCTCTCTCTCTCTGTTTACTTACTTACGTGCCAATATACTGCACTGACGAAACGCGCCAAACAATCGGCACCAAAATTAACGCAAGATCATTACTAAAGCGGCCGGTGCAGGTGGCTGTACACACCGGGGAGCAATAAACGTCGTCGTCGTAGTCCAGAAAAAGGCGTTTCTCGCGTCAACCTTTTCTGTCAAATTACTTCCTCTCTCTTCCCGCTCCTTCGATCAAAGTAAAAATTTATACAGCTGGTATATCTTGCTCAACGCGGGCTCTGCGCGGACGTTTTTCTCTTCCCCTCCGCTGCTGCTGCTGACCGCGTAACCGAGAGATCGAGAACCCATTCCGGGATCTCACATCTCACTGTTTTTCTATTCCGCGTCGACGCTACAGCGGCAGAGAGTGAAGGTAGGAGAGTTAGCGCGCGCGCAGGTGAGCAGGAGAGCAGTCGAGCTTGAAAAAGTGCCGCCTATCATTCGCGCGTTAAGTCTAAGACAAATCAAATCGATCGGTGCTGGAGAGGCTGTGTGCGTTTTGTTTTGTGTAAAAGAGAGAGAGAGAGAGAAGAAAGGAGGTGGTGACGGAGAACTATGTTAAAATTAGTGTGTTTGGCGGTTGCTGCAGTCGCCGCCGTGATTTGCATGGCACAGGACGATGGTGAGTAATTTATTGTGAAGGGGCGGAGAAGTCGTGTGTAGGGTTGGTATGCTGGAAGAATGAAGTTGAGGAAGTTCAGTGCTTGACTTGTGCTTTGCGTGAAGTCTTTACTTACACGTGTAGTGTGTTTATGTTCGAAAGATAAGTTTTGCTCTGAAGATTGATTAAGTGGTGCTTGCTATGATTAGTCATGTTTTAGAAGTAATATTAAAAAAAAGAACAAAAATAAATGTGTGATAAATTATTATTACTAATAAGTGGGTGAAAGAGGATTTTTTAGGTATTGAATATTCGTATATATATTTTTTTTTTAAATAAGTGCTGTGGTTATTGTTTACAATTAAAATTTAACAGAATCGGACAATATATTTTTATGCAATTTCTTTAGCTAGAGGTTTTATTAGAATTCTAAGTGAATTTGCAATTGTTCAAATTCTTTTATAAGCATTACCTAATATATATATATATATATATTGTTCATGCATAGATAACTCATAAAATTAAAATAAACTATTGTCTTTCTGCCATTCGCAATAACTCCTAATTTAATCACAGCGAAATGAAATCGGTTAACAAGCGAAACGGTCGCATGCTGCAATTTTCCACGGCAATCATTTTAGAAAGTAAAATTTTATACGTAATGTCTGAAAAAGTTTTAATTTATTTCTATATTTGTAGATTATCAATACCATGATCGTCCGCCATTAATTTTAAATTACATACTTAGACAACTTTACTTTTGACCATAGTGACTAAACAGTAATGTACAATGTCAATGAAACTTAGAAAAACTGAGATTTGATTCGTCATTTTAATTGACACTTCTTATTTAGTGTCTTATTTACTTGTTACCCTAAGTGACGTTTAATGCATGATTCACCGTGCAATGAAATTCCTTGTTCAAATATATTTTAATCTCAGATCGTTTGTCGCTCGCAAAACGAAAACGCGCAAAAAAAGCAGTTTTAACCCAAGGATAAAACTCCACAGGTGACGAGGCCCAGCTAGCCCTGCTAGCCGAGCGGCCAACGCGGATCGTCGGCGGCGAGGACGCGGAAGAGGGCCGGCACCCGTGGCAGGTATCCTTGCACTGGTTCAACAAAAAACGCGGCATCAAACCGCGACACGTGTGCGGCGGTACTTTACTAGCCGCCGGATGGGTCCTCACAGCCGGCCACTGCAAAACTCTGTCACCAAAGAGACCGGGTGGACAGTACCTGATACTCGCCGGCAAACATATGCTTGGAAAATCCGAGGAGAGCGAGCAGAAGAGGATGGTCGAGAAGACGATCGTGCATCCGGAATACAAGGGGTGAGTTTGTAATAGTGTCGTAAATCGGTTAGAAGAGAAAAGAATTGGGAATTTTTTTTTCTAAGTAAATTTAAGAAAAATAGCATCGTAAATTGATGTTTAGGTAAAAGTAATGCTGGAAATAACGTAATAACGGTCCTGTGGTTTCGTATAAAACGCGACTTATACGAAGCCTATTTATGTTATACAATGGATTGTGGTTTGGCAAAGTTTTCATTTTGCTTAATACTCTAGGTCGTAATGTCATATCGTAATCTTAAATTGTTCATGCCTCATTAGATATACATCTTGTGGCAGGATACCGAATTCTCTGTAAGATATAAGAGAATTATTTTTATGGCGTCGCGCTCTAATAAATCTTATTGAAACATTGATCGCTAGACTTAAATTAGATCCAATTTGTCAACATTACATTTTAATAGTTATTTATAAGCTCTGCCCTGGTAGACATGTTAACCAGGAGCTAGCTATTTTTCAGTTAACTTTATGGCTAAAAACGTACATTCCTTGTATTTCATAATTATATACCAATCCGAAATAAATTATGGCATTTACACTTCATAAAATATGTATTTTGAGTAATAGTAGAACTTTTAGACGAATTATATTATTTTTGCATTATGATTTTTGTTAAAAATGCTTTCATTTAATTAACACATTAGCTGTAAAACATGCTTAATTTTCTATCAGGATGGGCAGATTTGTTATTACATGGTTTTCTTGGATATTTGTTTTCAATTCTTTATACACTCTAAATAAAGTACTTATCCTTTACATTCTAAAAGGGTTGCGAATAAGAAAAATTAAAAATTAAAATTTTTTTTTCCATTACAACATGTGTATTGATGAAAATAAAAGTTTTAAATATATATGTAATTGCAATGTTTCTACTATATCAAGCTAATCTAACACTTTTTATTGGATTTCAAAGTTAATAGCAATGACTTTTTGCTCAATTTTTTTTTTCGAGTGAAATTTCGGAAAAAAGGTTGATCTTGTATGTATGAACCTCGTGAGTTTATCAAAGTTTACTAAATTAAGGTGGTCTTCTACCTAATGCCTCCTCAGGCCAAAATTACCTGAAAAAATTAATTAAAATATAATTACTATAAAACAAAGTATATGTATAACTAATATAACTTATTTCTAATACAAAATCCCAGGAGATAGGTCTCTAAACCTACTTTATGCAGAATTATGTCATTTTAGAAAAATCAACTGGTATGCAAGTTTTCTTGGAAGTCACTCGATGGATTTTGACGAGACAAGTCGCAAATTACTTGGAAAACATATACCTATGGCACGAAGCTTTGGAATTAAAAAAATTCGTGATTAAGTATTTTTTAATTGAAAAACTACTTTCTTTTTCTTAATTTTATGAATTTTTTATTGTTTTTTCATTTAAAAAAATACTTACGAAATTTTTTAATTCCAGAGTTTCGTGTCATAGGTATATGTTTTCCAAGTAATTCTCGTCCAAATCCATCGAGTGACTGCCAAGAAAACTTGCACACCAGTTGATTTTTCTAAAATTACATAATTCTGCATAAAATGGGTTTAGAGATCTATCTCCTGGGATTTTGTATTAGAAATAAGTTATATTAGTGATACACATACTTTGTTTTATAGTAATTATATTTTATTTATTTTTTCCGATAATTTTGGCCATAGAAGTCATTAGGTAGAAGACCACCTTAATGTATTGGTTAAGAAATGTAAGCGTCTTCAATACCCTGATTAAAAAAAAATATTAAATCCTATTGGATCCTATTAAATTCCCTATATAGTCCATGTATTAAGTCAGTAAAAAATCCTCATTAAAGTCGATTCAACTAACAGCTTTTTAAAGGAATGAATGGGTTTTTTTAATCAGGGTAGGACATTTTATTTAAGTTTATCAAAAGAAAACAACAAATTTTCGAGCTATTCGTTCGCACCACTAAAATTTCACCTTAATCCACTTTTTCATCTTCTCAGTCGCGTCGGTCCCTACGACATCGCCCTGATGAAGCTGGAGGAACCCTTCGAGCTCAACGAATTCATCTCGACCGCATCGCTCCCCTTCCCCGAGGAGATCCACCTCGGTTGGGCGATGCTCACCGGCTGGGGCAGCATCAGCCGGACGCGCCGACCCGAGGCCCCCGAGGCCCTCCAAGCTGCGACTTTACCCATCCTCGAGTACGAGGAATGTAACGAGGCGCTGACGCGGAGACTGAAGAAGGAGGGACGCAATCCCTTGCACCCGACCAACATATGTACAGGGCCGTTGGACGGATCGCAGTCGGCTTGTAAGGTAGGTTCGAATGTGCCGTGTGGTAATGGCATGGTTTTCATTATTTTGTTATTCCAGGGTGACTCTGGAGGTCCACTCGTTAAGACGAACACCTTCGACATGGTGGAGGTGATCGGCGTGGTATCGTGGGGTCTGTTCCCCTGCGGCGGAAGAAACGCGCCGTCGGTGTACACGCGGGTATCCGCCTTCGTCGACTGGATCCACAACACGATGATGAACGAGTAACGGCCAATACCAAACCACTCCTTTCCCTTTTCTACCATCATGTTAATTCTTTTACCCTAGGAAATTTTGTTATCTTTGTGATAAAAGCTTTGTACATAGTGTATCTTAAATCGAATAAAGGCTGTAGGCCTTCTATATTTTGTTACAAAACATAACCGCGTTAAGTGTCTTGCGGCATTAACCGACCCGCGCTATCGCTTTCCCAATTACACAGCGGCGATAATTTTATATATACCTATCGCCGCGGTAATGAAAGTCCGAGCTGCGAGTTGAATGGGTTTTGTGCTGTTGTGCGCGTTCACGCCTACGTATTAATTGAAAGTATGATCGTTACGTCGTAAAAGACACCGCAGAGAAGTGTGAAAGTACACGTGGATGTATAGTACGTAAGTGCAGCGCGGAGAGGATAACGGATGGGTAGTTGACCCCTGGTGTGGAGGGAGAAAACCCGTTGAATTGCGCTAAAAAGGGGGGCAAACCAGTTTTTGCAAGGGATTCGGGGATAACGAGATTAAGGAATTTTTCGCATCGGCAGACAAAGAGGCGAGGGAGAAGAGCGGGTATAATTAATTGAGCGCGTGTTACGGGACGGTTAAGTGGCTCGTACTAGAATGGCTTTTTACGTGGGAAGGGTAGATTGGAATAATTGATGTTTTCTTTTGTTGAGTGACAGCTAGTTTTCGTTGTATTGGTTTTTAGGAACATTTCATTCAGATTGCCCTGCATGCGTATCGATAGTTTTTGTTCATTTCTCTTACATTAGTTTACTATAATTACACGATGACGTCCAATCAGTAACTCAATAATCAGAAATGCCTTTTTCGTAAATAAAAACTGACAACTCATACGAACACGAAAAAATAATTAATCACTCATTTATTTATAAAAAAGAAAACAAAATATCACTCGATACACGAGATACGCCTCGACAGCGTACATCACAAGGTGCGCCTTACATACACCACATATCGTCGTCTTAACCCTACTTATACAATAAATACTCCTTCTCTTCTTCTCTCACAACCTCAGAACAGCATCCGTGACAACCTTAACCGCGGCGACAGCTTCCTCCGCTGTCGGCTTGATGTACCTCGCGGGTAGTACGAAACCGTTCTGTCCCTTGTCGCGGAGCTCCACCGTGTAGGTGTACTTGATCTTGAGGTGAGCCTTGGCCCAGTCGTCGGCGCCGCCGGACGCCGCGTACAGGGTCGTAGCGCTGTTGCCGACGGTGTAGGCGCTGTTGGCCCCACCAGCCACGCGCATCGCCGCCGCCATGCTCTTGCCCACGGAGTCGAGCTCCTTGTAGTCTGGAGGTACACGGCGGTCGTAGCCCCACGGGTACAGGATGTACTGGCCGTAACTGTGGAAGGTCAGGTAGGCCTGGCGGGGAAGAAGAATTGTTGTATGGTAATTAGAGTAAGTAGTGTGTGGGGTAATTGGTAGTCGGTGGATTGCTGGACTCGCGGTCTACTGACACGGTGAGGTGAGGTGGCTCGAGGCGAAGTTCGCGGTCTAGTTTTGGTTCTTGGAGTAGGTAAGTGTAAAATCGGTGGTAAGGAAGAGGCAAGGGTTTTTAAAGTTTGGAAAGTTGGTGTTTTGTGATTATTGCGATTTTCGTATGTAGGATTGTCTAATTTTATTATTGCTCTCATTTATGTTTCTTATGAGTGATTCTCAGCAAAAGTGCGCAGATTCTGTCCTGTAATCTCCGTGGATATTTTATTAGATTTTATAATATAAAATCATGAATTTTTTCAAAAAATATATTTTTTTACAAGAATGAAACGTAAATTAGTAGACTATCATAGTGAAATTAAAAATTGCGAGATGTCCATTATTATTCAATAAAAGAGGATTATTTACTACCACGGAGCATTACGTGTAAAAATTTGCACATTTGCTGAGAATCATCCTTATACACAGTTGAAGAAAGTGCGAATGCTAATGAAACAATGATCGGATAAAAAAAAAGCGGAACGAACAAGGAAACATCACAAAAACGAATTACAATTACCGGATCTGATCGGTATAGTTACGCGGACACAATATATAAGTCAACTTGTACTCATCGACTTACTTTCTTTTCCTGTACCATTGCAAAATTTCCATTCAAAGAAACGAACCTTTACAATATTTTTCTCTTTCTTTTCCTTTTCTCATTTTAAAATTGCTAACCATCATTTGTTAAAAATGATAAAATCAAACGTACCTGGAAGTTAGCAGCGCTAGCCTCGAAGAAGTTCTTGATGGCCCGGGTTTCGGGCTCGGAAAAGGGCCCGGTACCAGCGTAAGTCTCACGACAGGGTTGCTTGCTGGTACCCTGGCCACCCCATCGGTAGCCGAAGTTACGGTTCAGATCGATACCGATGCACGCGCCGCCCTTCTCGGGGTTACCACGGTTCTTGCGCCAGAGCCTGTCGCCGCGGAACGTGTACTCGTATCTGCAATAACAGTTCAATAGTAAGATTATTTTGTGAGGATAAAAACCATCGACATCGCGGTAAATTAATCATTGCAAACAAGAAAGTGAAATTTTTCTTCGCCACATTATCATTATACTTATGGCAAAACACAACAAACTAGTGCGAAGAAACATTTTCACGACAAAAAAAAAACTGGTAGCAATGTTCACCACATGACATGCCGTGCGGCCTGTACAATAGCCATTGTGCAAACTGATCGGACAAAAACGGCCTCTATTATAATACACGCGGCATGTGTAAGAAACTAATCTAATATAAGCTGCCTAAAAACGAGTGAGCAAAAAGGTGTTAGCACTCACCCGTCAGGATTGACAACTGGCAGGATGTAATAATCGACTTCGAGCTGGTCGCTGTGCTCGACGAGGTGGTCGATGAGGTAAGTCACGACGGCCGGTGAAATCCACTCCCGGGCGTGAATGCCCCCGTCGATCCAGAGCGCCGGCGCGTTATCCGTTCCCCTGCTGATACGCAGCACCTGTGCAATGGAGATAAAGACAAAACCACATGGTTGCGTTAATGTGTCGAGTGTCGATGTGGGAAACAAAAGTTTGCATTTTTCTGGGACTTGCGCAAATGTTTTCACGCGAGGAGTTGAGTGGATATATTGGCTTGTTTTCAATTGTTCGGTTTGAGTTTTTATGGATTTTTTTAGAAATATTTGTTATATAGATGTGAGAATTAAAAAAAAAAACTTATTTAAATTTGAAAAGAAATAACCTTTTAAGTAGTGTGAAAAAGATAATTATACGGTTATTTAAATAAATAAAAACATTCTAAAACATTTAACAAAAATTCTAATTACTTTAAATGTTGATTAATATACAATTACACTCTAAACCCACTATTTTAAATTTAGAACATTAAGCAGATCTCAAAAGACTCTCTGGCACAATGAAAATTCAAAAGATCGCAGAAATAGTTGCGCAAGTCGGTCAATGATGCGCTCGGGCCACGCGCGCGCGAGAGAGAGAAAATGGCTAATTGAGATGGCCGTACGTACTTTGATCGGTCGACCCTCGACGGACTGGCCGATCGTCATGACGGAGCAGAGCTGGGGATAAGTGTTTGCCAGATAGTCGAGGTACCCGTGGATGTCCTCGAGCCGGTGATAGCTCGTCCACTCCATGCGGTGTCCTGGAAATCAAGTTCTTACGGCTTAACCGAGAGAGAGTCTTTGTCGAAAGGCTCGAGGCGGTCTCGCGCCGAAGTGCGCTTCGCACATTCAGTTGTTACTTGCATGTTTGTATAGATTTTTTGAATTTTAAGTGTTATATACTCGTATTATTTCAGTGATGAGTGATGATAAAAGTGTTGGATTGGATTATTAATGGCGACTGATGAAAACCTTTGACACCGTGACTTTAACTCATTACAAATTAATGTATCTGAAAATGAATAAGTGAAAAGTCGCTCACTCGTGCGAATAAGGAAAAAAGTCTATTGAAACTTTAGCAAATATCCAACTATTAAAGGTGGAGGTCTAATGTTTAGATGATACACTATAAAACTGGAGTCAAATAACGAAATTTCTGAGTTCGACAACGGTATTGCAGATTATGCTTGATATTTAATTTTTAAATGACGCAGATCATGTTTTCGAATATACCAGTTTACCCACCGTCAAAAACATCGAATTTCATTAATACAATTTTAATGCAAATAAAACTCGTTTCTAATAATTTAATTTGAAATGTCTTTATTTTACTCTTATTTAAAGTCTGATGATATTTGATGATTTGAACAGTAAGTAAATTGCTATGTATTCGAAAAAATTATCTTCGTCATTTAAAAATTCGATATCAAGCACAATCTGCAATACTGTTATCAAACTCAGAAAATTTGTTAGTTTACTTCAATTGTATAGTGTATTGTCTAAATATTGAACCCTCCCTCCCCCCATTAAAGCAGTGGAATAAAATTTTGTAGTAAGTATTTTCGTATGAATGTAAAAATAATTATGATGCAATCATAATAAATTCTTATCAAACGAAAGCTCTTTCATCAGTTACACAAGTCTCTCCACGATGAACTACACATTTCTGACAAATTTGACCCAAGATTAAAATTGTGACATATCAACTGAATCTGCGAAGCGAACGACGTCGGATCAGAAGCTCACCCTTCCAGTGCCAGGGTCGATCACCTTCACCCTCTAGCGAATTAGCTATGGGATAGCGGGGAGAATGAGGATAAGAGCGCGTGGAATATTTTTTTCGCATCCCAACCACTGTCTTTTTCCACCAAGCGTAGCGAGCTAAAACACCACTTTATCCTTCAATGCGTTAATCGTTCGCTCTTTCAAATAAATTGGATTTGTTGTTTTGCAAGTGAGAAATGTCGTTAATATTCGATAATTATTGTTTGTTACAAATTTTGTAGGGAATTTTGATTTTAAACTTTTTCAGTTTTGCTAATATTTGGGATATTATGACTAAGCAATCACTGAGTTGGTTTTTAACTTTATAACTGCGATATATTATTATTTAGAATAGTTAACAATTTTTTCATGCAGTACGTCTGTGCAAAAATTCAATAAGAATGTGGCCAGATTAAAAAATGAGAGATTGAAGCAAAATTGACAAATTTTAATTGTTTTTATCAAAATCATTGATTACTGCGTTCTATGCTTTTTATACAATGATAAAAAATAATAAATTTTGCTTCGATTAGAAATCGTATTTCAGCACAGACGTCCTGAACGGAAAAAATCGGTAACTATTCTAAATAATTATTTATCGTTATAACGTTAAAAGTTATCTTTTTGTAAGAACTTTATAGCCATAACATATCCTTAATTATAAATATATTTCAGTAATGAATTCAGGCGCACTGTATTTGAGTATTTTCTCAAGGAAATAAAATTCTTTTTTACGTATAATCGACACCTGTAAGAGTCCGTTTCGACGGTATATGTTAATTAAATCGATTGATCGGAGATAAGTGGGTTACTGGACTACCGCTGAAAGTTCACCGACCGTTCGGACAGCTTTGAAGCATATCAAGTGACTTTTCTTGGCATTGACATGTACGGCAGTTAGTTTCGTATTGTTCTTACATTCGTTACGTTTTTCGAAAGCTTTCACCGCGCAGTTGTCAGTACATCATTTTATCGGTCAATTGTTTTGGTCAATGGGCTTGAATATTAATCATAGCGAAAGTGTTGCACTTGGTCTAAAAGGACGGAATGAACTTTCCTTCGTCAAATTGGTTTCACTTATAATTATTTCTATTTTTACAAGCAAAGCATTGATATTCTAAAGTAATTTTCAGTTTTTAAACTGTAGCAAACCATTAATTAAAAAAGCATAACAAGTAACTTTATCGAATTACCAATAGTACTGCAACGATAAGAACTTAAATCGAAAAAAAAATGTTAGTCTAAATCTACTTAAAAAGTTGAAAGCAAATAACAATCTGTAAAAAAGAAAGAAGAAGCTTAAGCCAATCTCTGCGCCATTAACTCTTCCAACTTACCATTTCGGCCCTCGAGTTCCTCGATTTCCTCCTGGGTATGCAGGGGATTCTCGTGATTAATGGCCTGCTGGAGATCGGGAATGACGACGTCGTACTCGACGTGCCTCTGGTGCAGGAAGCGAGAAACCCGGGGGATAACGTCGGGAAGCACTAAAACGTCTATCGTCGTGTCGTTGCCGGTCCAAAGCGATAAATCTGCAATCGCGTGGAAGTGTGTCAGTTGACGAACAATGGGTGAGATTAAAAATCCTACATATCCTATCCTATCTTTACGTTCGTATTTATAGATTGTCTGGTAGTATAGATATTTCGAGCTTATTATGATAAGCGTTTGTGAATGTGTAACTTTTAATTAAACGCAAATGTTATAATAATGTTTGTAAATTCAAATGGTGCAAAGAATTCGGTATACTTATTAAATTTTTATAAAAGTCTGAATGTTTGAAATTCCAAGTAAGTTACACCTCAGTAACTTTAATCAGATTCTATTCCTTAAAAATTTGAAAAACTCAATTTTTGATACACCTTAGCTTCCCAATCAATAACAAATTATTGTCAGTTACAACTTTTAGCGCTCTTGTAAAAAAGTCAATAATTTTTCTCAACTCCTCTCGATCCTCAACTCAAACCCCCACTCACCGCCCTTCTCCTTCAGATAATTGATGTACTCCCCCTTCTGATCGACATCGTTCACCCTCCAGACCTGTGCGCCCTCGTATGTGACCATCTCCTCCGGGATCTCCACAGCTTTGGGTCCAATCCCCTCCTCGCTCTCATCTCCCTTGCTATCCCTCTGCAGTACGCAACCTTGGGCCCCAATGCCCAGCAGGAGCGGTAGCAGCAAGAAAAATCGCCCGGAGGTATCCATGCTTGGTGCGCGACTGACCTCGCGGTCGGGGCCCTGCTCGGCTTTTATAATATTCGAGAGAGCGCCGGGTGCGGTGTAACGGGACCCACTCGCGCGCGCGTGTGTTTACGGGCCCCTTTACCATTCGACCGCTGTTTTGCTCGAGCACGCGACGCACGCTAAGGAGCTGGTTCTCCTCTTTCGTTCTTTTTTTTTTCGCGAGCACGGGCCCGCAGGTGAAAGAGGATATTTTCGGGGGAGGATCGGTAACGGTGTGAGCGCTCGGGAAAAAACGGGATCGAGATGCGGGGCGGTGATATTGGAGGATGAGTGTACAGCAGTGGGATAGAGCGATGTGTTTTTCTCCTTTCTTTTGGGTTAGTAGTATTAGATGGGAAGATTTAATTAAGAGATTGGTGGACGCGACCGCGGGCACGATTTTGGTGTCTCTCGCGTGTCAAAATATTGAGACGTTAATTGAAACGTCAAGCTGCTTACGTCACGTATCGCTCGGTTCGCGTCGTAAATATGCAAAGCGATGACTTTAAATTATGGATGCTGAGAAGAAATTCTCTTTTTTTTTTTATTCGCGGCAGTAAATGGATCCCGTTTCGTTTAATTTTTCGTGAATCGTTCCTTCGGAAATATAGGCCGCGGTGACGATTTCACAGAGTTCAGGGACTTTATGGCGAATTAAATACACGAGTTTTTATTTCGTTATTAATATTTTATTGTAGTTTTATAAAAATGTTGGTAAAAAATCATTGAATTCTAAAAAGAAATCTATTAGGTTATAAAAAATAATTGAATCTCAATTTTGTGAGTGGAGATGTTATTTGATATCTTGTTATTCAGTATACTATACAAATATAGAACAGGCATGCTTATTGATGTCTCATTTAATTTTGCCTGTATAGGATTACACACAGCACGTAAAAAAGATGATTAAAAAAATGTTGATTAATGACTATCCTAACTATAGCTGACTCTAAGCTATTATCGTGAACGAAAAAGAAATGTTACACAAGAAGACCGGGTCAGTGTCCCACACGGTTCCACAAGTGTAACATTAAACGTTGGTCTCAACGATTAAAAATGGAAACCATTGCACGCAATCATAGATCTTATCCATCAAAAGTTCTCATTGGCAGTCGTCCAATTGATAGCCTTCCCAAAGGAGTCATAAGATATTTTGCCTCTCCACGTTTCTCGATGCAAATGATCTACACTCTTAGCACGAACTGCTGGACATGCTTTGAATATTATTCTATTTACGTCAAGCTCAAACAGCCTGTAAAAAGCCTTAAAGAAGAATGAAGAATCAATTATTGCCAAAGTTGGAAATAGTTAATTACATATGTATGTCTCGTATCTTATAACACTGAACACGGTTAAAAAAGAAAAGCAGAATCTATAATGCATTTCATGGCATTGTCTGAGCTTTACCGGACTTTTGTTTATATTCAAAAAAATTGTTTTTGTACCGCAAGCACAATTTTCGCGTTTTCTGAACCTATTAATAGAGCCGAAAGCGATCGCTTGCCGACCAGCGGGCGGTAAAAATCGAAAAGCGCCCGCTGCTCGCCGTAGCGGGCGGTAAAAACTGAAAAACGCCCGCTATCGTTTTTGAATGGAGTTTTCAAGATTGTTTAAGAAAATCATCGATATTTTGAAAAAATAGCAAATATTAAAGCTAAAAATATTTAATACAATCTTGGTTCTTGAGTTAAAAGCAATTCACGTTAGCCACACTTTAGTAAATTGAAAAAAACGCAAAAATCTATACTTGCGGTACAAAAAATATGGCGTGTACCAAGGGCTAAGTGGGTTTTTTGACCTCGTGTGGTTACAATACTCGTCTTCGGTTCACAAATGCACTCGCCTTCGGCTCGTGCTAGCTCACCTTTGACTCGTACTGCAACCCCACACTCGGTCTAAAAAAACCCACTTTACGCCCTTGGCACACAATATACTAATACGTATTTCCTTTAATTGCTTAGTAATATTAAAGTTATTCCCAAATACAATCCAAATTCAAGCAAAATATCAATCTGATAAGGTATAACGCGAGGTAATTCGGCCACACGCACATTTCCTCGGCACCACTTTTTGGGAAAGCTTCATTACATATTTAAGTAGCTAAAAATGTGAAAAAATACAGTTTATAAATTAGTTCAAAATTTTTCGAATCTCTTTCCCTTGTTTACAAGAGAATTAATCAGAAAATTGGACGTATTAGCTACACGCGCTAAGGGGAACAGATCGCCGTTTTTTTTTATTTAGCTCTTGGCAAGGCCAATATAATTTTTTAAGTGTCCGGAATTTATTTCTATAAAAAAGGCCACATTAACTATACATGACGAGGCATATCAAAACTCTGTTTATATGTCACTTTTAGGGTGTTCTCAGTTGTTTTCTTCGTAGAAGATGTGCTGTATTTTGATATCTATTTATTAGAGCTTTGTCTAAACGTACTTGCAGAAACATACAAAAAAAATTCCACTACAGATGACCGAATCACTTCGAGTTACCTTACTCCAATATTCATCCTATCAGAGAATACAGCGTCAAGTACCTATATAATCAGTTGAATTTGCCGACTCATTACGTAGCAAAACATCCAACCCATCTCCATCCAAAACCTGACATCACCATTACCCTCTCCACATCCCCGCGCGATAATTTCACACCTGCGCCTCGCATCTAATAAATCACGAAAAGGCCGAATCCATCGGGCCGTCATCATCACTATACCCATGGCCCTACATCCGCTCACCCGGCTGTTTCGCGTTTTCTCTCTCTATCTCGCTCCTCTGACACGGATTCAGGCAGTTAGACGTACACGCGCGAGATAAGAACCGGGCAACAGTGGGTGTACTCCGGATGCGTCCAGTGTCCCTAGAAGGCTGCTGCCTATATATACTTACACATGCACACACTCGCGGGGAGTGTGTGAAAAAGCTTCTCTCGCGTCCGCGCAGTAGCGCGCGCGCCAACACCCCGCGGACTAGTCGCTCGCGCACCGCTCGCCCGCACGTACGTACGTATATTAACACGGATCGTATGCTAGTGCTGAGGAATCGCCGAGGACAGTTTTGCATTTTTTTCCTTTCTTATTACTTTCGTTGGGTACGTGAATCGTCATGAGGTGCCCGATGTATCTGGCGCTCGCGGTTATGTTGGTGCTCGCCGCTGATTATACCCAGGTAAGAGGAAACCGATATGATATATAGAGGTGCTGACGCGCTTTGTTTTTCTGTTGCGCGCTGCTTTTTTATATGCGCACGTGCGCCAGTCGCGAAATTCCGTGCGAGGCGACGATTGTCTGGGATTTAGCTGGAAATGCGATTTGCGAGGAGAGCTGCGTGGTGACGAATTTTTTTCGCGTTACTGCGGCGTCTAAGTTGGCGTGCGGTAATTCGAATTGTAAATATCGGAGTTGTGGTGTTCGGAGAATAAATTCTTATGCGCTGTGGTGATTCGGATATGTACATATGTAAAATTTTTGCCTGTAATTCAGTTTGCATAATTTAATTTGGAAACATCGCAGCGTTCGCGCTTACCGGTCGAGATTTAAATCGAATTAGAATATTTATTTTTTTGAAAAATACCCTTACAACAGATGTATGACATGTATTATTGACTTTTTTTTTAATTTTAACATTGACATCAATTATAAGATAAGAAAAAGGTTTAACTCAATTTTGAATTTACTGATTATCAAACATTAAATTCCACGATCTTTTATTATATATACGTATCAGAAGTCGCCCCGTGAATTTATACTTGAAATTGTAAAAGCACATCACAATCCCCCGAGTTATTCCATCATAGATAAACGAACGCAGAGTCGTTGAGGAGTAAAAGCAGCCGCTTTTACTCTTACTGTACAGCGTAAAATCGGTGTAATAGGGCACGCCGCGCGCGCGCGCAGCTGCGCTCGTATACACAGCATCCTATAAGGCTTCCGCTCTGACTTTGTGGCTCTGCGTCACACGCGTTCTTTTAGTAACCCATATGCACGAAAATAAGCTTGTACATGCGACGGAATTTTATAGTCGATCCGAATATGGAGATTCATATCAAGGAAGTTGATCCCCTTTTATTAGACTCTTAGAAATTGTTCAGATTAAGTGTAATGTCCCTCATTTCAACAGTTCGCAGTAATGTTGCAAATAGCAATTGGTTTGAGAATTGACGACAATTGTTATATCGTTCACATCTAGTCTATGATGAAATTTTATTTTATAAATGTTGTAATACCGCTACATCGTTAATTAATAAATAAAGTTTATATTTTTAAAGTCTGTGTGTAATTATTATGCGCAAAATATGCTCCCCGATAAAATATCCCATTGACTAAGCGATAATTAAACTTCAAAAGTTTAAACAAAAAAAATTTATTGCCTTATAAAATTGAAGAACCCAAATGCTCAATGAACCGATTATTGTTCATCCTTTCAGGCGACGACGTTTACGATAACGGATCGAGTCTACTTCGACATTATGATCGGAGATAATCCAGCTGGCCGAATAGTCGTCGGTCTGTTTGGTAATGATGCTCCCAAGACCGTTAAAAACTTCAAGACGATAGCAACGGACGGCATCAGGAAGAGAACGTACGCTGGCACCAAGTTCCACCGGGTGATCAAGAAATTCATGATTCAAGGTTCACTCTCGTTCATAAAAATTATGAAAAACTTATATTTCGTCCCTTGTAAAATTATCCTTCAACTATTGTTGTTTGAAATTCCTGTAATTAAAAAGGAATCGGAATTGTTTATATTAATTTATTGATCCTTACATGCTTTATTAAAAAAATATTCTTAAAGCGAACCCAGTATTACAAGATAATTCTCGGTATAATGCACAACGAGCAATCAAACAAACGAAAAACATTCTCCTGTCCAGGGGGCGATATTGAGAACGGCGACGGAACTGGCTCCATCAGCATCTACGGCAAATACTTCGACGACGAAAATTTCAAGATCAATCACTCGGGACCCGGTTTCCTCAGTATGGCCAACGCCGGCAAGAACACGAACGGCTGCCAATTCTTCATAACGACGATCGCCACTTCGTGGTTGGACGGTCAACACACGGTGTTTGGAAAGGTAATTTAAACGTCATATACCGTTCTCGTGATATTAGTTTGAATAGCTTTATTCATATTGAATGAGTTATTCCATAAGTACCTAAAAGTAGCGTCAAAGAAGTTCATGTTAGTATGCTGTATGTTTAATAAAATGTGAAGGTAGTGAAGTTTTGCAGAACCAGTACCGGCCGGTTCACGGCTGTACGTGTCTCAATAACAATTTAAACGACTAAGTGAATATACATATGGGTCCTAAATTGACCTGTTGTCACTGTTAAAAATACACTATTCGCAGATGAATTGAAATATCAGTTCAATTCTCGTTGTTATGCTTTCTTTATTCGTTTTTGCCGTAACCAAAGTTTCTTTACATAACACATTATATGCATGATGAAACACAGAATATTTGGTTTCGTAGGTGGTCGAGGGCCTCGACGTGGTTTTCAAGATCGAACAAACGAAGACGGACGTGGACGATAAGCCGATCACGCCGGTATACATACTCGAGTGCGGATCGATCCCGACACCCTCGCCGTTCACCGTCTCCGACAATCCTTACGAGTAAATGCCGTTTTTTCTTCTCCTCTTCGCACAAACAACACAGACACAAGCGCACACGCAAAAGAGAAAAGAAATAAATATTGTGCTCCACCCTGCTCTTACAATTTCACACCTTAATATCGCTCCTCGACTATAAGTATAATAGTTCGATAATCCCAAATCGATTTCATCGATCCCAATTGAGTTGTCGTCGATGTGTGTCGATGGGTCGTTATCAGGAAATGAAAAAAAAAAACCTTACTTTTGCAGGTCTCATTGTAACTTAAAATATTTTGACACGTCGAAACAAAGTTTCATTGGCTTTATCGGCTGTCATCACACTTATTTAATAAAGGCAATATCTGGACTATTCAAGGGTACACGTGTCAACTCGCGTGTCGGCTCGCGTGTCATCGAACGCGCGTACCTATACGAGTCACGTGACTCGATTATTTTTTTTTTTTTTTTTAAACGTCAACGCCGATCGAAAGTAGAAATTTCTTATTCAGGTTGCTGTGATGAGTGACGTAATATTACAGACTCTCTTGTCATTTCTGATAATGACCCATATGCAAAGCGTAGTAGTTCTGAATCACAGTAAGGAGTTGACGTGCGTAGATTACCAGCAACTAGAATGAATGTCAAGGACTTGGGGATGCACTAACTCGGTGCATGCGCACTCCTCGATTCATCATCAACGCTTAGCGATTTATTAAACTATTATTTGACCTACATGACATACCTTCGTTTAACCCCCACGTCGTTGGCTTAATTTTTGCAATGTTGTATGCACCGTTTACGTACACTATATATCTGGTGCTATGAGTTATCAGCAGTACTAGCTTCGCTTTAACAGCTTGTCAGTATTGTATATTTTTAGACGCCCGTTTAATTAGGTAGTGTATAGCAAATCTTTTATCAATTAAAGTCACAAATATAACTTTAGATCGCGAATGTTGATGAGCATTCAGTCTTTGAAAAGTTCCTATGACTATTTTATTTATAATAATTTATAAATTATATTGTTAAGGGGGTCCGAAAGTCAATTAAAAATTCAAATTTCGCGCCACATTATAGCAGACGAAAAAATAAGTAATTTGCCTATAACAAATAGTAAAAACAATATTACGGAAAACCAGGACTGCATTGCCCTCCGTTACATTATTATCTATCATTTTACAAGTTGAAGTTTCTATATAAATATTTCGCTGAATGGCATTTGAATTACTTGATTTTGAGACATTATTCAAATGCCATTCAGCGAAATATTTATATAGAAACTTCAAACTTTGTAAAATGATAGATAATAATGTAACGGATTTTTTGATCCGAAATTTGAATTTTTAATTGACTTTGGGACCCCCTTAACGTTGCGTTAAAGGATTGAAAAGTATCTTGAAGTAAAATTAAATTTGTTATAAACTTCTAGTTTACCTAACATCATTTATAAAATTGTTTAAAATCTCAATATCAGTAGGTTAAATCGATGAAGAAGTTTTTTGATTTAAAAAAATTTTTAGATTCCAGTAAGATCCAGAAAAGAATATTTTTCTTTGAAAATGGCTGTAATGATATTGTGCGTTTTATCCACTATTATAACTATGTTGCATTTAACTAGACGTAATTGTTGATTTTCATTTATTTGTTTGGCATAAATTAGTCCAAATTAAAAAATGTGATAAAATTAAAATATTTTAAAATGTGTAAAAACAAATAACAACAAAAGATTATTATTTGCTACCTAATTCGATAATAAGCTAGAAGATGATCAAAAACATATAATGTATACAATAATGTATAAAACAAGAAGACTGATGTAATTTTGATTTTCACAATTTACAATGCAGATCACAAATGATTTGTAAAAATGTAGAACATGTAATATAAACACTGTAGAAATCGTAAATTTGTCAGCTTAAAATCTGCTGTGCCACGTATTGATAGCTGAATACCTAAGTCGTATTTTCTTGACTCTACAATGTATGTATTATGCAATTTTCCTAATAAATACGTGATTTATATCCTTACAAAAATTTTGACTCTCAATATGTATTCGCAGTTTATGGGCATGGCTGAAAGCGACTGCAATTCCCTTAAGTTTTAGCTTCTCGGTTCTGGGATTTTTCCACTGGATGATGAAGCAATTGGATGTCTGAATGATAAACATATATGTAATTTGTAAAGGCTGTAAACATAAGTTTAAGTTTAATTGTGAATTAACAAAATGCACACGAATTGTACACAGAATCTTCATATATTGCATAATATTGATAATAAAGACATTTCGTACAAAATTATATATTTTTTTCTGTTGCTACTCCAATACTGTTCATCTAAAAATAATCTTTATCATATATTTTTTTTTTTATTTCTTGGCTTGGTCACTTTACTTAAAATTATTTTGTGAAATCAACCGTTACTTTTTAATTAGCTCAATAAATTTCCGATAAAATCATAATAACGGTTGATTTAAATAATTTCAGTTGTACATATTGTAATTTAATGTTTTATTAAATAAATTAATATTCCATTTCGATCAAACTAACTTCATTTATTAATAAATAACATAATTTACGTTAGTTTAATAACATAATTAAGATAATGAAATTTGAATATATGCTATGAAAATATGATAAAATATGCAACTTTTATCGAAAAATATCCATATTATATTTTTATCTATTTAATTCACGAAAATTTTTAAAATTTAATAATTTGTTGGCAATAAAATGTTATAATCAAAGTTAGTAAAACAGCAAACTACTTCAATAAATTAGTTCACTGATCTTCTTCCAGAGGTCAGTACTACATTGACTTCCTGAAATCCTGAGCGAGTTTTCCATGCAATGCATCTTACCATATGTTGGTACAGTAGTAATCTTTACTATCTTACTGTGATAACGCAGCAAGCATTTGTTATTACCATCAGTTAAATAACATTTCTTAACAATAAAATTTAAATTAAAATAATATTAAATTTTTTCTCACAATTTTTATAAATAAACTTCAAAATTTTCTAAAATTTTGAAGTACAAAAAGTATACTTCGCATAATATTTTCGAGACCACCTACATGTCCCCAAACTTTTGCCCATATGCGGGCATTAGCCTTGAGATTCTCTCCTATCGATAAAATGCTAATTAAAAATACCACGTGTTCCTCCAACAGTTACACGGCCGGCTGCCGCGATTATTTTCCAAAAAACGTACAAAAAAAGCTAGCATTCGGGAAACCAGTCGTGCACACGTCATGGGCCTGCTGCGCAGAAGCGGGGCGTTCCGCCTCATAAACGGCCCGAGCTTCTCTTTTTCTTTCTCTCTTTCTTTCTTTCTTTCTTGTCGGTCTCCCCTCTGTATAACTATATACCGAAACGGCGCAGTGTGCAGTTTAGTATCGCATAACCGAATACACAAACATTCGTAGATAGCAGCGGAGCACATTTTTCTGTTATTATATCATAGTCTCGTCTTTCCAAAAATATAAAAGTAAGCGGCGCGGCTTTGCGGTTTTGAGTTAAAATATTGTAGAAAAACTTTAGAAATAAAATTGAATGCTAAAATAAAGTTTTTGTTGTTAACAACAAGTGATATTATTTTCCGAAAATATTCTAAATAAAAATACAATATTTTCATCAATTAAAACATGACTCACGCTAAAAAAATTTGTAAACTATATTTAATTTTTAATTTTTCTTATTACAGAAAAACTAATTTTTAATCGAGTTTCATTCAATGTTTTTAAAAAATAATGAATGTTACATGAATGCAAATTCAAATACAAATTTAGGTTACCCATCCCTTTGTAAATCAAAAATAGATATCATTTACTGTCATTAGTAACAATAGGTACGGAAAAAACGGACCGGAAAAGTAAGCTGATGCTATGCAATCGTAAACTTATTGTTCCACTAGACACTTTCAAAACGCCTACCGACAGTGAATTATCAGCTGCATAGTAACATGCACATACAAATATATGTAATTTTATATGAGTTGTTGCATAACAAATGTACTCGTATACTTTAGCAATGTGTTTAAAAATATTTATGTAACGTTTAAGATTTGGAATATGACGGTATAAGTTAGTAAAAAAAGTTACACGTATAGAGTACAAGAAATATTAGAATGCAATGGAATACTTGAATAAATTTTTTTTTAATATATATTTGTTCATTTATTATTTTTTATAATAATATGTAACAAAAGTTTGAAAAATGTAACTTAGATATTATTGAACATAATTCTTACACATCTAATAATAAATTTCAGCCATTTGATATTATATACTGTTTTCTCTACTCTTTTTCTCATACATTACATTATTAAATAAAAATGTATCCACTTCCTTCTCGGAAAATTCAAAAAACAAAATTCGCTCAACTCAACAAAACGAGAAACCTAATCCCTCACACCTCCTCCTTCCTCTTAATCATTTAAGTGAAGTACGATTTAACATTCCAGTCATCCATAGTAAAAAAAAAAAAAAAAAAAAAACGTAAAGCACTAGCTTCCCAGCACTACATTTCGCATAAATAACTCCTTACTCATATTTTTCATTCCCTTAATGGCAACCACTTCTCTTACTGCCGTGCCCTTAATTCCCATCGACTAAAAATAAACAATTAAAAGAAGAAAACAAAACCATCCTCCTCAAAACGCAGACACATCATCATCGAATCCCATACTTACTCGCTATATACACGACATACCATAATTATACACTTTCGCGGTCGTCGCTTTGTCGCCGCTCTGGCTCTGCTCTCTCCTATTATCCCTCTCTTCATATACGCGCGCGCTCACTACCACACTCGCAGCTGGAATTGAGCGTACGGCCGCTCGCTCGCCGGCTTTTCAGTCGTCTCGCGCTCGCCACTCGCGTTGCGTCGCACGTTTATATACAGCTGCTTCCGCGAGGTACACCGTCGCGAGGTTATGGTTCTACGTGCGCGTGGGGTAGATACATAGATACATATACGTCCACGGTAATAAGTGCGCGTGAACAACAGTGTGGGTGGGTGGCAGCCGCGTGTGTTCACATGCATGGTTCTTCGCCCGGGAGAGCTACTGCCCACGAACGCCGACGTAGCCGCCCACGAGTGCAGCGGCAGCAGCAGCAGCAGCTACGCACAGGCCCGGGGATGCAGTGAGCTGTCGAGATCCAGGTCCATAATATGTTTTTGCGCGGGTGTTGTTATCTCTGTGGACTGTGTGTGTGTGTAGTAAGTAATAAGCTTTGACAGCGAGGGAGTTCTGTCTTGCGCGCGTGCGACAGCAGTGTATTCATGACAATGATGCATGGGTTATCCACGGCTGTGATTCACTCTCGATTGTAACGAAATTAGAGCTTTATTAGTGGTGCCGACGGATTCTGAAATATTTAATTGCTTGCCGGCTATGTGTGGTATATAGAGAGGTACAATGGGGATTGATGACGGGTTGATTGGAAAGAGGTTATTGTTATTCGATTTCGTTCGGGCGCAGTCTCTCTGTAATTGGCTTGGTTAGCTTTAATCTATCTTTACTCCCATGGTCTATTGTATTAAGGATTATTGTATATTTGATATCGATAGCCGTATTTTATTAATAAATTAACGTTTGTTTGGATCGTTGAATAAACCCAAATTCCTTTGTTTATTTACAACGTGATAATTTTGCTTGATATGTGCCTTAAAATTATACACACTCATGATGCTTGTTATGATCTTGCAAATCTGCAAGTCTTAATTAAACTAGCGATTGAATCTTCGACCTATAAAAACAATCAAACAACGCGAAACTCTATAGTACACTTTCCTTCTTGCTTCTAAACATCAATATTTATGACTTAACATCTTTACCAGAGATCAGAAGCAATTAACCAAGGCAGTGTAACGCTCTGCTCCGAATACTTCGCTCCGAGAATATCAATATTTATGGTTTGAAATATTTTTGGAATCGAATACACATACATACTACGTATACACACGCCGACGCACTACTTAACAATGCGCACACATTTTCGCACGAGCTGGACTCGTTCCATGTTCTCGAATGAGATCGCCTCAATTATGGAGAGCTTCAGTAATGCTTATAGCTGTGCTACGTGAACACGTTTAGTTTTCTGTCCCTGCAGCTCAAATTTTTTTTCCGTGTGCGCACTTACGTCCGACTTTTATTTCACCGATATACGAGCGGTGGGGAAAAAGGGTCGAAGAGTCGTTATTTTCACCGGCATTTTTAGCGCTTTACGACCGACCGTCTTTTCGTACTTTATCGATCTCCCTCGTAGGTATATCATAGGCTGCTGTGTGTCCTCAGGAAAGGCGCGCGCTGCAAGCTCCTTCGCAGAGTAAACAATGCGCGCGATGAGCGACTTTTTTTATTCCGTTGCGTGATAAGCAGCAATAGTGCATCATCAGTCGATGAGGATATAAATATATGGAATCGTTGATGTGGGAAGTTTTCTATACTCGATATAGGTATGAGTCAATGCGCAGCTGTGATATTATTTTTTTGGAATACATTTATTATGCTTTTCACGCTTCTCTGGAGATGCTTTTTTTGGTTTATGACATTGAGTCATATCTAAATCCGAGCGTTAGGTCAGTGCGAGAATGCGAGCTTTTAGCAAGGTTTTCTGTCTGGAAGTAACAGTCGTCGAGTTGGATAATGTATGGAATGTACAATGGGTGTGAATGTGATGAACATAATTAGTTTATTTTGAATCTTTTGAAAATGATGTCGGAAATATGATAATATACAGTACGTTGTTGTTGTAACTGTACATATATGATTACTCGCGTGGAGAACATTTCCTGATAGAAATTAGTACGAATTTTAATTGGGTTCGTTACATCGTAAGAATTGTAGTAAAAAATGCCGCGTAATGTCAAATTAACGCTCTTTCCTATATTTTTTATGTTTTCCTTATTTTTTCCGTTTCCCCGATTTTCCTAAGAAATTCTTATAATATGAATCTTTTGTAAGAATTATTATATTCCAGTTTTTAAACTAACAGTCTACAAAAATCTTACCACTGACTTTTACGCATTTCAAAAAACAAAACCACCTTAAGTTGTACCCACGTAAACAAAGACTCACCTCGCGCGCAAAAGTCACAGGTTATAGTTACACTTACAAACAATAACACACTAAAGTCCGCTTTAACCACTAACAAATCGAGCCTATATACACTTACACCACGCACGTGTACATTATATGCTATACATACCCGCTCTCGCTCATTCACTATAATCGCGGCGCGAGCCACAGGTAAAAATTCGCGACGCCTCTCGCCTCGTCAGCGCATCGATCATTGTTCCTCGCACCAGCCTTCGATGCGCGGCGGCACTATAAACTTGCGCACGCGTGAGAAAGACTCGTTAAACGCCGCTAATCCGTCGAGGTTCCAGGTGGCACTGAAGAGAGTGAGAGATTAGTCATTTACTCACCGGCATCACCTGCGCGAGTGCAGAGAGCTGCGTTCTCTTTGTTTACGCCGCAAGCGGCGGCGAGGTAATTAGACGCTGTAATTATAGAGGTGGTTTTCTATGGCTCCAGACGGGTCTTTTTTTGTTTTGTTTGGCCGTACCGGTGTTCTTAGTAAGAAAGCGTGAGTTTTTAATAGAATAATTAAGAGTGTTTGGGTTTTTCGATAAAGAGTGGCTGAAGAACCGCCTTGGTGTGGAGTTAAATAGCATGAATGAAAGCGGACGTAGAATGAGGCTATAGTAAGGCAGCGACTCTGGAATCGATTTTATTTTTAAACTGTAAGCACAGTTCTTTCCAGCAAATACGTACCCGATTGATAAAGGAAAAGAGAAAACAATAATCTTTCTTACGCAATCAAAGCTATTTGTTTAGTAAAAGTAACTTTTTCCGCTATTTTAATGCGCTTGCAAAAGAAAATTATATTTTATACGGTGCAAGCAATCAAAATTATAAATAGTACAATTGAATAGAAGAGATGGAATTTATTCATTATATACACTGCACAGTAAAATTTACTGATTTCATATTCGTATGATTATAAAGTACCTTATCTACTGTTAAATCACTGCTGGGGCTTTTTTTATTGTGTTATTCATTTTGCATTGTTTTGCAGTACCATCAATGTTGCGTCAATTTGCGTTATGTTAATCTACATTATCAGGCGAATTCACCTGTACATGCAATGTTTACTCGATAGAAATGATAAGATAATATCGGAAAATATATATCCTTTCTACTTAATGGCAAAGTGCACGTATGGAGAAATATCCATTAAAGTCGACTTTCAAAGGTGATATAATGCGACCTGATTTTTTCTCAATAAAAACACACGGCTTTCCACACCGGCGTCCTCTTTCTTCAGGAAGTAATGAAATCTTATCGTCTCCAGATAAAGTTCAAAGTTTTAAGTGCTTCTTACAAATGACTTCAGCGCGATTTCAAGTGTTTCGAGCATCGTCTTCAGGCTCGAACGTGAAAGTCACTACTTTTAACTTGTATACATTCATTTGTCATAAATAATTTTTTGAAAAACTTTCTCCAACTATTCTATATAAACTTATCGATGAATCTCCACATTATAAAATTCCCAACCACCACAAATGTAACAATATTCACACGATGCCCATATCAAAACAACGCGACAAATTTATCTTCCCGTTTAATTACTCTCTAAGCAAGCAGCGCGATCGCATACAAAAGACAACTCTCACTCACTCGCGTACAAGTGTACCGCTTATCTCCGCGAAGATAAACTTGAAATTCCTCCTCTTCTCCACGCTCACTTCCATATTTATCCGCCGCCTCGCGCGCTAGAATTTTCACGAGATAAATTTGTCTGGCCGCTGCGCTTGTATTATTTATTATTAACGACCCCTTCCGAACTTTTTCGTCGGCTGTACGACGCAAGCAAGGGTTATCCAGAGGCCTCGCGAGACTCGTAGCGAAATGCACGAACTTCGTGGCGTCGAGGGCCTCGTAAGTGTTCGTTTTCCTCGCTGTACGCGCACGTTGCTGACTTATGGCTGCAGCCTAAGCTATGTGAGGGCTTTCGAAAACGCCTAAAAGCTTCTTGTAATAACGAGAGGGAGGATGCGAAATATGCGACTGAGGAATTCTTATTTTTTTTTAATTTTATATGTAGCATATTTTCTACAGTATATATTGTATAATGGAAATAAAATGAGTACGTGGACAGTCGTAAAGATAAATATTGATTTCGAAATTATACGTGCACGTGCATTATTAGCTGGCATTTTAACAATTGAGTGAAATAATGCTATATACGTTTAAAGAAAAATATAGTACCTAAACTGAAAAAAAAAATCAATCTAGATGCATACACCTAAGGTTGACAATAACACAATGGAATTCTTGTTTGTATTTTTTTAAACTGATATCACCTGCAGTACTGAGATGACTGGTTAAATAAACATACCCACATTCTAATCTACAAGCCAATCTTCGGCTAATCTTTATTATTTTTATAAGAATAAGAAAAGGACCAAAATTTCCGACATACGTTTTTATCCAACTGTAAAACATTTTTATCTTTACTATCTGACGCTTCAGCACTTCTAAAAAGTGTTATTTCATAATTAAATAATAACCTATTAGATAATTTTAATATACTACGTGTCAACGGTAGCACAATACTATATTAAAAAAGCCAACGGCAATCACATGTTAAGAGTCCATTTGATAACAAGAGAGTATTCGTAACTCACTTTCGAGCAATAATTTAAGATAATATATGAATGCAAAGGCTAAATTAAATCTTTCCCAGTCATGCAACACGCAGAGAGAGAGAGAGAGAGAGAGAGAGAGAGAGCAAACTTCAAAAGCAGCGCACGCCTCAATCAGCCGATGATTTACAGTTTATGTGACATATATATAAACTCCCCCGATAATATTTGATCATCGTCGCGCAAATAACAGTAAATCATCAGCGCAACCTGTCACATGCACGTCAACCCCCTCGATTCCCAATCCTCCGCACTTATCGAAGAATTTCGACGCCCGCGATCGGTCAATCGCGTGTAATAAAAGAAATTCAACCGAACGGCCGCGACAAACGAACGAGAGGCCGCTGCTGTAATAAAGAATAATAGGCAAATCGTGTCGTCGTCGGCTCTACATTCACGCTGCACTGGCTTAATTAACCCTTTTTTATTTTCCCTTCGCGTGCATCACGCATCACGCGTACGACGACAAAAAGTCGAACGCGCGTGTGGTATCTATTATATGGACTTACGGTAATGAATTCCGCGCAGGAGGGTGTGACACTCGCGCACACACACACACACACGCGCGGTAGTGTATTTATGTGAAAGAGGCAAAGGAATCAGAGCGATCCCTCACAATTAAAGGCGACGACGCGAGCTTAATTGTATTCGAGAAAAGAGCGAAGTTTCTTTTTACTGCCCGAAGCGTGGATATTGATGGAGGACGAAGGAATCATTATGCAATCAATATAGGGAGAGGACAGCATAAGGAGAATGGGATCACGAGGGGATAAGTGCGTGTTCGGTATATAAGGCGAGAGAGGAGGGTCGAACGGTTTTATGAGGTCGGCGGTTTGTACGTCGTTTGCGGGCCAGGAGGAGGGAAAAGTTAATTAGATTTTTTCCCTCTCGTCCGCGCGGCGTACGAAAATTTGTTTGAGCACCGGTTTTGGTTATATGATCCATCGGGGCTATAAAGTTTTTTTTTAGGGTGACAGTATTATCGGGCAGAAGTATAGGGCAATTTTGTATTTTTTTTTCTTGAGTGGTGGCGATTGTGTTAAACGAAATGATGAAGATGTACATCGATTTTTTTGCGATACTATATGTGCTCAGCAAATATTTACATTTGAAGTGTGTATACAGTAGTTCCCGAAAAAAAATGGATATGGAAGTTATATTTACTTTAGTATATAGAGAGCAAATATATAATCTCCAATTATTATAGCAAATGTTTGTACAGTACTCACACACGGTCAGAAGAAATAGTTATTTGAATATAGTAATTGTTTTCCGTGTACATAAAGATAATATACCCATTGTTGACGACAATTAGCCGTTAGTAAAATAGTCGTGGGAATAGAGACGACTCATTTCAACTGCTGTTTTCAAGCTCTGCAAACTTCCATAAAGTAGCGTGAAAAGTGTTCTATTATCAACGGGAAAATATTCTCAGTTTCAAAATATTTGTTTTTCTTTTTTATAAAAACAAAATTTTATTCCGTCATCTTAAGTATTGTATATATATTGTTTACACGATATTTTACAAAAAAAAAAAAATTGTACTGGCCTATTTGTTTCGAAAATTGACTATATATTTCAATAGCAATCTTCTTAACAATCTTTTTCTTGAAAGATACATAACATATAACCATTTACGCAATCACAGGGTCCTGCACGAAGAAACACAAAACTCAAATTTTGGTTTTTATTTTACGGTTAACCGACTGAAGCACTCGTGGAACCTGCTTTCATGAAATATCACCACCATTTCTAACATTGTACTTTTCAAACGTTCACTAAATTCATTAGTCACTAGTTTTTAGTCCGAATATTTTTTACTCTATGCCTGTAATCGTAATTTATTGTATATAATTTTGTACATAAATAAATGGGTCTTAAGTTTGCATCGTTTGAGTGCAACGAAATAATTTTTTACAATTAATTAAAGTTATTAAACAACGGAAATTTTATCTAAATCTTTGTTAAACTTGTTTGACACCATAAAATAATAAATCTACACGCAAAATTAATATTAATTAGGATATAACTATATGTGTCTGAAGTTTGCAACGTTGGAGTGCAATGAAGTAAAAAAATAAATTCATTTTACTTTAAGTTTATACTGATTAACATTAATTTAACGTGTAGATTTAGTATTTTGATTGTATAAAAGAATTTGATGACAAAGTTTTAGATATCATTTTCATTGTTTAATAACTTTAATCAATCGTAAAAAATTATTTCGTTGCATTCCAACGATGCAAACTTCAGAGCCATATAACTATGAAGCAAAAAAAATTTTTTTTTTATTTCGTTGCACTCCAACGTTGCAAACTTTAGACCCATATAAATAATAAGTTGTAAGAAGGTGTATGCCCGCATAATAATCAAATAAATAAATAAATAAATATATATTAGTAACGTAGCATGAGAGTATATAACAAAAATGTTCGAACTAAATGTAAATTTTGTCACTATACCGATGTCTTATCAGTAGACTAGTAAAAGAATAACGTTGCCACTGACGTAATAAATTATTCACAATCTAAAAATATCCATACCACTATCGTTCCACACACACAAACAAGAGATAGCCACACGTTTATCATATAATACTAATAAATAAAAAATATGGGACTCCAGCACGACAAAGAAAAAGATACCACAATACCCGGCGGTATTGCTATCCAACCCCCTGCTGCACCGAACCACAAAAGAAAACTTCTCTATTACAAAAACCGCCCCTTTATACACCGTCGCAAGAAACATTTCACCGCTGATTATCGTATAACGTATAACCATATAACCCTCGTTCGCGCGCATCCTCGCGCAAAAACGCGCGCCGTGTGCGTGTATCGCTCTCGCCGATCCATCAGATAAGCTCCGCGAAGGGAGGGAGAGAGAGAAAAAAAACGTTTTTACCCGCGCGCTATCGGCGTGTCGATCTCTTATTCCCTTCCGTGGGGGGCTTTATCGAAAGCACGGCCCCTTAGTGCTTTTAATTACGCGACAATTACGCGCGCGCGCGCGCCCATACGCTGTATGTGTATCGCGTTACGCTAATTTTTCAAAGGAAAGCAGCGCAATACCCCGGTGCATTATTCATGATTGCCGGGTGAGAGGATAGTTATGTGGCAGAGGATTGCGGGTATCGAGGTTATGGGATTTTAATTAGCGGCGAAGGAGGGGCTGCGGGGTGAAGTTTGGCGTTTTTTTGGAAAGGTTAATTATAGGTGGTGGCGGAACTAATTGCGAGAGGATGAAATGACGTTTGTCGCTTGGTTTAAAGTTAATTGGGCGTTGTAACAACTTAATTCGAGCTCGAAAAGTTTCGAATAAAGACGACCTACTTTGTGGGGGTATTTAAGTAATTTTGGGCCGAATGAAATTTAATCTCGTTTTCTTTTAATTACTTAATGATGCTTAATTTATGCTATATAAATAACAATTAACTGATTTTCATTAATTAATTTATTTTGCTTTAAGTTTTGTTTTTTAAGTATTGAGATCCTGTACGACCTTTGAATATTTATTGAAATTTATTGAATGAGACACACTAATCTTACATGTTAACTTTTTGAAATATCTTTTATGTCATTTTATTTTTTCGATCCTAAATAATTTTGGTGAAAAGCTTCAATATTTTTTATATACTACTAGTCTTTTTTCTATAATATTGCCGCATCATCAGGTATATAAAATTACAAATTAATAATATAGAGATTTACCGAGTACACACATCGTTACACTGAGAAAACTGTCGTAGGAAAATTTACTGAAAAACTAACAAAAATTACTATATTTGATAGCAACGCGGGGATATAAGCAAATTATAGAAAATTTTGCTATAGTTCAGGAATATTTACAAGGTATCTTAATAATTTTTACTACTACACATAGCAAAAAGTGCCCTCTACATGTAGTACTTATTGCGTGCACACCGGGAGCACGTGTCTGATTGAGGTTATGTTTCTCCCGCAATTTGAGATTATCTTCCTTTTAAGTTATCAAAAACATCGACAATATCGATTCAGTTGTTTTATTTTTACGTTGTGCAGGTGAGCTATGAGTTATTTCTTTATATTATCATAGTTATTTATTGCTATCAAATAATCATCAAAGTTCTCTCGTAAGCGAAGGTAGCCAATGTATCAGTTCCAAAATTTTGTACTCAAGAAGCTCACGTGGGTAAGAGGTTAGCGCGTCTGCCTAGCGTGCGGAGGGTCCAGGGTTCGAATACACAACCACCGTAAAAAAAAATTTTTATTTCCTTATTTATTTCTTGTATAGCTATATTTAATTAATAATATATTAAATATTGTATAAATATTAGGTATCCTATAGATATAAAATCATGAAAATCAATTTTTTTTAAGTTTAAGCTTGGCTACAAAAATTACTATATTAGTTAGCAAAAGTACCTAAATTTCCATGATATCCCATCGTTGCTATAAAAAATAGTAATTTTTATTAGCTTTTCAGTAAATTTTCCTACGACAGTTTTCTCAGTGTACTGCAATCGTCGATTTTATCTTAATAGAATTAAGCGCATAGCACTTTACCGCTAAGTGCACGCACACCGCACGCATAGAGTTCATTGAGAATGAGTAATATTGTCGGAAGTAGGAAGTCGGCACTAATGTGGCGGCGTCTGGACATAAACGCCGTCTCGCGCACATATATACACAACGCACGGCGTGGACAGAGCAGAAACTGATACAACTTTTTCTGTGCGCATCGCCGCCCGATAAAATATATACCTATACACCCACGTCGTCGGCCTTTTTTTTCTCTCTCCGTCTCGAATCGACACGCGTCGTATTACTTATAGACCGTTAACCTCTGCGTTATATTCGTCATTCCCGGGAATATATTTTATTCGACACGTGTCGTAATGCGAAGTTTTTTTTTGCAGTCGCTCGTGTGGCTTTATGAGAGAATCGTAAAATTTCTCCTGCTGTAGTTTTTTTTTACGATTGCGGAGCCCGAGGCGCGCTATTTTTGGGCGATTGATGAAGAGGCGGGAAGTGCCTGCATCTTCTGGTCGAGAGAAAGGGAACTTGAGATATTGATTTTTAGCTTCTGGGAAAGTTCCTATACCAATTTTTGGCAATCGACTCTTATGAACATATAGATACGTTTGAATTATATTATGTCATTCAATGCGACATAATTTTAAAATGTTATTTAAAAGAAAATTAACTTTATAAAGTTTTATTAAAATTTGTTGGAAATAACATACGTTTGTATTTTGATTTTTTAATTTTTATGAAATATACAAAGAAATGGCACCTTTTTCTGTAAGTTTGATCAATTTCCACCTGTGTAGAACATTCTCAAACTTTTCTTTAGATCAAACTATTTTTATGAATGATTCTATTGCAACACCTGAGGTATGCAAAACGCGCGTCCGTCGACGCATTGCCGGGCAGGAAACTGAGCCTTCCTTATCTACATTTAATTACTACACGAGTTATTGTCTTTCGCATAATATATAGGCCTTGAACGAACCAGTCTTCATATAAGCAGACCGGGAAAATACTACACGCGAGTGTTGATGACGAGATCGCATGGTGTCGTACACACAAACTTTTAGTTGTGCAATAATAGCATGCGTGCTAATTTCATTTTTCATCAATCCGTACATCACGCAGGTGTACGAGCGTCGAATCGTGGTTTAATTTTATATGTAAATTTATTCGTATTTATGATTAGGGATGATGTCATTGGGTTAATTATAGTGAGAAAGGTCAGATTCTAATAATAGCATTAATTATGTATCAAAATTATGACTGTTATTCTTGAGTGCTTCTAATTTATGTTAAATAGTAACATTTGTAATCTAATCTTTGATTTAAACTTGTCTATTTCAATCGCATAGCAACGAAATTTTGTTAGAAATCCTCGAACACTGAGAGAAGGATTTATTTACATTTAATATATATGTTAACTGTTAATATTAAAATAGCTGATTTTGGCAAAATAAGGAAATATTTGACGGAAATATCTAGTCTTACTATAAAGATGCGCGTATTAATAGTTAATATGCGATATTAATAGGGTTACGTATGAAAGGAAGCAGAATGAATTAAAATGAATTAGTTGCATAAAAAATATGCGACGAGCGGGACGCGAACCGACGGACCCGAAGTTTGTAGTCCCGCGCTCTATACCACTGAACTAACGCCGCGATGCTTGCTCGAGAGCATCGCGAGCGTCTAGTTCTTATCATGAAGCGGATGCGTCAGAAATAAATTCTTCTCTCAGTGAATATACGTATGCAAAAATAAAAACATTTTCTAAAAATTTATAAAATGCCAAAACAAAAATCTTCCCCCAGATGAAGAAGCTCTCCACACATTACTTCCATCACGCAAAAAAAATAATAATCATTTACGTAAAGCTCTTCCCCAGCAATATATTCACTCAGCCACCATTTTCGAAGAAAACAACAGGTAACTGTTTGCATCTGATAGCGGGGCGAAGAGAGGTGCAGCTTTTCCTGCGCACGCTCCGCGCCTCATATCGAAGGAAATAGATTTTTTCCATTCGGGCCGAATCGGATGGGATTGGTCGCATCATTGTCAGTTAGTAGAAACTAGGACACGTCGATTGTCCGAAATTCCCCCATACGCGGGGACAGGTTGGCCGGTCGGTCGAACAGACGACCTCTTGCGCCTGTGCTTTTATTGCCTGGCGGTGGGTTATGGTAGCCCATTTGTGGCGCCATACTACCCCCTTCTTCCGTGCTAATGTGGTTTAAGGATGTGATAATGGTGGCGGGGGGTTTTGTTTTGTTAGATTGGCGAGTTTGGGTGATGATTAAATTAGGTTTTTAGAGAGTACACTCTAAGAAAAACGATGTATTAAAAATTACTATAATATATAGGAACGTGGGGACAAATCTCAAATACCAAAATTTTTACTATATTTTATAGTATACATGATAAAAATTGCTATGTACATAGTAATTTTTACTATAAAATATAGTAATAATTTTAGTATTTGAGATTTGTCCCCACGTTCCCATGTATTATAGTAATTTTTAGTACATCATTTTTCTCAGTGTAGGATTTAATGTTCGTTGACTGAAGTTCAATAATATTTTCTGTAGTTTAGAAAAATTGCTTGATTAACTGTCGCGAAAAATCTTGTTTTAATAGAAATAAAATATTGAAAGATAAATATAAAATTATTCATTTAAAAAGTATGCTAAATATAAAATCAGCAAATAACTAGAACAGAATGTTACAAGTACTTGGGATTAATTTTCGACTTTAATATGAAATGGGATAGTCACATTAAATATTTAATTAACAGAACAAAATATTTAATATTTATACTCGCAAAGCTAAGAAAAATTATGGATACAAACACATTGATGATTATTTATTACTCCTTCTTTCATAATGTTATAAACTATGGCATCATTGCTTGGGGGGGTGCTTGTAGAACAGAAATTAAAATAATACAACAAATCCAAAATAAATTGCTCAAAATCATTGCCAAAAATAAATTCCAGGTGCACAACACTCCGCTAAAAATAGAACAAATGTTCACTCTAGAATCCTTATGCCATCATTATAATAATCTAAAAGATGCTTTTCTTACAATAAAACGCAATACTAGAAAAAAATCACTACAACTACCTAAAATGACCAAAGCTATTAGTGATAAAGATAGTCTGGTAGAAGCTATGAGGGTATTTAACGAATTGCCTAATGATCTCAAAATTTTAAATTATAAGAAGAGTACAATTAAGTACAAATTAAAACAAAAGCTCTTTCGATAATAACATTTAATTGTAACATTACGCACAACTTCATATCATTTTCACTGTTTACTTTTGGAAAAATGAAGATTATAATATTACGTTTTGGCGGATTTTATTTATAGAATATATAAATTGTTAAATGAAATAAAGTTTTTGAAAATGTTTATGTTACTCGAATGAGTAATCTGTTAGTTTTAAGTTATAGATATAGTATTAGTTGTATGCAACCAGACTATTGTACAGGTAACAATGTTTACCTCTAATAGATTTTACTTTGTAAACTGCATTGTAACTTTTCTGGTTAAATAAATAAATAAATAAATATTTTTATTTATTTTACAGGATAGGCAAGAAGGCTGTCCGGAAATATGACAAAATACTGGCTAAACCTAGCCTTGGCCAGGATACTCTTCCCTTCAATCCTCGTGGCATGTGAGTAATTTTTATTTAAATATTATTTATTGATAACAATTTGACCATTCGTATTACTAATCAAAGTAATCAGAAATCATAAAAAACCAAATTCAAAACGTAAAAATTTAACTTGATTGCATATAAGAATAAATTGTCAAATAAATAAAAGAATCTATTTAAAAAAAGTTATAAAAATTATTTCGCAAAAATAAAAATATATTTTAAGGCCATTTTATCGCTTTGCACTCGAAAAGCGATCTAGAGTGAAAGGCAGAGGAAATACAGTTTTTCTAAAATTAGACGCGCGGTATGTAGCAGACAAAAAGCCGTGTCGCCTTTCCACATGAAATTCTCCTCTTGACATAACCCAAACACTTGAAGACTTCAAGCGATGATCTCTTAATATACAATAAAAATAGCCGGTATAATTGGTTCAGAATATTTTTAAATTTCCCGTACAGTAATATAATTATCTAACGTTGCTTTTAAGGAAAGGCTATTTTCATTTGGAATTTTCATAATATTTATTTATAAAAAGTAGCCCATTCTTTCTTTGGGAAAGTTTCCAAAGTTTCTTTGGAAAGCTCTTCAAACGGCCTCCATAAAAATACATAAAAAAATCTACATTTTTAATTTCCCCATCTGAATTTCTTTCTATCGGCGATCAAGGAAAGTAATAACCTATTCAAAAAATCTTCCTCGAACGGTCGATCGTCCCATTAATCACTGGCCATTCAGAGCGAGCGTCCGTCTCGGGAAAGCCGAAAAGCCATACCCGCTCGGAGAGACACACCTTTGTGAGCGCACGCGCCGGGCGGCGGCGCAACTCACAAACCGAAATAAGAAATTTTCCATTTTTCATCCGCGCGCACACTTGTGCGCCTACGAAATTAATAAAAGAAAATAGCGTGAAACGATGACAACTCGCGCGAGTTATAAATTCTCCTCTCTCCACCCCTCGTCGAAGCGAACGTTTGTAACCTAGTTTTAGTATCAAACCCGCGCGGGTGAGTGAGAAAGGCAGACAAAAGGTCGCGGCCGACGCTTTTAGGGCATGAAACCGTGAGCGGGCGCGCGCGCGCACAAATGGCGAAATTACACGCATACTATAGAGCCGAGGCAGCGGTGGTGTACACACATAAAAAAAGGAAGAGCAACGTTTTTTCCACCCCTGGTGTACACAAACGAAAGACGCGTGTGTACGCATGCATGACGTATATACGGCTATGTATATGTATGTGGAGCGTCGTGTATATATCCCCCGGGGACGCTTTAGCGGAGTTTTTAATATTGAGTTTCTCGCTCGGGAGATAGAGAGAGCGAGCGAGTGTGTCTGTATTTTATAAGGTGGCGAGTAATTTAAAATAATTTTTTTTGTTGTTGAGGGCTGGTGTAAACGGGCAATGAAAAGTGTCAGCCGTGTTTCGGCGGGAATTTATGGGACGCGTGCGCATATATAAAGCTCTCGGACTAATTAATGAATGGTGTTGAGAAAAATGAGAGCGGCGGGTGAAATACTTTTTCACTAAATATAAAATGCTAGGTGATAATAATTGCATGAATGAAAGCGATATATTTAAATGCCTTTGATAAGATATAAGTGTTTTATTTTATTTTTTATTTTTCATTCATAGAGATGGAGCTTCGTCTTCATTCATACACGGAGAAAAATTGTGTAGCAAATTTTCATAAAAATTTACTACAATTTCTATTATTTTGTAATTTTTACTATAGGAAAAGTGTGCCAGTTATTGTGCCCCCTAAGCAGACGACAAGTTTCAGTTACTGGACATCTGAAAGCATCCAAAAATTCAGTAACTGGTGAGGATACAGTAACTGGTACATTTGCTCTATATTACAGTAATTTTTATGAGAAAATCAGTCCCTCGATAACTCTAAAATATATATAGTAAGTTTTTCTACACAATTGTACTCCGTATAGCCATATTTTTGTTTTTATTTTTGCAAAAGTTTAACTCGAAAGAAAAATATCACAACAATTTTTTACGACAAAAATGCAAAAGAAGCTCAAAAATCTCGATGTTTGAATTTGTGAGCTTCAGTGTATTATTATCTCGCTAAGCCAGCTCGGGCCAGAATTAATTGAACGTGTGCGTTACCTTGCGTGCCGGTGGAATTAGCGAAGTGCCACTAAGAGCACTACTTGTCATCATTAATTATGCACGCAAGTGTTTACAATAGAATAAAAAGCCTGCCTCCTGCGCGACAATAATGCGCCGCCCGTTACTTTCGTCGACGCCATGATTATTATCAATTATTCGTCTACTCTTACTACAATTAGTTAAAAGAACTCATTCGTTTTAAGAACAATAACAAATGGTATTCACAAACGTCAAGATCCACAGCAGAGTATAACGTTACAGCTCTAAATTTTATTTACTCTAAAAATTTATCTAGCGCCACATAAATTTCCATGTAAATTCGTCGCATCCGCCATCACCGCATTATGTTTACGATCACTTTATCTCTCAAATTACGCTGCTGACCTCAGAAGTTTTAAAAAAGCACTGTTTCGTCATTTTTAGGTACAATATGGAGGCCTGTCGGATTATCGCTCGTGTACCTGGCGCTGGCGCTCATCTCGCCGATGGTGCCGGTGCCGACGAACGCCTCGATGAAGGGCCACACCGGGCGCTTCCTCAAGGCCAGCATAGGACTAAGCTTCATCGTGTCCATCACTCAGCTGACCTTTCATATCGTCCTGCTCTCGCTTCCACCTTACGGGCATTTTCTGGAGAACTGTGAGTATATGAAGCTGCTTTATGTTGTTGATGAGAAAACGAAGAGATTATAATCGCGGATTCTGTTATCATTTGTTTTGATGTATGCAAAAGTCATTTGTTAAAAAAATATATAATAAAAAGTTGGTTCGTAACAAGCATAATAAAGAATAGATTTATATACAAGATAACGGTAACGAAAAATATCTTAGCCTTTAGAGTACCGGCGTTTCGGGTACGTGATCGTTCTAAGAAAATGCATAAAAACGGTATCTTATATCATGAATTGACCATACGTGAAGTGTCGATCATGGGTTGAGTCAGTATATTGACTTTCCGTCTCTATAAGGATTAATAATATATCTAATCAATGCATCTTACAACAAAAAGACAAAAAAAATAGAACGACCAATAATAATTAATTTTTACCTAACGAACCAAATGCCAATTATTATCACCTTCATTCCATTCCAGGCGTGTTCCTAGAAAAGCTCTTAAGGCACATAGGTCTCGTCAGGCTAGATAGCGCGTCGCCCTGGGAAGTGTTCTTCTGGCTCACCCCGGAAATCGTCGTCTTTCCAACCAGCGTGTTGATTTATTGCATTTGCCGACGATTGGTCACTGAGCCGCAGAGAGAGGATGAGGATAATGCGTCGCTGCAGCGGTACGAGAAGAGGTCGAAGGAGCGTTCGGCGAAGGTTTGTGTTTTAAAATTATACTAAATTAGCCAATGCATTTTGATGTTGGATGAATCCATTTTTTAATTCGTAGATTATAGAATCAGTTATTAATATTTCAAGGGTTCTAGTATTATAATATTATAAATTAAGCTTCTTGTGTGTAATGTAAGAAATAGTCATCAACAAAGTGTTAACATTCTTCAAAAGTTACTCACGGAAACTTCTATTGGTTTTGTAACACATCATTCATTCGTTGATTACTGCGTCAATAATTACGTGAGTTTCCATTAAGTATTACAAAAGCATTGCTTTTATGGTAAGAGCTTCAAAGAATATGCCATTATTATGGAAATATTGGGATGTAGAATACCAACACAATTTTTGAACGCAAACATCTTATGGAAAATACTAATAGGAATGCTCAAGAAAACATCTCAGTATACTTTTATTTCAACTTCACGTTTTTTCAAATAAATATTTAAAAATTTTGTTTTCAACATTTTGCCCTTCCGTTTCAGATCATCAACTTTTTGGGCAGAATCGGGACCTACGTCGCGCTGGCCGCGCTCTGCATCACCGCCTCCCTCAAGCCCTCTGTCGAAGGCGCCTTCTACTTCCTGGTGTTCATCGGCTCGGCGACCTGGTGGGCCTTCCACCGCGAGCTCCGTCGTGGCTTCGCGGTTGTCAGCCGCGTGGTCATGACCGTCGTTGCGCTCCACATCGTCGTCCTTCTCTCCTACCAAAACCAGTGGCCGCAGGAGCTTCTACCCATGAATGGCACCTGGGCCAGGTACTTCGGTCTCGTGGCCGTTTACGAGACGAACTGCACCGACCCGAGGGATGTGGAATACATCGACGATGCCGATTGGTCGACCTACGCGTACTCGCTGAGGCTTTTCCTGCTGTACTTCATCCTGGCGCTTCAGTCGAAGTTCTTGTTTAAGAAGCCGGCAAGTGGAGAGATTTTATTTGGATTGTTTTTTTCAAAGGGGAAAATTTGTGTGGGCGATCGGAGATTTGTTTCGCGTGCAAGTGAAATGTGGTTATTTGGATTAAGGAGATTAAGGGGTCATGATTTAAGTTTCAAGTATTAAAGATATGCTCTATTTCACTTGTACGAGAATTAAGGTCTCTTGGGCTTACAAATACAGTAAATGGTTGATTTTGGTTTAATTTTATCTACTTCATTGTATTATTAAAAAGTAACCATTGGGTGGATGAAACTTTTAAGAGGTAACTTTTTAATCGGTTACTAACAATGTCATTTACTTTATTTATTCACATATTAATTGTTTCAAGCAGCTAGAAACAAAGTCAGTTTTACAAGTATCATGTAATAACATTTATAACTAAAAAGACGAGACCAAAATCTTCTATCTTCAGCCTACAATACAAACATAAAACAAATAATTCTATATTTAACACAGAGAATCGACGAGTGATACTTTCACTACTTGACAATTCTTTGAACTAACAGAGGTTTCTTGTGTCTGTTTTCAACTTTTGACTCTGAATGTAGCGTTTTCGCAATTAACTCTTATGCAGACAAACGGCATTGCTAAATATTTTACCTCCCCGCTGTAGCGTTTCACCTCTCGGCATAAAATGCAATTAAATTAGAATTCCTTTATGCTTACGTCGAGTGCCTTTGACAAAAAAAAAACACAAATTTCAAGTGCACTCCAGCAGCCGTAAAGGAATATCGATTCACCGGAAGAATCATAGCTAGCAAAATCGAGCCGTATAGCGTACTAATTTTTATTAAAACGAAGGATAATACGGTTGCGCTTTTACTGACGAGGCATTGCAGGCTAAGCAAAGAACGCGGCTGAGCGGCAAGCTGGAAACGCTGGACACGCCGCTCTCGCGGCACGTGTCCATACGCAAAAGGACGCCGTCGCAGCGCTGGCAGTCCGCGCGGCGCAAGGCTCGAGTAAGGAATCTGCAGTATCCTGCATGAGCCGCCTCTTTTTTTATTCGAAATTTCACCTTTTTATTATTATTTTTTTTTTTTTTTCAATTTTTGTGCCAAATATTTATATAATTTTTTCGTTGTCTTTTTGAAAGTTATTAAGATCGCTTGTAAATTTGCAGTATACATAGATATATTCACATGATTTGGTATGACAAAAGTCGTTGATAGTGCACGTGAGTAATCTGCTAAACATTATGTATAACAACGCTTTTTGATACAATTGTGTTACACGTACAACGCCAGAGTATACTTACAATATATACATACATGAGCTAACCGACGATTACATGCATAAATATTCTTTGGAGGAGTTTTTTTAGCGAGCTGCGAGGAGATCGTGCATTACTATATTTATATCGTTCTTAGTTTGGTTGCCGCTATGTATTTAGTTTGCCCGTATTTTAGAAGCCGGCAGCCGAGCCCCAGTCGGCACAGCCCAACGAGAGGACGCCTGTACGTATTCGAAGTACCGCTTTTTTCTTTTTCATTTCAACACGAATGCAAAATATTATACATGTTTGTGTACACTACAGATCCAATTGTGTAGGAAATAAGCGTAGACGTTAACGTTTCCAAGTAAAAAATTTCGTTTAGTATATGTAATAATCATTGCACAATGTTTGTACACTTCTTTTGCACATAAATGTGATTGACTTAATATTATGAAAAATAATTTTATCTTTTCTCAACGGCATTTTATTTTTTCAACGATTTTTGTATTCGTGTTTTTATTAATATCTTTTAACTATGCAACTGCATTAAGCTTACGTTATTCGATTCTATTGGTGGAGGTATATAGTGACTATAGATGTATACTCAATTTTCATTTCTGTAAATTCAAAAGTTAATTGCTTCGTATACGCTGAAGCTTGTATTTTTGTGATACCGCTTCGTACGTTTTTATTTTATAATCAACTTTTTCCAATTATTTTGCACTTAATGTTTTTATTTATACGGTTCCCGTAGCTTCATCTTTTCACTAACAATCAATTTTTTTTTTATTATTTTACGTTACTTCCATCAAATTCGTCCTTTAATTTTCCGTTATTAGTCAATTTAAACATATCCATCCACTCACACTTGAGATTTTACATTAACGATTTATCGCCGCAGCTGATGAGGTTCGGATCGGGTCGCACTGGACTGCTGCAAGACTCCACCGGCAGCGTCATCGTACAAGATGGCCAGCAGGACGACAGCATTCAGTTGCAGTCGCTCAGCGAAGGTTCGTGTTCGATTAGCTTCGTTTATGCAATCGCGCGCGATCGTTTATTTATATGCATGTAATAAATAATCTTTATAGGCGTTTCAGAAGAGAAGCCCGGTGTCCTGGAACACGTCATCATGGCAGTGTTCTCCGTATTCCAGCTCGTCGTCAATTCGTCTTACCTGGCTACCAACATCATTATGATGGTAAATAAAGAAAAAGTTATTACTATGATAATTCCTGACACCTTGTCATAAAGGAATCGTTGGTAATGAGATTTTTAAGAGTTAGTTAATGAAGGAATTTCAGTTCAACTATAATTTTCTGAAAAAATGTTTTAAAATAGTTAAAATTTTTAAATTTATATGCATATATTATGTTGACGATTATTTTATACTATTCTTGAAATAACGGTCGTATGTCCCTTTTTATTTCAGACTTGGAGTATCATGTATCATAGTTGGACAACATTTGCCCTGTTATTGTGGGCGCTGATATTATGGATGGTACCGAACAAAAGGGCGTCTATGATGAAGTGCTCGCCATTCATTGTTTTTTACTCAACGATTTTACTCCTTGTTCAATATGTATATAGCATGGACCTCACCGAGGCAGAATTACCGACGATCATACACGGCATAAAAATGGCCGATATTGGTTTTAAGAAAACTAACGAATTAAGTTGCTGGCATCTTGTAGTCAAGGTAAGAATGCTTTTATTACTTATATTTTTAAATTATGGTAATTGTTTAGTTATCTATCGTTTAGCCTAATAAATACCATAAAAATAAATTATCTTCATTCTTTATTTACAACGAGAAAAACAGATCAATTAAAATCGATGATATTGCGTTTTCTTTGTTTAAAATATAATGAGTTTTTCCAAGTAATACTGAAAAGTACCATTTAAGGGGATGTGAGTACCGACGTTATTTTTCAAACGAGCATAACTCACGCAAATATCAATAGAATTATCCAGAAAAAAATCTGCATATAGTGTTTGCGTGTACGGAGCGCTTGACAGACGTCTTTTTCCAAAAAAAATGATGAGAATTTATTTAAATAAATAAAAACCGTACTGTCGGTAAGTAGGAATCTACAATTGACCTACTTTTCAAACGAGCATACTTTTCAGCCGTCTTTTTCCAAATAAATGTTTGAATGTTGATTTAAAATAATATTGAAATTAGGGTTGCACATCCCCTTAATACAAAGACATAATTTAAAAATTGCACATCTACCGAGCGAATCACTGTAGAAGACGACGATTTTCGTACATAAAAAAAGATACACAAATCATAAAAAAAAAACCGATCGTTAATGCTCTTCCAGTGTCTATTCATGACAATGTTCTGGATCACAATGCGGCAATACACGGCGGAGAAAATGAGGCAGCGTAGATCGTCGGCGCTGCGAGACATGGTAGCGCCGCTGCACGTGTCAGTGTCAACCGCGACAACGGCGATGAACAATCAAAACGAACCCGAGATCAAGAGCAAGTTTATGAAGGATGTCGGCGGCGTGGTCAAGCATTTTCTCACCAAGTTCTGGATCGCTGTCGTCGCCATTATGCTGTTCACCAGTGGCATCACCGGCGAGCGCATGACCGTCTTCCGCATTATTTACATGTCGCTGTTTTTGTTTTTTATCATCTCTTTCCAGGTAAATACAAGTTATTTTATTTATAATGCTATTGTTGGTCGTGGCGAAATTTAATACTTACACTTATACACTAGATATCATGGGTAGCATGGAGAAAAATGATGTACGGATTTTGGATAACAGTCATTGGATACTCCGTTATAATGTTGATACTGGTATATACGTACCAATTTCCGGATTTCCCAGAGTACTGGGAGAAATATCTACACATCTCGCGAAACTTGTAAGTTATGGCTTCTCAGCTGTTCATTGTTCTTGGCGTACCCAAACTCTTGCACTAAAAATAACAGATGATGTAAATGGTGAGCGACATCAATGCGTTAGAAATTCATTAAGTACAATTAAGATAAGAATTTGGGTGAAACACGATAGCGTATTCTTTGTGAATCTAGCGCAAGTCCTAAATAACGACAATAATGACTTATTTCAGGCAAAAGGATATTGGCTTAATTACTTATGATACCAAAGATTTGTTCGTAAGACTCCTCACGCCCACCTTCTTTGTGATCATCACCGTTCTGCAGATCCACTACTTCCATAATGACTTCCTCGAAGTCACAGACATCAAGCGAGTGTAAGCCTTTTTGAAGATTTCGGACAAAGTTGCATCACAGTGCCGTGTGCGTGCATAGTTGATCATTGTTGTGTTTTATTTTAGTGCCGAAGCCGAAGCGTCGAGGAAAGACAGCCTTGGTCACTCGCCAAGTACAATTCCGATTGTTTCCCCAACCGAAGTTTTTGTATCCGACCATGACGACGATACGCATGTGTTCACTTTAAAGGAGCTCAAACGTAAGTGCAACTCAGTTGAAAGATCAGCTGTATTTGTGTTATGATTTATTGGGATAACGTGAATGTTTTAAATCTTTCAGAAATGTCTAAGTTAGAAAGGCTGGCTCTCATGCGAAGAATATCGACCCATCTTTACAACTTTTACAATCATGTGTGGCTCTTCCTGGAAATACATATGCAAAAAATCATTTTTATCTCTTTTGCACTTTTGTGCATTGATGACGTAAGTCGATCACTGTTTTAAGATTATTGTAAAGGCTTATTAAGGGTTATTAATCATTTAACGAAATGATTTTTGTTACAGGTGTGCGCCATCAATTTCTTCTTTATACTGACTATAGCTATTGCAATCAATTGTAGACGTACCGCACAAATAATGGTCATAAATGTCATGGCTACAGCAGTTGCTGTTTTGATGGTCATCAAAATGCTTTATCAAATTGACTATATTAAACATGAAGACTGGGATCGTAATTGTACTGTAAGTGTCATCTTCAACTACTGTATTTACAAAAATATAACAAACGTTCATTTTCTCTTAACTATAAAACGTTTACAGGAACATATCGAAGGAAACTCTACAACGAACGACAGTATCGTTATCAAAACTTACAACATGGCAGAGTGGATAGGCATGAAAAAAGTCGACTCGAGTTTCAGGCTATCCGAACTACTCGAGGGCTACATCGGCATAATAACGGTGACGACTTTCCGCGCGATCATCTCCATACGCCAATGGTTCTTCCGCCAAAGCAACGGTGAACCCTTGGGCACACCGATGGTCATGTTTCCGAACATTAAGCGAGCGGACGCGGACAAGGGTATCGTGCCCTGTCTCAAGTTTCTCTTCAACTACGGCTTCTACAAGTTCGGGTTAGAGTTCTGCTTGATGGGCATTGTGCTGCTGATCGGCACCAGGCTAGATTTCTACTCCGTCCTGTACAGCATTTGGCTTATGATTCTATTCTCGATGAACCGAAAAACTACCTCAAGAGTTTGGCCGTTCCTCAAAGTGTTTGCCATTGTACTGTTACCGGTGCAGTACGCGCTGGTTGTTGCGCCACCAACCTGGTTATGTATCGGTATGTATATATTCTTTTACGCTACGGTCTTTTAATTATTTGTGGATGTCCAATTACATTATTTTATCTTTTTATTTTCAAGATTATCCTTGGAGGGATTCAGAAATTCTGAAAGGACTGCAAGAGTGGATGTTCTTGCCAGATCCAGATTCTCGTCCCAATCCAAAGAAACTCATGTGTAAGTAAAAACTTTTCTTGCAGTAGTTTATAAAATAAAATTATTATCGCTTTTACTTATGATCGAATTGTACTTTCAGGCGACTTCCTCTTACTTCTCATGATAGTCCGCCAGAGTCTCGTGTTCCGAATAGAACAACGCAGCTTTGAAAGCGGACAAGAATTCGTGGCCGGTCACAACTACTCCGTCTACAAGGATATGGAAAAGCCAAACTTTATCAATCCAGTGAAAGATTACGTTTCTCACATACACAGTTGGCTGGACGTGTTCAAACGTGGTAGTATGATGAGTTTGATGTGGATTACGTTGTCCATTATGTTCTTGGCGGGCACAAAGCGAACGAATCTTTTCTCGTTGGGCTATTTGATCGGTGCTTTTGTATTTTTGTGGCAAGGCAGTGATTTTTATTTGAGGCCTGTCAAGACTATTCTGAAGTGGTGGAATATTTTAATAGGATACAATATTTTTGTCATATTTTGCAAGGCGATATTCCAGGGCATTGGATGCGTATTCATTCAAAACGTAAGATACGATTTTTTACTTTCAATTTTTCCCAAAATATACTGCTATCATAATGATTTATATCACATTTCATTTTCAGCTGGAAGCTTACGCTTGCTGGGTCATTCAACTACTAGGCGTAGCATGTCTCAAGAAGTTCGAAATATTAAACGAACAGTTCAAGTCCAGCTCTACGTGCGAAGTTGACCGCGAGGACATTGGAATGGTGTGGGATGGATTGTGCTTCGGTTTTCTGTTAATTCAAAAGCGGCTCTTCCGTAGCTACTACTTCTTCCATATCGTGGACGAAACGAAGGCGATGAGCATTTTGGCATCGCGAGGTGCCGAGTTGCTCGAAGAGTTGCATCAGAAACGTATATCGGAGCAAGAAAACATAGAGAAGGCGGTGCTGGAGAAGATTAAGTTCAAGATGGACAAGATCAAAGCCAATCAGAGAAAGATACACGGGCCGAATTACAAAGAACCTAGATCTCACAAAGTTGGTAAGTGCGATGAAAATGTTTGTGGATATATTAAACGTAGATTTATTAAGAAATCGATTAATTCTCACGCACGTTATATATTATTTAATATGTATGTACTTTATAAACAATTAGAAAAGAATATTTTAGTCCAATATGTCCAAAATGTAAAATAGGTCATCAAATGTTAAGTATCAATTGTTTTAATTTGAATGGCATGCATAATTAAAGTACGTGAAAATTAATTCAATATATTATAATTAAGATGATTCAGTTACAAAAATTTGTACTCGAAAGCAGTGATGACGTGAACGGGTGAGAGTGAGAATTTTCTCCATGACTAATACGACTACTACCTACTTTCATATTAATACATTAATTCATAACTAAAAACTTCATTACTTAATACATATGCGATACATAATTTTAAAACAGTTATAAGTATATAGTAAAAAAGCGAATTATAGTCACGTATAATTTTAACGCGATATCTTAAACCGTAATTTCAATATTTTCACAAGAAAGTTACTAAATTTTATGCTCAAACCACTTCCAACCTACTCCGAAACCCCCTAAAAGAAGGTGAAGCCCCGCTGGCCCGAACATCCAGCATGTCATCGTGCATCTCGTCGACGCACACGCCCCCGCAGGGCTACCAAACTCCCATCGACGAGGACGAGGACGAGGAGGAACCTCCCCCGCTGACACCTCGCGCAGCCTCGCTCTTACAGGCGCCCTCGCCAAATTCGGCGATAATGTCGGTGAGCCTTCAGGGCTACCTCGAGCCCATGCGCATATCCTTTGGCTCACCGCCTTCGAGTGAGCTGAATCCACGCGGACCATCGCCCGATGAAACCTTCCCGGGGTTTTCACCACCGCCGTACGACGAGTCCAGACAGGACGGCGAGGAGAGAAGGTTGAGCAACGTCGAGAGGCGGCACAGGAGGCAGTCGAGCTACGCTGAGAGCTCCGTGCTGTGGGCGACCTCGTTGAGAACACCCAGGAGGTCCATCATATCCACGGCCTCGAGATCGCCTCGGTCGCATCACACCTGTAAAGCAGTCGTAGATGCTTACGTTGCGCTGATGTCGTCGTCGTTGTTGGTGTTGTTGTGCGTCTCGAGCGGTGTTATCGTTTTGTAAATAAGCTTAGAATAGAAGTGTATTGTATATAGGGAGTAAAATGTTACTTTAATACTTTAAATGTAACATTAATACCTAGATATTGTGATGCCGATGTTTAGCGTGGGATTTTGAAAAATCAACATGATGGATATCAAGATTGGAAAACGAAGAAAATCATCGTAATGTAAATAACTATACTGGATTCATCTGTAGTTGAATATAGTGAAATTGATGTTTTCATTAGAGTTTTTGAAGATGTTTACTTGCTTTATTATACGTTATCAATATACGGCGAAAATGCGACGTGTAAATAGGAAAAAATTATACTGTTAATATTTGTTATGAAGAGATTTGAAAAAACTTTTTTTTAGTAAACTAAGCACATCATTTGTCTAATCAATGCACTCGCAGTCATTCATTTAGAAAATATCATTCATGCTTTTCGTATAACAATCACCTTTCCTTAACAACCTACATTTCAGTTTCTTCATTCTACTAATGCCTTTGAATCTTTGAATGAGTGGGTGTGTGATTCATAAGTTATTATTCCAGGGCGACATTTATTTATTTATATACTTTTGTAAAATACATATTAAGCTTTTTATTATTATTTTTTTTGTCTTCACAGATTCTTTGTATAAACCATTCGAACGACCGATGTATAGGCATAATGCGCCGAAAACTCATGGACAGGGTAATTTTATAAAATAAGTTCTTTACAGCCCCGAATATATCCCTTGGCTCTGCAGACTCCAGAAAACTCATAACATTTCTTTAGATAATCCAACTTTGTAAATAACCTGTACATTTTGTAGAATATGTTGATGTTAGCCGTTGTCCTTAGTACTTATTTCCTTTCATTTTTCAACTATTATAAAATTAAACAATTTTATTTCTTTACAAGCATGCATTTCACATTATTATTCAACGTTATAGTATTACAATTTATTTTGTAATAAGACTACTTTTAATTCGTTGCTTCGTAACAGCATTTTTACACGGCTTCTTTTCCACGATGATTTCATTTTACGAAATGATTAATTTGATTTTTTCCCCCTATGTAGCTGTAAGGTCGGGAGATTATTACATGTTCGACGATATGGACGATGACGATCTGACCGATCTGATGGCTGAGAAAGAAATCTCAGAGGAGGAAAATAAACGTCGCGAACGCGAACAACGTACTCGCCGTATGACAGTCTCTGAGGTGAGTTTTTTATACAGTTAATTTTTAAAAATTATTTTATTTCATACTTTTTTACATTCTGGGTATATTTTTAATCTATTTATGATTATTATTTTATTACGTTATGTTTTAAGATTACATAATTTCAAATCGTTATTTATAATTATTATTTGACCTGGAAATGCAACCACAACATTGATACACAATATAAAGTTTATTTGTAGCCGGTGATCTCATTGCCAGTTATAATAACTAACGAACGTTACTACAAATAAATTTAGCATGGTAATGACTATATAATAACAAGCCTTTACACTCGAAGCAACACGTAACCTAGAGAACACAGCAATGAATGTTTCTGTTAGAAAAAGCAGTAGCTTTCAAAAACACAGAAATGATAAGCACAATCAGATTTACCTAGTACTGTCCAGAGTTTTAGCAGATAATTTTGCAATTGCTACGACGCAAAGCTATAGAGGTTTTCGCAGACAAAATTAATTATTTGCTTATGATTTTTACGATTTTACGGTTTTCTCTCCTTCTCCCTAATGCATATTGAATTGGTTGTTTATCCCCATAAATGTAACCCTTGAATCAGTGCTTGTCATCAAATTGGGTATATAACATTTTTTAATTTTTTTATTAATATTACTTCACTTATTAATAACCCTTTGAGAATTTTTTACTTTTTTTTTTAACTTTTAAAATGTTTGTATTCAACATATTTCATTGCCATAGAGTCGCCATGCATGGTTCCATTATCAAAATCGAAAACCAAACTCAATTCAAACAAAAGTAAAAAATTATCAATGTCATAATACATATACACACACTTATTGTACACTCACATGCACATACAATTATAATTACACACACACACGAGCGCGCGTGAGAGAGCGAGGAGAGAGAAAGAGAGCTGCTCGCGCAGCGGGCAATCTGCGATCGGAGAAGCGTGCTTCATATTTCTGAGATGGTGCCGAACTTTTCCAGCTGATGAACACGCTGATTAAAACAGACATTGAAATAGCGACGCACGTCGCTCTGTACGGAGGAACGCAGAAGGACGCTATGAAAATCCGGCGCAGGAGCGTGCCGCTGACCCGCAAGAAATCGTCCATGTCCTATCTGAGCGCTCGTTCCGATACCGACACTGCCGCGGCCACCGATGTGAGATTGTCCTCCAACATGTCCTGCATGTCTATCACTTTCACATACTCTCACTCTTATTAATCTGTCTTTATCTCGCTGCTACATTTCTTTGGTGTATATAGGTATTATCTCTGTTCTCATACAACATTATAATTCTTGCATCACTCATCTCGTACGTTTTCTCCCATCGATTCGCCAAAACTCGTTAACTTTGTCTTCTTTTCTGCTGATTTTGCCTTTTTTGGTTTTATCTCGCCCATTTTTCTCTTGTCTTCGTGTCGTGTACGTAACACTTGTTTAGGAGGATGGGGCACTTACCGGCCTGGGAAACATTTCCGCCTTGTTCATCATTTACAACATTTATTTTGACCTTTTTTAGTTTATGCTTTTCATGTATACAGCTATCGAGCAGCTTTGCAGATTCTAACGGCGCTTCACGAGTGGATCTAGAGTTATTTTAGTAACCTCGTGAATTGTCGTCTGTGTAACATTATGGTTGAAGATTTTGAATTTAAACGATTTTTATAACAATTTATTGAGGCATGGTAGTTACTTTTTTGAACACTTTTATAGCTTAATCTTTTTTTGTAGAATTACGATTAATTTTTAGCAATCTTTTATTAATTTAATAATTATCTTGTAATTTTTCAGTATCTTTTCTTAATTTTACAAATATTAACGTTTTTTCCTTACTAACTTTTTATCCTTTTTACGTTTTTTTACAATATTTGTGCTAAACGATGGTGCTACATCATTGCAGAAAAAAAACATATTTATCCTGCAACAGCGAAGCATCACCTTTGATTTACTGATTTTTTCACATTGTAGACCAGCTCACTACGTTAATAATTACAGCATAATGACAACTATTAATTTTTTTTCTACAGGAGAAATTACGTTCTTCTTACCAAGGCTTCGCCAATAAAAATAGCCAGCTTAAACAATCAATGTGAATTCAAAATCAAAATGAAGAATTTTCTAATAAAATATTTCTTCTACTTATCCAAGTCAAAGTTTAGCTAAAATCCATTTTGATTGAGACTCCACATTTGTTTTTCAAATAATCAAACAAAAAAAAAACATTCAACTTTATTCGCAAGCTTGCCGCTAATAAAAATAAACTGCGTAACAACAATGTTCGGTGGTATATTTTGCACAGTAGTTTGTCAAACATATATGCGAATACTTCCTCCGGAGTTTCATCCATTAACGCATCTGAGACTCACCAGAGCAAAATATACTGTTTCTCTCTCCAAACAGCTGCCGGAACAAGCAACTCTGAGCTCGGCGGATGAGGACGCGACGGAGCGCGAGATCGATGAGGATCTGGACATGTCGGACAAGGACGAAGTCGACCAGGCCAAGACTAAGGGTCAGGAAGCCGAGGATAAGGTTTCATTCTTCACCTACTTCAAGTTCATCTGGGCCTTCCTCAACAGCACCATGGTGTCGATGACGAGGTGTCTCAATCGATACTCCAATGATTACAGATACGTGAGGAAGATTTTGGCTAAGGAAAAGAAATTGTTGAAGGTACGGTTGTGAATTGTGCAATTGTTAAAGGAGTGAAATTATTATCACAATATTTGTTGACAGGCTAAACCGGACTTCCGAATGGGCACACGACTTGGTATAAGTAAAATATGGCAGCCATTACCGATAGTCAAGCAGAGGTAACGCTAACGGTTTTTTCAAATCGACGGTTGAACATTGTTTTTATTAATTGTACCGCTTTTATTCAAATCAAATTAGATGCTTACGTAGAAACAAACGTAGAAATTTTTAACTATATACCAAACGTAATGATGAAATTATTCTATATTTTAGTTGTTACAAATAGAAGATTTGATTTCAGAGCAGAATCTATACGTAATAAGTGTATGCGATTTCGACAAAAAAAATCATTTTAGTTTGTTTTGAAATTAAATCTTTATGGTGTGTATTTATATCAAAATTATACACGTCTAGGAGTTTCACTCTCACAATTGTGTTTAAAAGATTATTCACGTGTTTTGATTTCCATTAAAGCAATTTGCTTGCGCGTTATCTTTATTATAAACTGTAAATTACTAGTTGGTAGTAGTGAAACGCTTGCTTCAATAGATTGACCACAAACGGAAACCCAGATGAGATTATCGAAGATCCAGGCGAAGGACCGAGCAATAGGGATGACCAGACTATAAAAAGGTAGGATTTTATGTTAGTGCTTGGTGATTTTCTTAATTTTTTTGAATATGTGAACAAAAATACGAAAAGAAACAAATTCATAATATCAAAAGACCTTTACATTAATTTTGATGTCATCTGAGAAACACACTCATTTTTATCCAGGAACGTCCAAAAATATAGGAAATTTAATAGAACAGTGTTGTAAAGATGACATTTTTTAAATTTGTATTATTGAGCTTTAGTATTGAACGATGAATAGATGTTTCATCATCACTACTTCATCGTTCATTTGTAAAAGTAATTATAGCATCGTATACCATTATATTATCGGACATCTGTTATAATAAATTCATTCCGATTTTTTAAAAAGATATCATAATTGAGTTTATGGTAAATAACAATGTGGCGAAATATTTGTTGAAATATATATGTGGCTAGTAGAACAGTAGTATTATTTGTACTAGGAGGGAAGGATTGCTGTCGGTGCCACACATCCGTATTTTAGCGCCAAGTATGGAGAGAGGATTGGACATATCCTCCTCTAGGTATCGACAATTTAAATTGCATGCACATTAATCGTTTACTGTTCAGCGTTTTTTATTTCAGACGTTTCTCTAAATTGTATAATAACATATTATCATAAAATTCAACGTCGTCAAAATCATCAATCAGTTCATGCGTTCATTCACCCAAAGCATGTTATTCTCCCTCGAGTTCATAAAATCGTTGGGTGGGAGGAGGAAGGTGCCATTTGTGCGGCGCGCCACAAAAGGTGCTATTTGGACAGTGCATTACAAAGGTGCTATTTGGGGCGCAATTTTTTTTTATCAAAATTTAAGTGGGTAACTGTACCTACAGAATCTTAAAAATTTGTTTAAAATTATTATGAATGAATATTTATGACCGGAGGTTTAGAATTTTATGATTTATCTTTTTTTTTTACAATATATTTTGTATTAATATGATTTTACAGATCAAGGAGTTAAACGAATAAAAACGCCCGGTCCGATGCTAGTGAAATCGAACATTTAATAGAATAAAATAAATACCAACGTACATTAATCAACTGATCAATGGACGTTGTAGTACGTAGATCTACAGGCATCTATAAAATGTTATTAACCGTTGAGTAGAATTTGAATTTAAAATCATCATCAAATGACATTAAAATAAAATCTTTTATTTCATTAGAGCAATTATAAAATTGTATCATTATAAATGTGATAAATATTCACTTATAATAAATTTAAACAAATTTTTAAGATTTTATAGGCACTTAGCAACTTAAATTTTGATAAAAAAAAAATTGCACCTCAAATAGCACCTTCTGTAACGCGCCGCCCAAATAGCACCTTTTGTAACGCGTCGCCCAAATAGCGCCTTTTGTAGCGCGTCGCTCAAATAGCACCTTCCTCCTCTCACCCGACGAAATATTTTCATATACGTGTATATATATATATTTAAAAACTGTATATATAAATATATTCATCTAGTCGCTATATTCATTTTTTTTTGTTTAATATTTTCGCATGTGAACAATAAATATTTAATATATTCTTAAACAAATTTTATAAAGAAAATATTCGAATCCCAAAATATCCATGTACTCAAAGACTCCATGAATGAGAGTTGAGTGTGCTTTCTTCTTTTAATATTAAAAAATATAGAATTTTAAGTGTAAAATGAACAAAGGCTACACTTAAAAAGCGTAAAAATGACTATGTATCTATTTATTCTTATTTTTTTATCAGCAATACTTGTTTATTGAGAAAAATTAAATAATTTCTTTTATTATTGCTGTAAAAACGAGCTACATTTATAAGATTTTAATAACTGATTCTACTATTTCAATTGCATATAACTGTAAATAAATCTGACAATATAAATATCAATACTCACAAAATCGTCTTTTTCAAACAGTTCTATATTCTCTGGCATCCCTACTCGCGAAGAAGACGAAGCTGTTCTGTCCGAAGTGGATCAGCCGCCAATCATTCAATTGGCTGCGTCCATATGGTTCGGAATTTTGGCTCACTCGACTTTCTTGTGCTACTTCATGGTATTCCTTCACCAAATAAAGAATGCATCTATTCTGTCTACTCCGTTGCCTTTGATGGTCTTCCTCTGGGGATCTCTAACCATTCCCAGACCGTCCAAGACTTTCTGGATTACGCTGATTGCTTACATCGAGGTTGGTGTCATTTATCATTAATACCTTAAATATTTGTGACTTCTATCTTATTATGTATGATTGTTGAAAGGTCATTGTCATAATCAAATGCATTTGCCAACCTGCATTCTTGCCATGGAACAAGAAAGAAATGTCGTCCTATCCATTCGAAGTACCTAGGATACTTGGAGTTGAAAGAAAACCTAATTATGCATCATGGGATTTGCTACTTCTTTTAGTTGTATTCTTCCATAGGTAAAAAAAAAATAAACCGAAATTTAGTAAATCATATTATTTTTTCAACTTTTAATGACATTTTCCTTTCCAAAATAAAGATTTATGCTGAAGTCTTTGGGACAATGGACAGAATCGACGATCAAAAGCCGAAAGATCATCCCGACTGGCCTTACAGTTGCTACTGTCAAAGAGTCTGGAGGTAGTGGAGACAAGACTGATGCGGATACTGGTCAAGATTTGGAACCCGTAGGTGCAACGTAAGTTATCTTATGACCTTATATTCAGATAAAATTTTCTAAGATATATTGACAAATGTAATATTAAGTGTTTGTATCGAATTCTCAATTTCAGAAGCTATGCTAATGCGGAAGTGAAAACTCCAAAGGGAAGGACATTGAATTTACCATTAGAAGCAGGAGATGGCGATGCGGAAAATGTTCCACCTCCAACTGGCGATAACGAAAGACTGGTCGTTATTCAAGCCTCAGAACGAAGCCTTGTTGAAGAAGATTTCCAAAAAGCAATGCGTCTTACGTTAGTTATCTTGGATTAGTTTATATTTTACTAATTTTATTTTTATAAGTTTTAACATAAACTTTCAATTTTTTCAGAATCCTTAAATATCTTGAGCCAATGAAGAGATTCTTCGCAGACATTCTTGATCCATCTGGTCAAGAGAAAACAAACGTATATGCTTACATGTTTTTGTGCGACTTCTTCAACTTCATTCTCCTCATTTTCGGGTTTTCATCCTTTGGTGTGAGTTTGAGAGATTATTTACTTTCTATTGAATAAAATATTTTTTTTTTTAATTTTCGAAATACGCAATTATTTCTAGGCTCAACAAGGCGATGGAGGTGTCGCAACATACTTTGCAGAAAATCGAGTCCCAATGCCTTTCTTACTTATGTTGTTGCTGCAGTTTGCTTTGATAGTCATTGATAGAGCCTTGTTTTTGAAGAAGTCAATTGGAGGAAAATTAATATTCCAGTACTGTTTGGTAGTCGGTGTACATATCTGGATGTTCATCATTTTACCAAGTGCCACAGAAAGGTACCAATTTGTTCTTCAATTTATATTGCATTGAGAAAACAAAATTATTATTATTTCTTTATTATTTACAGACAATTTAATACCAAAGTCATACCTCAAATTTGGTATATGGTAAAGTGCTTCTATTTATTACTCGCAGCTTATCAACTGCGACTTGGTTATCCTACTCGTATACTCGGTAACTTCTTGTGTAAGAAGTATACCATTGTCAATTATACGCTTTTCAAAGGGTAAGATAAAATGAATATAATTATATTCATTTTAGAAGCGTACTCCTTATTATGATACTAAAAAATTCAACTAAATTACTTACAGATTCATGGTTGTTCCATTCCTCTTCGAAATGAGGGCTGTCATGGATTGGATTTGGACAGACACATCTATGACTGTTATGGACTGGTTCAAAATGGAAGATATTTTTGCTAACATATATCAAATCAAGGTAAGCAAATTCGTTTTGCAATTATTCCGAAGCATCCAAAACTTTACGACCAATATCAAATATTTAAATTTATTACAGTGTATGCGTGGATTAGAGAGTGATTATCCCCAAGAGCGAGGCGTGAAGAAAACGCAAATGAGCAAGTACATGGTCGGTGGAGGTGCACTCTTCCTGATGATCGGCATGATCTGGTTCCCGCTACTTCTCTTTGCCCTCGGCAGCACCGTCGGCATCTCCAACTTGCCCTTCGAAGTCAATCTCAATATTCGAATCGGCTCCTATGAACCGATTTACACGATCTCCGCGCAAAACAGTTCGATCTTTCAATACAGTGAGAAGAACTTTGACGATCTGAGAGAACTGTACGAGGTGACCCATCGTGACAGATCGGCCGTGACCTTCCTGGAGAACTACATAAACACGGATGTGTGTGCGGTGAAGCTGAGCACAGAGTCCGGAAAACTGTGGGGCATCTCACCACCGGACAAGAACAGATTGATAGACGAACTGAAGTCGGACAACATAGTGACAATACACGTGGAGTGGATGATAGCGAAGAAACCAGCCTCGAAGGAGGATACGGGAATAACGACCAATACGAGAGATATTAGACTGGAGCCCTACATAAATGGCGTCATTAATCCGGTGCGGAAGGGTTTGATAGATGCGCTGAATGGTAGTGGTAATAGTAGCGATACTACTGTTAATGGTGATGGGAATGGCGAGACAGGTGTTGCCATACCAAACGATCAGCTTCAAGGCAAGAGTAAAAGTATTTTGCTCGAGAATGTACTGCCAATGTTTATCAAAGTCACTAGCAGAACCACAAGTGTTGTGCCGCAATTGATGAGGCCTCTGGTTCAATTCAGAAGTGAGTATGAGATGTGGACTATTTTGTCATTTTATTGAGGGACGATTAATGAAAAACATGTGGGACACTTTTTAGACAAAGTTAATGTTGATGTTGAAGACGAAGCCTCTAAAAAGTATCTTTATCGAGACGTGACGCTGGTCATCACTAACAATTCCATCAACGAACAATGGTTCTCGGTGCGGGAAAGTTGCAACGACTCCATCTACAATAGGACCCTGAATGAAGTTCCATTGAACGATTGCTCGTACATCATGATGTTCTTGTTCAATGACAAAGTTTTCCCAGAAGGACTTAGTTTTATCAGTGGTTTAGGGTAAGAAGAAATACGTACAATCGTGTTGATATTTAAAAAAATGGAGTTATTACGATAATTTTTATTCGTTTTCAGAATCTTTGGGCTGTACACCACCGCTGTCATTTTAGTCAGTAGTTTCATGAGGAGGATGGTCAGCGACATGGCGCCAAAGATCATGTTCGATGATCTGCCGTACGTTGACAGGATATTGAGGCTTTGTCTCGACATCTATCTGGTCCGTGAGAGCGGAGATCTGTGTTTAGAGGAAGATCTATTTGCCAAACTCGTCTTCCTCTATAGGTCGCCGGAGACGTTAATAAGGTAAACTAAGGTTCTTTTGTAAGGTACATAGTATATAAAGAAATATTGTTGTAATCTAAAATTTTTAGATGGACAAGACCACCGGAACCAGGCGAGCGAACGGACGGAGACGACGATGATCAGAATTATAATGAAATCGACGATACAGGCGCTAACGACGTGGAAGATGACGGCGAAGAAAGTCAAATGCGAAGAAGGCGGCAAGACGACGAGCGTCTTGATTAAATCACGCCTTCGTTAATTAATAAAACAAAGTCAAAATGCGAACATTTTTAATGCGAAATGTTTGATAAACGCTTCTCCTTTATAATTTAAGCAATTTATATTAAGGATCATTGGAAGGAATTTCTAAATTTTATTCTCTACTTTGTTTGAAGAATCTCTTTTAACGTTAAGTGAATCAAAAAGTGCATGCAGAAAAAAAGAGTATATATATATATATATATATTCCTATGTTATAAGAACGAATATATCATAGTTTGTAAGAGTGTTTGAGCGAATGCTTATACATACAATGCAAAGTACAAGAATGAAGTGAAAGCGTACGAGCGTTTTTAGTCGTTGTATAGAAATGAAACTGTAGTGTATCGATATGGAACATCTCGTCGAAACACTATCACTTCATTATCGATTTAAAGCTATTTAAACTTTTTCTACAAAAGTAGTAATTTTATACACTCATGAAAGTCATTTATATGTACGTCGTAAATATGCTTCATCTCTCAGTAATGTAAAGCACATCTTTTTTATTTTTTTATTACAATCGTTACGTACATTACGATAGTATCATAGAAATCATGATGCAGATAACTTTTTTTATTAACATATGAATGTTTATTTTGTGAAGTCATTGTAAATTTATTACATAAATTGTAAATATTACGAAAACTATTATTTAATTACGTGTAGTATAAATATTATTGATATTATCTTAATAAATATTATTCTTTATGTATGGTTAGTTTTTTGATCCTCTATTTTTTTCGTTCAAAATTCTTGTCATTGATAGTCACTTCATATACAAATATTATACCTACGAAAAAAGTTTGGATTTCAAGTATATACTTTTGCAACCTGTAATTAGTAATAATAAATAATAAATTAGTAATAATAAATATTGTAACGATTGAAGGTGAAAGAACTCACTTTTAAACGAGCGACCGTAAAAAGAGGTAGTGGTCTTTTTTCGTTCTGTCGAGAAGAACGGTTTTTATACACGATAGTGAACGCAAAGAAAGAAGCGGAATGTGTGTTTAAGATAAAACTATAACAATTAGTGAATTGAAACTTAAAAGTGAATATTACAAAAAAAAAAGAAAATACAAATGCGAAACTCGCGCACGTGTATAGACGATTATCAGTTCGCTGCGACGAACGCTGTAATCGAAAAATATTTGTTGATTACGATAACTATACGCACATATTTACCGCGCTTCAAGATTTAACATCTCTTAGTTTAATCGCGTTCAGTAAGACACGAAAGACGATAAAAAGAATTTTAAAAGGTGACAAAAATTGATATAAGTTTATGTTTGAATTTGGACTTTTTAACAAGAAAATTATTTTTTTCTAAATATTTTTTATATTCTCAAGCTTTAAAATTATTTTTTATGATACAAAAACAATTTAATAGAACTGAAATTTATAAATTGAAGAATGTTTGAACCATTTATTCCGCTAGTATGCACGTATTCGTGTAACGTTCGATTTCCTGCGTTACAATATATCAAAATTAATTTATCAATTCGATCAGGTGAAATACATATACAATTGCATTAATATATAATTATAATCCGTTTGTCGTTTAATTAATGAAACAAATTAAGTATTTGAAAATTAATTCCCATTGTGAGATATCTTGCTTATACGCTATAAATTAATATACCCAGATGATTGATTAGAGCATTTGAAAGCGTGAGATAATCGATAAAAGTCGTGCTATGATCCGTCGAAAATTATAAGGTTTCGGTGAAGAATTGAAATAGCAGTTATATTGTTTTAAGAATATTAAACGTTATGATCGGTTCAATCTGTTAATAATTATAAATTTGAGTATTTATATACATTAAATACATGCCATTATACACTTCTCAATGTAATTTCCGAATGGGCACATTACGCGATTCAAACATTCTCCGTAAATTTTATCATTAGATCATTTAATTCAAATAAATCTAAATAAAGATTATTCGTCATCGATGTCGCGCTAATTCAACGAATATTTACGATTTAACTTAATCACCTAAGTATATAACTAGAATAGCAAATATTTATAACATAATATGTTTTAGATTTTTCTATTAGACAACAATAATTTATATGTACAACACCAAGGACCTAGGCGTACCTAGGTGTAGTACTAGTTAGATGCAAATATGAATTTGTTTGAGGATTAAGTCATAGCAATGAAAGCAAATTTTTTTTATTTAAATATCCATTTTAATTTATTGAAGTACTTATAAATTTGTTACAAATTATACTTATGAAATTAATAATTTAATAAGATTTTATTATGAGCAATATTGATTTTACATTCCTAAAAATTACAGTTAAGATAAAAAACATTTTTAAATTACTTAAGGCACATTAAGTCTTTAACATTAACTCTAAGCGTAATTATAAATTACAATAACACTGAGTATAAAAATAGAATAACAAAGTAAAAAAAATAGACTTATTGTCAGTTGTAAAGTGTTAATCATGAAAAGATTAGATTAAAATGAAATTTACAAATAAAAATGTACGTTAAGTAGACCAGCACTCACATATGAAAATTTATTGTTGCAGTTCTTTTAATTTCATTTTCAATGAAATGTTTTCTTCTTTTATCAATGCCATTTCATTGATTTTTTTCTGCAAAATTTCATTTCTAGTGCGCAATATAAAAATATCTTCTCGCATCCTTTCATTTTCTTCAACTAAGGACTTCATATTATCAGAATTTTTATGTGGGTTCAACTCTTTAACTACTTCATCAGTTTGGAGCATAAGGTGTTTTATGAGATTAGCTTGGGAATGTATGTACAAATCTTGCATAGTTTTTAAAATTTTTATACTTTCTTGTTCTGTATATCTACTTATTAAATCTTTAATAGCATTTAAGAGCATAACAGGATCAGTTTTTTCTAAAATATCAGACTTTTTTGATGATACACCATCAGATATGCGACGGTTGATGTCTTTCCTTAGATCTGCTTGTGAACCACTTTCTCGTGATGAGGAAGAGTCAGTTGATGGTCTTGTATTTTCTTTACTTGATGATTCTAAATAACGACTAGAATTTCCAGTACTACCTGAATGTCTGCGACTTGATAATTTATTCTCTTGTAACTTATTTACTGTCCTATCATGAGGTTTTGCTTTCAAATCTTCAGTTTTTATTTGCTTCTCTACTGGCTTGATTAAATTTTCATTTCCCTGAGATTTCTTCTTTTTTTCAGATTTCGGAGTAGAGCTTAATGGCTTAGATTCTACTGATAATTTACGAGGTTCTTGACTGCCACTTCGTCGATTAGTTTTAACTTTAGATACATCTACTGAAGATGAGGAGATAATTTTGTCTTCTTTTAACCCTGGTTGATCAAAGTCATTCTTTGTTTTAATATTTGATGATGATGGAGGTGAAAAAACTTTTCTTGTCGTTATATATCGGTTATTTAATTGAGGATTGATTCGTGCATTGGATTCTGCAGGAACTAAATCCAGATCTTCTAAGAATGAATCATTCATGTTGCTTCAGCTGATATTATATCCACTGATGTTGAACTGTAAATAAATAAAAGAATCATTCACTCTAGAACTTATCTAAATTTTAATGTTAGGACAAAAAAAAGTTAATAAACGTTAAAATAACTATCATCAGCATACCTGCCAAACTATTTTTAGGTTTTGCACCGGCAACGAACGCTCTAAATCCCATAGATAAACTTTTGCTCCTTTTAAAATCCGAGCACATGAGATTTTTTTCCGTTACGCTGCTACCGTTATCACTCTATTCTATTCACTAGTCCGTCCACACCTATAAACACTCCCCTATTTATACGAGAGTATCTTCCGATCAATCAATGTAAACACGCGGAGCTGATGACAATTACTTCCTGCGTGTGCATACAACAACAATAGCCGCCTAATCGTAGGCCCAAATGGGCCGATAGCAAAATTAAATCTCTCGTCTCTCTCTAGCAGATCAGATTATTCAGGTGGTGAGCGCGCGCCCACATTATTTGAGGGCTGCCAACTATATGAAAATCAACTTTATTACAGCGAATCCACATTGCATGATTTATAACTTATGACTATGACCTATAAGCTTAATACTTGTAGACTCATCTACTGATTGGTCCACTCGCAAAGCTCAACCAATCAGCAGGGAAGTCTACGAGTTTGATCATAGTCACAAGTCATAGATCAATGTGGATTCGCTGTTATTCTTTTCATTGAATAAACAGAAATGGAATTGATTGTTTATGTTTACTTGGGTTTTCGTGAAGATATAAATTGTCTTTTTAATTTAGATTCTTGTACATTTTATTCAGCACGTTTTAGGATTTTGTAAACTTTTCAAAAGATAATCAAATCAAAAGATAATCAAAAGATAATCGGACTTCTCTTCAAAAGATAATCATTTTATTTTCAATTGGAAATGAGGCAGATTAAAAGAATAATTATAAATAAAAAGGGTTGTATTATTATGTTGTATCAAACTTTTAGAATAAATTTAAATATTGCTTGTATAAGTATTTTTATTGATCATAAGTAAAACCTATAAATTATGAATTATTTATATATATCGAAAACAAAATTAATTGTTTTCGTAATAACTGATCAATACATTTTTACAATAATCCATAAACCCTATTCAAAGTTAGCTACACATAAACATTTCATTAAAAATTCGCGTTTCGCACATTGGCAGCACTACGTCAACAACTTCAGCCCGACTGAGCCCGACGTATAATCCGACCCATATGCTCTGCGCCATCTGCGCCGTGGTATCATCATTCAGCTGATTGGTTGATTCTATTAAGATCATAGAATATATATATATATCTAAGGTCCAGATGGGTGGAATCAACCAATCAGCTGAATGCTTATACCACGGCGCAGACGGCGCAGAGCACGGAGCAGAGCACGGAGCAGGGCACGGAGCAGAGCACGGCGCCTAATAAGTATACGCCCCCCGGAGCTGCAGTTGCGTTTCATTTCTACATCGAACTCCGTCAGCGTCGGCGATTTAACTATGCAACGGCTAATTTTCACGGTTTTTGCGGTCGTTGCGGTCTGCGATGGATTCACGAATGTATACCCGAAGCTCAGGTCCCTGCCGATCCCAGAGAAAGAGGATGTCGGTGATCCATTGTTCCTTACACCCTTGATTGAGAGCGGCAAGATCGACCTGGCCAGACAGAAGGCTCTCGTCCAGCATAAGGAAATGACCGATGTCAGCAGCTATGCAGGATATTTGACGGTGAACAAGAAATACAACTCAAACCTGTTCTTTTGGTTCTTCCCTGCTCAGGTATGTCGAATTTTGATTTTCAATTGCATTGAGTTTGGGATCCTTTGTCGCTGGAAAGTAAAGGGATGAAAGAAACGAATAATTTCTACTCGTGAAATAGTTGCATTTTTCTTGATAGATCATTATTTTAGAAAGGAGCAGAGTTAACAAACAGAAATTTTTCTATGACATTATAACCATTGACACATTTAGAATTGTACTTCATTCCAAAAAAGTTTTGTCGGAAATTGCTTTATGTTCCAGAAACAAAAACTTTAGCTATTTTTAAATATCTTAAGATATGCATGTATTGCAAGGGTTTCTTGATAATACCTGTTGCTTATTTTACTGCTTGATTAGGCATTAACTTTTTGCTTCTTTTGGTGGTATATAGGTTTTTGCTTGATTAACTTTTAATGTCAATGAATAATTAATTAGTCTTTTGGAATGTGTAACTGTAATTAAGTGTAACAGTTAAAACAATACTAACTAGATTCTGCTTTATATGAAAATTTGGAATATTTAATGGCTTGTTACAAGAAAATATATTTTCATTCACTTTTTATTTACATAAAATATTTTTATTATCATATTATCATTATATATCTATTATCATGAATACCTTGAAAAGTATTTCCAATTATGTAAACCGTTCAACAGATAATCCTACATTAGGCAAAAACAATTTTCTTGTTATCAAAACTTTTATTACAGCTTATTTTGTAAATTATTTTTCAAATATGCACTCTGCGTTGATTGCACGAACTTTCAGTTTTTATTTTTTTTCATCAAGTTGTATATATAAATGACAATCTACTATTATACAGATGAATCCCAAAAATGCTCCAGTCATTCTTTGGTTGCAAGGAGGCCCAGGAGCAACATCTTTATATGGCCTCTTCACTGAAAATGGGCCGTTTAGTGTTACGAAAAACATGACATTAAAAGCAAGAAAGTATTCTTGGAATCTCAACCACAATCTGATTTACATTGATAATCCAGTTGGTACCGGATACAGTTTTACAGACAATGATTTGGGATATGCTATTAATGAAACTGATGTTGGACGAGATATACACACAGCATTAGCACAATTTTTCGATCTTTTCCCTGAACTTCAACAAAATGAATTTTACGTTTCTGGTGAATCATATGCTGGAAAATATGTTCCAGCAGTATCTCATGCTATAAAAGATTATAACATTAAGGCTAAAATTAAAATAAACTTACAAGGTCTTGCCATTGGAAATGGTTTGTCAGATCCTCTGAATCAGCTTTGTTACAGTGACTATTTATATCAAATTGGTTTACTTGATTTCAATGGGAGAAAGGAGTTTAAAAAATTAGAAGATCAAGCTAAAGAATTGATCAAACAACAAAAATATGATGATGCTTTTGTTATATTTGACAAGCTTATAGATAATGACTTGACTAATGAACCATCTTTGTTTAAAAAATTGACTGGGTTTGATTTTTATTTCAACTATTTACATACTAAAGATTCCAACAGTTCCTCCTATTTCGCTGATTGGGTACAGAGACCAGATGTTCGTAAGGCTATACATGTTGGTAATTGTTCCTTCAATACTGAAACTAAGAAAGTTGAGGAACACCTTAGAGGAGATATTACCCAATCTGTAACGTTCTTTGTATCAGACCTGCTTCAGCATTACAGAGTTCTGATTTACAATGGTCAATTGGATATCATTGTTGCTTATCCATTGACAGAGAATTATCTTGTTAACTTAGATTGGCCTGGTGCCAAAGAGTATAAGACAGCGCCAAGGAAGCAATGGTGGGTAGGAAAAGAATTAGCAGGATACTCCAAGACAGTTAGAAACTTAACCGAAGTACTCGTACGAAATGCTGGTCACATGGTTCCTGGAGATCAACCTCAATGGGCTTGGGATATGATCACTCGTTTTACTCATCGCAAACCATTTTAAATATTTTTATAAGAATAAACATTGTTAATCTACAATTACATGCGTGATAAAGATTTAGAGGCTGTACCAAGTACTTTGTAAGTAATGTGAAAACAGCGACTCGTGATTGTAGAGTAAGATAATTTGTATACAGATTCTCTATCGTTTTATATGAACAAATTCTTTAATACTTGCACTAGATGATAAGCTGATACCTTAATGCTTTAACAATTAAACTGATTATGTATATTTTTTTTCACAAAGTTACTTAAATAGTACTAGACTAGAAGATTTTAAAACAATTTTCATGACAATTCTCACATTTATATAAATTTCTATAAAAGATTGAAGATCAGCTTTTGTATGATTACCATGACGAGACATTTAACGAGTGATATTATATTTCTTATAATACATGTTTCCTATAAATATTTATATTAATAATTACACTATTCCAAATATAAAATAAGTTGTATTAAATCTATAAGAATTTGTTAATAAAATACACTTATTTTCTCAATTTTCATATAGTAATTTTTATTTCTCTTGTAGTATGGATTAAATATGATGAATATACATATGTGTACAATCGTAAGTGTAGCACAACCAAATGATAGCTCACGTTGTAATGCTCAGATAATTGAGTTATTAACACGAACAGAAAAATTTCGCTCGTTCAGCCGAAATAATCATGCGAGCATGAGGTTACATTGAAACAGCTTATTATAGGTCTGAAGTTCGCAACGTTGGAGTGCAACGAAATAAAAAAAAAATTATTTGGCTGCATGGTTATACTGATTAATATTAATTTTGTGTGTAGATTTAGTGTTTTATAGAATAAAATAAGTTTATAACAAAGGTTTAGATGAACTTTCCATTGTTTAATAACTTAAATTAATTATAAGAAATTATTTCGTTGTATTCCAACGATGCAAACTTCAGACCCATAGCTTATTGAAATAGCTTAAAATGCGCAAAAGCCATATAAGTTGTCACCTTTATTTTTATTTTGAGTTTTATTTTTTGCTTTATTTCAAAATACTTGCTTATGAAAATTTTAAAATTATTTAAAACATATATTTATTGAAATAAAAAATTTTTAAAATATTTATAATCTCCATAAATATATACTCCACATACAGTTTTGTTTCTTTATTTCAAATATTAATTTAATCCTAGTAATATGGTCGTTCGTTGTATACCTAATCTTTTCATTGAATTTGATATTTTGCCTTTTATTTTAAGGGGGTGCCATAGCCGTATCATTACCGACCGAGCATTTGATACAGTTTCGCTTATTAAAAAAAAAATACGTAAAATCACAAAAAATCAAGAGAACACTTCGCTGCGGTTTTGAACGTTCTATCACCCAGTAAAAGTTTGGAGTCGAAATTTCAAGTTGTTTTTGCAAAAACTTTGAACGAAACCGAATTTTGTTTTGTTCAAAGTTTTTGCAAAAACCACTTAAGGGGGTGCCATAGTCGTATTATTACCGACCGAGCAATTGGCACAGTTTCAAGCTTATTAAAAATGAAATACATAAAATCACAAAAAATCAAGAGAACACTTCGCTGCAGTTTTGAACGATCTATCATCCAGTTATACAAGTTTGAAGTCGAAATATCAAGTGGTTTTTGCAAAAACTTTGAAAGAAACCGAATTTTGTTTTGTTCAAAGTTTTTGCAAAAACCACTTTATATTTCGACTTCAAACTTGTACTGGGTGATAGATCGTTCAAAACTGCAGCGAAGTTTTCTCTTGATTTTTTGTGATTTTATGTATTTCATTTTTAATAAGCTTGAAACTGTGCCAATTGCTCGGTCGGTAATGGTAGGACTATGGCACCCCGTTAATATTTCGACTTCAAACTTTTACTGGGTTCGAATAGAACGTTCAAAACCACAGCGAAGTGTTCTCTTGATTTTTTGTGATTTTACGTATTTTATTTTTAATAAGCTTGAAACTCTGCCAATTTCTCAGTCGGTATGATGATACGGCTATGGCACCCTCTTAAACGAGATTAAAAATGTTCTACACAGTTATTCTTCATATTAATATATCATCTTTCATTTTTCTTATATAATCAAACAACTCTAATCACTTTAAATACGATTTCTAATAAACCTACTGTTTCCTTCGTATTATGTAATAACAAGTTTCATTGTTGGGATTTCATAAATCTCGCTACATTCAAATACTGACAATACTAAAAATTACCTTTTATCTTTTACAACTCTTAACCGTTAGCTAAATTAACCATTAAAACATGTAGAATGGCCCAGCGAACGTTCCAGTCGTGCTATGGATGCAGGGCGGTCCAGGCGTATCGTCGTCGTTTGGTTTGTTAACAGAGAACGGACCCTTTGTCGCACGACCCAGACTCGCAGGCTGACTCCTCGCGAGTACTCGTGGTACAATAACCATAACTTGATTTACATCGACCGCAGGCACAGGTTTCAGCTTTACCGACGACGACACTGGCTACGCCAAGGACTGTACACGGAAAAAAACTTGGAATCTCCATACCTCCGGTATGTATGGAGTTGAACCTGTAAGAATTCAATATCTTCGAAGTCTTCACGATTCAAAAACGTAACGCTCTGAACTCCAATTGTCATCCCCAGACTCCAAGATTTCTGGTGTTGTAGCAATTCGACTTTGGATGCCTGAGGCCCCATCTCTGGTATCCTGGCGCGACAACGTTGAGAGAAGGGGAACAAGAATGGGGGCCTGAGAACTCCATCGGGCGGATCCCCACGGCACCGGAAATCTCGGAGTCCCTGGCATTCCAACATGGCATCCGTATACAACCGAAATTGTTGGAGTCCTGTTAATTCCAAACCTCCGACATCTCAGGCTTCAAAATTGTTTTCCGTGTATAAAAGTGGCCTGCGATGTACTTTAAGCACTGGTCCAGTTCTTCGAGTTGTTTCCAGAATTAAGGTCCAACGAGTTTTACGTTACAGGTGAATCTTACGATGGAAAGTACGTACCAGCCGTGGGATACGTTATGGATTATTACAACAGAAAGGCTGAGAAGAACTAGATCAACCTGGTGGGTTTTGCTATTGGTAACGGCTGGACGGATCCAATCAACCAGATGAACTACAGCGAAGTACGTCTGTTCATCAACGGTTTACTCGACTTCCACGAAAATGACCAGTTACGAAAGATCGAGGCCCAGATCAGGGACTTGATCAGGCAGAAGAGGTGGGAAGACGCTTCCATGCTCATAAACGAGATTATTGGCAGTGACATCGAACCCGTCGGGCCAACGGTATTGCAGAACCTCACCGGCTACCAGGGGTTCCTGAACATCCTCGAGGACAAGGAGGGGACATCTGGACCTTGTACCCCGAGGCTGCTCAGCGTCCGGACATCCTTCGATCCATCCACGTGGGCAACCGCACCTTCGATACCGATCCCATGGTGCCGAAGGTTTTGCTAGCCGACGTGACCAAGTCCTACGCCTATCTCATCGCCTATCTGGATCTAGACGATTAAAAAATGGCCAAGAAGCACCCGTGGCACGCGAATGACCAGCTGGCTGGGTATTACAAGGTGGCAAGGAATTTGACCGAGGTTTTGGTGAGAAACGCGGGACTTTTGGTGCCGACGGATCAGTCTCTGTGGGCTTGGGATTTGATTACCCGTTTTACTCGTCATCGGTTACTCTGAATGTGTTAAAGAATGTATTATAGGAAATTTATCATGTCGGAGCCCATAGAATTTTATGACGCACTTATAAAAATTTTACTATTTTACATTATTTTGGTTCAATTTCTTATTTTATTAGTTCTTTTAGTTACCCATTGTTCCTTTAACACTGTAATGCCCATAGCAAAAGTTTTTTCAATTCTTGGAATTACCTTAACTCCTATACAGCCAAAAGTGATCTCTATGGGGGTTGAAATTGAAAAAATGGTTCACTTCGACCGGATAAATAGAATTATTTTGCATAAATCTAAGTTTATCAAGTGAATATACTGAAAAAACGTAAAAAGTCAAGGTAGCAAATATACTACACTGAGAAAAAAAATTTCTTTGTAACAAAAAAAGCTTTCTTTGATTCAAAGAAATGAATATGATAAATAAATATTCTTTGAATCAAAGAAAATTTCATTGCAGTTAAGAAATATGTCTTTACATCAAATAAATATTTTGTTGGACCCAAAGAAAAAATCTACTAGGTGCAGTCAATGAATTATTTTATTGAAGTAAAGAAATAATCTTTGTCTCAATACGAAGGTATCGTTGATTTAAAAAAATTGATGTCATTCAATTGACAAAATCCTTTTGAAGAAATATTTTTTCAGCCTATAAAAACATTTTTTTCTTTCAAAAGATGGATCTTTTGTTTAAAAAAATAACGACATTGAATTAAAGAAAACTGTCTTCTAATGAAATTCACTAAAACCAAAGAAAGCGTGCATACTAAGAAAGCTCTAGTTTTTTGATTCTATGCTACAGATATTTACTGCAAAGAAATTATTTTATTGAACTTAAAGTTAATTTCTTACGATGTATTTACTAATTTCAAAGAAGCGCTTATTAATGCGAAAGTAATATATATTTCATTGAATACCATAATTTTTAACGACAAAGAAATATTTCATTATTTTTACTATTCGTTTTTATAATTTAAATCCTAATGTCAACAAAAGCATGTATACTATGGCAAAGATCGAAGATTTCAACTCAAAGGTACAGGTATTAACGGCAAAGAAATGATTTTCTTGAACTTGGTGTTAATTTCTTATGACGTATTCGCTAATTTCAAAGAAACGCGTCATTATGCGAAAGAATACATTTTTGATTGAAGAAAATAATTTTTTTCAAACAAATAAATATTTCCTTGTTTTCACACTATGAAGTTTCTAAATGTCAATCGTAATTTCAAAGAAAGCATGCATAGTAAGGAAGCCTCCTGATTTTGACTCAATGACACCAGTATTAACGTCAAAGAAATGATTTTCATGAACGAAATTGAAATTTCTTACACTGTATTTGCTCTATTCAAAGAAACGCGTTTTTATTCGAAAGTAATATATTTTTGATTGAATGCAATCATTTTTTTCGAACAAATAAATATTTCATTGTTTTTCTTACAAAGTTTTTAAATGTCAATGTAATTTCAAAGAAAGTATGCATAGTAAGGAAGCCCAATGTTTTCAACTCTATGACACCAGTGTTAACGTCAAAGAAATGATTTTCAAGAACGAAATTGAAATTTATTACGCTGTATTTGCTCTATTCAAAGAAACGCATCATTATGCGAAAGAATAAATTTTTGATTGAAATCAATCATTTTTTTCGAACAAATAAATATTTCATTGTTTTTACTATAAAGTTTTTAAATGTCAATTATAATTTCAAAGAAAGCATGCATAGTAAGAAGCCCAATGTTTTCAATTCAATGACACCGCATTAATTTATTATAAAACCAATAGTATTGTATAAAAAAAATTCTAAAACAAAAAAAAAAATGTAAATTTTACTTTCGTTTCGCCAATTTTGCCAAAAAATTTGGTTTACGGGAAATATATGCTACTTTCGCCCTGATTTTCAGTGGAAAATGTGTCCATATCGATCGAGTGTGGATTAATAGTATATTACGCCATGATTCTTGAATGTTTGATTACTGCCCGAGAAAAAAAAATTAGATATAATTATATATAATTTATATATGAGTAACTTTACGTCAACTGTTCAGGCCAAAATTTTAAAATTGCTCAAAATTTTTTTACTCATTCCAAATTAGCCCCAAAACACAAATATAAAGTTTTAGAGCAAAATATGTAGTCGTTCAAACGTTAGAATAAATTGAAAAATTGAAAATTTTGAATTTTTTTATAAATCTTCAATTTTTATGATTTTTTAACTCAAAATATTGAAACTTTTTATATAGCACATTAAAGTGATGCGATACCTACGCTATTACTCAAAATTTGGTTCCCGTTTTTCTCATTCAATTTTTAATTTTAAGGAAAAACTCTTTGACACGTTATAGTTCTTTATTAAACTTAAAACGTGTCAAAGAGTTTTTTTTCAAAAACTTTAAAATTGAAGGAGAAAAACGGGAACCCAGAATTGAGTAATAGCGTGGGTATCACATCACCTTAATAAATCTAATTTCGATTCAATGGTCTCTACTTTTATAACATGATCAATTGCTTACCACTATTAGCAAAGCATGATATATGATATTAAAAATTAATAATATTTGATACATAAAAAAAAGAAAATTAATAGTGCATGATTTATAGTAAATAAGAAAATTAATAGTACATGATTTATAAGAAATAAGAAAATTCAGAATGCATGATATATTAGAAATAAAAAAATTCAGAATTCATGATATATTGTAAATAAGAAAATTCATAATACATGTTGTAAAGCAGTTGTATCTAATAATACTAGTGAATGTATTGTTGCTTTACTTAGTAGTATTATGTACCAGAGAATTACTATCAGTGTGCGATTGCATTACATGATAGAATATTTTTGTACAGTTTGAAATGTATAATTTTGTTTGTAAACAAATTTTCAGTTTTGGAAATGGATTTTAAAAAATATTAAGTTTACAAGAAAAGAATCCTTTACTTACAAGAAGCAAAAAAAAAAAATAAATTACAACTTTCTTTTAGATTATGCATGCCATCTGTGACTATTTCTTGGAACTAAAAGTTCTACTCCTAGATTAAGCATATCTTCAGCGCCATGTACTGTTCCATATACAGCAGTTGGCTCCATCTACATTATCGACTGAACCCAACATGATTTTTGTTGAGTATCACATGGCCTTAATCCTTTAATTAACTCGTTACTTTACCCATACTTTAACTCGTAATTTTAACTCCTTTTTATAACTCTTATTTAACCTCTAGAGAACCAGAAAGCCGATATATCGGCTCGCCCTGTGATATGAACTTTGCATATAGTTGTTACATGTTACCAGACACTAATTTAGGCACTTTTAAAGGGCGCTTCTAAATCTCAAATTCCGGCCGTCTCCAAGTTAAACCTTTTTTTAACACTTTTTTAACCCTTTTTCAAAACCCTTTTTTCACTCTTTTTAAACCCTTTTTAACACCCTTTTTAACCCTTTTTTAACTCCTTTTTTAACGCTTTTTAACCCTTTTTTTAACCCTTTACTTGACCCTCTATACAAATGAACTACTAGGTAAAGATGGGCGGCCGGCCGGCCGGACGGACATTTTGGCTTTTTAATATATAGTAGACTACTATTTAAATATTGTATATAATGAAAGAAAAGAACAGACATTCGCAGTCAGCAGTCGCTCGAAGTGGGAACATCGAGCGCGCGCAACTGTTCGGAACGCGTAATGATATACTTATAATTAAATTTCTTTTTTATATAATAAATTTATGTAATCAAAATAATTCAATAATAATAATTAAAATGGTTTATATTCAGGTAATTCTACTATAATAATTAAAACTTACATTTATATTTTAATATAAACTTATAGTAAAATATTGATGGAATAACATAATGTGTTATAATGCGAATTTATTCTTTGGTCGGTTTGATAATTTTAAACTGAAACGTCTGCTCGAAAGGTTGTTTATGAGTGTGAGGGGATAGTATTGTAGCGAAATGCGAAATCTCCCGGTGGTGTGAGTGAGACACTCTTGGTTACATTATATACCTGGAGCAGAGGCTTACTCCTCAAGCATCGAATATAATTCAAAATCTCTGCACTTTTCTGTTTCGGCAAAGTCTAAAAAAGGTTACTTTTGGCGGTTAAAGAAGCGTTTGGCATCTGGAAGCGTGAGTCTTTGAGCTACAGTGTTAGGAAATTCGTTTCGTGCGTGTAAAATGCTTCTCATCTGCGTAATTTGCTTGCAAAAAGAAACCCAAAAAATGCAAAATAAAAACTTACAAAATGCAATGAAATATTAGCAGTTCGCCATGACAATAGTTTAAGTTATAATAATGTGAATTTGCGATCGACTCCAAATGAAAAGGAAGGCTACCACGTATAATGCTACAGAAACCTTACAGCCTTGGGAAAGAGATTCAGAAAAGCAATTTCGGGAAGTAAGCCTTCTAAATCACGGTAAATTAACATAATGCACTACATAAAATAATTTTGCATTTTAAGAAAAAGAAACACTTAATACATACCGTTTTTTGATTAACTAATTTCCGAAAATCTAATATGAGTAGATTATATAAGTGACGTAGTATGTTATAAATCATGCAATGAATTAATAATTAAAAAATATGAATAATTGAGCGGCCGAATAAGAGAAGGGCAGAAAACGGCTCGAAGCCCCTCGCACACTCGAATTTTCGAGACATGGCTCGAATCTGGACTTTGGTGATTGATTCTTGTAGAGCATTCAATAGCGCAACTTTATTGCATGAAAAGTATGTCTCTAGCTATTTTCGTTTTTGAGTTATTTAACAAAAACGCAATTATTTATCATAAATTTTTAGTTATTTTTTCCACTTCAACCTGACGAATCTTTTATGTGTTTAAATATTTTACTTTGAAATTTTAATATTTCTAAATTCTTTAATATATTCTACGAGTATTCAAATGTTTATAAAGCTTAAAAAATATTTCAGGGCCGCATAAGAATTTTTGAAAAATGTTTTTTTCGAAAATCGCAATGTCCCTAATATAAATTAAGCGATCGAGATTCGTTCGGTTTTCGAAAATTTTTACGAGATATCTCGAAATCTCGAATCGTTCTCGAAACTCGAAAGAAATCGGGAAACAGCGAAGAGAGGCCGCGCGTAACGCGCAAAATTAACGCTAGTATTTATTCCAAGAACAAAGTTGAGTTGCGTTTTCTCAACTTGACAAAATCGATCCATCAAAGAGCGATAGTATTTCATTTGTTGTTGCTATGGCAACTCATAGTTTTTTCTCAGCCGGCGGGGCCGAGCGCCTAGCGGAGCATTTTCGGAATTTTGAAATCGCTTTTATTCTATGTTAGACAATCGCTAGATATCTGAAACTTTTTCAGAAAACTTCCGTGACTCAAGAGGAACAACTGTCTCTCTACAAGTTTTCTCAAGTCGAGAAAACGTATTCAACTTTGTTCATTGACACTCTTAATACTATCTTATATTGAAATATGGGGCATTACAAAACTCTTGCCGTTTTTTATCATCAGCTCTTGGACAATGGCAAATTCATTTTTCAAAAACAGTTTTTCGAAATTATAGATAGCACTCTGTCAGATAGCACCGTTCTACGTCACCGATAAAAACGACGTAAAACAAATATAATATTGTCTAACGATTAGTCGTAGGTGCGCTAAGTCAATTGTAACCATGAGAGTAACTCCTTTAATGATATTACGTTTTGCGTATTTATTAAAATTTTTTTCACGTACATGGGATACTAATATTAATGCAACAATAAAAAATGATGTAACAAAGAAATATCCACTAATTCTAACGCCTCTAATAGAACAAGGAAAAATTGACGAGGCAAGGAAACAAGCACTCGTTCATCACGAAGAAATGAAAAATGTAGAGAGCTACGCTGGGTACTTTACGGTCAACAAAAAGTATAATTCCAATATGTTCTTCTGGTACTACACAGCGCAGGTACTTATAATTATTTTTATTATACTTGTACTACATGCTTACTTTTGACACAAAATAATTATGCGTCATTGTCAATACCTTATAGAAAAACCCCAGCGACGCTCCTGTACTATTATACCTGAGTGGTGGTCCAGGATCCTCGTCCATAACACACATATTTTACAACGGTCCGTTCATTGTCACCCAAAATTTCACGCTGAAGACACGCGCGCATTCGTGGCATACCAACCATCACGTGATCTACCTGGAAAGTCCGATCGGTACGGGCTACAGCTTCACCGACGACGATGCCGCTTTCGTGACAAACCAAACGGAATACACACGCGATCTGCTGCCAGTGTTGCTACAGTTCTTCCAGCTTTTTCCTGAACTGAGGAAGAACGATTTTTATGTACTTGGCGAGTCTTATGGTGGTAAGTTCGCCTGTTCTGCATCCTGGGCGATCAAGCAGCATAATGATGCAAGCAAGATGAAAATCAATCTGGTGGGTACAGTGTTACTGACCGGTGTAATAGATCTTTTGCACCAGACTTACAGCGATTACTGGTACGAGACCGGTTTGGTTGACATCAACGACCGTGACCAGGTAAAGAAGATCGAAATCAAGGTGCACCAACTTATCAAACAGCAGAAGTACGAAGAGGCTGCAATCACCAATGCCAAGATCATTGTGAATATGTACACGAAAGAACCTACTTTATTCCAGAATTATACCGGATACACTGGATGGTGGCACTTCAATATTCTGCAAGATCAACCCCCCAGCGACTATGAACGGGTGATCGAATTCATCGGGTCTGCAGGTTTACGCCAAGCTCTGCACGTTGGTAACGTAAGTTTTAACTTCAAGAGCGATAAAATCAGGTCAGGTTTCAAATCCGATATCACGCAGTCCATGGTTCCGGTTCTTGCGGATTTGCTCCGACACTACAGAGTTCTGGTGCTCTGCGGCCAGATGGATACGGTCGTGCCCTATTCCAGGACTCAAGAGTTGCATCGAAACTTAGATTGGCCCGGTATTGTAGAGTTCAGAAAGGCTGAGAGGAGGAAGTGGAGGGTCGACGGGCGTTTGGCTGGGTACGTGAAGAGTGCGGGTAATCTGACCGAAGTAATGGTCAGGAATGCTGGACACCTGCTGACAGTTGATCAGTCGCTTTGGACTTGGAACATACTCAATCGCTTTACCGGTGGCGAGGTACTGTAAATGATTGATCCGTGGTTGTGTAAATGTGGCTGATATCAGTTTTACTGATGTTAGATTTTGTAGAAATAAGTAATTACTATTATATTGATACAATTTGTCCATTGCATCTATGCAAAATAAAAACAAAAATAAACTTTTATAACAAGGCAACAAATGCATTCATTACATTTTTAATTATTTGTTATCAGTTAATTGTGTGTGTGTATGTGTGTGTGTGTGTGTGTGTGTGTGTGTGTGTGTGTGTGTGTGTGTGTGTGTGTGTGTGTGTGTGTGTTATTATTTATCGACGTAGTTTATTTTGAAAAAATTATTTTTCGCCATTATTCTTCAATGTTTTCTGTCTGATCCAGGTATCTTGTTTCCTTATCTCGTCTCTTTTTCCCTTTTCTATTAGAGGCGTTAGAATTAGTGGATGTTTCTTTGCTATATGGGGAATTCTCAGGTAGTTTTGATTTTTATGTCACTGTGCGATTTTTATGCTTAAAGACGCTCTTGCATGAAAATTTACGAACTGGGATATAACATTTTCAATAGTTCAAGATGTGCCGAATCTTGTGGTACTTTTATTTTCCCCTGGAACCGTGGAAAATTTTGAGAAATTAACGTTTGAAGTTGTCATCTTTTACATGTACTCTTATGGGACGGCGGGAAAAAATAGGTTAAGTCGAATATTTCTGAAAAGGGATGAAATTTTTGACTAGTAAAAACATATGGCGTAAAGATTGCGGCTTCCACTTTCAAACCACACCTTGTAAATTGTACGTAGCCGTGGGAAATTTCCTTTAATTCATGATTATGAACACAAATAGCAGACGACGTGCACGAGAGCGAGAGAGACAGAACGACGTGTTTGGTACAGTTTGTGCTCTCGCTGAGCGCACAAACTGTATTGTCGTGCAAGAGCGTCCTTAAGCGTTATTCTCGCTTATTATCCAGGTATTAGTAGATTATTTATGTTGCCGAGAACATGTAGAAAGAATAGTAATGTTATTGCAAGCATTTTTAAGTTGAATATGTATACAATATGTAAAGAAAAAGGCCAAATTTGCAGAAAACACGATGTCACTTTCCAAATTTTTTTTTGGTTTTCATGCCATAAAAATTAGTGCTTTCACAGGAACACTTAAACTCGCCAATAAATTTCAAGATTTTGCTGTGCGGAATCGAATGCAATGTGTTAGAGTTGTGTGCTCTCAATAGAAAACTAGGGGGGCCGAGCCCCCCCTGCGTGTCTCGCTGCGCTTGACACGCCAACCCCTCCCTATGTAAAAACTTCATTTTTACATAATAGGCACGACCGCACTGCTAAGGAGAACCTTATACTTTTATTATTGCAAAAATTGTAATACTTTATTTATCGTTTTTATCATTAAAATAAACATAAATACATCTACAGTAAAATTTAAATAAAAATTGTCCATTTAGTTTTACACATTTATTTCTTCTTTTTTGTAGAAGGTTTGCGTTTTAATTCTACGTGTATATAAGTATATTTAGATAACTTTTTAAATATGATGTACATAAATTTAATAAGTACTAATTGATATGATTAAAATGCACATAGAAATATTGAATATAAGTGTCATGATTGCAGATACATTTAAAATTAAAAACATGGTTATTAAAATTTTTATCGAAATCGTTTTTATGATATATTATTTTTATTAATTATGAAAACGCTAAATAGAAAAAAACGTTTTGTTTCAATATAACCCACAACGTTTGTGTTTGAAATTTTTGTGTATAGTCAAATTCTGTTAAATTATATGAGAAAAACTATTGTTTCATTACTCTCGATTAATAACAAAACATAGAGTTAAATTTTATTCAGTTCTAACGAAAGGTGGGGACTATAGCTGCTCACGGGTGTTCCTAACTACATATGCTTATACAATCTCAATTACGAAAATATACCCGCGGCATATTCACACATGCACTTATACCGCAAAGCGAAAAGGACAAAACTGCAGAATTAAGAAAAAACTCAACACTGATGCATTCGGCAAAGGCAATCTGGCATAGCGCTGCGTGCATAAAGGGCGCTACAGGCAAAAAGAAAAAGCAAAAGCACAGGAACAGATATAAGATTAACATGGATATGTATATCTATATATATGAGGAACAGGAACAGCTAGAAGGAACACCTAGATCTGTTCCTGTAGCTGTTCCTGTTCCTCATATATATAGATATACATATCGATGTTATTCTTATATCTGTTCCTGTGCTTTTGCTTTTTCTTTTTGCCTGTAGCGCCTTTAAGGGTACTATTGCAGCAGCCGTAACGGCTACTTCGACTACATAGCCTATATGTGTTCGCTCACACAACACGGCGGAAAAACGCATGCGGCCCGCGTGACTGCGAGCGCTCCCTGTGTATATATATATACATATAAGTGTGTGTGTGTGTGTGTGTGTGTGTGTGTGTGTGTGTGTGTGTGTGTGTGTGTGTGTGTGTGTGTGTGTGTGTGTATATATGGATCGCGCGTGCTTTCTGTTACTGCTAGCCCTGTCACTGCGGACTGCGCGGCGTGTGCGCGCGTGTCCATGGTGTGTGATGTCAACAATCGCATCGTCTGGCTCCCGGCGTCCCCAGCGATGACAGTGGATGCTGTAGTACCTACGCCGCCCTGGTGAATGTCATCCCTTTCAGCGTGTTTGCCGGTTGCTGATAATTCGTCGGAGACTGAAAAGCAGTGTGTCAACGGCGAAAGCAGATTTGGTAAGCCCTTTCTCGTTCCTAACCTCTCTGATGGGTGAGCTGATGGTACTTTTTCTTGTTGCAGGTATCTGTGGTAGCCGGAGGAGTGTAAACAACAAACACTGCTGCAGACTGTTTCTTGAGTGTGGAAATATTATCTGGATTGTTTATTTATTAGTTATATGTGGTTTTCAGGTGCTCTACTTTCCTTGTTTGGCTCTTATTCTAGACTGTTTCCAGTAGTGAAATGAGTGAAGGCTTCCACTAAGTCCTTGCCCTCTAGTTGTTACAGGTATTTTGGTGCAGCGAGTGAACTACAACCATTGCTGCAAACTTTACTTTTGTATGGTAATATTTTTATTGGTGTCATCTATTTATTAGTCATATGTGGTTTTTAAGTGCTCTACTTTCCTCGCTTGTCTCCCAGAGTCAAGGCTGATCTGCTATTAATGTGCTTTGTTGATCCTTATAGGTTGAGGCAGTCCATGATATTCAGATACAATTGACAGTCTCTGTCAGTACTTTCCTCCCAGATGGTGGAGTTACTGATGTAGTGGATGGCGTTAGTTAGATGATTCTCAGCAGACTGGTATTCATGGAGTAGTGCCAGCTTAGATCATCCAACCTTATTTTGCTTCTTCTACATCTCTATCAGTGATCTTCAAGTATTAGTGCTTTAAATTGTGATGGGATAAGTAATTAGGAACTGCGGGATATCATAAAAGTGCTTTGTGTGTGTGAGTGTGTGTGTGTGTGTGTATGTGTGTGGTTAAATGTGATACGGGTAGGTAGTTGTCTTTGGTAATATTAGCTCGTCTGGTTAATTATTAAGTTTGGTCAGGGCATAAGAACTCATCTCAGGGTATGTGTTGTATTAAAATATATGATGATGTATTTCGCAGATTTTTACCCAGTGAGACTTGCCTAATTAATAGTTTTCTACACACTGTAAGACTGACAGAATCAGCTAGAACATTGCATTCTTTATGCATTAAAATTTACCATATTACAAAATTTATAGCTCATACATTACACAAAAGTTTTTTTTTGTAAATATGATATTACTTTAACATGTACTTATATAATATTACACAATTCTGATTCTTTTAGTTCAATCACTTAGGTCCTGGGAACATAGTTAACGGGTTGAGCTGTGTAATCTTATATTAAATTTCTTAAATTTGTTACATCAAAACAGTAAGATAACATAATTATATATTTTTACCAACATTATTTTTATACATTTTTCTAATTTTAATTCTACTACATTCTAAGTTCTCTAGATCATTTGACAAGAAATTATAAGTTCTGACAGCTTCTATGTAACAGTTTTTGTTAGTTATTGTTTTACTTTTTTTTATTGGTGTGTGTACACTTCTATTTCTTGTATTAATTGTTTTTTTCTGATATTTAGTTTCTCATAATGAAAACCGATTCAAAACAAAATAATTATTTAATATTTAAAGGGCATTCTTCAAACACAAAAGTATTTTTGTATTTAATTTTAAAGATTCTATTTTGTAGATTATTTAATGGTCTTAGACTATTCATTTAGGTATAAAGCATCCCAAGCTATTATCCCATAATTTTTAATACTCTTAAAAAGAGCTTAATGAAATGTCAACAATGTTTTAGTTTACATAATATTTGTCTTTTTGTAGAAAACAGGGAAATAAATATTTTGTTTCTTTAATTATTCTTCCAATGTGTTTATCCCATTTAATATTGTAATCAAATGTAATTTTGTATTTTATTATTATGTTTTTGTAATTATATTATCTTTGGAATGTATATCGATTTTTCTAATCTTATTTATAACTATTGTATAGAATATTTCTGTGTCAAATCGAATTCTGTTAAATAATAAGCGAAAATTCACTATACGGGATGTATTGAGGCATTAAAAATTGTGTTTATACGTTTAAATGATCTAGAAATGATTGTACATAAAAATGTTAACTGGGAATAAGTATTATTTAAACGTTATGTATATGCTTTGTAGTTAACAGTTTTATTGAAAGTCAAATCCTTGTATAATAAGAGAAAATCGACTATTCCAGGTGTATTTAGGTATTAAAAATCCGTTTTATAGGTCTAAGAGGTCAGGAATTCATTTTATATGAAAATGTTAAATGGGAAAAAGTTTTATTTAAATATTATCTATAACTTTTGAATTTATCATTTTTGTGTAAAATGAAATCCTGTCAAGTTATAGCAAAAAATCGTCCATTTGATGTATATTTTGGCGTTTAAAATCGTTTTTATAAGTCTAACTCGTCAGAAGTTGATTTTAGATAAAAATGTTAAATGGGAAAAAGTTTTATTTTATTATAATCTAGAGCTTTTACATTTAACATTTCTGTGTAAAATGAAATCCTGTCAAGTTGTAGCAAAAAATCGTTCATTTTATGTATATTTCGGCGTTTAAAATCGTTTTTATAAGTTTAACTCGTCAGGAGTTGATTTTAGATGAAAATGTTAAATGAGAAAAAGTTATGTTTAAATATTATCTACAATTTTTGTATTTAACATTTTTGTGTAAAATCAAATCCTGTCACGTTATAGTAAAAAATCGTCCATTTTTTACCTTTTTTGGTGTTTTTCTCAGTTATCTCAGTAAATATACGTATTATGACCACCCTCCATTATTTGAAACATATAAAAATTGGACGATAGGGAGGGTCAACCCTTCACAAATAAACAAAAAACACAACACTTCACATTCTATATTCCAACGTTTCGCTGATTCTTGTTGTCAGCCTCATCAGGGAACTGTTTATTGAAAAAATTAGGATATAAATACAATTATAAATATCGTTGTCACAAGCGCTTTTTAAATGAACAACATTGAAAGATAAAACTTACAAAACTAATCTCAACAACATGTCAACCAGATAATTATCAAATAATTTAGTAGTAACAACTACGTTGTCAAAAAGTAGAAAGCCACATTGTCTCACTCAACGATATTTATAATTGTATTTATATCCTAATTTTTTCAATAAACAGTTCCCTGATGAGGCTGACAACAAGGATCAGCGAAACGTTGGAATATAGAATGTGAAGTGTTGTGTTTTTCGTTTATTTGTGAAGGGTTGACCCTCCCTATCGTCCAATTTGCTCGTAGAACAAAGTGTCCAACAGAAAAAAGGTGTATTTTAATTAGTTTTAGCAAATAGACCTGTAGATATTAGCTTAAAATTAATTTTTCTAAACATTAGGCTTAAAAATCGATTTTTTGAGATATTTCTTTGTGATCGCATTTTGAAAGTTTTTCATCGATCTTTTTCAATAGAGAACCCAGACTTAGGTATAATTAGAGGAGTCTTTTCCTGGAATTCCGATGAAATCGATCGAAAATTCATTGAGATAATCTGGAAACTTGATTACATACGGACGTACAGACATACATACATCACAGAAAACGCTTAAAACGCACTCATTCTGGGTGGAAAATGATTTTTACACATTTAATTTTCGGTATTTGAATTATTACAATTTTCACTCTGGTGAAATTATAAGGCTCTCCCGAGTAGGGGTCGTGCCTAAAAAAGCTATATAGGCTCAAAGTAATGTCACTTTTTTTTTTTAATTTTTAATTTTGCTTCCTCATAGAGGAAGCTTTGTAACGATGAAAAAAATTTTCGAAAAAAAATGTTCAAAAAGATGTTTTAAGGAGATATATGTGTATATTAGTTGATTTTGATCATTTTTGTTTTCGTGTGTGTGTGTGTGTGTGTGTGTGTGTGTATTTGAACTCTTCATATCTCCGAAACGAATCGACCGATTTTCGTCGGGTAAAGCTTATTCTCTTTGTCTCGCGGGAAAAGAAAGGTACTCTGATGGATTTGAGTTTTTATTGATTTTCTTTTGTTTTATAACCAAAAAACGATTTTGAATTTTGAGTTTTTTTTTATTTTTTCATATCTTACAGCCATTATTACATAATATAATAAACTTTTCTTGAAAGGTATTTAAATTACCTATATTTTCCTTTTTAAAATTTAAAATATCTTCACTCTGTCAATTGTTATTAAGGAAAACTTTTTTATATTTCATAAATTAATTTCTCAAAAAATATTTTATTTATCGTCTTGAAATTTTAACCAGTTATTACACTAATTTAAGACTATATGTGGTTAAAATTTCAAGAGATTATCTTCATTTGTTTTTTAGAAAAAAATTATTTTAGAAAAAATTTGCGTTTTCGTTGTTGCACGATAACAAGAGCAAAAATTACCCAATTGTCCTGAAATTTGGCACAGATGTAGCTTTTATATATCTTCAGATCAAGTTCGTTGCCCAAAAAAATCGGTTCATTACGAAAAAAGATATAACGCACAGTTTAAGCTGAATCCGGATCCATGACCCTCTCCTAGTTAGTCTAGCCGTACAAGATAAAGTATTAAATTTTAAATATTAGAAGTAAAAATTTATTAAAGGGATCAATAAATTAAGTTTGAGGAAGCTACGTGCCAATGAATTGGCAGCGGTTTTTTTACTTCTATAGAATTTGACCGTTGGTGCACATTTTAAATGCTTATAAGTAATTATATATTATTGTATTTTAGGGCTAAAAATGAAAAATTCTAGACGTGGACGAAGTATGTGCTGCTACAATAAGCTGAAAAAATCAAATTTATATTTAAAGAGATAAAACGTGTACAGTAGTAAAAATGGATATTTTTTATTGGCACATAGTCTGATATTAAAAAATCTTGTTTATTGCCTGTGCTTTCTTATTTAATACATTTTAAAAATGCTATTCAACCGCACTATCTATATAAGCTTTTCCTAAAAAGTTATAGAAAAAAACTAAAAATTATCAAATATCCAAAAAATCGAAAAAAAATTTTTAGCTTTACCTATTAAAGATACTTCATACATTTTAATAAAATATTCAAATGCAGTAAATTTTCTTCCAATTTATCCATTTATAAGCTATTATTTCGATTTTTTTTATATAGATAAGTAAAATAAGTCAAAAGAATGCGATTTATGTTTTTTTCTTCGATTTTTAGAACTTGTATATATACATTATATCGACGCTCTTTACGAAAACTCACGACTTTGCCGCGAATACTAGTACAATTCGTGACTTTGTAACGAAAACTAGCACAACTCACGACTTTGCTGCGAATACTAGTACAATTCGCTATTTTGTAATGAAAACGATCACAATTCGCGAGTTTGCCACGAAAAGTAACACGATTCGCAAGCTTGCCGCGAAAACTAGCACTTTTCGCATGACGGTGCTTTTTCTCTATTGCGAGTCCATCATTATTTTTCTTCTTACCTATATCTTTGAAAAGTTTATAATGAAAATAAAGAAAACCATCATTTTCTATATTACCAATGCTGTCTTCGTTGAAAATTCTTTTTAAAAAACTTAATAGCAATGTTGGTAACGTAGATACCTTTCTAACTGTTGCACCCTTAACCATGGTAAAACTTTCGAAATTTTCAAGTTGGTAAACTTTTTTTTTTAACTCTGTGTTGGATGTAACGAAAAATTAATAAAATGGATGACGATGGTGATTGTAAGTAAAAGAAATCACCTATTAACATATTTTTAAAAATGAGATATTACAATATTTGCAAAATTGCAGATCTTTCTTATTGGTATAACAGTTTTTCGAAGCCGGTGGAAAGAAATGCGCATTCAAACAGTAATTTAGATAGTAAGTAATTTTTTAAATTACTCAGCGGGTCGAAAAACGCCCTAGGTACACTCAAATTAGCGAGGAATTTATCTTCTGGGCATGAGCGTGTCACCCTACACCGAAATAGTCCTCAAAAACGTGCTCAGTGGGTCATATTATCATTTGTACATAGTGTTTCCGCTTATCAGATGCGTAATTTAGACTTGTCACATATACCTAATATAAAAAATGCAGGTGTTCTCCCGAAAAGTGCTAGTTTTCGTGCAGGGAACCTCGTGAAACGTGCTAGCTTAAGTGGCAACCTCGTGAAACGTGCTAATTTTCATGGCAACCTCGTAAAACGTGCTAGTCTTCGCGGCAGTCAAGCGGATCGCGCTAATTTTCGCGGCAGTCAAACAAGACGTGCTAGTCTTCTCGGCAAACGCTGAAATGGGCTATTCTTCGTGGCAATCTGAATCGTGATACTTTTCGTAAGGAGCGTCGATATATTATATATGTATATATGCTCATAAAGGAGAAGCGTATTGTGAAAATTTTGAGTAATAAGGTGTGAAGTGAGTTTTTACACTCGAGTTGCACACTGCACTCTGCTTTCTCAATAAGCGCGCTATGAATCCTTTTCTATCCGCATAAGTTACTCATTATAGAGTAATAAAAAGACACATAGCGCGCTTCTTGAGAGGACGGACTGTGTTTTTCGAAGTATTATTTTTTTATTACACAAGTGTAAAAGTTGGGTTTTATTCATGCTGTGACAATGGAGTTGTTCTGCTATTGTTGATATAATATAATTATTTTTTGTTAAGTTTTTTTGTTAATAAAAAGACTCTAGTATAATATTAACCATATTTTATACCTAACGTGTTAATTAAATGAAAGAATTTTTAACAAAAATCATAATGCAAAAATGTGCAAGAAAGTGTAAATACCATAATTTATTTCCGATTAGTACATAATTATGAAATACAAGCAATGTTCGTTTCTAGCCACAAAGTTAACTGAAAAAAACCGCTGCTAACTGCTTTAGCAGAATGCTTTCTCAAAGAGAATAGTTAAATTACATCAAATAATTTTTTTAAATATTTTAATATCAAATTGCATTTTTTCTGCATATTCGATTTTGTATAAATACATTATTCAAAAATATATGAAGATGTATTAAACCACTATACAAAAAAGGTCAACTACTATAGGGACCTCTTGCTGAAAAATAAATATGGTCAGCTTCTTTAATGACCCGTCGCTACAAATTACCAACAAACATTTTGTAAAAAAGCATTATTGATAAAAAAATCCCAAAAAAAATTTTGCTAAAAATTATACTAAGAAACGCAAAACCAAAAATATAAAAAATGGTTAGCTCTTTTAGAGATTACTTTCGCTACAAATTAACAAAAATTATATACTTTAGTGGCCATTTGCTATAAATTATCATTAAAAATTCTCTCAGAAAGAATAATAGAGAATGCAAACCACTATAGAAAAACGGTCAACTATTTTAGCGACCTTTTTCTAGAAAATAAAAATATGGTCGGCTTCTTCATCGAACCGACGCTATATAAACTACCAATAAAAATTTTGTAGAAAAGCGTTATTGCTAAAAAATACCCTACTATGGACGAAAATATCGAAAATCATCGAAAGCTCAGGTTAGAAAAATTTCACCGTCACAAAGTTTTCTCTTTGAGAAATCAATAACTAACTTATGGTTAACATTTCTACCAGGGAAGAAGTCATGAATAGTTATAAATTAATTATAAACAAACTATTATAAATAAAAGCAATACAAAACGTCGTATGTACTCAAAAATATTAGAAATAACGTTATTTTTTGATTCTTGAAACCATTTAGTTATTATATTTTCAATTTCATTGTTGTATACTTATGAAATTATTTTATTTGAGCAGTACTTGAACCGTACCGAAGTTGGGGCAGTTCTAGAGTTGAAATATATACAAATCTTAATACAAAATATGTTTGTTTTTACGTTTTAACTACATTTATTTACTTATTTTCAAGATAAAATATGAAATATACATAAAATTAAAAAAAGTTTAAAAAATTGTAATAACAGGTGGTGCGTTGTTTCAAAACGTTGCACCACTTTAAATTCTCTATTAGTATGATTGTTAAAACGTGTATGCAAAGTTCAGTAATGTGCTTCGAGATTTAAAAAAACAAATTTTTTTTGTTAAAAATTAAAAGTACCTGAGAATTCCCCATATCATTATTTATTTGTGCATTAATATCTGTATTCGATGTACTCAAAGAAAATTTTTATAAATACGCAAAACAAAATATTTAATAACGGCGCTAATCTTATGATTACAATTGACTTAGCACACATACAACTAATCGTAAAACAATATATTATATCTGCTATACCTCGACTTTATGTGCGACGCAGAAAACTGTTATCCAACAGATTGATATCTATAGCTACTACTAAACAATGCAGAAACAAGGATAAAGATGAAAGATACCTTAATTGAAGATAAATTAGTAATAAAATATAAATTAATTAAAAATTTGGAAAAATTCAGAAAAAACTTATGATCATTATCTAACTCATTTATGCAACAAGTGTTTTCGACAAACAACCGTATACTAGCCTGTTTGAGGAAACAGTCGTTTTAAAAATGTAAATAAAAATAAGGAATTATACTCAACAGTTTTATAATAAAAATCTTATAATTTGCACTAAACTTGTTTATAGTAAAAAAATCCATGAGAATGTGGTCAGACCCTATAGATGTGGAACGCGGCGAGTCAGCACGTCGCATAACTTGTCGTGATAATGATGTTGGTACAAGAATTTAGTAATGGTTGAAAATTTTTGTTAGTACTGCGGGATATAAATTCGCACTCCGCACTTACGTCACGCACATCCGTGGCATAACAGCGGATTTTATGTAAACGTACTACAAAATATCGTACGACACTAGTGCCTTCAGTGGCCTACTAATGAGCCACTTATTGCACTAGTATCGTAATATACTATTACTATTTAAAAATTGTATATAAATAAAGAAAAAAAAACAGACATCCGCAGTCAACAGTCGCTCGAAGTGGGGACATCGAGTGCGCGCGACAGTTCGGAGCGCGTAATGATATACTTACAATTAAATTTCTTTTTTTATATAATAAATTTATTGAATCAAAATAATTCAATAATACTCATTAAAATGGTTTATATTCAGGTAATTTTACTATAATAATTAAAACTTACATTTATATTTTAGTATAAACTTATAGTAAAATATTGATGGAATAACATAATGCGTTATCATGCGAATTTATTCCTCTGTCGGTTTGATAATTTGAAACTGAAACGTTTGGTCGAAAGGCCGTTTATACGTATGATGGACAGTATTGTAGCGAAATGCAAAATCTCCCGGTGGTGAGACAGACCCTGGGTCACGTTGTAAACCTGGAGCAGAGGCTATCTCGCTTACACCTCAAACATGGAATATAATTCAAAATCTCTGCACTTTTCTGTTCCGGAAAGGCCTAAAAGAGGTTACTTTTAGGGGTTAGAGAAGCGCTTGGCGTCCGTGACCGTCAGTCTTTGAGGTACAGTGTTAGGGAATTCGTTTCGTGCGTGTAAAATGCTTCCCATCTGCGTCGTTTGCTTGCAAAAAGCTAAAAATTGATTTATATTTTGCTGAAAAAACTCTTACAAAATGCAATGAAATATTAGCAGTTCGTCGTGATATTAGTTTAAGTTATAATAATGTGAATTTTCCATCGACTCCAAATGAAAAGGAAGGCTACCACGTACAATGCTACAGAAAATTTACAGCCTTGGGAAAGAGATTCAGAAAAGCAGTTTCGGGAAGGAAGGCTTCTAAATCACGGTAAATTAACATAATGCACTACACAAAATAATTTTGCATTGTAAGAAAAAGAAACACCCAATAAATACCGTTTTTTGATCAACTAATTTCCGGAAATCTAATGTAAGTAGAATTATATAAGTGACATAGTATGTTATAAATTGTGTAACGAATTAATAATTAAAAAATATAAATGATTGAGCGGCCAGATAAGAGAAGGGCCGAAGTGGCTCGAAGCCCCTCACACACTAGAATTTTCGGGACATAGCTCGAATCCGGATTTTGATGATTCTTCTAGAGAATTCAATAGCGCAACTTTTTTGCATTTAAAGTATGTCTCTAGCTATTTTCGTTTTTGAGTTATTTAACAAAAACGCAATGTTTTACCAAAAATTTTTTAGTTATATTTTCCACTTCAACCTGCCGATTCTTTTATGTGTTTAAATATTTCACTTTGAAATTTTAATATTTCTACATTCTTTAACATATTCTACGAGTATTCGAATGATTATAAAGCTTAAAAAATGTTTCAGGGCCGTATAATGAATTTTTGAAAAAACTTTTTTGCAAAAATCGCAATGTATTTATTCAATAAACAAAGTTGATTTACGTTTTCTCAACTTGAGAAAATCGAGCCATCAAACAGCGATAGTATTTCATTTGTTGTTGCTATGGGATCTCACAGTTTTTTCTCGGTCGGCGGGGCCGAGGCGCCGAGAGGAGAATTTTCGGAATTTTGAAAGCGCTTTTACTCTATGTTAGACAATCGCTAGATGTCTGAAACTTTTTCAGAAAACTTCCGTGACTCAAGAGGAACAACTATCTCTCTATAAGTTTTCTCAAGTCGAGAAAACGTAACTCAACTTTGTTCATTGACACCCTTAATACTACCTTATATTGAAATATGGGACATTACAAAACTCTTGCCGTTTTTTATCACCAGCCCTTGGACAATAACAAATTCATTTTTCAAAAACAGTTTTTCGAAATTATAGATATTACTCTGTCAGATAGCACCGTTCTACGTCACCGATAAAAACGACGTAAAACAGATATAATATTGTCTAACGATTAGTCGTAGGTGCGCTAAGTCAATTGTAACCATGAGAGTAACTCCTTTAATGATATTACGTTTTGCGTATTTATTAAAATTTTCTTGGCGTACATGGGATACCAATATTAATGCAACAATAAAAAATGATGTAACAAAGAAATATCCACTAATTCTAACGCCTCTAATAGAACAAGGAAAAATTGACGAGGCAAGGAGACAAGCACTCGTTCATCACGAAGAAATGAAAAATGTAGAGAGCTACGCTGGGTACTTTACGGTCAACAAAAAGTATAATTCCAATATGTTCTTCTGGTACTACACAGCGCAGGTACTTATGATTATTTTTATTATACTTATACTACATGCTTACTTTCGACACAAAATAATTACGCGTTATTGTCAATACCTTATAGAAAAACCCCAGCGACGCTCCTGTACTATTATACCTGAGCGGTGGTCCAGGAACCTCGTCCATACCAAGCATATTTTACAGCGGTCCGTTCATCGTCACCCAAAATTTCACGCTGAAGACACGCGCGCATTCGTGGCATACCCACCATCACGTGATTTACCTGGATGGCCCGATCGGTACGGGCTACAGCTTCACCGACGACGATGCCGCTTTAGTGTCAAACCAAACGGAATATACGCGCGATCTGATGCCAGTGTTGCTACAGTTCTTCCAACTTTTTCCTGAACTGAGGAAGAACGATTTTTATGTAGTTGGCGAGTCTTACGGTGCTAAGTTCGGTTGTTCCATATCCTCGGCGATCAAGCAGCATAATGGCGCAAGCAAGACGAAAATCAATCTGGTGGGTATAGTGTTACTGACTGGTGTAATAGATTTTTTTTATCAGACTCACAGCGATTACTGGTACGAGACCGGGTTGGTTGACATCAACGGCCGTGACCAGGTAAAGAAGATCGAAATCGAGGTAAACCAACTTATCAAACAGCAGAAGTACGAGGAGGCTGCAATCATCAATGCCAAGATCGTTGTGAATATGTACACGAGAGAACCTACTTTATTCGAGACTTATACCGGATACTCTGGATGGTGGCACTTTAATATTCTGCAAGATCAACAACCCATCCACTATCAACGGGTGGTCGACTTCGCCGGGTCTGCAGGTTTGCGTCAAGCTCTGCATGTTGGTAACGTAAGCTATATCTTCAAGAGCGATAAAATCAGGTCACGTTTTAAATCCGATGTCACGCAGTCCACGGTTCCGGTTTTTGCGGACTTGCTCCGACACTACAGAGTTCTGGTGCTCTGCGGCCAGACAGATACGGTCGTGCCCTGTTCCAGGACCCAAGAGATACACCGAAACTTAGATTGGCCCGCTGTTGCAGAGTTCAGAAAGGCTGAGAGGAGGAAGTGGAGGGTCGACGGGCATTTGGCTGGGTACGTGAAGAGCGCGGGCAATCTGACCGAGGTAATGATCAGGAATGCTGGACACCTGCTGACAGTTGATCAGCCGCTTTGGACTTGGAACATACTCAATCGCTTTACCGGAGGTGAGGTACTGTAAATGATTGATCCGTGGGTGTATACATGTATACATGTGGCTGACATCAGTTTTACTGATGTTAGATTTTGTAGAAACAAGTAATTACTATTATATTGATACAATTTGTCTATTGCATCTATGCAAAATAAAAACAAAAATAAACTTTTATAACAAGGTAACAAATGCATTCATTACATTTTTAATTATTTGTTATCAGATATTGTCATTAACCTAAATTACCGTGTGTAATATATATATATATATATATATATATATATATATATATATATATATATATATATAAGTACCTACAAGTGTTATTTCTGGGACCTAGAGTTTCGTCGTCCAGAGTTGAGACAATACACTTGACTAAAGAAATAATATCCCTGGGGTGAGGGACTAATATCGCGTCCCAGAAATAACAGTTGCAGACACAGGTTTTCCGGGACGTCCCGGAAATAACGAGCGCGTCCCAGAAATAACTGTTATATACATTTTTGCGTCCCGGAACGAACCGTTGCAGATCTTTATATATATATATATATATATATATATATATATATATATATATATATATATATATATATATATATATATAGATATATATATATATATATATATATATATATATATATATATATATATAAATATACATATATAAATATATATATATATATATATAGATATATATATATATATATATATATATATATATATATATATATATATATATATATATATATATATATATATATATATATATATATATATATATATATATATATATATAACGTTCTTTGTCAAACGGAACAAAGCTGGGTCCAAAAACCTTGTCGGTTGATTTAAGCGATCTTGGGCTTAAAATGTTCGTTATTGATCCCTTTTTCGAGGTGAATGTGGTCTTTTTGAAAATTCCAAGATGGCGGCTCAAAATGGTGGCCCAAAGACAGCAAAACATGGAGATTCGCAATTAGAAAGGTTGTAAAAAAAAGGTTTCGGTGGATCTCCTTGTTTTTGGGCTTAAATTGTTGGTATAATGCCCCTCTAAAAATTTGGTGGTGAATGTTAATGCATTCCAATATGGCGGATCCAAGATGGCGGCTAAAACCTCAAAATCGAGCAAATTTCGTTGAAAATCATTGGATTAACGCCGAATTTGGTTCGCAGGGGTCATTTAGGTCACTGATCATGAATCCCAAGTCAGATTGGTACAATTTTATAATGATGGATCCAATATGGCGTCCTAAATTCTCGAAAATTGAGCGATTTACACCATATAATGTTTGCGGATATTAAGGGCGTTTATCATTCAGATTTGCGAGGACAACCTTGAAGTTTAGAATTTTTTCTACATCTATGGAGTGAGAAGAATGTTGGTTCGATTCAATATCTTTTTTGGAGTCGGAGTATGTTAGAACGATTCAAGTTTATAAAAGCTCTCTGCGTTTTACAGGGTTGAGACTGTCATCATTTATATGAATCTCGCATTACTTTTTTTCACTTTGTTTTACTTTTTTTGTTGTTTTTTTAACTTTTTTATTTATTTTTACCTTTTTTTTTATAATTTTTTTTTATGTTTTTTGTTTTGTATGTTTTATTGCAACATTTTAACCTTATTTAGCTATATCTTGTTTTTGATAGAATTTCAGACGCATTAGAGTATCTAAATGCAGTAAGCATTTTATCAGAGGTGACCTTAAAAGCATGTCCTTTAGATATTTTATCTACTGTTGGTGCTGTAGCAAATCTTTTTGCCAGTTTTCTAACTGTTCTCTTATAGTCTTGTTCAGTATAGTGGAAAAATGTTATACTGGGAAATTTTTTTTTTGGCCCAGTTAAAAAATTCAATAGAGTTTAGAATAGCTTCATTTCCTCTGTCTTGTAAGCTAGCTCGTCCTGCATGTTGCTTTAATGATCCCGCTATTCCGTCAGGAGTTGCCTTACCATGAGCTGTAGCATAATTATGCCATTCTGCCTCAATGGAAAAATCTTCTTTGTGATTCACTAAATTAACCATTTGAAATCGATTTTTGAAATGCTGCTTTGCTCCATCCATCACATAAAAAGTTTTGTTAATTTAGGAAATTTTGTTCTTATAGCAGGTATTAAATATGTTTGTGATAAATACACAGCCGTTGTGTCATGAGCTGCGTATTGGGAGAGTACTACAAAGCTGCAGTGTTTTAGTTCTTGGTCTTTTTTGTAGAACAGGACAGCAACGAATATGCTACACTGGTTGTTGTTATAATGAAATGGTTGCGCAGCATTCTGAACGAAATATGCGTAATTTTCCGAATAGTCCATCTCCAAGAGACTCTCATTTGGTTTCAAATTGTTTTTTAAATCTTTTATGAATTTTGATTGTTCCTTAGAGATGAAATGATGTGGTATCAGTTTTTCTAAGCTCTCAGATAATTTCGGCACAAAATCATGTATATTCATGCACTTCTTTTTTAAAGTGCACTTGTCGGTTGTGTGCCAGATGCTGTAAATAATATTTTCAACATCATTTTCTATTAACACAGAATTTACGTACTCCTGGAAATCCAATAGTTTGGGACACTTTTTGCATATTCCTAAGTAACAATTAGGCGTCACATTTCTACACAGACAAAACTTGATGCAGTCAGCATAATGTTCAAATGAATATTGCGATTCTTTTATTAATTTAATCAAATTGGAACCTTCAAACATTGACTTGAAATTTTGATGAATTATACATACACACACGCTGTATGTGCTTCTTGCTCCAAGGGCTTTATCGAGGTACGCGTTGACAGTCACAGAACCATACAAGTAATTATTTCTCTTCGAATCATTCCGATTTTTTTCGTGCTATAACGCACGGAGGCTTTAAGGAGATAAACAATATTTGAAAAGACGATGAATAAAGTTGAAATTATTGGAAGGAAAATGGTTACTTCGGCGGTTTTGTGACCGTCATCCTTTACCTCAATACAGCCCCAGCTAGTACACACCATTTAGGTCGCAGCTCTGCAAATTTACTAAAACTTATTGGCGTTTGTTCATTTTCTTCCTTGAACTTTCTATACAAAATCTTAACGTCCAATGAAAGAAGTATTTTTGGCATATGTATTATCTTACCATCCTTCTTGATTTTTAAAACAACTTTTTTATTTGGCATAACGCGAGTGTACATATTAGACTGATAATATTCCTCAACTTTTTTAATAGTACCCTCGGGTAAAGTTTTGCCTTTTTTTGGTTCCGGAGTTGCTAAAGTACCACACTGATTTTTTAAATCTCTTGCCTTCTTTCTTGGCTATTCTCATAGAAACATTAAACTCCTCTATAATATCTCGCAATGTCCAGCAATCAGGTAATATTGTCAGAATGGAAATTCTTAATGGATCGTTTTTCGGAAGAGAAAAAAACTTTTCTTTCAGTCCATCCATTAATTGTTCCAATTTAGCTTTTCTCTGTAAACAAAGTTTTTTAGCTGGCTGAGGTCTTTCATCTTCCTCAGGTTCTGAGATTTCATCGTCTACAGAAGAATTTGATAAGATTGAGAAATTCGTGTAGCCCTCCTTTCTACAATTTGAACAAATCACAGCTTTTTCAGAAATAAGTGGATGCTTAGATAAGAATGAAGCCGAAACCCGGCGCAAATTACTTCCTTTATGCCCTTCTTTATTGAATGGATTAGAACATCTATCTGAACGAACTTTTTCTGTGGACAGCGACATTGCTTTTATTTAGATATTATACAGTATTATTTTTAAATTGGTATTAATAAAAAACAATATCTCCATCTAGTATTACTAATTAGCAGACGAAACACGATCTTAGAATGTTTAATAATTAAATAATTTTCCATATGTAACTAATTGTACAAACTTTAACATTGAAACGGGGCAAAATTCAATACTAGAAACAAAATAATTATAAAATTTTATTTTACTAGATAAGTAATTTTCCATATCTAACTAATTGTGCAAACTTTAACATTGAAACGAGGTAAAATTCAATACTCGAAACAAAATAATTATAAAATTTTATTATACAAGATAAGTAATTTTCCATATGTAACTAATTGTTAACATTGAAACAGGGCAAAATTCAATATTCGAAACAAAATAATTATAAAAATGTTATTATTTATCACATGTGAGTTTCTATACTAATGTATTCGCAGACGGAAATAATTTTTTCTAATAAAAGAAAATAAATAAATAAATTTTGATACTTTTTTATGAAAAATATAAAAAAAAATTAAAGATTATATAGTCCAGATTTGAGACTATATAAAAAATTATAATTAGTTATCAACAGTTATTAATTGTTATTATTCTTTTATAATTCATTATATTTTTTTCTATCCATAAAAACCATCAGTTTAAGTAAAGTAATTAATAATCATTCAAATAATTAATTAATAATTATTATTTTTTTATATTTTTTAATATTTTTTTATAGAATACTTGAAAAATAAATTTTTTATACTAGCTGAAAAATGTAAAAAAAAATAAAAAAAAAAAATAATAACTATTACTAACACTTTCCTGAAACATTTAGATTTTACGGATAGAAAAAATATAGAAAAGTATAAAAAACTATAAAAATAATAATATATAATAACATATGATAACTAATAATAAATATTTAAATATAGTCTCAAGAAATATATTATCAAATATTTAAATATAGTCTAAAGAAAAATAATAACATATGAAACAGTTAGATTTTACGGATGGAAAAAATATAGAAAAGTATAAAAACTATATAAAAATAATAACATATGATAACATATGATAACTAATAATAAATATTTAAATATAGTCTCAAATCTGTACATTATAAAACTTTATTATTTTTTTATATTTTTTATTAGTTAAGATTATTTCCGCCTATATTATATATAAAAGAAAGAAAAATTTTTTACAAATATCCCATTATTACAAAAATAAATAAAATGATCTTAGAGTTGTAAATATTAAGGGGTCATTCTGGTTAACGACTTTTGAAAAATCGATTTTTTTATATTTTTCGAAAGTATATGTATGTAAAAATATCATGTTAAAATTTTAGAATGATCGGAGCAGTCTATGTTATTCTGTGATTTTTACATTGCTACCTCTACTACCTGAGCGCGCGTGCCTGACCCTACTTTTGATTTATCCGCATTGCCAGCTTGTATTCATTGAAGCAGCTGTCTGCTCTTGACTCTTTTAAACATCCTGCTGCACTTGCTGACGATGTCCAAGAAGTTTTGAAACCAATATACGAAGATCTTACGAAAACAGAGTTGCTCGAAAGGTTTTTAGGCGGCCACACTCAAAACAACAATGAGTCTTTTAACAACTGCGTTTGAATTATGGCACCTAAACAATTTTTTAATGGTAAGAAAATTGTTAAAACTGCATGCAAAGTTACAGCCTGCATTTTCAATGAACGTTTTGCACCAGTATTGAAGATAATACAAGTTATGGGCATCAAACTCGGCCCGATCGCCGTTGATTACGCCAAGAACCGCGATTAAGCGCGTGTGCGCTTAGCTAACCGTCGCAGTTCTGAATCTTCTAAAGAAGGCAGAACACAGAGGAGAATGGCTAGATTGGAAGAGAATGAACATTACGAAGAGGCAGAAGGCATATTGTATGGTCCAGGCATAGCTGACTAAGGTAAAGTGAGACTGTTTCATAATTTTTCATTTAAAAAAACTTTAAACGCGTTTTTCTCAAAACAACGTTTTTCCGATTGGCGGTAGTGATTTCTCCGAAAGTAATGAACCGATCCTTCTGAAATTTAGATCACATATTCTAAACATAAATAGCTATCTCGCTTACTACAGCCATCTTAAAATATTAATTTTTACTATTTTTTTTGCAAAAAACAGCGAAAAAAAACATTTTTTTTTTTCGAAAATTTGCCGCCATTTTGTTATTTATTGAAAAAAATTAATTTTCGTAGTAAGCACTATAGCCACTGTCATACTGAATTTAAAACTATTCAACTTTTTTGTTTCAGATAGACTGTTATGAAGTTATCACTACCGCCAATAGCACACCTACTTTTCGAGAAGTTACGTTAGCCAGCCATTGTGGTGTATAAAAAGTGTTTACACCACTCTAACCTCAAAATCATAACTTTAATATGATTATTCGGCTCTCGTGGTATAAAATACGGTACGATACTGGGGCGTAAGGTGATTTGTACCGCATACAAAATGTCTCCTGCGGTAAATAATCACCTTCCACACCCGTATCGTAATGCACCAATTAAAGTAATAAATTTTCTTTTTGTATTTCAAGACTGTATTTATCAAGCCCAATAACTTTTATATTTATATATTCAATAATAAATTCTAAAAAAATTCACAAAAATAGCCTTTTTTATAGCGAATTAACCAGAATGACCCCTTAACTTTGAGATGGGACAAAGTTAGATGCTCAAAGCTAAATAATTATATAGCGTTTGATATACTCTCTACAATAGAATAAAGTTAAATAAAGTGTAAAATATTGAAATGAAAACAAAATCTAATATAAAAAGTAAAAAAAAAAAATAAATAAAAAAATAATGCGAGCTTCATTTACATGATGGCCCGGTGTTGAAGATTACAGAAAGGCTGAGAGGAGGCAGTGGAGGGTCGACGGGCATTTGGCTGGGTACGTGAAGAGCGCGGATAATCTGACCATGGTTCTGGTCAGGAAAGCTGGACACCTGCTGACAGTTAATCAGCCGCTTTGGATTTGGAACATGCTCAATCAGTTTACCGTAAGTGAGATATTATAAATCATTGATCTGTGAATTTGTAAATGTGGCCGAGATCAGTTTTACTGATGTTAGATTTTGTAAAAATAAGTAATTATTATATCATCACGGTCGTAATGTTTAACGTATTTCACGCTAAACGTATTATACTCTATTATATCGACACCATTTGTATATTGCATCTATACAAAATAAAAACAAAAATAAACTTCTATAACAAGACAAAAAATGCATTCATTAAATTTTTAATTATTCGTTATCAGATATTGGCATTAACCCAAATTATTGTGTATATATTGATTAATGCTATTATTACTTATCCAGGTAGTTTATTTTGAAAAATGATTTTTTGACATGATTCTTGACGGTTTTCTGACTTATAGAGCTGCAGAAACAGCAAAATAAGGTTGAACGATCTAAGCTGGCACTACTCCATAGATGCCACCCTATTAAAAAATCTCAGGTGAGGTCTCAGGTGACTTCTCAGGTGAGATCTCGTATTATTACTTGTGTCAAATTTTCACCTGAGATTCTGCTCCAGATGTTGCAGAAAACCTACGTAAATAGAAAATCAGGTTATGCAGTATTGGAGATCACCAGTTAGGATGTTTTACCCCCTAGATTAACTCAAAAATGTATGATTAGAAGCATTTTACACAATTTTTCAATTTTTACAAATTTGGTACATGAGATCTCTCCTGAGATCTTACCTGATATCTCAACAGAGAAATCACCTGAGGTGTCATTCACCAAATTTGTAAAAATTGAAAAATTGTGTAAAATGCTTCTAAACATACATTTTTGAGTTCATCTAGGGAGTAAAACATCCTAACAGGCGATTTCCAATTCTAAAGTACCTGATTTTCTATTTACATAGCTTTTCCGCAGCATCTGGAGCAGAATTTCAGGTGAGAAATTGACACAAGAAATAAAATGAGATCTCACTTGAGAAGTCATCTGAGATCTCACACTGCAGTGTGCTAAGAATCATCTAACAGCTATCCACTACTTTAGTAACCATACCACCTGGGAGAAATGTACTGACAGAGACCGTCAATTGTATCTCAATGTCAAGGACTGCCTCAGCCTAGGGATCAACAAAGAACATGAACAGCAGATCAGTCCCTATTCTGGGGGACAAGCGAGAGGAGTTGAGCATCTAAAAACCACATATGACTAATAAATAGATGACACAAAAAAAAACATTACCATACAAAACAAAAGTCTTCAGTAATGGTTGTTCTTCACTCGCTGTACCAGCTACCTGTAACAACTAGAGAGGAAGGACTGGTGGAAACCTTCAACCGTTGTTTTACTGCTGGTACAGCTTCAGCCTGAGAGTCGCTGAAGACACAAGCAGCAGATTAACTGTACACATAGTCACTAGTATGAGAGGCAAACAAGGAAAGTTGAGCACATAAAAACCACATATAATTATAATAAATAAATGACTCAGGCAATATTTTTTCTACACCCAAGAAACAGTCTGTAGCAGTGCTCGTCGTTTGCACTTCTCTCGCTGCCACAGATATACTTGCAACAACAGAAAGTACCATCAGCTCACCCATCAGAGAGGTTAAGAATGAGAAAGGGCTTACTAAATCTGCTCTCGCCGTTGACACACTGCCTTCCTGTCTACGACGAATTATCATCAACCGGCGAACACGATGAAAGGAACGATATTCACCAGGAAGGCGTACTACAGCAGCTACTGTCATCGCTGGGGACGCCGGGAGCCAGAAGTTGCGATTGTTGACATCACACACCATGGACACGCGCGCACACAGCACGCCGCACTAAGTACTCACTGTAGGGCATTCGCCTTGAGAGCAGTAGCAGAAAGCGCGCGCGATCTCTCTCTCTCTCTCTCTCTCTCTCTCTCTATGTGTGTGTGTGTGCGTGCGTGTGTGCGCGCGCGTGTGTGTGTGTGTAACTTCACGTGAACTGTGACAGGTCAAAATTTTAAAATGGCTAAAAATGGGTTTTTCTAGTTCTAGATTAGCCCCAAAACACAACTCTAGAGTTTTAGAGCAAAATATTCAATCGTTCAAAAGTTAAAATTAATTGAAAATTTGAAAATTTTGAATTTTTTCATAAATCTTCAATTTTCATGATTTTTTAACTCAAAAACTTGAAACTTTTTGTATAGCATATTAAATGGGAAAAAGTTTCCAAATTGTAAGTAGAATTGCTCAGAATTTTTCCAGATCGATGCCAATTATTTTGCTAATTTATACTTAAAAGAACACCATTCAAAATATGCTTAAGGCGAATGCGATCGTATCAATATTTTGTACCAAAGGCTAAAAAATTTGTAAAAAATGTTACCTTTAAAATGCGACCTGGATAAAGATGGAGAGAGATCACAGAAAAAAGTTACAGGCAATTAAAACTGTCAAAACAGTGAAAAAATCCTGTGTTTGGTTAAAAAAACACATGACCATCGGATACAACTTTAGTCATTCATCCTTTCATGTTGATTCCACAAAATTTTGTTTTTGTGTTGTTCCTTTAATATAATATACACCACAGCTGTAAAATATAATTATAAACAATATTTGTTGCATTAATAATATCAAACTATTACATGTAGCACACGTAACACGTTACGTGTTGTGTGTTTTGGGGCTAATTTAGAACTAGAAAAACCCATTTTTAGCCATTTTAAAATTTTGACCTGTCACAGTTCACGTGAAGTTACACACACACACACAAACACACACACACACACACGCACGCACGCACGCACGCACACACGCACGCGCGCGCACACACACACACACACACACACATATATATATATATATGTGTGTGTGTGTGTGTGTGTGTGTGTGTTATACACAGGGAGCGCTCGCTGTCACGCGGGTCGCTGGTCGCATGCGTTCTTCCGCTGTACTTATATGTGCATGTGTCGCGAGTATTTTTTCGTAATTGAGATTGTATAGATATATCTAGTTAGGAATACCCGTGAGCAGCTATAGTCTCGACCTTTCGTTAGAATTGCATGAAATTTAACTCATGTTTTTTTTATTAATCGAGAGTAATGAAACAATAGTTTTCCTCATATAATTTAACAGAATTTGACTATACACAAAAATTTCGAATACAAAAGTTATGGAAAACATTGAAACAAAACTTTTTTTCTATTTAACGTTTTCATAAATAAAAATAAAAACGATTATTATAATTTCGATAAAAATTATGAAAACTATGTTTTTAATATTACTATATATGCACTTTGATCATATCAATTAATACTTGATAAGTTTATATGCATCATAGACTAATTAAAAAGGCATTTACATATATCTATATATCGACGGCTCCTATTCATATAATTCCGTTTCAAAACATAATTTCATGATGCTATTTCAAAAGTGGATGCAATATGATTGATTCTATCTCAGAAAAGAATTGCATATAATGCTATTTGAACAGCGAGTGTGATATAATGCTAATTGAACAGTGCGTATGATATGATTCTATTTCGAAATTGATTTGCATATAATGCTTTCTCAAAACCGCGTTCCATATGATTCTATCTCAGTAGAGCGTTTAATAAAATGCTATTTCAGCTATACGTCCAGTAGAACACACTAGTCATTCGAATTTTAAGTACATGAATTGTTCTAGCAATTTATTGTTTGCAAATAATTTTTTGTGTAAATGATTTTTTTTTGTCCTCACGCCGTAAAATGAATTTTTGCATCCCTTATAGAGGCCGCAAAATACTAAATGTAAAGCAATGTAATACATTGTTTAGTATTTCGCGACTTCTATAGGGACGCGAAAATTCGGCCCCAAAGCTCGCACTCGCCGAGAATGATACATTTTACGTCCTCTGTACTATTTTTCGCACACAAATGTATTTCAACAGAGTCAAAAAGAGCAGATGAGAGGTTGAGATAAAAACATTAGAGCACATTCCTGAGAGGGATAAGAGGGATGGAAAGAAGAATCAGATACAAATGAAATTTTATTTGAAAATAAATGTTTATTCTGAAAAAACTATTATTTATATCACTTCACAACATTCATCATTCATCATAGGTGTGGTAACCTATGATATCTCAGTTAGTTTTTTTAAAGCATCCTATTTCTAATTTTACACAAAAAGCATACTATCAGATTTTTTTTTATAAACAAACTGATCTACATTTTATTGAATTTTGTTCTCAAACTCTCTATTGATTTTCAAGTTATACTTATATTCTATTTACAAATTTTTTACTGGAAAAAAAAAGTTATAGAAAATTTTAAATAGTATGATTTTAGAAAATAAAATTGACTTATCATATTTTCAACTATATTTGTACAAATGACGGTGAGTTTCGCTTGGTTCTTTAATTCAGTAACTCAATAATAGGATTTCAAAATTGAATTTTCAAAATTAAAGAAAAATTTCACTTACACAACAAACCATTTACAAACAATAAATTGCTAGAACAGTTCAAACATTTAAAATTCGAATGATGGAGATAAAGTTCTATATATGTAGGTATAGCCGAAATTGTATTTTATTAAACGATCTACTGAGATAGAATCATATGCAACGCGATTTTGAGAAAGCATTATATGCAACTCAATTTTGAAATAGAATCATATCATACGCACTGTTCAATTAGCATTATATCACACTCGCTGTTCAAATAGCATTATATGCAATTCTTTTCTGAGATAGAATCATATTGCATCCACTTTTGAAATAGCATCATATGAAATTATGTTTTGAAACGGAATTATATGAATAGGAGCCGTCGATATGTAGAATTAAAATGCAAACCTTTTACAAAAAAAAAGAAATAAGTGTGTAAAAGTAAATGGATAATTTTTATTTAAATTTTACTACAGATGTATTTATGTTTATTTTAATGATAAAAATGATAAAAATAAAGTATTACAATTTTTGCAATAATAAAATTATAAGGTTCTTCTGAGCATTGCGGTTGTGCCTATTATGTAAAAACGAAGTTTTTACATAGGAAGAGGGGGGGGGGCGACAAGCGAAGGGAGGAGCAGTGTGTGTGGGGTGGGGGGGGGGGGTCGAAGACAAGCATGGGGGCTCGGCCCCCCTAGTTACTATATCGTTTTTAGTCACAATAAATGGCCCATTTTCATAGAAGAGGCCAAGCATGGAACAGGCATCTGGACCACCGTTCAGCCATAAAATAACTGGAGCATATTGAGGATTATTCTAAAAATAAGTAATACACACACACACACACACACACACACGCACGCACGCACACGCACACACACACACACATACACACACATAAAATAACTGGAGCATATTCAGGATTATTCTAAAAATAAGTAATATATATATAATGGGAGCGTCCGCCAGAAACCAGCCAGCGGGCGCGCGCGACGCATTTTTCGTGCAAAACACGCTCTGTTCAACTCGCTCGTAATCGTATGAGTCTCTCAGAAAAAAACAAAAGACATATATCGATAGATTTTTCCTGCTCTTTCCAATGGTGCTATTGTTTTTTCTCCAAAACTCTTTATTCTGTTCAAAAATTCGAGTTGAAAGTTCAGAGCCATTTTTCTCAAAGTATATCATGTTTTTTTATCAAAATGCACATCAACATTCGAAAGTACAAGTCTTAAGCTACAAAACCCTAAATTTTCAAATTGGAAAAATGAAGGGCTCAAAAGTAACAAGATTAAAAAAGACAGCGGTGAGTGGCCGCGCTGCGCTCGGACGCGCCGCACACTCGGGCTTGGTATGATGAGCTCGTACACGGAGAGAAATTTATTGATTTTATTAAAACAACAAAAACAAACGTAAATTACACGGCAATAGTAGATACTAAATAAGTTCGATATTCTTACGATGAATGTAAAAGATTGATACAATTTTGTTTTGAGGTTAATGGAACGAAGGTATAATTGCTGCGTCCATACCGAATTCACATAAAATTGTTACCATAAGAGCAACAGTTACATGTGAATAGAGCACGGCGCGGCGGATGTTACAACTGTTCACATGGAGCTGTCGCTCAAAGAGTAACAGCTTTATGAGAAGAACGTACGCGTAGCGCTCATGTGTTTATCTCATCAACTCAAAGCGAAAAAGTTATGAAATTAACCGATAAAGGGTAAGAGTGTTTTGAGATTTTTACATGCACAAGGAGCATACGATTATTTCAAAGATTGTTTCTATTATAGCAAATGTACGCGATACGAAATACGCATGATTAAAGTTCATGCCATATTTGTAACAAATTTTTCTCCGTGTAATCGTATTTTGAGTCTCTCAGAAAAAAACAAGAGACATATATCAATAGATTTTTTCCTGCTCTTTCCAATGGTGCTATTCTTTTTACTCCCAAACACTTTTCGAGTGGAAAGTTCAGAACCATTTTTCTTAAAGTATAACGTGTTGTTCTTCAAAATGCATATCACCATTCGAAAGTACAAGTTATAAGCTACAAAACCCTAAATTTGCAAGTTGAAGAAACGTACACTGACAGAAAAACTCTCATAAAAATTCCTATGCTTAAAAGTAAAAATTCCTATTTTTCTCTGGCAACTCGACCATAAGGTCGGATTTTAGCAGAAATTGCCATACAACATAGGAAAAATTTCAAGTCTAACATGGGAATTTTGTAACTGCGATTCAAAGAGCGAAAAAATTATTTTACCTTTATTATAGAATTTGGGAGGGAGTGGTAACCGCATTATTTTTATTTTTAAATATTTTAGAAATTATTTTTGTATTAAACATGATTAAATAAAATTAAATAAATAAATTAAAAAATTTTGATGACATCGGGAATCGAACCTTGGACCCTTGACACGGCAGTCGGACGCGCTAACCACTCACCTATAAGGACATATGTGTTATTTAAATTTGGAACTTGTATATCCACAACCATAAGTTATACGTGTTAATTTTACAACAAATTGTATTTTAACTCGAATAATTTTATACTCTTTTAATATAATTTATTATTAAAAATGTTCTATACACACAAAAATAAAAAATAAAAAAATACTTAAAAAGTATATTGGATTAGAACGCACATTCAGTTGTTGCATTTAGCATAGCGCTTCTGTTTTGTTTCGACATTGCCAAGGTGGATTGAGTTTGTTGACATGTATCAGTCTGAATTTTTCCTATGCTGACATTGGAGGGGTCGATTTTTCGTGCACTCGCCGACTGTTTACGATAGATCATGTGAATTCTTACTCTAAAACTCTCACAATTTTTACCATGTTGACTAGGAAAAATGCACGAATAGCAAGCCCCAGTAGCCGCGTGTAAATTTTTACCATGTTAACATAGGAATTTTTACTTTTGACATTGGACTTTTTCATATTAAAAATAGTAAATATTTGGGTTTTGAGCAGTTGTGGTCGAGTTCCAAGAGCAACATAGGAATTTTTCCCCGCGTTTTTCTGTCAGTGTAGAGCTCAAAAGTAATAAGATTAAAAAGACAGCGGCGAGCGGCTGCACAAGCTTCTTGCGCTGGGCCTAAGAGTGCTTTTATAAACGTAGTGCACATTTTCATTGTTTCCTATTTAAAAGCATTACACAATATTTATCAGTGAATCATATATTACGTTTTAAATATATTAACTTTTTATTTAATTCTTAATTCTTTTATTTTTATTTGCGATTATTTTTAGTGGTCTTTTCACGAAACTTTCCACTCGAATATCCGACCAGAAGAAAGTGTTTGGGAGTAAAAAGAATAGCACCATTGGAAAGAGCAGAAAAAAATTTATTAATATATGTTTCTTGTTTTTTTTCTGAGAGACTCAAAATACGATTACGAGCTCATACCAAGCCCGTGCGTTCGGCGCGTCCGAGCGCAGCGCGAAGAGCTCGCGCGGCCACTCGCCGCTGTCTTTTTAATCTTATTACTTTTGAGCCCTTCATTTCTCCAATTTGAAAATTTAGGGTAGCTTAAGACTTGTACTTTCGAATGGTGATATGCATTTTGAGAAAAAAACATGATATACTTTGAGAAAAATGGCTCTGAACTTTCAACTCGAATTTTCGACCAGAAGAAAGAGTTTCGGAGTAACAATAGCACCATTGAAAAGAGCAGGAAAAAATCTATCGATATATGTCTTTTGTTTTTTTCTGAGAGACTCAGAATACGGTTACGAGCGAGTTGAACAGAGCGTGTTTTGCACGAAAAATGCATCGCGCACGCCCGCTGTCTGGTTTCTGGCGGACGTTCCCTATACAAAGATCATAAAATAACAATTTTTAAAAGCAGTATTGAGAAAAATAATAATTTAGAAAAACAGTACCACGGCAGGAAAATACCAGAAGAACAAGTTCGAGTAATATGTTTTATTTACTGTAAAGTGCCCAGCATAACTTTTAACAGTCGAAAATTATTGGTGATGAGCATATGCTTTTTCTCTTCCTTTACCGATTTGCCCATTTTCAATTAAAGATCTTAAAACCAGGAAATCATTATTATTTTCTATGTCCTTCACTAATTGAAATTTTTATCCTCTACTATTGTTTGGTGAACTTATAGAAGATAAAATGTAACAGAAAAATACAAGAAAAATAAAGTTCATTCATTTCATGGCTTATTTTCAATTTATGTAAAAAATCGCAACACTAACAAGAAAAATAATTGTGATAAACCTTTATATGACATAGTTAGGGCATTATAAATAAATAATAGAATCTTTGTCATATTTTTCACTATACAGCGATAAGCATTTGATAAGTTTATACGGGATACATAAATCTACAGATTTATTAAAATAAAGTAGGTGTACAATCATAAATAACAAATTTGTAAGATAAATTTCCTCGTATTTCGATTAAGCAAATGAAACTTTCTCAAGAAAAATTTGCTAGTATTATCAAGCGATCTTACAAGGCGATATAAGTACAATCTTTATGGAACTAAACCACATTAGCACAACGCCAATCTATTAAAAATTCTTCGGTTCTTGTATTGTTGAAAGCAGTATTTCTTCGCAATTCAATAAGCCATTGATGTTACAAAATAATAATAATAAAGAATAGTGATAACTTTAATGAATGCAAAAGAAATAGTGGAATACAATTATTTAATTAAATATATTATAATATAATTTTTATATTTTTCATGTTAATTATATTTAGTACTTTCTTATGAATAACCTTATTTTTATAATTTTGTACTATATAATATATTTCAATCGTAAGCAGTGGAATAATTTTATTAGAATGTTGTTTACAGTTAATCTGATTAATTTTTCAGTAATTAATATATTTATATAAAAAATTACTTATTTTACTGATAATTTCTAATATTTCTATGTATTTCATGAATGTATTTGGGCATGCACCACATATTATGATTGTAACGCATGGCATGCATTTTCGCAAAATTAATGTTTCTATTTTCATTTGGTATTTTGTTACCCACCTAAAGCTTCGCACAAACTCAGTTACTCATTTATTGACACCGACCACTCTGACTCGCAATATTTCCTAGATATTCATTGTCATCTATGAGCTGTAATTTACTTATGCAAATAGTCGTCCATATGAAGATATAGACCTCATAATTTCTACCTAGAAGATAAATGATCTTCAAGTGTATTTCGCAGACTTCTACACTGACAGAAAAACTCTCATAAAAATTCCTATGCTTAAAAGTAAAAATTCCTATTTTTCTCTGGCAACTCGACCATAAGGTCGGATTTTAGCAGAAATTGCCATACAACATAGGAAAAATTTCAAGTCTAACATGGGAATTTTGTAACTGCGATTCAAAGAGCGAAAAAATTATTTTACCTTTATTATAGAATTTGGGAGGGAGTGGTAACCGCATTATTTTTATTTTTAAATATTTTAGAAATTATTTTTGTATTAAACATGATTAAATAAAATTAAATAAATAAATTAAAAAATTTTGATGACATCGGGAATCGAACCTTGGACCCTTGACACGGCAGTCGGACGCGCTAACCACTCACCTATAAGGACATATGTGTTATTTAAATTTGGAACTTGTATATCCACAACCATAAGTTATACGTGTTAATTTTACAACAAATTGTATTTTAACTCGAATAATTTTATACTCTTTTAATATAATTTATTATTAAAAATGTTCTATACACACAAAAATAAAAAATAAAAAAATACTTAAAAAGTATATTGGATTAGAACGCACATTCAGTTGTTGCATTTAGCATAGCGCTTCTGTTTTGTTTCGACATTGCCAAGGTGGATTGAGTTTGTTGACATGTATCAGTCTGAATTTTTCCTATGCTGACATTGGAGGGGTCGATTTTTCGTGCACTCGCCGACTGTTTACGATAGATCATGTGAATTCTTACTCTAAAACTCTCACAATTTTTACCATGTTGACTAGGAAAAATGCACGAATAGCAAGCCCCAGTAGCCGCGTGTAAATTTTTACCATGTTAACATAGGAATTTTTACTTTTGACATTGGACTTTTTCATATTAAAAATAGTAAATATTTGGGTTTTGAGCAGTTGTGGTCGAGTTCCAAGAGCAACATAGGAATTTTTCCCCGCGTTTTTCTGTCAGTGTACCCAGTGAGACTTACCTATTTAAGGGGTCTGTCTAGTAGCTCGCGTCGAAAAAAACGCGATTTTCGTGATTATTTCTTGGGATACTGGATAAAGGTAATGATATAAAAGTTATTAAGCTTAGTAAATACACTCTTGAAATACATAAAAAAATTTTTTTCTTTTATTTTATACATGTATTATGACCAAAAACGTCAGCCAAACGCAACACCTCGAAAAGTAGGTAGGTCCGCCTTGTTGATAAAATCTCGGAGCTGTGTTGTCTGAAACAAAAAAATCAAAGTGCTTTAGGTTTGGTATGACAATGGCAATGTCACCTATGAATTTTTTTCAATTATTTTAAAAAATAAAAAAATGGTGAAGAAAAAACAAAAAATTTTCAAAAAACCGGTTTTTTTTCGCCGATTTTTGAAAAAAAATATGGTAAAATTCAAAATTTTTGAAAAAAAGTTATAGGGGTTTATAGCGATAGGTTTGAAGAATATGTGGTTCAAATTTCATAAGGATCGGTCGAGTAGTTTCGAAAATTTCATCAACAAGGCGAGTAAAAGCGTTGTTTCGAGAAAAACGCGTTTAAAGTTTTTTTTACATGAAATTCTTAAAAAAAAATTACTTACACCTAGTCAGCGATGCCTGGACCGTACAAAATTCCTTTCACACAATATTTCTTAATATATTTACTTTCGAAAAAAGTAAAAAAAAAAAAAACGATTTTTCAAAAGTGAGTTACTAGACAGACCCCTTAATAATTTTCTAGCCTACTGTAAGACTGACAGAGTCAACTAAAATATTGCATTCTTTATACATTGAAATTTACCATACTACAAAATTTATAGCACATACGTTACACAAAAGTTTTTTTTGTAAATATGATATTACTTTCACATGTACTTATATATCGACCCTGAGTGGAAGAAGATCCTATTTCGCTTCGAAAACGCCCTATCTCAGCGACTGTTTGAAGAACACTCTGTCTCGGCTGCCGTTTCAAGAACGCCACATTTCAGCGTCCGGTTCAAAAACACCCTATCTCCAACGAGGTTTTTGTTTTTCAGAAATTGTAGTGGCCCTTCCGCGCAATGTTAATATATGTCTTTTATGTTTAAAAGGTGTTTAAAATGTATTTAAAAAATCATGATTGTCGATAATGATTTAATTTTATTATTAATGGGTATAAAATTCATAAATTTATGAAAAGTTAATTAAAAATAATTAAGTTAATAAGTTCTTGTTTTCCTACATCGTTTAATTTTATAGGGTCTTCTCTTCTTTCTATTTTATAATTATTTTTTTATATTTACGTTATAGGAATTATTACTTACAATAAAGTAAAATATATTTAAATTGAGACAACATTTATTTAGTTCCATTTTTCATTCCAAACTTAAATAATACAACAAATGTTGATTCTATCTTTTGTACATTCAATAAACTGAATCTATTAAATTACTTCACTAAGCAGATTAGATTTTAAATTACAACCAAAAACCATGTTTTTAATAAACATGTAAGTTAAATATTTTCCAAAATCTTAAATTTTATTTCTCAATTTATTTATTATAAAATTATTTTTAGAATTTTTTAAAAGATAATTTTATAATTAATTAAAATTATAAATAAATCTCATAAAAGTGAAATGCTCATAAATGAGCTAATATAAAATTATAAAGTTTACGGCTGAGCAAATTTGATAAATAATGCAATATACAATGTTTACTTCAGTAATGAGCATGACAATACGCTTGTAAATTTAATAAACTTATACATTATATAAATTTTATGAAATTCTATACTTTTCTTGTTCTGGCATCAATCCAGATTGTTTTCTGAATTTTAAACATATTTTAAGCATAACAGTCATATATTTATATTGGACAGGGCTGCCACTACAATTTTTGAAGAACAAAAACCTCGTTGGAGATAGGCCGTTTTTTAACCAGACGCTGAAATGGGGCGTTCTTGAAACGGCAACCGAGACAGGGTGTTCTTCAAACAGCCGCCGAGATAGGGCGTTTTCGAAGCGGCAGCCGAGATAGGATTTTCTTCCACTCAGGCGTCGATATTGTAATATTAGACAATTTTGATTCTTTTAGTTCAATCGCTTAGGTCCTGTGAACATAGTTAACAGGTTAAGCTATGCAATCTTGTATCAAATTTCTTAAATTTGTTATCGAAACAGTAAGATAACATAATTATATATTTTTACCAACCCAATTTTTATACATTTTTCTAATATTAATTCTACTAAATTCTAAGTTCTCTAGATCATTTGACAAGGAATTATAAGTTCTGACAGCTTCTATGTAACAGTTTTTGTTAGTTATTGTTTGAGTTTTTTTTATTCGTATCTGTACAGTTCTCTTTCTTGTGTATTAATTGTTTGTCTGATATTTAGTTTCTCATAATGATAGAAAACGGACTCAAAACAAAATAATTATTAAATATTTAAAGGGCACCTTTCAAACACAAAAGTATTTTTGAATTTAATTTTAAAAATTTTATTTTGTAAATTATTTAATGGTCTTCGACTATTCATATATAAAGAACCACAAGATGTTATCCCATAATTTTTAAGACTATTATAAAGAATATAATATAATGTCAACAATGTTTTAGTTTGCAAAATATTTGTTTTTTTTTTTGTAGAAAAAAGAGGAATAGATATTTCGTTTCTTTAATTATTTTTTACCAATGTGTTTATCAGATCGAATATTGTAATCAAATGTACTTTTGTATCTCATTATTATATTTTTATAATTATATTATCTTTGGATATCGATTTTTCCGATCTTATTGATAGCTATTGTATTTAATATTTCTGTATCAAATCGAATTCTGTTAAATAATAAGCGAAAATTGACTATGTAAGGTGCATTGATACATTAAAAATCGTGTTTATAGGTTTAGATTACCAGGAATTGATTTTACATGAAAATGTTAAATGGGAAAATTTTTGTTTTATTATAATCTACAATTTTTACATTTGACATATTTGTATAAAGTTAAATCCTGTGACGTTATAGCCGACATTCATCCATTTTATATATACTTAGTCTTATAAATCGTTTTTATAGATCTAACTCACCAGGTATTGATTTTACGGAAAAATATTAAATGGGAAAAAGTTTTATTTTATTATAATCTACAACTTTTACATTTAACATATTTGTGTAAAATTAAATCCTGTGACGTTATAGCCGAAAATTGCCTCGCTGCGCTCGGGCGCTAAACGCCGTGTAATAATGAACCACTTAAGTCACGAGTATCGTATACTATTTTATAGTTCGTGTGACATAAAGAAATTATGAAAGCTATGTTTTTAATTTTAAATATAACTGCAATCATGGTATTTATATTCAATATTCCCATGCGCGCTTTAATCATATCAATTAATACTTAATAAATTTATATACATCATAGGCTATTTAAAAAGTTATCTAAATATTTTTATACATGTAGAATTAAAACGCAAATCTTCTACAAAAAAGAAGAAATAAATGTGTAAAAGTATATGGATAACTATTATTTAAATTCTACTGCAGATGTATTTATGTTTATTTTAAATGATAAAAACGATAAATAAAGTATTACAATTTTTGCAATAATAAAAGTATAAGGTTCTTCTGAGCATTGCGGTCGTGCCTATTATGTAAAAACGAAGTTTTTACGTAGGGAGAGGGGGGGGCGACGAGCGAAGCGAGGAGCAGGTGTGTGTGGGGGCGGGGGGCATGGCGAGCCGAAGGCACGCTGGGGACGCAGCCCCCCTAGTTCGTCATGTAAAAATCGGTGTGGGTGTGTCGCGATGAGCCGATTTTTTATCAGGGTAGCATACTGATAGAGTGGTTTTTTTTACAATCGAGAAGGTTTTGGAGTAAGGGATCGGTGGAGACCTGTCCGTCCTCCAGAGGACCCCTCGTGAAAGGGATGGGGAAACGTAACGCAGGTATAACCAAAATGACAAGCGGTGGATATTTTGGGTAAAAGTGGAAAATCTGCGAGAAGACAATTTTTACAGACTATTTCTTTAAAATCCTGCTTTCCTAGTTCGTCTTGCATACGAAATGTGCATCATCGTTTTTTTTGTCTTGAAGTTTTTGGTTGTAGGAATCCGATACCTGCTGGCGTATACTTGAAATGTTTACATTTATTTCACATTAAAACCATAGGACTTGTTTTTAAAAACATGACATAAAAATTTATTTTTAGAAATTTAAAGGTATTACATCAATTTCAGTTTTATATTGTATTGTAAAAGCTAAAAAAGGACGCTTTTTCTAGTGTGTGTGCGTATGTATGTACGTGCGCGCGCGCACGCGCGTTTGCATGTGTCTGTGTATACCTGTCTCTGCGTAGTGCGGCTGACTGTATGGCTCTGCATATCCCCATGAAAATTTTTCCTCAGTCACGCCCTTAACAACTACCATAGTTATTCTAAAGTATCAATAGCTGATACTTCTAATATCGCGCATTAACAGACGGATCGAATTACACATCTACCGGTTTCTGCTCACACCTTGATTAGGAACTCATCCGATCTAGAAAGTTCCTCGAGTGCTGAGAGGGTAATTTTCCGAAAATTTTGAGGAGGGTAGTAATCTCGCAGGTATAACCGTCCGAAGCAGGAGAAGAAACGACAATAGCAGCGGGTAATCGTTATCCTAATGGCAGCTGCTTACTATAATAGAGGTGTTAAGGATTGTTGACTTTTATGACGTTTCGAACAGGGTTTCAGAATTCGTAATAAGTTTTTAAAGTTCAAAACTCCTTGTGAAGATGTGTAACTGCATGGTTGGAAAAAAGTCAGATATGATGTCAACTGATCAGGCGTTGTCTATTTCTTTTGGAGAGAACATCAGGATTCTATGTACACTGAGAGTGTTTCGAATCCAAAAAAAAAGAAGAAACATCCAAACTTTTCCTTCCATGATATTTTTACGTAGAGTCAAAGTTGGCCCTAATACAACGGCGTCTTCGACGACACTTATAGTCGCAGCGAAAGGGATAACCTGGAAACTGCTCTATATATGCAAATTTTCCCTACATTTCGACTAGGAACCCACGTCGGCCAAGCAAGTCTTGAGACCAAACTCACGCTCAGGTATATCCCACCTCGACCCTTGACTAAACGTGTGAAATGCATAGTCAGAGCTCGAGGACATCCAACAATACCGACCCGATCATCTGCGTCCTAACGGCACCCCATTGTCTCTGCGGTTCCTTGTTTACGCCTCGACTAGGACAACATCCTATCCAGCAATTATATTCTCTATTTCAACATCCAAGAAACGCATTCCCCCTCGAGAGGCTCGAAGAGACACCCTCACAGCGGGGGACCATTAAAGAGCGAGCGAGTGCATTACCAGAAAACTCTCTCCTCGCAGGTCACAACGAGCTGTGGAAAGGGCAAAATATAGGCTCTCCAAGGAGTGATGAATAGAGACGCGGTGTAGTATAGTAGTTTTAGGTAAGTACAAGAGATAGAGAGAGAGAGAGAGAGAGAGAGAGAGAGAGAGAGGGGGAGGATTCCGGGAGTGGGTGTAGTAGTGGCCTCCTGGTCGCTCTGCTCGCCCGATCCCTTCGTTCCGCGTTAATTGGCTGCTCTTTTGTCGTCCTCCCGAGTGTGCGGTTGGGGCGCAGTGCGGCACGTGCCTGACAAACTCTCTCGGTGGGTGGTAATTTCCCAGCAGGTGTAGAAAAATTCTTATTCGTTTAGGAAAATAGTTAATGAAGATAGTTAATGATCAGTTTCCATAAAAATCAATTAACACCAAATTCGTAATTCACAGAATATCTATTAGCGCGCGATACTAGCAGCATTAGCTATTGATACTTTGGAATA